>JAEIFJ010000935.1:5720000-6920000 GCA_018903435.1 Leucophenga varia | reverse complement strand
TTTGTAAACTATTAAATGAAAGTGACACAATTTATTTAAATATTTATACGCAAATATCTTGAATTTTGTGTTGATTAGATGATGAGACGATACACACAGTGTCATCTGTATATATATATACTATATGTATGTCTGGCAGTCAAATTATTTGACAGACTGACAGACAAACATTGAAAACAATCACTCGGTCAGCTGGTCAGTAGCTAAGCCAATCAACGAATCAAAAAAAGGCCAAACAAAAAATGAGCAATGTGAGCAAAAATGCAAATGATCATTTGATTTCCATTACGCAATTTAGCTTTTTTAAATTAAGCACTTAAATCTATGAAAGACTTTAGACAAAGACAAAGACTCAAAGTGAACCAAAGAAAAATGTAGCTCAACTTTTAGGCATAATCAACACAGGAAATTCGTTTTTAATTGCATTAAATTCATTCTCAAAAAAATATAAAAATTAATTGACTTACTTTTCATCCGGTGGCGGTGGCATTTCATTGCCAAGTGGTGGTGTTCCCGGTGGTGTACCAGGTGGTGTTTTCTCTGAATCCATCATAGCAAGTGGTGCTTCTAATGGTGGCAATGGACTAACTGAATTCGTATCCATTTCGTAATGAAAAATTTTGATTTTTATTATTTTTTGTTGTTGTTGTTGAGATCAGTTCAGTCAAAGGCAAATGAATGAATGCTGCAAATAAATAAGAAAAAAGAAAAATATAAAACAACTTCCATTATGCACAAAAGTCATAAACAATGCAATGCAATTCATTTATTTAATACTTTAATTAATTTGCATAAAGTAGCAAGTAGCAAGCAGCAAAAGCAGCAACATAAACAGCCAATCTCAGCTGTAGCCAACTGGGAAGGAATACTTAATATAAACACTCAGCAGAATGCTACTGTGAAAGTTTACAGTACTTTTTTTTTTTTTTTTTTTTTTAAGAAGTATCTTTGCCTTTGAACCACTTACAGACACAAGGGGAGAGATGAAGTGTGTTTGAGTGAAGTACAAATAGAAATGGTTAAGCGCATTGCCAGCATGCGGCACAGTGTTGTGAAAAAGTAAAAAGCTAAAATCAGAAGAACGTTGACAGACAGCAAAAAAGGAGTAAGATAAACAATGACAGCAACAAATGCTGCGGTTTACCCGGCTTAAGTAATCAATACACTACACAGGCATTTTCATATAAGGTATTGGCGGCAGCTTATGTTGAATATGGTCGCGGACAATTTGCATGAAATCTGAAACTCACGGAACTCCTTTAATACACCAGACCCTGGGGACTTCAAAACAAAACAAAAATGTATGCGCTCACCCCCTAGGATTGTTCTATATCGATAATAAGAAGACACGTATTTTTTCTGAATCGGAATTTTTAATAAGCCCAACCCCGGATTTTTCCATTTTGCATGGAGAAATAACACTTTTTCGTAGATTTTATGTAGAAACCTGGAAAATTAATATTTTTACCGGATAAGCATGTTTCTCTTTATAAATGATCCTAGAATAATATTTTCGATATAGAACAAATCCTAGGGGTGGCGCTTAATAAATTTTCGAAAAAGAACAATTTTCCATTTTTAGACCACAAGATTTAGCAGAACGTCGCCGTTTTAAAAAATTTTGTAACTCCAACTTCAGTTACTAAGGCTTGACATATCACGCCTTGAGTTACTTCTTGAGCCTTCAAAAGCGTCACTGTCATCCACGGAAATCACAACCAATTAAAAATTTTGACTCAACCTGCATAAATATGCCTAACTTTCCTTGCCTTCACTTTCTTTCAAGAACTGCTTGAACTAATTTATCGAAGGAGCTCATTTGAAAAGAAACCCTATGAAAAGCAATTAAAGTAATAATTTGAAATTTTTCTCCAAAATGTTTTTCTATCTCATAAAATATTTTCTACCAGCTACACCCAGTAGGGTGTATAAAACGTTTAAAAAATACAAAACATGGAATTCGTGATGCTATGCTGAAGTTTTGCTCGCATTATTATTATTATTATTATTTTTTTTTATAACCGTGGGAGTGGAGTTATAGGGCTGTGCTGCTGCCATTGCTGTTTATGTTGTTGGTGTGATGGTGATGCTGTTTCGGAAGCTACGGGCTGCCATAAGTAAGAGTATGCCGGTGTGGCGTTGTATTTATATGAAAGCCGGCTGCACACTGCATCCCATGAGAAATAAACGAACAAAACGAAAAATACGAAAAAAAAAAAAAAATGAAAAAAATGTTGGCACTATTGAAGAGTAAAGTTGAATAAGAGAATACAGAAGAGAATGGTGTGTGCAGTGCACAGTTTTTTTTTTTTGACTTCATTTTCTGTATTGCAATTTTTTATACGCTACACTTTTTCTTTCAAACTTATGCAGTCTCGGACTATCTGACGCTGTGCAGCGTATACAGTAGTCGCGTAGTTTGACTTTAGTTCTTACTCGTTTTTTTGTTTTTGTTTTTAACTTACAGCTACATGGCACATTTACTCCTGGCAGTCAGTCAAACGTGTATATAAAGCCAAATCCCCACAGGCTGTTTCCAGTGCTGACTATGAATTCTAAAATAAAAGACAACTTATTCATATAGGCAAATGAATTTTTGTGTGGTAAGCAAGCGTACAGATTTTTTTTTTTTTTTTTTTTTTTTGTTATTTTTATCATAAACATTCTTTTTCTGCATTTTTTTTTTTTTTTTTTTTTTTTGCTTAAAATGGAAATTGACTTTTATTTTCGGAAAGGCAAAAAACTGCTGCGTTGACGCCGCCAAAAGTGCAATGCACTTGAGCCGCTTTTCATTGCTGAATTGCATTCAAATTGCAGTCAAATAGGGTGAAGATATGTGTGTGGTTTTTTTTTTTTTGGTTTGTTTGTGCTTTGGAAATCATTGGCAATCGACTGAACTGGACAACAACATCTGCTGTGAACGCGCCAAAAAAAAAATTTAATAAAAAAAGAAGAAGAAGAAAAATTTCACATATTGAGGCGCAGACACTTCAATTGAATTGGTTTGTGTTGTCTTGACTTGACTTGTCGGTGTTGATGTTTGGCGATAATCGAAAGAATCTGAAAGATGGTGTCATGCGATTCTAGCAGTTTTTTTTTTTTTTTTTTGTTTACGACAATTACGAACAAAGTTTATTGAACTACATTGAAGACAGAATAGAATTGCGGAAATCGTCAATTGTTCTTTTTAGTTTTCTACGCTTTCAAAGTGTTTTGATGGGCAATCAGTTGGGTGCAATGGGGTGAGCGCGAGGCTTCATGCATAATGAATGCCAAAAACTTATTTGCTTAAGCTACAAGTTACAAGACATACTCGTACGTGTGTGTCCAGTATCCACTTCATGCATAGATTGGCATTTGACATGTGTCAACATTCTCACAATGCACCTCAGGTGCGCACCACCGAGAAGCGTTCGGTTTGTTTGTTTGTTTGTGATTGTCCAAAGTGTCCTACTTCGCAGTTGCAAAGAAACAGTTTGTGTATTTATAATTGAATTTATTGTGAAAGCAATGCTTCGGCTTTGTATTTATTAATATAGATACCTTCTCGTTATTTGACTTTATTATATAACAAAATACATATTTATAGGAGTAATATACAATGTAGTGTGTGTGTTTGCATGTGATTGGCATATTAATTATACACTGAACTAAAAGGGTAAAAGGGTATATTAAGTTTGTGCGAATATATGTAACAGACAGAAGGAGGCTAGATAGACCCTATAAAGTATAAAAAATTCTTAAACAGCATTGGAAGGGGAGACGAACTAGCTATGTCTCTCCGTCTGTCCGTCTGTCATGCTGACTGGCGTATGAAAACGATTATAGAGCTTCCAGGGTTTTCTCTAACCCCATTTTAAGGGGGAACCCCCATACAAATCTACAACAACATTTTGGGCTTTTGCATAAAAGGTAATTTTTTCTAATTCTAGGAAGTCTAAATTTGATATATATTATGTCTATGACAGTCCTAATAAAATATCCTAATATGGGTGGGACCAACAAAATTTTAGGTATAGCCCCCCTACAAATATACCCCATTTTTTATTTGAAAATCCAATACAATAAGTTATGACACTAAAATAGAACTTAACTAAAGGTACATGAAGTTTAGGTACAGGGTATCTTGCAGTGGAGCATAATCGACTTTCGCATTCTTTCTTGTTTTATGTTTGTTGCAGTGCATTGACTTCTAGGATATTTCTGTTGTTTCAGAGCTAAGAATAGAAATAGATATTAAATTGTTTACAAAGCTAGAGTTTATATGGTATGGTAAATGTATGTAACAATTTTCAGTGCCGATTTATCTATTTTTTTTTTCGAAAGATTATAAAAAATTATTATGCAGCTAATCAGTTAAATCTTTTCCGTTCTGACAATGGTACCTACTATAAATGTAAATAACGTTTCAGGTATACATTAAAATTTTCATGGAATTTTTTTTTTTTTAAGTCAAATAATTAATATTTATATTAAGTTACCAATTTTAAACATTTCCTAGAAAATATGGTACCATATGGTACCCAGAATATGTTCCATATTAATAACATTTGGAAGTTCGAAAAATGATATGAAAGCTTTACATATAAAATTTATGATTAAATACTGCGCCAGTATATATTATATAAAAAAATTATTATGTCTTGATTTTCTCTAAAAAACGACAAAGAACAAAAAAATATAAACAAATTGCTTTATAAATACAAATTTAAAGCAGCAATCTTAAAAGGAAATGCGACATTATGCAACTGTCACGTTGCACATCCGCATTTTAGTCGACCTTTTTATGCTTTTTATTTTATAATTAAATATAAAAAGCATTAAAAAATCATATCAACAGCCAAAATTTCCATACATAACAAAAATATATAAATCTTTACTTACAGCGACAAGAATAAATCGAGCGAAAGATAGATTGCCCTCTTAAATGCGAGTGTTTGTATCTGAATTTGGGTTGCGGTTCAATCCGGATGCGTGACTTTAATGCGGCTGATGCAGCTCAGCGCTGAGTTCAATTTAATACAATTTATGCCCGAAAGCAGTGTCTCTGTTGTTGTTGTCTTTGCCTTTTGTGGGTGTTTTTCTTTCTTTTTTTTTTTTTTTTTTTTGTATAATTTTAAGTTGGGCAATTAAAAAACAATGAAAATTCTACGAGATAGCACAGTTTTCTTGAAAAAAAAAAAAAAACAAACAAAGAAAATTTATGCTTAATGAAAAACTCATGCACAAATGAAAAGAAGAAGAAAAATTGCAGCAGCATAAAATCTCTTAATTTATAAGCGATAAATCACAGTTAGCCTGGCTTGCAAAAAAAGGGCGGCAACATGCGAACGACCGACTAAAAATTTTTGTTGTTGTTGATTTTTAAAGTTGTTTTTTTTTTTTTACCACAAACCGGAAAAATCTGTTGTTGTTGTCCTTTTGTTATATAAAAAAAGCTAAATAAAAAAAGATATTCTGGCTGTCTGCGTTTAATCCGTTTAGTGGTTTTCTTTTATTTTAAATATTTTTTTTTTTTTTTTATAAACTTATTGGCTTTTATCCTTGCAAGTGATGCTTTGGTACACAAATTGCCAACACAGACACACACATATGCACATCTAACTGTTTGGCATACACAAACACACACACAAACGTTACACTATCGACACTTTACCGGAAACGGAAATCAGTGATGAGATGTAAAGAGACGCGAAGATGCGCTGCACGAAGCCATAACCTACCCCAAGCAGCAGTGCAGTGCAGTATGTTATGAATTTTATTTTATTTTTAAACTTTATTTCTTTAAATTTATTATAAAGCTTTCATTTATTTTTTTTTTATACAAATTATAAAAATTACTTTTAATTATTTTTAATAAATCATGTATATTATTAAATATTTATGTTTATAAAAAGGTTCTTTGTAAAAAGCGTAATTTTTTTGTTAAATAAAAAAACCGACAACTTTGAAAACTCCGACCAAATAGCGAGTCTGTCTACTCTTCTTGAATGTTAATTGAGAACTAAAACAACGTCGCGCATCAATTTTACTGAAGCACAACACACAAAACACAACACACTCACAAAAGCACTTTGCCAGGGTTCTGAATTGTACACAAAAAAAAAAATATATATTAATAAAAAAAAAATCAAAAAAAAAAAAAAAAAAAAAAAATAGAATGATCAAGAATTAATAAGTTTTTTTGTAATTAAATTTTTAAATTAAAATTATTTAAATCCAACCTATAAAAAAATTAAAAATTAATATTAAAAATTAAAAAATAATAATAAAATAATGAAAAAAATTTTTAAAATATAAAAAGAATAAATGAGAAATAAAAAAAAAAAGTACAGGTTACAAAAAATAAATTTATCTTTCAGATCAAATATGGTAATCAAAATCCTAAATCTGGTCCGCTATATTAGATCATCTATTTTGAATTTTTAAAACCAATATAAGATTCGTAAACATCGATCTAAAGAGCGTCGAGAAACTAGTATCAAGCAAATCTTATGAGTTTTCAAAATGTTACAAACGAATCCATAGGATTAACATTGCTTGGGTGCCATATTGGATCCTCCAGCAGTCTTAAAACTCCTCGTATAAAGGGTTGCAAGTTATATTCATTTAAATTAAGTGTTTCGTAATTAAGGTCTCTTTTATCTAGATTATTCTAGATGTAATTTCAGAACTTGGTGAAGGAATCAATTAAAAAATTTCTATACAAATTTGTGACAGGTTTGTATATGGTGTACCCCTTAAACAAATTGAGAGAGTAAAAGACGACATAACCAAAAGCTGACAGCTACAAAAGTTCATGCAATGCTGCCCACTTGATAGTGCATGGTTTGTGTCTTAGATAGACGTTACTATTTAAAACAAATTTTGAATTTTGAATAATTGAATTTTATCTATAATTTATAAATTTTAGTAATTTTTTAAATATTTGGGTTTTTTTTATAACTTGCATCACTGGTAATTTTTGCTTTATGTTTTTGAGGCTGTTCGTATTTAGTTTTTTTGGTCACATAATATATTTCGATTTCTCGGACAGACGGATATGTAGCTATAACTCGAAAACTGTTATACTTACTTAATATACAACATCATATTAGGATTCCGCCCAAATTTTACATAAGCAATGATGATCAATGCAAAATAGGCCAATTTTACTGTTGACATAATCAAAATTAAATTTTATAAGTGAAAAACTTTATTTCAACATTTATTCAAATAAATTTTATGTTGTACAATAATATTGTATACAAATAATTAAGCTCTTATATATGTATAGTATATATTGTAAGTACAGACATATGTATGTGTATATAGATATAATTCCAATATAATTCCAATTATAAACATTTCATCATATAGAACACTTTTTATTTATACTTTTTTTAAAATTTTTTTTTTTTGTAAGAAAAGTGCTAATTGACATTAATTATAATTATATATTTTATTCATATCTACTAGAAAAGGAACCAGATTTAAAAAAAATATTATGAATAATTTAAAATTAATCACAGGAAACTCAAATACGAGAGAAATACATTTAATTGTTTTTGAATACACTCTAATTATATTTAGAATGCGTAAACTTGTGCTTTGATTTCAAAATATTTTAATATAATTTTTTTATTATTTTTTTAAATTTTTTTTATTTTTTTTTTATTTATTTTTTTTATTTTTATATTATTATTTATAATCATTCAAGAGATCTACTCTATTAGCGCACATAATTATTGTCACTGTTTCATTAGTTCTTTTCTTTGTTTTGTTTGAAATGCGTTTAGAAACTCTCCGATTATACAATTTAATGTTTTAAATATATTTTAAATTTTATATATTTTGTTAAGAACTAAAAAAAATTATTTTATAGAATTTGGATTTTTTTGTTAATCAAATATTTACTATAAACTAAAAATTATTTCTCTTTTCTTTTGTATCAAAAGATATGTTTGTGTGTGTGTGTGTTTCGTAGGCCAAAATACAAATGCCATAATTCGAGTTTTTATGCTAAGAAAATATACATAAATAATTTTATATGACAACGATTTCAAATCGTTTTTTGTATACAAAAAAAAAAAAAAAAAAAAAAAAAGAAACTAGAAAATTAACGCTAAATAATAAATAATTAAATGTTACAAGGAAAAACAATTACATTTAAATTTTAGCGTTTAAATTTTTATGTGTGTATGTGTATGTTTGTATATGTATGTATGTGTGTGTGATTTTTATGCAGAATGTAAGAGATTACAAGCTTTATTTATTTTTTTTTTTTTGCTTTTGTTTAAAGACCGGGTTTAGTCTTATCATCGCTGCAGTAACCAGTTGTGCTGCTGTTACTCTCCGAAAGTGTGGGGCTTGCAGTTTCAATGCGTCCCAAATCATTCGAGTTGATTTCCTTTAAAAAAGAAAACAAATTATTTAAAATACTGCCTAAAGTTTTTGTATTTCATTAATTTACCTCATCAGCAACAGTATTATTAGTTATGGCCTCACATACTGGTTCCTCTGCATTGTCTTTGGTCTTTTCTGCCCATTCTTTCAGATACTCCACCACCGCTGTATGTCCAAAATTCTCAGCCTCATCAACGGGCATATTACCCCAACGATCCTTGGGATTGTGCGGCACATGACATTGTTGCAATAAAAATTTCACACAATCCAAATGACCCTCAGATGCGGCCAAATGTAGCGCAGTGCGTCCATCGTAATCGGCCAAAGTTATATCCATGCCAGATAAGCGATGACGACGCAGCGCAGTAACATCGCCGCTTGCCGCCGAGAAGAGTAAATTGACAATGGATAAACCTTTTGTTTCGTAACGATGTTTGCGCGGATCTTTCTTATTAGCCAAATGCTTAAGATTATCGTAACGATGAAAATTAAACATGTTCACCAACTCATCGCAGAACTGTAGTCCTCGTACTGTATTGCCCAACTGATCGAGTGGTGGTGACCAGGCAAAGATGCCCATGACATTCGGTATAACCAACATCATGCCACCACTGACACCGGTCTTCGCTGGTAGACCAACCTTGAAAGCAAATTGTCCCGAGTAATCGTATGTGCCGCACGAATGCATTATGGACAGCACATCGCGTATAACTTCCGGACGGAAGACCTTCTCTTCGGTTGTGGGACATACGCCACCATTTGCTAAACTTGCAGCAATTACTGCCATAGCTTCGCAGTTTGTTTCCATGGAGCAACACTGGAAATAGTAATCCATAACTTCTTTTAAATTTGTGCGCTTCGGGAAGCATTTATTTTCACGCATATAAAAGCCTAAAGCGTAATTGCGATCGGCAGCCTCACGTTCCGACAAAAATACGGCATTATTGAAACCGATATACTCGCCGCCAGACAGACGCTTAAACCATTGTTGTGTATAATCGAAAATCTCAGCGCAAGTCATATCGGGTTTAACCAAAGCCTGCATCAATGAGCAGGTTAAAATGGCGCCAGCATTGATCATGGGATTATGTGGTTTTTCTGTAAAAAAAAAAAAAGAAATTATAAATTTTATATTTTTTAAAAATTTAAATAAAATTAAAACTTACTATTTTGATCCAAAACCAACTCATTGAACATGCGTCCACTTGGCTCCTGTCCTACATACGAATGTACCACCTTCGGTCCAAGCTTTTCAAGCGCAACGGCATATGTCAAAGGCTTGCTGCAACTTTGCAGTGTAAATGGTTCCTCAACATCGCCAATGGAGAATCGTTGCCCATCGATGGTGCAGATACTTAAGCCCCAAAAGTCTGGACTATAGCGTGCCAATTGCGGAATGTAATCAGCTAATTTGCCCAATGTGTTTGTCTTACATTTCCAGTAAATATCTTCAATATCCTTAACAAATCCAGAAAAATCGGGAATGACGAATTGCTGACGAAAAGCTTTAGCAATGAGCACAATATTTGGTGCAACAATACTGAAAAAAAAATAAAATAAATCATTAAATTATTTTTGTTGGTACGGACAGACGGACATAGCTAAATAAATAAACTCGAATAATACTCACGCTTTAAATGTCTCACGATTGAGATTCTGTGTTTCAGCTGATGAACCAGTCTCGTAATTGTTCAGCTTATGCACCTTCTTCAAATTTTCCATCATCTCCCGAATGCGTGGATCGTTACGGCGTATACCGGTGGTTTTCAGCCCGGAGAGAAATTTGCCCATTGAGATGAGTCCAGTTTCTTCATTGCAAAACATATCAAAGAGCACATCTTCAGCATTGCGTTGCTCCTGTTCGCGATGACTGTAAAATAGATTTTTTTAGCAATTAGCAAAAAAAAATATAAAAATAAAAGTTGTGAAAAAAAAAAATAAAATAAAATAAAAAGTACAACCAATCAATCGAATGATTGAACGATCCATGAGTTTGATTGAAACGCGCTAATTAAAAAATCAAGTCTAGCATAGCACATGCTTAACAACATCATGCTTTGTTTGGGAAATAACTAAAATAAAAAAATTATTGATCTAAAATTGGCAAATTTATAATTTATGATTGTGTTAATATATTTTTGGTCTTTTTTAAAAGCTCTTATTTTATTTTTAAATAATTTTTTGTATCTAAAAATAACTTTTCTTTTTTATAATTTTGCAACAAAAAATTATTAAATTAAATTAAAAAAAAAAAAAGATTTACTTCTAAATCCGAATGCGAATAAACCGTAATGAAATTGATTTGTGTTATCAGACCTGTTCTCAAGTCCTTAGCGAAATTTGTTTTGTATTTTTAAAATTGAAATATTTTAAAACTGTTTAAGCTGATTTGTTTTGCAGTTACCAAAGACGTGTTTAATTGTAAGAAAATTCAACTATTACCTATCTTTTATATTTGATTCAACAAAGCAGACAGACGGACGGACATAATTATTGTAATTCATTTTATGATATAACTGATGCGTTTTTTACAAATGCAGCAAATAGTTTGTAATTCTATTTAAATTTTATAAAAAAAAAAAAAAAAAATCATTGTTTATCAAAATAAAATGTGTACATGTATATTAACTTTCAATATAAATTTTAATTGTTATTGATATACATATATGAAGGTAGTATGTATGTAAATATACATCAATCAAAAAAAAAAAAAAAAAAAAACTGTCCAATTATTAATTTAAAATTTTTTTATATTGCAAATTTATTTGACTTTTGCGTCAAAATATTTCACAACAGTTCAATTAATTTCAATTGTGTGTCTAAGATGCTTCTTTCTCATTTTAACTAAAATGAAGCAGCAGCAATAGGGAAATGTTTTGTAGGAATAAAAAGAAAAACTTAAATGCATAAAAATGTAGGTAAACACGTCTATTAGGAAAACAAAAAAAAAATGTATTTACACCGAGCAGAAAATTTACTCACGGTCGCATCGAATAGTAGCGTCGCTGTGCGCTAAATGTGCAAAGAAAATACATATTTTAAAATTACATAAATATTTTTGTGCAAAAATATTATTAAAATTCAAAAAAAGAAAAACCTTTCATAAATTTAAAAATAGCTTAGAATTTCCCTGTTGCCCCAAAAGCGTCTTCTAGACAAATAAATACGCTTCTCACTCGTTTAAAAGCGCTAAATGCCATCATTAAAAACAAAATATTTGAAGATTTAAATGCCTAAATATTTGTTTTGTGTATCTTTCTCACTCAACGCGAATATTTTTTTTTTTTTACCTGATAATTGCCGAAATTGTACGCACAATTGTACCGCGACGACCCTGCAGCGAAATGCCTTCAATAATTTCTTCAATAATTTGCGCGGTTTCAGTATCTTCTTGTTTTTTATCGCGTCTATAGAGTTCCTCTTTAGCTTTTCGCTCTTCGTCGTCACTTTGACGTTTACGCGCCTCAATTTCTTCAGTTAAAACCATGGCGTATACGTAATATTTTGTAAATTAAAAAAAAATAATAAATTTATTCCGTTTGACTAATTAACAGCTTAACTCCTTCACGAAAGTTGTTGCACGTTTAACTGTTGCGCGTTTAATGAAAATATCGCAGCCTTTGCCGTGATTTATATACAAAAAGTTTCGGTTTTTTTTTTATTGACTCAAAAAACGATTTGAAGTCACAAAAAACATTCGCTCAATTTTCACATAAGTCAAACAGCAAAGTTGCTCACCTATCGTATCTCGTAGCCTATATTGACTTTATAAACACGCGTATACTCGGTACCCCATAAATTTTTACTCTAAAGGCTTTTACACAAACAATACAATTGGCTGAGAAGGGAATGTGCTAATTTCTAAATCATGTTATTGCCAATAAAATAAATTAATTAACTCCTTTTGTATTCGATTGTTGCTATATAAAATATTTATATAGATAGGCACCGTGTTTTATATTGTCACTTTTTTTTTTTAATATTTCATATCATAAAGGGGCGTATGAGTATTATTTGTGGTTTACATACACACACACACACATAAATGTATGTAAAGGTGTGTTTGGTGCGAAATTACAGCAATAATTATACAACAAACCCATTTTTATGGGCTTGATTCATATCACATTTTTATATATAATATACATAAATAAATATATATATTTTTTTATTTTTATAACATAGAAAGTAATGAAGCTGATTGAAAAAATAGATTCTAAAAAAAATTCACTCAAAATATTTGCATAACTACGGGAAGAACAGTTTGAACTGATACCTCTCAAAAAAGATATATATTTTTTTCTTCAAATAAAGATTTTTGCCATTGCATACATCATTGGAAAACATTAAAAATCTATTTTATCATGGGCATCGAAGCAAATTTTAAATCCTAAAGTGTTTCCATGGTGTTAAGATGATATTTTATTTAATTTAAATACGCTAAATTGATATGTACCAGGCGGAAAAAAAACATTGTAGACCCATATGCAACACCTATGCATATTTTAACAATTCGATTTCTATAATCGGTTCGATTATTTAAGTAATATTTAACGCTAACGCGAACGCATATGCAGTGGAAACATTGGTAAAAGATTTTCCAATTAATTTTTAAATAAAAAAAATCATCGTTATACACAAAAGCGCAATATGACAATTATAAAAAAAGAGGCTTGTTAAATAATCAAATCTTTTGGTTTAATATTATCAAATAAAAATTTTTAATTGCTTTCTATCAAAGTGTTTCCACTCAATAACGCCTTATCTGTGAGTACAATGTGCATAAATCGCAGACGATACGTCATGCAGCACGGGATCGTAATGCTTACGTTCAAGTATTTCGAATTACTCATAAGAATATCGTAAATACTTTATGGTGCGTTTCTAAGATAAGACTTCTTCACTAACTAAAAAAAAAATATAAATCACTTTTTATCAGCGGCATAAAAATTACGTAGAAATATAAAGAGCTACTGTTCGTCGGAATTGAATATAAAATAATAAATTTAACAGCAGAATGAATACCTTATATATTTCTTGATGACATTTATAAAAAGTTGATTTTTGACTCTTTTTGTACAAATGCCAGAGACCATTTCAGCTATAATAGCTGCATCGATCAGATCGGCATCATCTTCACATTTTTCGGAAATTTTTCGATTTGTTGGTGTTTCACTTTTATCGAAATCTTCTGGCGTATTATCCTTAACAAGTTGTAAAAGTTCTTCACAACTCATCGATTTTAAACCATTAACAATTTTTTCACGTATAATATCCTTAAATTCAGCCGACTCTTCGCTGGTCCAAGCATTCATTGGGTAAAGTTGGAAGCTCCGATTCGGTAACATATTTAAATAAACTCGAGGTACGTTCACTCATTTTTTTATCTTTTCTTAATTTTTAATATTTTTAAAAATTTCGCACAAAATAACGAAAAAAAAAAAAAAAATTTTACTTTTTAGCTAAACAAAAAAAATTGAAAACTTGTACCGAGTTTTGGGCAAGGCATTGCCAAAATGAGACGTTATGAGACTATGTCGGTTGATTTTATAGTCTTCGATAAAGGCGTCAAAAAGTCAAAGAAATTGAGCGAATTTTATTTGATTTTTATCTGCATTTAATAGAATGTGTTAATTTATTTTCATATGAGTAAAATTGATGGCAATTAGCATTGTTCAACGCGTGGAGAGGATGAGTTCCAATCGAGAGCATTTTATGTTTCTTAAATTAAAGAGCGCGCATGCTCGAAGTGATTGAATATGAAAAATTGGCATAATAGTTTATATGCAGATTTATATATATTATGTACCTAAATACATATACAAATTTTAATTTATATAAGAATATTTACGATTTGTTTGCTTTGATAAATATTTTGTTTTTGTTTTATTTTGGCTATATTGCGGCAATATTAACATTAATTATCGAAATATTGTAAAAATCCTTACATGCAAAATTCGGCAATAAAAATCTAATTGAAAAAGATTGGCAATAAAACGATTAAACGTTGCGACAATAATTGATAATAAAGACAAACGTTGAACAGATCAGCTTCAAATAGTGAAAAATAAACTTCATAAAAAAGATACTTTATACCAGAAAACGCTCTTGTTTCCATAACGAACAAAAATAATCAAAATTTACACTTTTAGCAAAGGACAAGAGATTTTAAAAGCTCCAAAAGAGATTTCTGTAACACCTTTGATTTAAAGTGAAATCGATTCAAGATTATATTAATAAGGACAACAACCACACAAAACACCTGTTTCAGTTCCTTATGACTTTTCGATGTAAGAATATCTACAAACTTCATGCGTATGCCGATTTATTATACGAACATGTTCTGAGATTCACTTTCACGATTCGAAAAAAAACAAATCTTTAGATATCGATAATTATTTGCATATATAATCTTTTTATTTTTATAATGTGCACGTTCCAAAATATCAAAACAAAAAATATTTATTGTGATTATTTTGTTTTTAATTTTTGAATAACAAGTTTTGTTTTAAAATACAAAAACAAAATAATTGTTTTTGTTTATATATTTTAATCCACTTCTAATTGCCGCTAATTTGAAATTAAAACAATTTTTTGTTTACAATCAGAAATCACATTTCAAAAACTTGCTCAAATATTTTTTTTTTTTAAATGTTTAGAAAAAAAAAGAATAATTGCATTTCATTTTCTTTCTTTTTCAGCTAAAATAAACAACAAATGTGTTAATTTGTATATTTAACTAAAAATAGCAACCAATGTTAATGTAATATCTATTTTTGTATTGTTCCATTAAGGTAACATTTGGGGACCGGTACTAAAAATTCGCTAATTAGTTAATTACCTACAGACCGTTTATATATAAAAAGGGCTGTGATTCTATTTCCCTTCTTATTTATTTTTGTTTTTATTTTATTTTATTTTGCAGCAATGAAGTAATTTTCTTAAATAATCATCAAAATAAAACACTTCGTGTAGAATTGTGTAGTTACAATTTGTGAATTGAATTCGCATAATTTGTATATATGTGAATTGAAATCGCATAATTTTATTAGAAGTGAAACTAAACTAAAATAAGTTTCTTTCCAGAATGTTACTTACCGTGACGATTCCTCAACGCTTGGTCGATTTGGTGCACAGCTGGTGTCATAGAATGAAAGTTTTCGATTGGCAAAAACTAAATTTAGCAGCGGTGGTGCACGTAGTTTTCTCTGAAATAGATTAGTGAAATAATAATTTATTAATTATAAATATTAAGTTTATATTAAGTTTATGTCAATAAATTTGTTAGTTAGATGATTTTGTTTGCCTTCTACTATAGCATTATATACTTTATATTCTTCCCACACGAATTTCTTAATTTAATTGAAAAGCATTTTATTTGTAGTTGGGCATAAATTGGATTGTGTTATTAAACGAAGACAGGATACTTATATTAATTGAAAGGATTAAATTTCAAAAACTTAGTATGTATCATTTCATATCTTGTTGGCTAATTCAATAGACGCATTAGTTGACATCAGTGACATTAAATGGAATTAATTCATTGTTGTAATTCGAATTGTCCCCCAAAGACATGAAACATGCATTTTAGGGCAGTACAAATCGATATTTTTTATCAAGTTAATAGTTTTAACAATCGTTAATCGATTTACTAACGCGAATGCAAACGTAGTGGAAACATGCCTTTAAATTTATTTAGTTTTGATCATGTAAATACAAATTGCTAATTTTATTATTAAATAAAAATCAGAAATTGAAAACTTAAGAGTCAAATATGAATTTAAAACTAGCGTAGAAGTGTTTTCGTTTTCAAAAAAAAATATATTAAAATCGTAATTGAAAACAAACAAAAAATCAATCGAAAGCTGTTTTTTAATTTTTAAATTAATAAAAATAAAAAGTGCAATTTGCCAATTTAAAATCCTTCCACAGCAGAAGAGCTCGTTCAATTTCTTCAAAATAATATAATAAATATATACGATATAGCCTTCAGTTATCACGAGTTAAAACTTGGCTGCAACAAAGTATTTTCCCCCTTACACTTTTATACTGTTAAAATCGATCATAAGATCAAGAAGTGGAGGCGTGTATCTTGTGAACAAAGTCGCGTTTTTTTTGAGATACTTTTTTTCCATTTCATTATTTATTCAAAAACAAAATTGCTTATTTTATTTATTTATTTATTTTTTTTTCACGGCTGATAGACAAGTGTCAAAAAAAAAAAAAACGTACAGAAAAACAACAAAATATCAGCTAAAAAAATCTTGTAGCAACAAATTTGAAATTTATTTAATTTCACAAAAAAAAGAAATAACAAAAAAAAAAAAATCTGTTGACGCCAATCAAATGTATCTGTGAGTGCGCGCAACAAGTGAATGAATTTGGGTTTGTATATGTGTCTGTGTGTATGTGTACGTTAGGGGCTTGTTCAGTCAGTGTGACATATGAATATGCTATTGTATGATTTAGCAACTTTTAAAACCAACCTTGCGCATATAACTATTTGCAAAGAAAAGTATCTGCTTGTGACTCGATTGACTACAGCCGCTGAAAAAAAAAACAAAACAAACGCTTAGCTACGCTTGTGTGAGTAAATACATATATAAAAAAAGATGCCCTAGCAACGTTTGTTTGTTAGAATATTGCTGCCTTAAGCATTTTTTTTGTCCAAAGCTCTCCCGCCAAATGTAGCTGCAAGATCTTGTAGCTCTCCAACGAGTAGAATAAAAAAAAAAAAAAAAAACTTTTTACCAAATGCCGGCATACATGCGCTAAATTTTTTTTAAGTTTATGGAGACTTTTTGACGAACTCTTTGATTTTTTTTTGTTCTGCCGTTGCTATGCTACTTTGTTTTTATTTTTATTTATTTATTTTATTAGTTTTTTTTTTTTTCGAAAATAATAAATTTCTTTGTGGCATTTTTTTATTTGTTTTTATTTTTAGCAAATTTTATGCGTCTTTCTTTCATGCAAATTATAAACTTTTAGTTTGCTCTTTTCAAACACATTTTTATTTTATTTTATTTTTTAGTTTAAAAAAAAATTTGCAAAAATAAAATTATAAAAAATTTTCGTTTTGACTAGAACACGTGAATATATTAAATAAATTAAAAATGCTTCTGTTTGCTATAACAAATTAGAGTGAAGCATACAATTGGATCTGTGGGACAGCATCAAAAGCTGAGTTAATAAATAAATATTTCAGATTAGAGATATGGTAAAAAAAATTCCATATAAGGTAAAAAGTTAAACCAAAGGGAAATTATAAGAAAAATGGAAAAAAAAATGTATAAAATTGATCAAAATATTTGTGTTTGTGAACGTTCCCCAAGAAAACCTTTGAACTTTCAAATCTAAATGGTAAACGTTTTTTCTCCAAAAAAAAACTTAAAGAAACTGCGGAGTTAATGCAATACGGCTCTGACTGTTCACTGATCATGCTAAATATGTGTTTTGTTTGTTGAATCACCAAAAATATAAAAGCCAGCATTCGTAGACATATAAAGTCTAGACATAAAAAGAAATTCATTTTAGGAATGCAAATTGGTATTTAGTATTCAGAAAAATAAATTAAAAGATATTTGCAAAATTTTGCGCTATTTGAAACAAGTTTTTTTTTTTTTATTGCGAGTATTTAAGTTAATATTTAAAGTCATGGCCTTGACTTTAAATATTAACCTTAAATGACACAGATATTTTCAAAATATTCAGCAAATTCATTCAGCGCAACTGGGGCTATAATTCTCTTGACATGAGTTAGTATTTTTCATAAGATAAGATGTATGGTAAGTCAAGTTTCGAATATGGCTGTTCTATCTTTTATAGTCTCCGAACTAATCGCTTTTCAGTGCTGACCATGAAGGCACGACAGATCCTATAAAATATATAAATAGGATCTATCATGCCTGCTTCTGCCTGTATACCCATTTCTCTTCGGCTACAGGGACTAAAAATATAAATGTAATTTCATTGTGACATCACAAATATTTTTTTTCTTTTCGTAACTTTTATCAAATTTTATGCCAATAGAAGAATATAAATAAAGCGCAATAATAATGATAATAATAAAAAACAAACATTACGTCTTATTTTTTTTTTTTTTTTATCTTTTGTATTTTAATTTTAAATTGTCTGGAAAAGTCTGTAGGAAACTTTTTTTTGGCAAATTCATACGGCAAAGTAAATATTAAACCATTTGAAACATGTGCTTTGTCAGCTACGGCGATAAGAGGGCATAACACATAAAGTATCTGAAATTGTGAGTAACTGCATGTTTGCACGATGATTAGCGCTACATTAATTTAGTCATGCTAATTTTGTTACCAAAAAAAAAAAAATAAGAATTTCACCAGTAGCAATAGTTTGGAACCAGTTTAATACTGAAAGATAAGATAAACAGCAGCATGTGATAGACGATAGACGACCGTAAGCTGAGATATATTAAAAAGATTAGATATTATGGCGGACAGTTTGTTCTGCATATTATAAAAACGTCATCGTTTCAGATATTATCTTCCTTCTAGATTTGGCTACATTTATATTTTTCGAATGAGTTAAATAATTTTTAAAATATTATTTTCATTTTACTTGCGTCATATTTAGCTTCGTTTGTTGTGAAATTTAAATTTCTTTTCGAAAAAAAAATATACAATTTTCATTGAAAAATTGCGTTGCGTAAAAAAAAAAAGAACAAAAAAAATCCATTTAGAATTAGTAAAAATTGCAAATTATTTGGCAAATGACTGTTTATATGGATATAAGCAAAAAAAAAAAAAAAACGTTTAGTCCTCAAATTTAAAAAGAGAAAAAAAAAACATATTTTTATTTTTAAAAACAGCTTTTTTGTTTTCTAAAAAAAATTTTAAGGTGCATAAAATGTAAATATTTATTTGTGGAATGCTGAGCAATGAAAGTACTGCGCATATATAAAATATAAACGAAACAAGATACAAAAACAAATTTTTTATGACAAAAAAATTAGCAAATTTTAAAATAATAAAAAAAAAGAAGTTGCTTATCTGACAAAATAACTAAAATTAGCTTTAGCTAAGAAATCAAAGAAAAATAATATAAATATTTATAACATCGATAACAGCGATAAAGCTTTCAGAAAGTTCTTTACACAAAAAAAAAAAAATTATAATAATAAATTAAGAGTAAAAGAGAAAGAGGAGTAACTTTTATATTTTGTAAAAACAGAATTAAAAAATGCTTCAAAATATAAAAAAAACAATCAATTTCGTTAAGCACCTCCGTTTGAATTATACTGAGAGAGACAGAGAGGGAGGGAGAGAAAAAGATGGAGAGAGGAAGAAAAAGGTTTTAGAAACGCGTAAATTTGAAGTTTGGTGGCATTATCTTTTAAAAATTCGGAGATAACCAGTGATAACTGTGAAATCAGTGCAGACAAACAACGGACAGACGAACACACCTTATAAGCAATATTGGGACTCCTTTTTTTAAGCTAGGACCTTTTAAATTCTATGAGTTTGGAAAGTATTGTTTGTTAATATATATTCTTGATCTAAAGCTCCTCCTAAGAAAATCCAAAAAAGGCTGGCTACATTGAAATAACTATGTCCATCTGTCCGTTCGTATTTTAAAAATGAATCAACAATATTTTTAAAAGATAATTGATGTTAATAAAAAGTGATTTGAGCGTTTAATCTAATTAAGTATCAAAAATCCCAAATAAATTGTTTGATGAAATCATTTTTCGCACGTTTACTACTTTTTTTCTTCTTTAAATTATAATTATATTAAAAATAGCGTAAAAAATCAATAACGATTATGTCAGCCAGCGAACTTAATCAACAAAAAAAAATATATGAAAAATAGTTAACACCCACAAAAAAAACGCAACCAAAAACCTCCTCTATACACCCAACCACCCGCACAGTTTACGACGAGTATTAAATTAAAGCCGAAATTATTTTATATGTACACACACATACGTACATAGTATTTGCATAACTACAAATGTACACATACATATGTATTAGTAAGCCAAAATCAGCTGTGTAAACTCATTATAAATTTTAAAAAAAAAAAAAAAAAAAAAACTCACCTCAGTTGCAATTTTTTCCTGTAAATCTTTGCCTTTATGTCCAAATTTAACGGCATTTACAGCCTCCAAATCTGCTCCATTTTTAGAATTATCCTGTGTATATTTGACTGTGGAACCGTTGTTGTTGTTGCTGCTATTGTTGCTATTATTATTCGTCAAAGCCTCAGCAAGTTTAAAAGCGGTTGCTTTATTACGACGCACTAACACAAATCCATTTAATAAATTCCCGAAATCGGACCCGGGTGTTAGGTTCCTTAACAAGCGCGGACTCGTTAGCGTTGAAACACCTTTAATCATTATTTTTTTACACAAAACACTTGCCAAAAATATATATTATCTATTTATATATTTATACTATATTGAAAAAATATTTTTAAGGCTTTTTAACTTGATTATTTAACTCAAATATTTTTTAACTTTCTAATTTTTTTAAGCCTTTTTTTTTCTTATTTTTTTGTAATTCTTGATTTTTTTATATAAAAAATAAAATTTTTTCTTTAAATGCGCGCACCAGTTTCTTCAATACTTGCGGATTCAGATTTTGCCAATATACCACTGTCCGTTGCGGTGCGTCTAATCGCTGCTGCGTCTGGGGGCCAAATGTGCTGTTATAGCCTTCTGTTTTCTGTTGGACGTCTTCTTTGGAGCAGCAACGCAACAACAAAAACGTGAGCCAAAATACATAAATCGCTAATCGGGTTTTTTTTATATTTCTTTGCCTTCCGTTTCAGTTGCTGAGGTGAGTAAGCGCGAGCTTTGTGCGTTCTTATTGTTTTTTTTTTGGGGAGCGGTAATGCGCAAAAGCAAGAGACAGCGAGAGAAAAAAATTGTTAGTTTTTGTAAAATAAGAAACAAATTTTGAATTTATTATTTTTTTTGTAAATTTTAGTGCGTTTTGTGCTAAGCCTACTGAAATATTGTTAAATTGTAAAATTTGTAATAAATTATTTAAACAAAAGAGAATCAAATTGCTTGCTAGCTGATATGTTGCTTACTAACACAAATACATTGAAAGCAGCACGTGGGTGGCATAAAAAAATTGAGCGTAATTGAAAAAGAGCGAAAGAGATAAAGGCGGAGAGCATGGTATGGTATAATGTACCATGGCGCAGAACATGCGATAAGAATGTACGCTCCAAAGTAAACTACATTTTCTGTTCGCAAAACGTGGACGACATGCTTAGCATCGGCACAACGTCATTGTGCGTGTGTGTGTGTGTGTTTTTGGGGGCTCGTTCGCCATTTTCTACAATTGTAGTCTTTAAATATTTGTATACCCTACACGTTTCGAAGGCTATGCCCCTCTATACGTGCTGTTGTCGTGTTATCTTGTCACTTTATTTGAAATCAAATTTGGAACATAAATTTTCATTTACCCATTTAAGATGAAGTTTTAGGGAAGGCTTTCCAAATTATATGATTTTTATTGAACAAATTACAAATAGAAAAAATAAAACAATTACATTCTCTCGCATGACGCAATCATTCATTCTGACAAATCGCATTAAATATAATTGACATTAAGTGTAAATAATCTTCCTCGACAAACTGCACAATTGATAGCGCCGAATAGCCTTTTAGTTCTTCCGGTGCAAAATATTGAATGTCATCTTCAGTCGCATCTTCTACATCTTCCATTTCTTCTTCTTCTTCTATATCATAAACCATATTTGCACGCTTCGCGCGTTCCTGCTCCAATGCGGCGGCTGTTGTCATTGCCATATCACTCATAGCTGTATCACTTGAACGCCGTAAAGGTGGTCGTGATAAATTTGGCGTTGATGCGGCCGCCTTAGCTAGACTTGCCTCCTGAGAACGTGCACTTGAAATGGGACTTAGAACTCGTGACATTTCAAATTGTGTGCCAATTGATTGACGTGGTTGCTGTTGTCTTTCTTGTTGCTGTTGCAAATGCATGCGGCGTACTACTTTCACACGCATAGAATTACGCAAATCCGTTGAAGGTCGCCGTTGCATTTCTGCTCCGGATTGTACTGCAAGTGTAGCTCTATTTTGTGCAACTTCGTCATCCGCTGTTTCTAAGATTTTTTAATAATATTTGTCCATGCTTACGGCGTACACATTTATTACGTTGTTCTCGATGATCAACAATGACTTTACGTCGTACATATTCATGAAATACAACCAATTCACTGCTAATTTCACGTCTAATAAGTTGCTTTTCACGATTGGCCAAGCCTCTACATTTCAACGAATACAAACTTTGCGAAGCGGAGAGCGTTAATATATGTTCTAGCGCGTTCAGACAAAGTTCTCCATCCAAATTGGCAAACAACTCGTTTGAGGGACAATTTGCCGAAGAAATCGAAGCAGTAGACAATGATTTCGAGTAACTACGCTGTCCAGGACTTGTGCTCAGTTGCGTATTGTTAATAGCTGCTGCAGCAGCATTAGTTGTACCTTTTTCTGGCGATGTGTCAACGACGGGTGTGGGCAGATGATTAAGTGGCGTCTCATTAAAAGCATAATTTTGCTAAAAAATAAAAAACAGTTTAAAAATTTTGTAAACAATAATTTAAACGACAAAATAAAAACTCACCAGGTTCAATACTTTGACGTAGACGCTAACAATACTCAGCACCAAGCCAAAAGAAAGCGTTGTTATGCCTTCACTTAGTTTAGGTGCGCCAAAATGTATCTCAAAAAGGGGTTCCCATTTGTATGCCTCGAAGACAGGATCGCAAAGTAGACTTATTAAATTAGGACTGAATTGCTGTAATGCAATAACGCAGAGCACTATAATCTCATTGAGGCTGAAATTAATTGTAAGTGACAATTAGTTTTGTTTCATTTAAACGTTATGACACAATTTAACTTACTCATTGAATGCAGTAATAACTTCATCGCTAAAGCCCATGATTTCGTTATCACGTATAATTTCTAATTGTGAACGATTACCTGCAATAAGTATCTTTAGATTCCGTGGTTGATGAAACATTGAAATTGCGTGACCCAATAGAGACTGCACTGCGCGCTAGAAATATGTTTTCGTTTAAATATAAAATATTAAAAATGAAAAAAAAATCTGTCTTCACTTACCATTATACTGAACATACTCTGCACATTATCGACACGCCACTCCTTCTGGCGCACCGCTACTCTGGCTATTAGCGTTACAGCGCATTTTATAAGATTAATTGCAGTTGGCTCTAACGATTGTTTGCACAGCACCAATGCGTCTACCAAATATTGTTCATGTATGCCGACAAACTGTAATACGGGCTGCAAAAAGAAACTGCTATGTTTCTCATAGAGTATCGTAACAAACTCAATGCCACGTGCATATATTGGCCACCATTTTTCAGCAGTCCAAGCATCCGTTTTAGGCTTACCGTAAGCATCTTTCGTTTGTAAAAGTTCGCGCGGCGGTAGCAGATTAAGCCACAAATACTCATCAACATCGCAATGTAAAAATTCAGTCGAACAATTTCCCTTTGCGAAGACAATGAGTACATCGAGCAGTTGCAACGAAAAATTCTGTTTGCTATAAACTGGCAGTGTAACAGATACGCAGCTGAGCAGTCGCTGAAATATGCGTGCCGTTACAAATGGTAAATCCCAGTTAACAGGTCCATCTACGTGAAATATGGTAGTCAATGTTTTCAGCAAATTTAAACTCAATACTAAAGAGTTTGTGGCCACATGCTCATCACTGTTCACCTTTGCTGCATTCTTTACATTTAATTCCAAATAAACAGATTTCTCCAAATTCTGCAATTCATTGCATATAATATTCACCACGGAACTTAAAAAACGCAGCGCAATAGTTGAGTCATTTACTAGCAATTCGCGATGCAACTGGGTACATTTAATGGTAATCGAAAGACAGGCCTCCTTGGCGCGTGTATGTAAATCTTGATAGCACGAACTAATTAATCCAAGCAAATGCAACAGTTTTTCCATTAGTTCACGTTCTTCTTCACGCGACTTCGTATAGGAGTGTTTAAAGCTGAGCAATATAACAAGATATAACTCAACTAACACTATAAATGGACGCATATCCTCCACATATTCTGCACGCACAACGAGCACTTCTAGACATTTTCGCGCAAGAAATCTTATCTGTTCGTCGGGCACTGCAATAAATTTAGGTTGTTTCTTTAGTAATATCAATATGAAATCCTTAAATGCTTGCAGACGACAAATCCAATCGGGCATTTCATCATTAATATCACATTCGCCTGAGGGCACCATTGGCATATCAAATATGTATTTTAGCCATGGTTCAAAATATTTTTGTTCGAAAAACTTGAGCACTATATCCTTGAGTTCACTTTCTTTTTTATTTGTGCTGGTGTACACTTCAATGGCAAGTATATTGAGCAATTGCGTATAAACGCGCACATTCGGACGCAGCGTAGTAAACAGTGGCGTGCACAATTTATTCCAGAATTTTGGTTTCACCACCAATTTATCCACCAACATTTGTAGATTTTGCTTCCAGAGCGAATGAAATAGATTCATAATTTTACATGGTAATGGGTGATCAAATGAAATTGGTTCAGTTTCATTTGCATCGAGAAAATCTTCCATAAACGTTAATACACTATCAGCAATTTGAGCGCCACTATCTTTACCAAAAAATGAGCGTTTCTCATGTCCGTAGTCAACTTTAAATAGTGCCTCTGTAACGCCAGGTTGTTTTTGTATGCACGCCTCAACCAGCTCCAATATGGCAATTTTGACAGAATCACTTTCAAACTCATCAGGTAACTTTTGTAGGAAGGTCAAACGTATTTGATCGGGTTCCATATCCAAACAAGCCAACAATGACATATTAAACTCCAGAGCAATACGTTTTAGTAGACGACACGAAAGTATCGGTAACCAACGATCAAATATATTGCTCATATAGCTGGTTACGATTGGTATAATGCGCAACGTGTCACGTTGTTTGGGTTGTGTATAGATGAGGGATTCTAATGGCGATATTTCTGACGGTTTGAAAATATGCTGTCGCAAACGCAATAATTGCATTAGTATGCGCATAGATAGACGTACCAATACCATTAAACTGTGCGGCTGCTGCACCATCCAATTTGTCTGCAACTCCATAGTATGCTGTAATAATGCATTGCCAAGACCAACGAATCTATAAATTTTCAAACATTTTCCTTTAAATAATTATTAAATATATAAAATCTGAGACTTACCTTAATAAAATAAGACCGTTATCTAAATTTAACAGATTATAAACACAAATATTTCGTAACAATTCTTGTTGTTCTTTATGCTCTTTGTTGTGGCTATCCATATTCGAAACATTATCAAGCATTTCGCAAAGAAAAGAAAGAATCTCGTAAATAATTTTATTCTTTTCCGTTTGCGTTCGAAAATGCCAATTCTGTATATTCGGAAAAACATCACGTAATAAAAAGATCATACCGGGTATTTCCATTTGAAAGTAGCGTTTCCTTTGTAACTGAAAAAGATTTAAAAATAATTAATAATAAATTTATACACAAATATTTAAGATTCAAACCTTTGCATAGGAGCGTAAAAAGCTTAAATATGCATGCAAGAATACATAAGATTGACGACTCTTCTCTACATCATCAATGTAACAGCCCAGAATACGCGATTCAAAGTAAACGCCATTTGCATATTTTTTATAATCATCATAAGCAGACTCATGCGTTACAGCAGGAAATATATTTAAATTGTAGACACGCGTAAAGATCTCGTTATCAACTAACGGCAATAGCGCTGTACAGACATTTAGACAATTGGCCAGCAATTGTATTGGCGGGTATTGTACAAACTTGAATTTCTGCAAAATATCAATGCACATCTCAGTCGGATGCACCATTTCAGCTGAGATCTGCGACAGACATTTAATGCGTTGTATCCGCAACGTCCAAATATTTTAAACCTGCATCTACACGTCTTATACGTTCATTGTCTTGAAAGTCCGGCTGCAGTTGTGTGGTCTCCCTGAGTAAACAGTTGATCTCGTGATGCAAGACATTAAAATAATTTACAGAAGTGCGTATGTGCACACAATAACCCATTTTTTGTGTCATAACGCATACAGATGTGCCAGCAGGTATTACATAGTCAATGCTTGGAAATGGTTGCAGCGCTTGCTCAAGTACGTAATCATCACCGCTTAAAGCTCGCAATCTGTGCCTATTCTCATCGTAAAGTTCGGTAAAAATAGGTAAAACTTCAAATTGCTGCTTAATCTGTTAAAATATAAAACAATTTATTGCTTAGCTTCACAGTGCTACATAGAATGCACTTACATAGTTGCCCTGTCCCGCTTTTGTTAAGGCATGTGCCATTAAGGATATATTGGTGAAATCCAATGGAAATGTTTCAATTAGGGTATTGAAAAGTGAATGAACGCCAGCTGTAAACAAAAAAAAGAATAATTAATTATGACTCCTTAAACGATATCCTGTTATATTCTTTAGCGCACCATCTGATTTACAGAATTCTTTAGCCAATTGCGGCCAAGTTAGCAGTTCCGCTAGCAGCTCATAGATGTACGCATTTCTTGCACATCTACCATCTTTATCGAAAAGATTACACATGTGATTCAATTGATTATAAATGGTCTTACGCACTAAACGTGACACTAAACTATCATCCTGAAACATTTTATGCGTTACAATGCGATGAAAATATTCAAAACATTTCAACTCCAAAGCACGTCTACTGAATTTTTCAACCCGTCGCGTAATTTGCTCCTCATCCACTCCGCTGGAGTTACGTGCATCGAGTATTGTCCACGCCAATAACAAAGGCCCATGTTCAGCGCTGTGACACATATTGGCGACATCCGTTTCAAGCGCCTCAAATATATCACTAATCAGCGACTCGCATTGCTGCGTATTATCAAAATCTAAACACTTTAAAAGCAGCATTAATTCAGAATATGTCACTGCTGTAATCAATTCGTTATGATACGAATTCTTAATGTTCAGAAAGCTTTGTTGTCTTCCAAATGAATGATGTTTGAAGCAATCAAAAACTTGTGTTATCAACGACAAAGACACCGGCAAATGTTCACAGATCAAAATTAAAATATGCAGCACTTCATTAATTTCGCGTGCATTGCGTTCTGACCAAGTAATTAGCTTTGACTCGTAATTAAAACACTCGCCGGCAGTTAGTTTCTTTGGTGGATTCGCATTGATTAGATGTTGCAGCTGCGCCAAGTAGGAGTCGCGTAATTTGCTTAATGAAATCTTGTCTACAACTTGTTTATATTCCGCATGAAAAGGATGATTTGCAACATTGTAGAAGAGTAATAAATTCTTAACAATTTTTAAGACAATCATGCGTTCCAGCGAATAATAGCTCCAGATGTCATCCAATAATTTCGTCATGCTGCTTTCCGTTGAGATAAGCGTTGTGAGAAAGCTTGCTGAGCCACGATATTCTTTTGTTAAATAATAACAAAGTATTTCCCAGCATTGTGTCGTTTCGAGATCGACCAATTCCTGCAAACGTGTTGTAAACAGCAGCAATTTTTCTTGTTTTTTACTCTTGAGCAATGTTTCCAGTTCAGCATTGGATGCGCTTTTTGGCTTAAATTGTAGTAGACCATCATGCAACTCTTGTGATATGCTTAGTAACTCATCCAGCACAGTGCTCTGTGGCGTTTCATAATGTATGCCGGAGACTAGTTGCCAAATACGCTTCCAGTCGGTGCTAAGTGGAGTAAACATTAAGTTAGCTTTTAGCGTTGCTTTAATTTGTTGTTTAAACTTACATGACACACTTTTCGCCGGTTGGCATTGTGCTTATTGTTTTTACAACTTATAGATATATAGATAGTATAATAAATATATTTAATAAATAACAAAACAAAAAAAATCGCGCGAAATGCGGTGCGAAATGCGGCCTGAATTCCTGAAGTGCGAACGAGACACTTGATTATTCTTTCTATCTCGGTTTCTCTAACGAGTAGCTCTTTGGTCTACAATGGTCCGTGGACTATCGTAGACCAACCGGTGCAGTCGGTCTGCAATCGGTGCTATCGGATGTAATAGAAGGTTATCGGTGCCTGAAACACCGATTTTTTGTATGTTATCGATAAAAACAACCGTTAATTGAGACAAATTTTATAAAATAATAAAATATCCAAATAAAAAATAAAAACAAAGCAAAAATATGCATCAATTTTCTATTTTTCTACCTGTCACATATTAAATGCGTTATCAGCTTGTCGTAATGTTTCTATCGCTTTGAAGGAGACATCACGGACCATATAAAGTATATAGATTCTTGATCAATTTGACGAGTTTTGTCAATCTAGCTATGTCCGTCTGTTTGTTAGTTGCTGCGCGATTTATTTGCTTAGTTTTAAAAATATTTGGCTGTGTACTTTGTATTTCAAAATCAATGTACCACGCCCACTTTTAGGTGCATACCTATATAAACATACAAAATATTATCCAGTTCTTGTACGAAAAAAATATATAAACATTTATTTATATTTTTTTTAAAGAATAAAAAAGGAAAAAGCAAAAAGTTAAAAGAAAAAAAGTTAATTAGAATTAAGCGAATTAGAAAAAACAAAACACAATTATTTTGCATTTTCTTATTTGCTTATTTAGCTTAGTATAGCATCAAGGGTTGATTTCAAGCCCTGTCTACTCAGCATCCAACCTAGCATATTCTGTCTCTTTTCATCTCATTCGCTAACAATATTTATTATTTAGGACAACAACAACAATGAAAGCAACTAAAACCAGAGAGTAAGACGCTCGCTCTCGCAGAACTTTCAGGCTGGAGCCTGGAAGCTGCAAGGACTTTATTTTAGTAGTCGAAAACTATCAAAGCTAAACAGATCTAAATTCAGTTTGTGTGTGTGAATGAAAAAGAACAAATAAATTTTGCAAAAATCTAAAATAATAAATAAAATTTTCTATCGCATGGCACAAATGAATGCAACAAATGCAAGCGGCAATAACAACAACAGCAACAATCAGAACAATGGTGGCGGCGGTGGCAGCGAAGGTAAAGTGTAAATTAATTCAACGAAAATTGCTATAATTAAATGAAAATTTTATAGCATTTAGTGCTTGTGTATCTGTGTGTGTGTAACTGTAGCAGGTAACACGTTTGTGTGTATGTAGAAGGACAAAAACAGTGCTAGAGCATCCTTTGCTTTATTTATAGCAAGGCAACTGCTGCGGCTGAGTTTGTGGGTTGCACTATTTTGTGGGTGGGCAACATTTGGAAACTGTCAAACAAAAAAAAATTGAGCGAGTTGAGTAAGAGAAAGAAAGAGAGCGAGCGAGAGAGTGTGTAAAACAGTTTAAAACGAAAGAAGTTTCAGATTAAACGAATCATTGCGACTTTTAGTCAATTAGTTGCTTACTTTAAGGATGTGCGTAGGTGTGTGGTGTTTTTTTGTCAACAGGTGTGCTTTTTGTAAAAAAAAAAGCGAATCATAAATATTGTATTCATTTTTCTTTTTTTTATTGTAGCTTGCTTTCACATTAGTGACGAGGATCTCGATGACTGTGAAAATCTAGAAGATGATTGCATGCTCGACGAGAGTGGCGAACTGTCCGCGGCTGCAATTGCTGGACGTGGTCCATATGAACGTGCCTGGACCACAGAAGCAACGCGTGCATTAATACACATACGTGGCCCCATGGAAGGTAACTTCACGGAAGGCAGACAAAAGCGTACCGCACTTTGGTTACATTGTACGCGCCAATTGCAGCGCATGGGCTACCGTTATAGCGCTGCCAAAGTACAGAAAAAATGGCATAATATATTAATAACGTACAATAAGAATTTAAGTAAAAAATACCTATCCGGCTATGTGCATTGGGAGTTTTTTGAAGAAATGTTCAAATATTTGCAAGGCAAGAAAGCAGATTTCGAACAAAACCAGCAGCAGCAACAGCAGCCAACGGAGACGCAACAGTCTACACAGCAGCAGGACTTACCAAAGTTACAAATAAAACAGCAACCAGTTGAGGCAGCTGCAATTACGAGTAGCACGAGTACAAATAGCCAAATAGCACAAATGGATAAACAATTATTACAGCAGCAGCAACAGCAACAGTTGCAGCAACAAATGCATTCGGATACAAAATCGAATGATGAATTCGATGAGGATAGTACAACTATGTCGGAAGTGCGACAACCTAAACTAGAATATGATGCTGAGCAATCTTCTACTGCACCAATGGATCAGCATACAAGCTCTGGCTATGAGGAGGCCTACAGTCGTCACGAGCTTATGCCATTGGTACAGGAGAGTCAGGATAATGCTTGGTGGAAGGATTACTTTGAGCGTAAACTACAATTGGAACGTGAAAAAATAGATTTAACACGCACCATGCATCGTGAAACGTTGCAGGTCAATAAAATGTCACTGGTACAACAGGAACGCATCGAACGGCTTAAAATCGAAGCAATAAATAGCTTGACTGCAACATTGCAAAAATTCGTGGAGGTCAAGCATCGCAAAGCTTGAGGCATAAACGAATTTTACTATTTATTTATAATTACTACAATATGATACAATTCAATCCTAATATTTTTGTGTGTAATATAACATTTTAAGAATTATTCGATAATAGAGAATTATGTTTAAAATAAGAGCTGAAACCCGATCTTCGATTGAGTTATCCTAAAAACGCCAATCGATTTCAAGCACATTAGCCAAAGAAGTGTATGCATTATTCGCCAGATTCGCAAGTTGACGCACTCCATAGCTCATGCGCCAAAGATCTGTAGAAAAGATCAACGATTCACCGGAATTAAGTTGTATATTAATTGCCGGGCAAAGTGTAACGCATGGCTGCTTCGGTTGCAGACGTATATCGAAGTGTCCACTTAATTGTTGCACTAAAATTAAACCCTTCACATAGATTTCTTTTTGCGGTAGCGCATAATTATTCGAGATGAGTAACCAACTGGAGTAATATGGTTCCAGATGTTGCGGATAGAAGTTAGGTCGTTGCATAAATAAACGTGAAGATTTAACCGCGCTGAAGCGACAATTACGCAACTGAAGAAACCAACGCTCTGCGGTAGGCAACTGGCGCATCTTTTGTAAAACAGTTTCCAAATGGAAAAACTTGCGTAGCAGTAGATTCGTAGACACATCACATGGCTCGCTACGGAGAAAACCGTTAGCATTTTGTATATTGTCGAGTAGCACGGAGAGATTTTGTGCTTGAAGCGCATTCGTAACGATAATTGGTAAACCACGTTCCAAATAGCTTGACTCCAACGTGGCGTAGCTGACATTGCTGAGCGTTGGTATGTGTTCTGTTCGAAATGGAATAGCATAAATTTAAATTTAAAAATTTGCCCTGCTACGTATACATACCGATAGTGTCGCAGAGTAAACAATTTTCAGTTTCGGTTTCATCGCGTCCCAAACTAGGCAACTGGCGTACATTCGATATTGTCACCGGTGCGCGTTCTATTAGACATTTTGCATTATAATACGTGGTCCAGTTCCAATATGGTAAAAGTTGTAAAAGCAACAAACGTGCCAGTGCGCTTACAGTCCAAGCAAAACATTCGCATTTATTCCAAAGCAACGTTAACAGAAGTATAACAAAAATTATGCTGGCACAACGTTTTGCATAGTTTTGCGTTGCTGCCAAATGAGGCGCTGACATATGGCATCCAACTGCTCCACTGTAAAGCTTTGATTGTTACAATAACTGAAAAAGTCCTCGAATTCTCGTTCAATACTCTTCATCTTTGCGTTGTCAATGTCCGCAGCGTTTGAGTGCAGAAATGCTTTTGCATCGGAATTGTTGATTACTGCAGTTACAGGCTTCAATAGGATACGCACATGCGCTGCTCCTTGACGCGTGTTTACTTTATTTTCTACTGATAAGAAATCTAATTTTCTAATTCAACGCGTTTGAAATTGAAAAGAACTCGAACAGATGCGAACATTGCGAGTGGCAAACGCTAACATTGTCGTTTGATAAAAAATATACAGGACATTGCTACCAAAGCAAATATTTTTATAGATGAGTTTTTTTGAAAAGGATTTATCATGTCTTCAAAATGATTAAATCCAAGCTCAACTTATAAAACAAGTGTGAGATTCTTTTTTTAGCAAATTTTTGAGTGACTAAAGATTTATTTTTTAAAATATTTATTGAAAAATTAATCGAAAACCGAAAAAAGTTTTATATTTTTTTTTTTTGTTAACACATCAAAAATGAAATCATTCAAGTTTTTTACATTTCATCTTCCATGATTTCCGGTGGTGGCGGTGGTCCAACACGAGGACCACCATTTGGACGTTTGCAATATGTAAAATATTCACGTAAATCATTACATTGTTGCGTATCATTCCAAATTGATGTTGGACAGTTTCGGAAATTCGTTTTGAATACGCAGAACATCAATTTTGGAGCAACAAAGGGACAATGTGGACGTGGATTTGGATTGTCGCTGGTTGGTGGTGGCAATGAAGGACGTCTGGGCGTAAACTCATCGATTTTGGCAGCACAACTGATAAACGATTCCTGTACAGTTGTCTGCAATTCAGCAGAGTTCTGAAGCACCGTCTGCAGATAGGTCTTTAGTTTGGATTCATCTAATTTTTTATTAACATAAATGCCAGTCTCATTGAAAACGCAGGAAAGAAAGCACTGTTTTAAAAAATTTTAATCAAATTTTTCTTCATTGGGCGTTTTAAATTTATTTACACACTTACAGGATTAAAATGATGTCGACGGCGTTTCTGGTCATGCTTTGTATCATTTTGCTGTATTTCAACATTGGACGTTTCCTCTGAATTGGGTGGTCCTACATTATATTGCTTGCATTTCTCCTTCATTTCATCACTGATCAGCTCTGGTATGGGGCAACATGATTTCACATCGAAACGTTCCGGTCTTTTGTTGCAATCAACTTGAGCAGTCACTGTGGCAGCCTAATGTAATTTAATTGAAACTTCGTGTTAAACTGTTGCTTTTTTTAGAGATTCGCATGCACTGAATTTTTTACCATATAAATCACAGCAGCAGCAGCGCTCAGTAAAATTATTTGCACTTTCGATATCATGTTCTGCTTTTACCAAAATCCAATAGAGTACTGAATGCTCACTGAAGCTGGCTTTGGGCATTATATAGCCACAGCTCGTTTTGAGATTCAGCTTCAGATAAAAAATAATTAAATTAAAAAAAAACAAATTGGTAAATGTATCTCCATGCGCGTCATTATTGTTGTTCTGTGTCTTTTTTCTATTTTTTTCTAATACTATTATTATTATTTTTTTTTGTTTAATTATTTGTACTTTGCAAATGTGCTTTTAGATTTATTTTCACATTTTTTATTATGGGACTTTTTTACGTCATTTGATAGTTCTTTAATTTCTTTAATTGATTTTTATTGTTAACATATTTCGAAAGCATTTAAAAAATTCGAATATTAAAAAAAGTTTTTATTTGAAATCTAATTTTATTGTTTTGAATTAAAAAAAAAATTAATATATGCCTAATATTTATTTTGAAATTTTTTTGTTGTTTTTTAATGTTTTGTAAACAAATTAAATAAATTGAGCTTATTTTTTAATGATCTATTAAATGTTTAATTTAAAATTTCATTTAAAACCATCTAAAAACAAGGAAAAACTTTATCTTCGGTGGAACCGAATCTTTAAAGACCGTTTACACGAATATTTAAAGAGTTTTTAGATAGAACTTTGAGGTGGGATGTGTGGGGGTCAATGGTCTGATAGAACTCCAGTTTACACACAATACTAGTATCAAATTTTAAGCGAAAAATAAAGATAAAACAATAATTTTCTTGAAAATATCAGACAATGAGAGGTAAGTTTGTATAGGGCTATACTTTATAATGACCCGATACATATCATATCGGTGGTGTGTAGGATGGTATTAGATGTGATTTTACCCAGATTTGCAGAGTACTCAAGCTTCGCTTACATCGAAAATTCAATTTATTTTCTATTTATGATTCATTTTGGCACTCACCCATCTGTTGAGTTGTTGAACCATTTCGATATCATCATTTTTATTTATGTGTAAAGTACAATAAATTAATTTTAGTAATTTGGTGTCAACAATTGTGTTGGCTAAATCGTTCAATACAAATACACAATAAAAATTAAATTAAATTCGAAAAAAAGTGAATAATCATTTCATTTTGCGCTTTCATTAAATTGTTGCTAAGTTCACTAAACATATGCGACGGCGGTTAGCTAATTTGAATATGTTAAACTAGTTCGTGTTCTACCATATTTTATTGTGTTTGTATTATTTTATTTTGTCAAAATATTTACAAAAGTGGAATAATAACCACACGTAAACCAATTTCATAACTCATAGAAACAATTGAAAAATTTAAATAACAAATACTTTTTATAGAGTTTTTAACCGAACCAATAGTTCAAAGTTATTATGAACCTCTGAACCTAACCAATATAATTTTTTTCTAGCCATTTCGGTCTTGGTTTATTATTAGGTTTTTATAATTTTAAGTAAGCGGGACCCAGCGTGACTCACGGTATTCCCGTCCCAACGCTCATCTCTAGTATAGCATATTAAATATTGTTAAAAACTTCAAATTATTGTAAATATGTAATTTACTATTTACTGTTTTAGATAATATTTAACTTCAAAGCAAGTTCAAGTGCAACATTAAAAGAGTTCTCGATGAAGTCACTGAAAACTCATTTGCATAGCTTCACACTTTCATTTACATAAATTGTAGAACGCCAGACTATCTAACTGTCTAGCTGACTTCTATGTATACGCCTTGGTCTTTGCATTGACTTCATTGTTGTTAGTATTGCTGCAAATGAGTATACCAAGGGTGAACGCCTGTATGTATGCAATAAAATTTTATAATATACGCAATAAACGTGCTGAAAATTTGCATTAATTGTAGCAATTATTATTGCGCTTCATTGAGTGAAAATAGACTTAAATAGATCAAAAAAAAAAAATGACTGACCAAAAAAAAAGAGCACAATAATTACAGTGTCTAGTCGAAGTGAAGCGTGTCGTGGAGTGGCGTGGCATGGTGAGTCTTCTTTTTATCTGTAATTTAAAACGCCTGCAACATGGGTGAAAGTATTCGATATTGATTTTTTTTTCATCGTAATTCTTAGGCGTTCAATTTTAATTTAGATTCATTTGTGTATATTGTTTTTTCCCAAATTAGCTTTCATTGTTAAACAAAAGCGTAGCTACGTGAAGCCAAAAATTCAGTTACGATTTAAGCAAAAAAACAACTAAAAACTTTCGAGACACACACAAAAACTGCACACTGCACTGAAATTATGAATGCAAACTATATTTTATGTGCAAACAATGCTCAAGGAAGGATGCGTTGCGACAGGACAATGCCGAGATGTAGACAAAGGCGTTTGATAGATAGACAAGCTGACAAACAGATAACAGACAGAAGGACAGACAGACAGACGGACAGACACAAACACAGATAGACAAAAATATTGTTGCGTATGTGCGAGTGTAGCACATTTTGATATATTTTACAACAATTCATATTCAGAATATGAAAAAAGATACAAATCGTCGTCGTCGATAAAGTTACATGAAACAAACAAACAAAGTTTGCGGTTGCAAAAAAAGAAAACAAAGAATTTAATTTGAAACAAGAAAAAAAGTTAACAAAAAATTTTATTTTTACGATCGATTTTTATGGCATCAGCTGCTATGTGTCGTGAGCACCCTAAATATGCATGTTTCTTATTGAAAAACTTATTTTTATATTTACTTATGTGGAAAGTTTATCATTTGTATTTGAGAAACTCACTCCACCGCCTAATTGCGCAGAAATTACGACTATCTTCGCTGTTACCATTTTCGAATACTTTTAAGAAGAAAATCGGCAATCGATTACTTTCAACTAAACTATATTTGACTAACGGAAACCCGGTGTGCTACTACGTTGTACGGGCTTTTTCGGCTGCTCTTTCGTCTCTTTTCCGTTTCGCATCTGGTGTTTTTAGTGCAATTTATTGGAGCTAACATAAAAACATACTAAAAATACCAGTTTCTTTTTGATTTGCAGCGTACCCAAAATATTTGGGGTAATGCTGCAATCAGCTGTTTTTAGCTTGTTTTTTGACTGCAGCGTATACCTTAAAATGTTGGGGCTAGTATAATAAAAACATTTAAAAATGCAAAACATTTTTCGACACATTAATTTGATCAATAAATCCACTTTTTAAATGTACCGAATGTATCTCATGCATTGTTTTAGTAGAATTTTAATTTACTTGCATTGTTGCCTTTCAAATGAAACTGGTTTGGGACTCATCAGTTGTACAGTTTCAAAGTCCATAGCGGACATAGAAACCTTTTTTTTTTTTTATTTTATATAGATAGATTAGCAAGAAGATCAAATATTTCATTCCGCAACCAACTAGACTAATTGATCAAGCCTATCTGTATCTCTGTTTAACATTTGTCCGTCTGTCTGCGCTATTTATTCGTACAGTTTTAAAGGTTTTGGACTAACATTTTAAACTTGTTATTGGAGGGTATTTAAAAATCGGTTCTATCGAAGTTAAAGTTTTACCTTGTTTTATTTTTGTTTTCAATTTCATATTTGAAATGCATTTCCTGTTTGCACTTCAACTTGTCAATAATGAACCAAAATATTTTTGTTGCATTTCAATTTGTTTATGGCGCATAGAATTGCATAGTAAATAAAATTTTCAAATTTTATTTTGCGTAAAGTTTTGCAAATATGTAAAAAAAAAAATAATTTCAAAAACATCAAAGACTCTGGCTGCTAAAATACTTCTTGATTCCTGTGTACGAAAGTCAATGACTGCGCAGAGACGAATGAAAATGTCAAATAATTGCAATCCATAAACATGATTTGTGCAAGTTGCTGTTGACATGTGGGTGTGTTTTTCTTTTTTTTGTTTGCATTAAAAATGCGTCGGTGGCTGTGGAGAATGTTTGCTGAAAGACAAAAGTTACGAGGCGACAGAAACCAAAACCGAAACAAAAAAAAAAAAAAACAACGAAAAGCGTGCAAACTTTTCAGCTGTATACTTTTGTATGCGACTGTAAAACAAAGCGTCATCTGGAACATTTCAAGAGCAGAGAAATGCGCTATGCTTAAGTTTGACAGTTTTATGTTGATTTCAGCACCAAATGCTGCAAACATTTCTCACTCGAAGGTGGTCGTTTTTGGTTGTTTGGTCGGTTGGTCGACTTCAATTGCATTTTTTGACATTTTGCCAGAGCTAGAATGACATTTCATTTGCGCTGAGATATGCGTTTTCAAGTGCAAACAGACAGACAGACGGACATACAGACAGACATAGTTCAATAAACCATACACACACGAAGTGGTGTGTGTGTGTGTGCGACAAATAGTCTGGAAGCATAGCTTCATTATATATGCTGACGCGCATCAAAACCGCAAATTACAAATCTGAAACGTATAATTTTTAAATTTTTAGCTATTTAAAACTTAAGCGTATACTTTGCAGCAAAAGATACAATGCCTTAGCTATCTAAAAATTTTAGTAATAAACGTAACGCTTAAGTCATAACTACGCCTGAGTTTGAAAAAACTTCTTATCGCTCAATTGCAACAGCATAAAGACTTCTTCGAAGTACTAACTTCCTGATTCATGCTTTTCTACTTTCACACTTCAAGACAAAAATATGAAATCCAATGACGGCACTTTTGAAGTTTACAAAAAAAACGTGACTAATACGCATTAGTTTGCTCTTTTATTTTTTAAAAAAAAAATCACATTTGTAGATTTTCTGCAAAGTTAGTGAAGTGTTTGTTGTTGTTTTAAGAAAGCAATTTGAACTAACTAACTAAAAGTATCTATAAAATCTTATTTACTAAGAAAAAGAAAAAAACTATTAAAATATTGTGACAAATTGTTTTTCTTACGTTTGACTTTTGACCTAAATCGTCTACTGTGCCAAGTATTAAATTGTTTACCTCAGCTCAGCACAGCAATAAAAGAGCAAACAGCGCGCGCGTAAGGCGTCATCGATGATGTCTGCAGACAAGATACAGATACATCTCAGATACATATGTATGAGCGAGTTATAATCTTGACGCCGCTCTGTCTGACCCAGTTTGTTTATTGCAGACAAATTGTCGACTTATTTCGATTTATGCGCTGCTGATGCTTTTGAACTTTTGCTTAAAAAAAATATAATATAAGACAATGTTGTTCTCGGTAAAGCATAATGTCTAACTTAAAAAATAATCATTAAAGTTTTTGTGACTTTGATAAGCATAAAAAGTTCTATTTCCGAAATGTAAAAGGAAATTGCTTCCGGATTTGTTCCTATACCTCGTATACGTCTATTTTCAATTATGAAGTAATGGTTACTCTGCTTAGATCATTTTACATATACACAGCTTGAGACAAACTCCTAGCATAAAGCGTATCTAGAAGTCGCGCATTCACAACTGTATTTTTCTTACTTGTATCTTTTGCTTATAATAAAAAAAAAGAATTTTCCATCAAAAATTATACACATTGCTGAAAGAATATGAAATTCTACACAATAAGCTTATAATTTAGGACTGCAAAAAAAAAAAAATAAATAAAAATAAAAAGTCATCAATTTTCCAAACTCCGCGAAACACGCTTAATGATGTGCTTTGAAAAAAAAAAAACTTAAGCATTTTAGTTGCTCAATGCTCGTAGAAAGCCAATTGAGAAAATTGTTGAAAATTCAACGAAATTTTCTGACGCCGCAGGATATACTCACGAGCTACTTACTTGCATACACAGACAGGCAGACAGACAGATCTTGCCTCTTCTGTATCTGTAAAAAGAATGCGTTGACTGGAAGCACGATTAGAGTGTCTACTTACTGACTGACTTGACTAACTGAGATATGCTAATGATCGTTTTTTTGGTGTTGGCTGGTGTTGGCGTTGCGCTAAATGAGATTTTACTTTAAATTAAATCTATTTTTATTACAAATTTTAAGCCGCAGCTATTTGAAATTTAAAAGTATACTCTCCTCTTGAGCAAATTACCTTTGATTGCATTTTTGTGGCATAAAATTAAAAAAAAATTTTTGCAAAAGTGAGTCGACTATTTTTTGCTTACATCTTCAAGAAATTATTTTATAGCTTAATTTTTTAAATTTTTTCTTAAAATGGTCATTAAACTTTTTTGCAGTTTTTTTAAGAAGTGCAAATATAAGCATTAATTTTGTTATTTTACGAAAGTATTTAAAAAAAATTTAATAAAAATTAAATTAAATAATGAAATATGCCATTTATTTTACAATTTATTTTTTATTAAAAATAATAAAAAGAAAAAAATTAAAAGTATCGAAAAATTTAGCAAAACATACATTTGTATCTGTCATTGTAAATAAATAACAATGACAGATACAAATGTATCTTTTACTAAGTTTTTCGATACTTTAAAATTTTTTTTTTTATTTATTCGATATTTTAGTTTGCACGGATCAAATAAAATGGGGCATCAACTTCTTAAAGCTCTACAAATCATTGGGTTGAGACTGTTTTCTGCTAGCTCAGCTTCAAAATGAAATATAAATCGATTAGTCCGCCCGCCTACAAAGAGATAAAGGCTTCTGGAACATCAAAACAGTAACTTCATGGATAGAACTCTCTGGTTAGTGAGTCAATCCCACCAAAACTGAACAGGTATCATTCACCATGAGATACAACCAACGTCATCTTAACTACGCAAAACTTAATGGTAACTCCTCGCTAGTTTTGAAGACAATGCTAATTTCTTAGATCTAGTTTTAAAGCAAAAACGACAATTCCGCCGTCAATAGATATACTTATACATTGAATGGGGGCTTCACCTCACATTGAATATTGGCTTTAGATGGCTTTCAAATATATTTTTTTCTGCCGAGTCACATATTTTTAGATACTTTTATGCTTTCAAGCTACAAAACAAAAGAAAAACATTTATATTTTCTACACAAAAAACCATTGCAATTTTTGTATTTAATATGCAACATTTTATTTATTTATGTTAAATAGCAAAAAAATGAATGTTTTAATTGAATCCATAAAATTGCAGAGAAAATTAAAAACGAGTTTATGCCACGCAGTGCAAGTGCAGTGAAAACTGAAAGCATCTCATAAATACATTTCAAAATGAACTACAAATCGCGGGTATTGCATTAAATTATAAATACAATCGCTCACCTACTTTCCAAGTGTAAAATCAGTTAGCAGCGCAGCGCACGCACTTGTTCAACGTCAACCGTCAATCGATAATGCCATCAAATATTGAAAAAGCAACACACTACTTATGTGGTGCATATAACAAACAAGAGTAACTTCATTAGATACGATAATCATTTTCACACACTTGTAAAAGGCAAAACAGTGTGGCTACTTTCAGTGACAGCCACCACTGTGGCTGGTGTCGAAAAATATTGAAAATGTTATTAATTTTTTTTTTTTTTGGCAATACAGCGTTGGGCACTCTGTGCATTCTTGTAACTCAACACTGCCCATCACTGAGCTTAAGTGACAGTTACAGGCTAATATGCGAGAGCAGTATCTCATAAAATGAATTCGTTAGTTCGATGAATTTTTAAGTGAGTGAATGCAGCTTGCGGCATGCATCCGGTAAGTGGCATGTGGCAAGTTGTTGCAAGTTGGAAATTGGAGCTGTTGTAAAGCTGCTGTGTGTGTCGATATGAATTGCAAACGCGACGTTGTGCTCTGTTGCACCTGCCTTGTAGTTGGCATGTTCAATAAAAAATCTGAGCTGTGAGGAAATACGAGTATTGTTGTTGGCAGCAATTGTTGCTGCATGTGCATTGCTGCAACTCGTTGTTGCTGCTGTTCAGGTCAATTGTTTTGCCGCTGGTATTTATTTTTTATTGAATTGTAGGTTAGAGATATTATTTCGATTCGATTAACTCTGTCAACAAGTAGCAGCGTTGTAGTTTTTATTTCGAATGCACGTTATGACCCAAATACGAGTATTGTGATAGACGAAATAGATTTACTATGTGCCGCAATCATTTTAAAATTGGCAAGATACATAAGCTAACTTACTACACGCTGTATTATGCTATGCTTACGTGTGGAGTACATAAAATTAATTTCATTGATCATGATGCACTTTGCAGTTGAATGCATTTACGCGTGTACATAAAATCCGCCGTAAATCAAACAAATCCGAAACAAAATCCACAAGCTTAAAAATGCGCAAAATCTTTTTGATCATCAAATGTGTCGAAAGATATAAATATATTTGCTTTTTCCTTTTCCTTTGCAGTTGCAATGACGACAACTTCATTGGGTGCCATCTATGTATGCGGCATACACGGTGCGACATATGACAAGTTGCACCTGCAACCAGCGGCAAACAGCAGAAGGCAGCAAGTGACAAATAAGCAAAAAAACGAGAAAAAAAAAAAACATGAAATATAATTAAAATATGTGTAAATCCGAAGCATAGCTACTCTACGCATAAATAGAAAAATTTACCGGCTGCGAGGCTGCACACGAATCTGGTCTCGAAAACCTCGAAACACGCCAAATGGGGAATCAAAATGGTTTAAAACACTTCAAATTCGTTTTTTTTTTCAACTTTTGGCAATGCTTCGAACATGTTCGAACAAAAGATGGAGCTGCGCTGTTTGTTGTTAAGTTATGGTTCGCGTCTTAGATATTTTTTGATACAAGCTCTTTGAACAGCTACTTAGCTAGTTGTACTCTGCGCTGATTTCGTATGTGCAACAAACTTTATGTCAAAATGAATATACCCTTTACTAAGCGTAAAAACATAGAAAGAAAAAAATTGACAACGTGCGCTCAACTAATTGAAATATGTTGTGCGCTATGCGTATTTTTAGTCATAAACATTTTTTTATTTCTATTTTTTTTTCTAAAGCGCCTTAAAACCGCATAGAAAAAAATAACTTTATTAATTTTCTTTAGCGCGTACTTCCACTTTTCATTTTCATTTTCATTGAGTTTTCTTTTTATATATTTTGTACAATATTATTATTATTATTTTTTTTCCACTATTTCTCTTTAGGATTTTATGTCATTTTTGCAGACGTCTGAGCAAACAACTTTGTATCTTGTATCTCAACTTAGCTGCCTTTCATAAAATATTCATAAATTAAAAAAATATTTGAACTACAAAAAAATACCACAGAACGCAAATAGAGCGCTTAATAGGATTTTCTTTAATTTCCGGTTTGGTCTTAATGAGTTTTTTAACCTTAACAGCGACAAATTGCAAAATATCTTTTTGAAAAATTTATATATAAAGTAAATGGAAAATTAGAACATATTTGCACGATCCAAGCAGACATTTTATTTGAAGTAAAAGTATACTTTGTGTTAGCTCATAACTTATTAAATTTAGAGTTCGTTTGAGCATATGCTGCGTATGCGTAATATAAGTGAACTGCACTGAAGCTGGATAATAATGTTAGTTCTCGCTGTACGAGTATACTACGTCTCTCTGTCCGTCTGTCTGTATAAGTAAGCAGTCAGTCAGTCAGTCAGTTAGTCTATATAGTCAAAGTCAAATTGCGTTTAATCGCACACAAGTGAGCTGTTAAACTTCACTTTACTTAAATGGAATATTTGAATAGACAATGCAAATATAATAATAAGAATATGCTTAGTCAAACAACAAAATGTGAAGTTAAGCGAAACAAAGGCGGCAACTATCTATCTATTCATGTATCTAATATACATATACAATACACATAAGTAGCTACTATGCATAAACACACAAGTAAGTATGTACTACATATGACATTAAGCGTAAAAAACTTCTTAGTGTGAACACCTTGCATTAGAGATACACCAATAATAAAAGATACAAAGATACACAGATACATTTTCAAAGTATCTGAGAAGCATTGTTACAGCTACATACACATAAATCGTATTGCCAAAGGATGCGCAAAAAACGCTTGCAAATATTTTCATTTATTTGTAAGGATTTTTGTCTACGCTGCGTTCTAGTTCTTTAGTTTATGCCACGACGACAGCGTGGAGCAGTGAACTTCAACAAAGAAGCGAGACAGGATATTGTTCTGTTGCACAAATAACCAGACAGCGTAGTGACAGAGTTACAAGGAATACGCTAACCCAAGCTAAACAACAAATGCCGCTGAACTTTTTGGTGCGCCTTTGTGTCTGCAGCTGCTGCGGCTCGGAATAGGAATCGGATTCTGAACTGCGCGTTGCACGCAAACAATGTGCCTTGAATATGGAACCATTGCACATTGCCCACACTCACGCTTTGCCTTGAGTCTCTCTCAACAATTGCTACCATCGTCGAAATATTTACTACAATTTTGTATTTTCGTACAAATTTATGCGCAAGATTTGCTCTTTGTGTCTGTATGTGTGTGTGTGTGTGTGTATGTTTGTATTTCTGTCTGTCAAATTATATTCAGGACGAATGCGTTTTAATGCTAATTTAATGGATAAGCATTCAATGCTACATTTTGCCCGTTGTGCACTTTTCAAACTTACGCTTCGGTTAAGTAAAAACCGAGATTCTGTTTAATGACAACAACGGATTATAAATGTAATTGAACTAATAGGTCTGCCTTGAACATTGAGTTCATTGGAATCTGTTTAGGAAACACAAAATTATTTGTTTGATTAAAGCTTTAAATCATTGCGAATTAACTTTAAAAAATACGCTGTAAGGCTTTAAAATTTAAAGTTGCTGGAATTTTTAAAAGAAACTCGACTATAAATGCATTTCAGGGTAAGGATTATGATAACAAATCCAAAAGGATCATATAAAATGTTAATAATTTTTTTTAAACTTCAACCATTTAGTTTGTTAATAAAAAAAAAATAAAGATGGCTAAAGTTGTGTATGCTCGACTGCAAGATACCCTGTACCCAAAACTTTATGTATGTATGTAGTAAAAGTCCTATCTAAGTACCATACCTCATTGTATTGGATTTTCATACAAAACCTTAAAAAATGTGGTATATTTGTATACTTAAATTTTTTTAACCCTACCCATATTGCGATATTTCATTGGGACTATCGTAGGCAAAATGTAAACCAAATTAAATCTTCCTAGAATAAGAAAAAAGTTACGTTTTTATGCAAAAAACCCAAAATTTTGGGATAGATTTGTATGGGGACTACTTCTTAAAATGGGGCTAGAGAAAAACAGTGTAAAAGTGCACATTTGACGAATCAAAAGAGTCTTCGATACAAATGTTGAAGCTCTAAGTCTTATAGTCTCCGAGATAATGACAGACGGACAGGCATAGCTAGTTAGACTCCCCTTCCAATGCTGACCAAGAATATATGTATAGTTTATAGTGTCTATCTAGCCTCCTTCTGTCTGTTACATACATTCGAACAATCTTAATATACCCTTTAACCCTTTGGATACAGGGTATAACAACAAACGGTTTCTAAGCGGTTTGTGTGACTGCAACGTTTTTTTTTTCGGAAAAATTAAAATCACCAACTAAAAATAAAGATCTACAATCGGTTTCGAAAACCGGGAACGTGGAATTTAATTAAGCGAATTTAAAAAAATGATAAAATGACTCCACGCTGTCTTCTTGCTTTAAAATATTTAATAATTTCAAAGACTTAGACTAATCTTAGCAGTCTGTAATTTTCATTATTACAGCTTATGCTGCATTAATATTTTCTTAATTTTAATAAGGGCAAACGTTTGTCTAAAGGACTTCTAGACAAAAAAAAAAATTCTTAAGCAAATCTTTTTTAAATGCACTGTAACTAGGCAACATCCAAATGAATACTACGCAGTAGATTTTTTTGTAAATCACGGCAGCAACCCTTTTGTAAATAATTTCATAAAGATATAATGGAGGTTTTCTAATAGCCAACTACTGAGCCCTTTTGCCCATAAATGTGTAAGTAGAAAATAGTAAATTATATATTCATCTTTTATAATTTAGTTAACGCGTAACATTGAAATACACTTCAAGGCAAATCCCATAATGAGCATATTCTATTATTAGTAGAATAAATGCAGAATACATAAATAAATATACTCGTATATAAATTGTATCTTTAGGGTTGATTCTGCCTTTCACAAAAATATAGCAAGACAAGTGCAACTCGCTAACAAGAAAGAATTTGTGTTGAGGGTGTTTTTCTGCTTGAAACAGTTTTGAAATGCGTGTTGAAAATTAACACAAAACAAATCCTCTGGTCACATGTTGCATAGCAAACTAACTACACCGCACCGCCTCCTCTCTTTGGTAAGCTACAATAATACTCCCGCCTACACCCACTGAATTTGTAATGCATGCCATGCCGCTTGGCTTGGAATGATGTAATGTCATGTTTTGACAAACCCCAAAAAAATCTGTTCAAAAAATATCTTTTTGAAGCTGACTTTATTCAGATGATGATGCGCTGCTGCACCTTTTAACCTACGCCAAAAGGGGTTGAAGTGGATACTACACTTGTTTTTGGGCGACAGATTAGAGTGCTTATGGTAAATAATCCGTAGAAGAAGAGAAAAAAAAAGCGATTGATAAATGACATTTTGAAGTGGTGTCATCAAAGCAGTCGTCAACGAGTATAAATATGAATAATGGATTAGACTGCTTTGTGCGGTTTGAGTTAATTGAAAAATGAATCGAATGGAAACCAGAAGAACACACATTAAAGAAATTTAATCAATTTTAACACTTTTGCATTAAAGAAATTACTTTTTTTTTTTTTTTTTTTTTTTTTTTTTTTTTTTTTGAAACTATTACTTTTGCTGTTGGGTACTATTAAATACGAGACGAATTATTTAACTGTTTGCATTGAATAAAGTTACTAATGGGCTAGACAATAGGTCAATAGCCAAAAGGAAGTGTACAGACAGTTGGAATAATACGAGTAGTTAAGGTATGCAAAGAGATTGGTTAAGGAAATATTGGAATATAATTTTCTGAAATTGAATCGGTACACTCTTGAAGCTTAAAGCTGCAGATACGGTTTGTCTACCGGGTCTCCATGATCTCATGATGCACACATTTCATATAGCCAAAAATACCTACCAATAGCCTTCATTCTGCCCTTTTAAGTTGCTATAGATACTCCACCATTTTCTGCAAAATATAGTCATGGCGATCTGATCTCTTCTGATATGGTAGTTGATTTTGTTTGAGTTGATCTAGAAGGGTGCTATCGGATTTTTTAAGGCTACGTTTCCACTACGGTTGCGTTTACGTTTGAGTTAAAGAACCGATTTACGATTGCTTAAATAATCGAACCGATAAACTGGAAAGCATATATAAATTATTGAAAGTAAATATTATAAGCAGTTATGTATGTTTATATTCACAAGCATAAGCTGCTCTAGATTTAATTTTTTGGGAATACGAAGGTATTATTTGATAATATTCCAAACAAACCTCGCTTTTATTCGTATCTATGTGAATAAACACATTTGTATGTGTAAAAGATAAACAAAGAACAACAATAACAAAAGCAATGATAAACTAACGAAGCAGTAAAAGTCGTTATACTATATGTATCTGAGAAATAGACAACATACAGACTACAAAACTAAAAGACTACAAGACCGATAAGTAAATAATCACATTGAAGGCATAAAATACATCCAGATGTAACTTCAAATGCACATTACATTAGACTTTTGCTTTCTTTCTCCCTTCTTAATACTCAATTAATGAGCTGCAAAAACAGTTTTATCCCTAACTTTATTCCATAAGAGTCAGAATGAACATATTAGATACTCTTTATAATAAATACTCGTACATTTAGATATGTAAGAAGTTGAATAGTTGATGTGCATTTGCGTGTTTGATGTTTTGTGTCATTAAAATGAATAAAATAAAACGGAAGTGTTGAACATGACTCCAATGTCCATTGCAGGAAATTAAGCATATAAGCGGATTTCGTAAGGGATTCCAGTCAATGAATACCTACATTACTGAAAACTATCTAATGGCTGACTACAGTATTAAGCAGCTTAAGACAGCAGACCCCAAGCTGCAACTTTAGCTATTTTATGTCTTGACATTTCTGTTTTTTTTATTTTATCAAAATGTATGATGAATTTTGCCAACGATTTTTTTTTGTTTATCGAATTTTATTTGCTTGCGCTTTTCAAAGCTGAACACGCGTAAATATTTGCAACGCATTAATTCCTTTGATTCGCGTTGTGCAAGATTTTTAAAATCCATTTCCAAATTGTACCTCAACGTTGCTATGAAGCTATGCGACATTTCGGTAAGTTCTATAAAATTAAAAATATGAAAATTAAAAAGGAAAATAAAATATTATTTGCTTTTTAAATTCACCTTTCATACACGCCTCTTTCTGCATAGTTAGTTCAATCGAATCCGCAATGATGCTTAGGTCAACCTCATCGGAACTCATTTTGAATTTGTTTTATTTTATTTTTTATTTTTAATTGAAATAAAAATTTTTACTAATTTTTACAGAGCTGCCAAGCTATTTTTAATAGTTTCTAGAGTTGTCGCCGTATTACGTTTGGCACATATGCAACACTGTAATTGACAGCAAAAGCTAAACGATCAGTTACTACTCAACATTCCAATTGCTTATTATGAATTGTATCTGACAGATACATTTTATTCTTTTCTTGTGACGCTGTCTGTCGTACAACGTACGCACTTAATAGTCCCAATCAAGCAGTTCATTTAATACAATCAAATAAAATTATTAATTTTAAATGAGGTCATAAACGTAATTGTAATCGATATGTTTCGATACTTTCTCCCGAATCAATTCGCATCGATACGATACGATCCGATTCGAACGGTTGCGCACCAATAATCGAATGAATGAATGATTGCATGCAATTCATTCGACCAAGCAAAATCTGACCATGCAACATATTTATTTATACTCGTATACCACACACACACACACACACACACTTTCCACTGTCCAGAGCGTTGTTTAAAACTTATACTTTTTATTTTGCGGTTTTTAACATTTCCACATCAATTATTGCGCGATAAAGTAAAGAATATTGATTTCATATTTAATTTCTTTGAGGAGCAAAAATCTTTATAATAAAAAGATGGAAAAAGTTTTGTAAATTAAAGTCGTAGCCACTTTAAAGCGAAATGCATTTAATTAAATAGCGCAGAAACATACACGCACGTACGCACGCACCCAATAAAGTCACAAGAACCATTAAAAACGTACCAAAAAGGACAAAAAGAACAAATACTAATAAAGGACTCCAATACTCCAATACTGAAGGTGCTCGATATCAAACGAACTCCATGCGTCGTCCCCAACAGTGAAAAATTCAAGCTTAATGAGCTGTACGAAATTAATTGTCACACTGAAATCACGTACTGTCGGGCTGCCGCTCCTGCTGCTGCTGTTGCCGTTGTTTGTATTCGGTTTTGCTATCTTTGCTCTCATACCTGTTCTGTTCTGTTTTGCCGAAAAATTAAAACTGATCCCAGCGGGTGAATTGTTGAATCGTTTGGCTAAATGGCGGAAATGCCATATTGAATATTGGGGGTGTCTGCTGCCGCTGCTGTAGCTGCTGTAGCTGCTGATTAAAAAACTGCAAGTTAGTTTGTTATGCAAATTTTCGTATTTTTCGAAACGTCGTTGACAATATGGGGGGGGGCTATAATTTCTGGCAGTTGGGGGAACAAATATCCCAGTTGTTTATAAACTTTGAGGTTAGCTAAATGTTTCGTAAAAGGACAGAAAAGCGTCCCTTTTTTGAAGTAGAAGAAGAAAACGATACATTTGTATAGAATATCTAAAACGGCGGCTATTAGGAAACGTTTTCGAGTTAAATTCAGTCAGTCGACTGTCGACGACTTGCTACGCTTGTAAACAATCCATCATTAACACATGCAAACACTTCCTTTGCAGGCGTCGTCAACGACGTCGTCGTCATGACGCAGCACTCAGTTTAAAGCGCTCAAAGGCAGCAAGCCAAGTCCATGTACAGACCAGACAATAGAATATGTCTGTGTGTGTGTCAGTGTGGGTGTGTGGGTGTATACGGCAGCAACTTTTGTCGTCATCATTGCTTTTGCATTTGCCGCAGCTCCTGCAGCACGTGTCTGCTTTCACTTGCGCCAGGATTATAGAAAAGTCATACTCAACTGTTGAAAGTATGTCGACAGACAGACAGACTGGCAGGCAGACAAAGGACACCAACGTTATCCATCGTTATCCTTTGTAGCGCATGTTTTCTTTGTTTGTTCATTCGTTTGTTTGTTTGTTTGTTGTATTTTGTTATGCTATATGTCTCTTTGTTGTTGTTTGTTGTTGTTGTTTTTATGGCCAAAGTTCAAAATAAAAAGTTACAATCTCTTTTTTTCTTTTTTTTTTTACGTTGTCTTCGATTTTTTTATTATATTTTTTTCCTTCTTTTTTATACACTACACCAACCAATCGGTTTATTTTTATACATAAATAATTTGAATACCAGCAGCTGATAATGACAAACACTTACGATCTCGACGAATGTTCTGCCACTACGTCGCATGATGCAATTATATCAGGTGACGTATTCCGACTCTGTCTCTTTCTAATTTTTTTGTTGAGAACGCATGTTATGGTGAATTTTTATAATTTCACCTCATATTGTGCAACCCTATGCAATCAAACAACAAAACAATCGAAGTTTCGGTGTCATGGTAGAAATTTACACCAAAACTCTGTGTTTTCGGTGTCACCTCTGAATAATTCGGTGATCATGCCGTTTACACAGGTTGCCCAACACCAGATCGGTGCCTTTTTAAAAGATGATTTAATCGTAGTCTCAGTGCTTGCCAGTGGTGAATTGGTGCAGCTTATTTGAGGATTCCCATCCTTTGCCGTCTTTGTTCATCTTGGATACATTAATCGGTTTCGCTTTGAACCTGTTTCTCTTCAGTGTCTCGCTCGGTAGTGTCTAAAGCTTAAAACTTATCTAGTCTGTTCAACTTCGTGGTTCAAACATCTTCCATTTTTCAGGTAGAATATCCTTTGTAGCGTATTATGCCGTTATGCTGCTTAACAAAAGTAAGTTTCCCATTTTTCCATTCCAAGAACATTTAAATTTACTTTTGACTTTTGTGGTTGATACAAATATTAAAGAAGCAAAAAAAAAAAAAAATTGAACAATGAAATATAATACAACGTCTGAAGTACTTGAAGCACGGCTCATATTATCCGGTTTAACATAAAAGTACTTCCAAATACAGGACAGACAGACCGGACGCCTATTGAGTTGGTTTAAATTTTTGGCTTGGTTATATTAAATTTGTTTACATTTTCTTTCTTTCTTTTTTGTTGCAAATAAATCTTTAAACATGACACGTGCTGCAGCTGTATTTGATTTATTGAAAGAAATTTACAATATACAAAAAAAAATTGCACTCAGCAGCAGCAGCAGCAAATAAGAAAAATATCAAACAGCAAGGAAACCCATTTTCTTTTCTTTTTTTTTTCTTCATTTTGTTTTAATCGTTTCATTTAGAAATGCATATTTTTTGCCACTAAGAAAAGTCGTTGCAAAGAGTTAGAAATAGAAAAGCAGCACATAAGTATCTTGCTGTGCGCCTACGAGTTGAACAACCTAAACAACAACAACAAAAACAACAACAACAACTTCAGCAACTCTAGTTTCTATTCCGTCTCTATAAACATGCATATACGTAAGTGTCCAGGACATTGTCCCATATACAGGCTACGTTCGTAGAGCGTTTTTAACATATAAAAAAAAAGGATATTTGCAATAGAAGCCAGTTTTAGTTTTGGCCGAGCTGCAACGTCAGCCAGCAATTGCCTAGCTCCTTTATGGAGATTTGTATTCTTTTTGTTGTTCTTGTTGGTGTTTTTTTTTACATAGTTACGCCTTGACTGTTTTATGCTTTTTTCGCTGTGTTTTCTTTTCTTTTTTTTCGAGTGTTTTGCAAATGCGCCAAAATAATGAACTGCATTCATGCGTACTCGTGAAATAATGATTGCACATAGTCATACTAGTCTAGTCACTGGACAATGGCCACTTCTGTATACTTAAGCCGGAAGGATATGTTGCATTCACTGTTGGCAACGGTTTTTTTGTAAAGCAATCATTTTGAATTGATATATTTTATTTAAAAAAAATAAAATAAAATAATAGCATTGGTAAAAATGGGCTAAAGAAAAATATTTTGAATGCAGTTTTTAAAGTTATGAATTAGTTTTAAGAAGATTCGATTCATGTCAATTTCAGAAGTGTTGGCAAAAAAAGTGATTTTTGAGTCGCAGTGTGATTAGCGACGGTTTCACTGTTCGCGAAGACCAATTCACAAAATCGCCGATAACTGAATATGTTTACTAAGGAACAAGATAATCTCAAATCACTACTTTCAGTCGCAGAGCTTAATTGTGAAAAATCAATGTGAAAAAATCACTGTAAAAAAATCACTGTAAAAAATCACTGTGAAAAAAATTACTGTGAAAAAATCACTGTGAAAAAATCACTGTGATAAAATCACTGTGAAAAAAAATCATTGTGAAAAAATCACTGTGAAAAAGTCACTACTTTTAGTCGCAGTGCTACATTGCGATTTTTAAATCGCTGTGAAAAAGTCACCAAAACTGTTTTTTCTTTCCAACACTAGTTCTCAGGCCATGCAGAATATAGTCACATCACACTTAGTAATGCAGTTGACAGAGGGCAGCGCTAACGAACAAGGAGCGAATGAATTTGCTGCTAATTTAATTTTTATTATTCGTTTGCTTTTATATTCCAAATTGTATCTCAAGATTTCTGTCTTCAAAAAGTTAACACTTGCGATTACTTTGATATAGATTTACTTAGACGAAGGTCTTCCATAACCGATCTTACTTAAGCATTCTCTCTTGCTTTCAAATCTATATTTTCTTCATATCACAATTTACAACTCAACGAACAATAAGTCTCGAAAAACTCGCTGTCAATCAACGAATCAATTGATAATTGCAGTTCATTGCATTCACATACATACTCAGTATATGCATCTTTGGGTGAAAGTCTTCACAGATAAACAAAATTAATTTAACACGATTTCATGCGCAATGATGTTGTTTGCGAAATTATTAAAATGTTTTAACATTTTCGCTTTTCAATTTTTGAAAACTAAAAAAAAAAAATATCTTTTGCATACATAAAAGACATAAGATTTGCATGAAATACTAAAATGTGTAGCTGCTGTATTTCCATTTTTTCATCTCAGACTCATATACATAAATATGAATCATAAAATGTGCACAGTATGCGCTGCTATCAACAAAGCCGTTGCCTCGGGAATTGGGTTGCATTTGAAGTGCGTTTGAATGAGAAAAACTAAACTAAACGAAAGCCTTTATAAAAATAAAAAAAAAAACTAAACAAAAAAGCCACATTTCTAAACTGTGTCAGATACTTTATGTTGTATTGCGTTATCAACGCAAAAACTGCAAGTGACAAGCGCCGGATAATACCAAGTTTAATAAATCCAAACAATACAAAATATACATATAATGCAATGTATCTGAAACTACGGAAGTGCGTATTGTACTAGATAAAATGAAGTAGATACAAATGTATCTGGTAAAGCCTAGCCGCAAGCGTTGACTTAAAATTCAAATTGAATTTGCTTTAAATTAAAAACCAAACTGAAAATGAACCGATTGCATTGCATAATTAACTCAATGCCATGTTATGAATAACTGCTAATGAATTTCCTATAGATACAACATGGAAACATAGATAGATAAATAGATACATAAACTAGATAGAGAGAGTGTGTGATATGTATAGATACAATTATATAGTTTGAATACACACGTGCCGCCATGTGTCATGTCTGCTGACATTAAATTCTCTTTTGAAAATGCCTTTGACAATTTCTGTTTGGCATTGGCCAGGTTTGGCTTACGTAGTTATTTATTATACAAAACTATGAATGTAGTAGAATGTAGAATGTATAAAGTCGCCTAATAATAAATACTAAACATGGAGCGTAGAATGTTATTCACCCTTTTTCTAGTACGAATGTATTTATTAGTTTGGGCAAGCATTTTGCACCACCGACTTAGTAGTAGCGTCAAATATGAGTTACAGCTATTTTGTATATAATTTCCATTTTGGCTTTTATTAATTGCCATTGCACACGAATTCAAGTGGAGTCAGTCGACAGCAACGTAGCATGCAATGCGTTTCGGTGAAACGAGGCAAATTCAATAAATAAAAGTTAATTGAAATAAAAGAAGTATTTCGAACTTGAAAATATTTGGCTGATATAATGGAGATGTATCTGCAACTGTGAGTATTTAATAATTTTGGCAATGGCCCAAGCAAGTCATCTGTCATTGGGTCTTTTAATCAAATTTTGGGTCTCCAGTAACTTACTTTTAATTGTTTTATGAAAGTAAGCACTGCTATCTTATTGAATCTATTGTGGCCTGATTGTTGAGTCCTATCTATAACTTCTCATCGAGTTTTGAAAAAGGTTGTCCGATTCATTAAATTCAGTGTTTATTCGATCACTTTTATCAGTAGGTAATATCCCAGACCCTTAAGCTACTTAGAAGCCAACGCTGAACAATCTTTCAAGTCATGTTCCAGTAAAAAAACCAAAAAAATCTCTGGACCTTCTCTGGATTTGCGGACTGACGGATATACCATTTATTTTTGAAAAATAAAACCTTTCTATGAACTGACAATAAACCGGTTTAGCCAGTAAATCAACTCATTCCTTAAAAGCCTGTATATGCTAACTGATCTCGTCTTCACAATGGCTCTCATTTTGGTTTTATATGACACTTTTGTCTAACTTTTGAAACCGCTCTCGCGGCAACTAAATATGTTTGTAGTTTACTTGTGGACATAAATATTAAAAGCCTAATTAATTTACACAAAATTTCGTGTTTCATGTAGTTATTTTAGTTGCTTTAAACTTGTCGTATATGAATATTTTTTTGTTTTTATTGTTTCCCATTGTTGTTGTTTTTGTTGTTGTTGCTGCATATTCCAATAATTGCTGAACGAAGAATGCACAGCCTGCAACAACAAAATAAAGCGACAGGTGTGAAATATCAACTAAATTTAATTCAATTTTTATGATTATTTTGTCATTTTACATATTTTTTCATAAATTAAAAATATAAAAAAAATATTTAAAAAAATAAAAAACCAATTCATACAAGCTGCTATGCTAATTAAAAATAATTCAACAATATTGAAATATGTATTTCGTATACGCTTTAAGTTTAAAACTGTTAATGACCCAAAGGACATGCAAAGGACATTCATGCTGTAAGTGTTGAAAGGAGCAATTTCAAAAAAAAAAAAAAAAAGATTGCAGCTGCTAAATGAAAACTTGAACTAGCTTTTCTGTGTTGCTTCCATTAGCAATTTTTTTTTCATTTTTTTTTTGTAATAAATGAGCCTGCCGCATGAAAAAAGCCTGTCGAAATGGACAATTCTGCTATTTACAGATTACAGTTGCATCCTTTGAAATTTTGTGCTACTCTTTTGGAGACAAAGTGCAATTAGGATCGAATATGCAACAAAACAAAAACAAAAAAAAAAATTTACTAAACATTTTTTGATGTTGCCTTAACTACTTTGCGATCCGATCCTGTAGAGCGTTAAGGCACAGAATGGAAAATTGAGTTGTTCTGCCAGCTGCTGTCACTGTCGTCACATTGATTAATGAACATTGTGGCAATGAGATAGTCAGTTGAAATTCAATGTCAGTATACATGTTGGCTATTTACTCACTTTGAGATACTTTTTCATTTACGAGATACATTTTTTTCTTTCTAGCTTTAAGCATAAAAATCCTCAACTGATAACAAATTGTATATGCATTTATGTGCAACTATAATCAAGTAAATAAGTAAATATGCCATTTAACCACTCAGTCAATCAGTCACCTATATAGATACAACGAAAAACGTTCCAAAGCCCCAGGGAAAGGCTTAAGTGCGCAAAGATTTTGGCAAACAAAAATTTAACTCAAATAAAATTTGTTGCCGCCAAAGGCAAAACAACAACAACAACAACATCCAAAAAAAAAAAAACACATTTTCAAATGTTAACTTTGCTAATTTGGATGAACCACAAAAACCGAATAAGGATTTTCCTGCTTTGCTAACATTTTTTTTCTCCAATGATTTTGGGGGAACGTGCCACAGTTAGCGCAGCAAGCAACATTTCCATATAAAATGTGCAAGCAAAGAGCAAACTCTAAAGGACTTCTTCGTATAAGTAGTATCTATGTAAAAGGATGTGCGTGTCAGCCAAGCCAGACGCTTCTCACTTTCAGTTTTGCGCTAGACTATGACGTAGTCGCAGTAGCTGTGAGGAAGTAATCCCCAACAAATGGCAACAGACACGTGCGAAACTTCAGAGTGCCAAAGCGCCAACAACAACAACAACGATAAAGAAGTGCCTTGGTGCCCGGTTAGCTCGTGGTGAAACTGGACCCCAACCAAACCAAACTAAAATGCTTTGCATAGATTTGCAGACGTATCGCAGCGTACTGCCAGCCTTTGTCCGGTTCAAACCAAGTTTTGTGGCAAACACAGTCAGACAACAACAACAACAACAACGAAGACGGTTTCTCTTTTTAACTCCGAATTCTTCGACGGAAATGAATGCGATAATGATGAATTGTTTACAGGAATGAATGGTATTTTTTATATTTTTATATTTTTATAGTCTTTCACTTTTATTTTCGTGTAATAAAATAATGGAATTATGTGGTCTGGCTTGCATTTTTGATGAACTTTGTCCAAAAATCGTTGTAGCGTTTAAATGTTTAAAAGATTATTTGGAGAAACGTTTAAAAATTTTATCAAAAAAAAAATATTCTGAAAAAAAATTTCAGTGTGGATTCCCAAATTATATTAAATATTAAAAAATATAAAATATTAAATGTTAAAGATTCTTGAAAAAATTGTTTCGGAAACTTTGATAAATTTTATATTATCTCAACTGTAATATTTTCTTACATTTCGAACCATAATAATTCTGTAATTTTCTATAAAAAATATATTTTTTAAAAATTTTTAATACAATATTTTCTAACGCAAAAAACACAAATCATAAAATTTCTTGAATCCAAGATCTTTCTACACATTTCACAAAAAAAAAAGCAGACTTAAAAGGGTTGCACTCATTTTATTCAATTTAAACGCTACATTCATTTCAATTCGTTTCAATGTTGATTTCAATTGCAAAAAGCCGGCTATTCAATAATAAAAACAGCTGTTTAGTTGCATTAAGTTTTCTGCTCACTTCAATTAAAAGTTGAAACAAAGCACAGTGGTTTGAATTTCGTTATTTATTTAACTAAATATTTAACTTTAAAGAATATTGCATATATTTTATAAACAAAATTCCAATTGACGTTTTATAAAAAAAGAATCAATTTTTTTTAAAAGTATTCTAAAAATTGAATTTCATTAAATTGTCTATGTTTACCAACACCATTAAAAATATTTATCAAAAAATATGCACCACTGTGCACGCAACATAAACCGTTTTAGACAGCAACAGCAACAATTTGAAACGGTTAAAAGTCATCGGCTTTCGATAACAAAAAAAGTTGAACGAAAATTGAAACGCGAATTGAAGTTAGAAAAATTGAATTTACTTCAGGCAGAGTGATTTTGTTGTTCATCGCGTGCGGTTTGAACGTCGGATTTGATGTCGGATTTTGAATTTCGTATTTCGTTATTTTTCGATTGAATCGCGTCGTGCTGCAATTTTTATTGTGTTTTTGTGTGTGTGAAATTGAATTTTGTAATTTATTTTCGAAAACAGCTGCGCAACCACCAAAAAAAAATAAAATTGAAAATTTTATAAACAAAACCAGGCAGGCAGGCACGAAAACCAAAAAAAAAAAAAAAAAAATGCACATTACACCTGCCTGTGTTGCAGTTTTAGAATTTGAAAAATAAAAAAAAAAAAAGTTTTCAGTGTTTATGCTAAATTTTTGGCTATAAAAAGTTTTTTGCCAAAAAAAATAACAAAAAAAAAAAAATCTTAAAAAAAGTTTACAAAAAAAAAAAAAAATTGAAAAAACGAAATCTCATAAAAAATTGTGCTAATTTGCTTCAATTTGCATCGATTTGGATTAAATGGATTAAAAATGCTTGATTAGCTCAAATAAAAAAAAATTAAATCTAATAAAAGTGAGTTTTGTTATAATTTATTTTTTTCTATTTTTTAGACCAGCTTCAGCCAAGTTCAATGACTTTGTCACAAAATTTTTTTTTGTATTTTTTAATTTGAAATTCCAAAAAAAAAAAACATAAAAAAAAAACAAATAAGCTGATAACAAGTTTCACTAGTTTTGAAGCATGAAAAATCATGCATATTAAATTTTATTTAAAAAACAAAAACAAAAAAAGTCAAACGTGTTGAAAACAAACCATTTTAGAAACATTTTAAGTACATTTTAAATATAAACAAATAAACAAATAAATGAATAAGTTGTGCCCCGTGTCGATCATACGACCCCCAGACCCCCTTTGACTTGTTAATATGTTAATGTACACTTCACTTCTGTGTATGTCGTCGCTGTTTGACAAAAAAGTATCTTATCAGTGAAATGAAATGAAGCGCAGCGCATGTTGTCGTTGTGTGTATTTATTTCACAAATTGACTGGGCGACATTTAAATGAGGCATTGAATACAAAAAAATATCGAATACTCAAAGTAGCACTATTATCACTTTTACTGCTGGAAACGTTTAAGCGCGCTTCGCAACACATCGCAACAACTCTTTTTTTTCTCTCACTCTAACTCATTGAAAATGTACAAGGTTCAAATAAAAAGTTCTGCCATGGTTTAGCTTTGATAAGCCAAGTCAATTTAGCCATTTGTCCTCGTCTCTGTATGACGTAAAAACGCACCGATTCCAGAGTCTAGAAAAGTTGTGAGAACCAAAGTTGACATTTGTGATTGATTTAGACCGGAAGCGGGGAATCTTGCGGTTAAACGTTGTCGTCGATTTTTTTGCATTTCTTTTTGTTTAGAATTGGAACAATTACAAATAAAAAATAAACCGTTTTGTTCTGATATTCACGAACGATTTTAGTTTTTAAAGTATTTGAAAATCTCAAAGTAAAATTAGTTGGGAATATTTTCTAGTTTTGTGGTATTTGATGTATTTGGAAACCAAAAAAATGTGCATATAAATTCTAATCTAGTCGTCTTCAAAATTAATCCGACTTGGTCTATGCGAATAAAAACTCTACTTAGTATTCTGCATTCCGAAAAAAAGCATCTAAAATATAAACTTCAACTTGTTTTCATCCAATTCGATTTGTTTGCAATAAGAATCAGCTGACTGTGCTTTTAATATCGCTGAAGCAGTTAAAAGTTATCGATTTATGAACTGCAATCATTTCTTGAATCAAAGTTCAGAACACATCGTGTTCATTTCGTTCGTTTTCGCAATTTGCTCGTTGTAAAAAAGATTGCGCTATGTAATGAAATATCAAATACAATGAAAATTACAAAACAAAACAAAAAATCCCCGGAAATAAAAAAAAAATTACTCATTTAAGTTTAATTTGCTATTTTCTTTTTATTTCTACATAAAAACCTTTCGAAAAAGATACTAAAAACTTGTTCATAAACTAGAAAATGGTCCCTTAATCAAAAATGTTGCGAAATTTTTTAAACAAACCTTGTTCAAAGCGAATTTACAATGAAGCTTGCCTTTCCAAATGAACTTGTCAATTGCACGAAATGATTGCTGTCGCCTCAACGTCGATGTCTACAGATTGTTCAAGCGGGTCCGTCTGTCTGTCTATCTTTTTTTTTTTTTACTGCCTGTCTGCCTGTTACTATATTTAGTTTCTTTTACTTTCTTATTGACATTGACAATTGTCGCCGTAGTACGTACGCCTTAAAAAAAAAAAAAACAAAAACAATTTTAGTTTGAAGGCGCGCATCTCTGGATTTTTGTGTTTTTTATCAGCGACGACCATCAAAATTTATCGTCATCGATTTTTGTTTTTTTTTATTTTTTTTTTACTGATAACACTAAACGTGATACATTTTGTAGATTCGAATTGAATTTATCAAAAATTTGTGCATTAAAGATTCTCTTTTTTTTTTTTTTTTTTTGTTTGTTTGGTTTTCTTTTAATCAGAAAATTTATCTGTTTTATATTTAATTTTTTTTTTTTTTTGTAAATAAAATATTACGAAAAATCAATTTTTATGTTTGGAAAAATGTGCGCTTATCAATTTTGTTTATTTTTCTTTTATTTTTTTTTTTTATTTCAACGCAAACCTTTTTTGTATTTTCAATATTTGTTAATTGTGACGCCGTTCAAACGCTGATAAGCGAAATAAATATTAATTTATTATTATTACTTTTTTTCTTTTTGTTTAACACAATGAATAATCTTAAATTTCGCAATTGCAATTTGTGACTAATTATTGAATATAGTTGAATTTATTTGCTGTTGTTGTTGGCGCCATAAATATAATTTTTTATCAGCTTTGTCAACAAATAATTTCTATATGTCCATTGAGAATTAGGAATTTTTACAACAATTCCGGAAGCATTTAAGTTTGTTGAATGAACGAGAAGAATTCCATAGAATTTAGAAATTCTGTCTAATTCGTTTGCTATCAGTAAGGATTACCACTCAAAAATGGAAGGAAACCAATTTTGAACTAGAAAATTTGTTATTACGGGCTTTGTACCGAATTTATATGTGTTCTATGGAATAATTATTTTATAGAGCAAACGGTATCAATTTTTTAAAATTTATGGAATAAATACGACTTGAATCTCATAAAAATTTGTTTGTAAAGATTTTCTGGATATGGAAATTTAGAAGATACATTTATATATAATTTATTTAAATCAAAGAAAAAATCACGAACCAGTTAAATATTTTAAAAAGAATTATGCAAGGTCAGCTGCAGCAAAAATTTAATTTAATGAAAAAAATATATAAAAGAAATACTAAAAACAAATTATTTTATCGAAAATGTATATTTTTATTATTAATAGTTAAGAATTTTTAGATAAATCAAAATTTGCGTGCAGAGTTAATGACAAAAACAAATTTCACGCACGTGATTCTTCACGAATTCACAGCGAGCTTTCTTTCCTCAAAGTCATTAACGGGCAAATTAAAAAAAAAAAAAAAAAAAAAAAAACTGTCAGAAAAATATAAATAAATTATTACATTAAATAAAAAAAAAAAAAAAAAAAAGAAGTTAATGAAGTCATGTCGCCGCACAAACATTTAAAATCATTAAAATTTTTACCTCAATTAAATTTGCATAATTAATTAAGACATTTGGAACGAAGTGTTTGTTATTTATATAAATAAAACAAAATAAAACAAACATAAAATGCCAAAAAAAAAAAAAAAAATATAATAAAAATACATTTAACCGGAAAGATAAACTATAAAATTTTATGGCAATTAGTTGGTCAAGTGTTTCATTCGATTGTATCTCTTTATTTTTTCCATAAGCGAATCCATGAGATATGCTTAATTTCAAGTCAAGTGAGTGGAAGAAGTGCTTGAAATTTTTAAAGTTTTTTTTTATGAGGGGTTTAATAATATAAAAAACTTATAAATTTGTAGAAAAGTTTAAAATAAATAGCAAAATATAAACACAGATACACACACACACACTTGTATAGAAATAAAGATACAAACAGCCAAACATAAATGTTGCCTGTAGGCGAAAGAACTGAAGTAGTAAATTTCTAGAAATTCGCGCAACTGAAACAACTAAATTTACCATGACAAAAAGGGGCAACAACTAACAAAAGCCTTACGCGTACTAATCCTAATCTATGCGTTATATCAGTTGTTATTTTCATTGTTGTTGTTGTTGTTGTTAGGCAACAACGGCAACAATTTAGGGAATGAACCGAAAACATTGTGCCATGCTCATATGTAGAACCTATTTTAGGGTGCCATAGGCTTTCGCTTTTCATTAAAACGACAAATCTTGCGAAATTTTCGTGTCGCTAAAACATAAATTTTGCGTCTCGGAATAAATTTTCATTCATTCGCATTCGCATTCGCTGAGTCGCAGGCCATAGTCGCAGGCATTTTCCTTTATTAGCAACATTTTCTGTGTATGTTTTTAATATATGTGACATTGCCAGTCATTATCCCTGTCATAGATCTAGGCAAATAGTCATTCAACCTTTCAGTTATGCGTTCATTCATTCATTCAGCCATTCAAACACAGAGACTGACAGACAGACAGACGTAACATACTCATATCTCATGCTCATTTATGCGAAATGCTCGTAAATATTCCATAGTCGTCAACTCCTTTTTTGCATGTTGAGGCTTTGAACTACTTTGTTTTTTTTTTTCTATATTTTTTTTTTTTTTTTTTTTGGTTCCCCCCCCATATGACGTTATCATAATTTTATTTTATTTTAAGGCAGTTACATGTAGCTTCCTGTTTATGAGTGAGTGTAATTTTAATAGAACCGAAAAATTTAATACTCTTTATATGACAAATGCGTAGATTATTCCTTGACGAAAGAGTATCTTTGCAATCTAATAGTTTTTAATATATATTTTTTTTATTATAATTAGCGACTGGTTTTGAATTTTAATCAAAAATGCGCTCGGGACTTCCCCTAAAATTGTTAGAATAAAATTCTCTGTGAAGTTACTGGTTACGCTTTAAATACTCCTCTTGTGTTACATTTCACGCATTTTACCAAACTATACCATTTAAAGTGTATAAAAAAATTAAGTTTTTATTTATTTTATTTTTTGTTTTTTTTTTTGAGCACGAACTAATTTTGCAAATGTTGCCGCTGTTGCCAACAACTGTCAACGTTGTTCCCAACATTTTTGTTGTCGTCGTCGTCGTCATTATCATCATCATTGCTGTTCATGTTTTGCTTATGTCAAATTCAGGCCCAGAGGAACAAAAAAAAAAAAAAAATTATAAAAAAAAATTTCAGCAGATAACCAAAAAACGTCAGCTGAAAAAAATTTTATTTTTTTTAGTACATTCGCATGTAAAAAAATAAAATAAAAAAATAAAAATAAAATAAAAGAGCTATCTAGTTAGCAAAAAGACACGACAGCGACAAGCGTAATTTATTTAATTTGCTTTAAAAAATACTCAAAATAAAATAAAAAAATGAAAGAAAACAAGAATTTAATTTAAATGTGATACAACAACAGCCAACATTAAAGCCAAACTCAAGGCCAACTTTGAACTTGTGTCTGTCGTATTTTGGCTTTGGTAGTTCATAGTAAAAATTCAAAAGAAACAAATTAAATAAAGCGACTGACTGAGCTGAACTCTTAAAACTTTAAAACGATACATTTCAAATTTTTTGCTCATTTTACGCTCGACTAACAAAAATCAACACCTTCTTTGTTTGTTTGTTCACAACACACAAACAAGACAAATAAAAAAATACAAAAAATAAATAATCATAAAAATAAAAATCACAAAAAATTAATAAAATAAAATAAAAATCCTAAAATATATGACAAACTGGTTTAGCAAAAAGCCAAAAAAAAAAATGTATCTAAAAGTATCAAAATTGATTTAAGTATTTATGAATTTTTTTTCTTTTAGAATTAGATTTTATGAATGAGATTAATTTGGATACTTTTAAGCAGAATTTTGGCATTAATATTTTTTATATTATTGTATTTTTTAAAGTGTTTTATTATTTAAATTGTTAATTGAACCACATAATTATTCGAGCATATTTTTAGATTAAAAAAAAATTATTTATCTTTTTATTTAAAGTATTAGGCTAAGTTTTAAATCTGCTGCATATTAACTGCGTTATTCTGAATTGTAATTTTTATCTGCAGGGGATCGTGAAAAAGGCAATTTTTTTAAAAAAAAAAAATAAAAAAAAAAAACATAGCGAATTAAATTCTCTGATCTTAACACCATACAATACACTATAACCGAAAAGTTAAAAGAGATTATAGAGGCAAAGATGACATGCATAAAATTTTTAAATGATTTATCGGTATCAAAAGCCAAGTCAATCTATTCGGTTGGCAACCAAATTCTTCTTCATTTTCTTTATTATTTTCTTTTTTTAACTCTTTTCGTAGAAGTATCTTTGTCACTATTCAGAACCAAAATCTACAAATTGAAAACCACCATTTTGGAACACAACGGTTCCAGCGTGTTGAGAATGGCTGTAACGCTACAAAATCATTGATTTTAATGTAAAAGAACAAGGAGCATTCCGGACTCGAAGATACAGAATTGGTAGCCTTAGATAGATAGAGATGGCTGAGGGTAAAACCCATATTCCTCAAACAATTAGCATAAGAACGCCATTTAGCTACCATTAAAAATTATTATAAGAGACTCTTACTATTTGCCTCATAGACAAAAACTAAAAAATTTTTAAATTATTTATTTTATTTATGTACATACTATATATAGTTAAATGATTATAAATGAAACAGATACATTTAAAAATTTCAAAGCCAAAAATATACTTTTGCAATTAATAGCAAAGATAAACTCTCCAAAAATAGAGAGCAACTTCTGGTATGCCAATTTCAAACATTTTTGTCAAAAAGAATTTGTTGGTTTCATTAAAAAAAAAGGAAAAAAAAAAAAGTCATTAGCTGCTTTTGTACTTTAGAGCTTAACTGGTTTCTTTGATGTCATTCAAACATTTTCAAATACAAAACGGAATGACTTCATTCAACTTGGATTAGTAAAAACATTGCGACAAATATAAATACACAAACAAACAAAAACAATAAATCTATCTTCCTTCTTATATAAAAGTATCTCAAGTTCATTTCTGTATCGCAATTTAAACTAATTAGAGCATTTGACATAGCCACTTGCTGAAGTTATATGACTGGCAGAAAAAAATACTTTATACTAGATAAGTACATAAATAAATAAATAAAAATAACAACAAATGCAAACAGATTTCAATGTTAATCCAGTGAAGAGGGCCTAAAACTTTTTGCGCCGTTTCCTCTTTAAATGCGAGGATACCATAAAAAAAAATGCTTTGGCTGCCTTGGCACAGTTAAACTTGGAAAAGAAACCCAACAAAATGATAAAAAAAAAAAAACCAAAATAAATAAAAAAAATATATAAAAATACAAAACTAAAAAGCCATTTACTCAAAGATAAACCCAGACTGATTTATAACAATGGGTGTGTGCCTATGCGTGGCATACACAAATATATCTAAACAACATCTATCTTTCTACTATTTTATGTGAGTTTATATACACTCGTACGAGTATTTCTGTTTTTTATAGTGAGCCATGAGTATTGTTTGTATTTTAGCCAAAGTTAAGTTAGCTCTTTAAATGGCAAACGACTTTCAAAACAAAACAAAACAAAACATTAACTTGGTTGCCAATTTTATACGCAGTCTAGTACGTCTGTCCATCTATTCATCCGTCCGTCTGTCTGTTTGTCTTTAGTAAAAGCAAAAGTCTTGGCACTTTATCAATAAATAATTATCTTCAAAGAGAAAATCGACAACAAGAAAATAATAAAAATAACTACCGTATTTAAAGCTCATTTATGCAGCAGCGAACATATCCTCGCTGGCGATAAAAATCAATCAATTAACTTGTTCAAAATCATTTTTGTGTTGCACAGAGTGATAGATCAGCTCGATTGTTGCAGCAACAACAAAAACAACAACAATTACAAGCATTCAGCAAACCACAGCTCAGGCAAGGCAGAGACTCGTGACATGTGTGCTGCAGCAACTTTAACTTCAAAAAAATAAAAAAAAAAAAAACTGGCAGCTTCAAGCGACAGCTGATGTTGTTGTTAGGAGTCACCTGTTCTCTCAAAAGTCGTTGTTTTAACATGCCAAAGAGTTTAATTTCGATTGGAGTTGTTTTTGTTGTATTTTTTATATTCATAGTTTTTAGTTAAACTGCCAACAGCAGCCAAAGCAGCACCAGCAGCCGCAGCAAAAGCATATTGAAATTTTCGCAATCATAAAGTTTAAATTGCGCTTCATACTCACTTGCCCGAGCCAACAAAGTAGTCAGTCAGCCAGCCAGCTAGCACGCCATTCTATTTATTCATTGGTAAGCGGTTTTCATTTTAAGCCTTTTTGGGTTTAATGAACTTATTGGCATACTACATTGTTTAAAATTGTTTAAAAATTAAATCGATTTCGAACATTTGCGAACAATTTTTTTGATTGTACACACACAAAAAAAGAAAAATCAATAACTGAGTTTTCAAGGAGTTTAAGAAACTTTTGGTGCTATAAAACTATTTGTACGCGCTAATATTAATTCAGAAAGCCTGTACCACATTAAAAGAAGACGTCATCTACACCTTACAGCATGGTGGATTAACCAACAGGTGTCATATTCCTGCTCTCTGACCCTTTAAATATTTCAAAGCAGCTGGCAGCGTTTAAACGCAAAAGACAAATATGAAGGAGAGAGAGAAAGACTGATAATTTAATAGGTTACCAATAGATTGAAAAATTGTTAAAATATTCAATCTTATAGCTATTCCACAATGCCTTTAAGACCAAAATTAACATATTTAGCATAACTCCTTTGAGATACCTTATTAACTAATTTTTAAGTGGTCGATCCACACAAACCTATCCCAAAGTTTTTAAGTTTCCGTAGAATTACAGAATTACACGAATGACACAACTTTAAAATATCGCAGTAATGTTATATAAATACAATAGAATTTAGTTCAAATGGAACTACATATTAATATTTTAAGCCCCTTTGGGGATGATAACATCTTACAGCATAACTTTATATTTTAGACAGGCTATATCGTAGTCCAACTAACTCGATTGCATCAATCTGATTGAAAGCTAAAAAAACTAATTTTTGTCAATAATACACAAGCAGACAGACAGACGACAACAATAAGCAGACGGACTTTGCTACAACAATGTTTTAAGGGGACTTCTGGAATTTCACTCTCTCTCTCTCCCTCTGTATTTCGCTCGGTCACTTTGTGCCTTAATATTTAAGGATTTTCAATTATGGAACTCATTATTCTTAGTTTTATTCAGAAAGTTTGCATGCAGCAAGACAATTTTCATAGAAAATAGTTACAAGAGCTACAAAATTACGAAGAAAATTTTCATTAGACAGATAATTTGCAACCACATACATCAATTTACAAGTAGATACATAGTTGGTATGTATAGTATGTATCCAACTACATAAATGTATAAACAGACATGAACAAATTACACGCCAGGATGTCTGCCTTTGCGCATAATTTAATTATGAGGAACTTTTAGTTTTCATTTAATTACAATTTGGGTTAAAAATGACAGCAAATATGAAGCAAGCAGAAGACGAAGAAGAGGGCAACAAAAAAAAAAAAAAAAAAAATATACAGAAAATAAATCCAACTGAGATGCAAAAATTTTATAAGCTGCGGCAAATGTAAAAATGAATGTACTTGCAGCGGACAGACAGACAGACAGACGGACAAATGTTTCAAAATAAATTTCATAAAAATGAAATTAGCGCACGCATAACTTGAATGCAAATGTAATGCAGCCTTATGAGAACGTTTTCTATGTAAAATCAGAAGCCAGAATGAAGTAAATCTGCAGTGGAGGAGGAGAATGGAATTGAAATTGCCAAGCAGATCATTTATGTTTGTGGCTGCCACTGCTGCTGCTGCATAATCTGCCAACAGAATTCATTGTGGCAAGCAGCATCAGCTGCAATTTGCAAAATGCATTCACATTAATATGTGCTTCCCCTACACTTCACTTGTGCCCCGCGCTGGCTCTTGATATTAGTCTGAACTTTAGACGACCCCCGTTGCTACAGTGGCAACTAATATTTCGCTGACGTCTTGTTTGAAAATCATAAAACTTATAATTAAAATGCACGCACAACGTTCGTAGTACACACACACACACACACACATAGATGAACTGAGTACAACTGATTCTGTTGTGCGTGTGTGTGTGTGTGTATGAATTGCATAAGCACCCCACATATCGAGTGCAGAGTCCGTTTATAAAGTTGAACTGTCACGCACTGCTCTTCTCCGATCTGATTCTTCTTAATATGCAATTTTAATCGACTTGCATAAACCATAAAAACAATTTTTTAAAAATATTTTTTATATATTTTTTTTTTTTTCAATACTTTTCATAATATTTTTTTCATGATTTCCAATGCAATTGAGAACAAATTTTTTTATAGATTTATTTTCTTTCGTTTTTGCAAAAATCGAACATTTTTTTGTTGGCACAGCCAAATAGAATTCTATCTTGTATCTTTGTGTGTTGTTGTTGTTGTTGTTATTGCCCACTTTGACAACATTGGCGACGCGCAAAAATAAACAAATCATAAATCTTTGAAATACTTTTGTATGCGTACGCATGACCACCCAAAAAGTTGCACATTTATCTATGCGAGTAAAACTTGCAGATACATTTTTCCTTTTAGTTACATTTCTCTAGATACATTTGCTTTCTCTTTTTTTTTCTCTAAGTATATATGCCTTTCTCTGTCTTTTTTTTTTTCATAATGTCAATATGTACTTTGTTTTTCCGCTTTGGCTGCGGTCTTTGGAGTCTTCGTTAGAGTCGTCGTAGTCGTCGTCTTCCAAAGTTGTTGGCATCTTTAGTTTTTGATGTTTTTTTTTTTTTTTTTCAATTTAGTTTTCTCATAAACCGCAAAATTGTCGTCACAATATTTTCAACATTATTTAGTTAGATGGCTTTGAAATTTAATAGTTTGTTTACAGTTTGAAAACCGCCTCCTTTCGTTTCATATTTTTTTTTTTAGTTTTTAATGTTTAATTTTATGAAGCATGCAATTAGTACAGGAAATTATTTTGCAAATTATGTGTGAAGTATAGTGTAACTAATTGGAGATGTTACTGAAATTATTTATATCAAAAGATATTTTTTTGCTGGAAAAAAATATGCTAAATTAGGTGTGATGCTCGTTAATTGAAGTTTATAGTTCTGCGAAGATTTGAAAATTGACAATACTTGCTCCCTTTTTTTAGCAATAAAAAATATATGCCAATTAGCACAAGAAGTACGCAGTGAGTACAACTGAATACTTGCTGTGTACAATAATCATTCATTTCGCATAGCATGTACATCATACTGTTCGGTTTTGAATTTCGTTCTTTGGATCTCCAGGCATTGTTTTGACCCAACAGGCTAACTAACAGCAAATTCAGACCGTTCCAGATGAGCACAATTTTGGTTTTGGTTTAAATCGAATTAGTCTCTTCTTCCAAGACCAATGGCAAGACCATCCAAGTTATTCATCTGCATATAAAATTAATTCTGTTTATCTATTTTTTTCTTAGATAAAAATATTTTAAAGATAAATAAATAACGCAACAGAAATATTTACATCAAAATACTCACAGCATATGCATAGTTTTTTTATTTATATGAAAAAAAAAAAAATCTTTTGTTAGCAAAAATGGAAACTAAAAGCTTTTTGCAAAATAAGTTTTTTTTTTTTTATTTGTTGTGTTTTTTTTTTGGTTTTTTTGTTTAGCGTTTAAATTAATTCAATTTGCTTAGAGCGCAACAACAATAAAAACCGCTACAATATATTCACTTAAAGCAGATACAAAATAAAGGAAAAGTATCTATTAAGGCAAAAATATAGCTTTACGGTGCGAAAACTGCGCTTAAGCGTGCCTTAAGCAGTCATCACAAACACAAACAATTCCCGCGCAGTACCCCTTTTTTATGCAACGTTTCAGATACCGAGTAGCTGAGCTACAATTTAATGCGCATATTCAGCGTTTTCATTGTAATTTGATTAAAGCAAAGTCTATTTATGCAGTCAGCTAGATGAAGTACGCTTCATAAAGTCAAAGTATCATCAACATCTCAGTTGATGTTGTTTGCTTTTATTAGAAGCGTAAATAAACAGAACAGATACGAGTGCGAAACATTGCTAAAGATTGAATTACAAAGAATGCTATAAAAAAAAAGTTGTTTTTTTTCTTTATTTTTTAAAGAAAAGAAAACAAAATAGCACAGTTTTTGACGTATTTGCTGCTGACGCTGGCAATGAAGGCGTTGAAGTGAGCAACTCAAATTGTATGAAATGCAAAGCCAGATACAGATACAGATACATTCATAGATACAGTACAATGATGATGAAGGCACTCTAGTTAGCGTTACTCTAGGAATGCCTCAGTTGAAAAATCATTGTTTCGTAAAACTACACAAAGATTTATAAAGTATTTCGAAAGCAATTTCTTTTGCTGCTGCAACTAATTGCAGCGCTATGCTTCAGATACATAATAGATACATGCATAAGTAGCTAGGTTGGCTGTTTCACTATCTAACTGGCTGGCTGACTGGCTGGCGCAGTATAATTACAGATATGCTTTTGCGATATGCATTGTTTTTGGGGGAAAATCTAGTCTAGTTGTTGTAGTTGTAGTATCTTTTGTATCTTAATATTTGCTCATTCGATGAGAGAAAAGTATCATAGCTGCTAGAAACACAATTGCCACTTTTTGTCTACTTTTGTACTTTGTTGTTTGACGCGCGAGCGGGAAGGCTTGCTTTTTAGTCTTTTTTGAATTGAATTGAAGCAACCGCAGCACGTAGTACTTGAGCAACAGTTGCCATTGCTACTGACAGCATTTGAAGTGCTACAATCTATAAAAGCGTTCAGTTGAGTAGAGTTGAGCGTTTCTCCCTGTTTTAGATACTCTTTGCTTTTACGCCAACTGCTGCCGTTGTTGTTGTTGCTGCTGTTTTTGTTCCCGTGTCTGCGGTAATTGCATGCGCGGTGGAGCGTATCGTATGTTGCAGGTTTCCGTTAAAAACGGGAGAAACGACCTAAAATAGCACCAAAACCAAATGCGGAACACAAATGAATCGACATGGTACAACAACAAGAAGAAAAAAAATGAAAGAGTACATCATGAAAACAGCAACATCAGCAGTAACAGCAGCAGCAGCAGCAGTGGCAATACCTCAGTCAGCGGCATTTTCTGTACGTGTTGCAATCCAATAGATACAATAGCAAACCGATACAGATACAGATACATTTCGCATTGCATTGCTGCGTTACTTTGCGCCGATCTTGCACGGTTGACTCTGCATTTCATTCGCATGTAAACATGTTCTTTGTCATGCCTGAATGTAGATATGATTATGGATGTCTGTCTGTCTGTCTGTCTGTTTGTATTTGAGTATGTATGTGTATCTTAATGCCCACATACATACTTGTAGATACATTTTCCTCAATGCTCTATGCGCTCTATGCATGCTTTGCTGCACGCCTGCTGTTGTATGGGAATTTGTGTTTCTGAGCCAAGTGCAACGCATGTCTGTCCGTTTGATTATACATGTCCGTCCGTCGTCTGTCTGTCACACATTCAACCATCTAGCCAGCCATCCATCCATCCATCCATCTGTTGGTAACAAAATATGCCATTAAGGCTGTAGAATAATTACTTTTTTGTGTTAAATGAGCATTTCGTAATGTTGATGAGCTTTTTTTTTTTTTTTTTTTATTTTTTTTCTTTATTCGAGGCATACCTTTGCTGTTGTCTTATGCTGCATAGGCGTAAATTTAACTTTGTATTTTGGTGTTTCTCTCTCCCAGTGCGTGTGTGTGTGTGTGGCATGTGATTTGATCAGTGATTGATGCAAGTGGCAGCACATAGACCATGCGTGTGTGCGTTCAATTTGTATATTTTTAAATTAATTCTATTAGAAATTTTATGAAAGTTTAATGCATTCAGATACATTTCTATAGGAAAGTCCTAAAAAACAGAACTAAAGTAGCTACATAAAAATTTATTAAGAGATAAATTAATTTAAAGAAAATCGCATAAAATTAGCGCTGATATCTAGTAGTTCCATACAGGGTAGCTCTTAAACGCAAGCGCAATAACATCAGTCATCGATCATTTAAAACTTGTCACCGCATAGCTAAGCCACCCAACTTGAAAATATTTTTTTCGAAACAACATGGCTCATTTTTATTAATTTTCTTGCTAATAAATCTTTTAAAATTTTCGCTTTTCGCCTACCACTGTTTTTAATTTGTCACTCGACACTTCATTAAATAAATTGTTTATTTGAAAAGGCGTGCAATGTGCAAGCGCCCGGCTACACATACTGAAACTGCACCAAAAAAAAAAAAAAATACATTTTTAAATGAGAAAAATTATGTATTTTCAAAAAGCAGCAAAAACCACAAAACTTTCCCATCAAACTGCAGTCAAAATGAAAAAAAAAAAAAAAAACAATAATAAAAATGAACTGCCTCTGTCGCCCCATACACAAAAACAGATTTAAAGGAAAATAAATCCAAAAGATACAAAAGTATCTTTTTTTTTGACTTTCAGCTGTGCCGCATAATAATAAATGTTTTGTTTTCATTTACTGTCTTGGCTTGGCTTTGTTTTTTTTTTTTTTTTTTTTTTGCTTTTTAATTTTTCACATATTTTCGTTGTTAAATATTTTAAATAATGTGTGAATTTTCTTGTCTTCATTTCAGCTTTCAGATGTCGCCAACTTTTGTGGGGAAACGCAGCGCAGCGCATTTACTGCAATTGCAGCAGCAGCAAAATAAATTGTGTCGCTAAAAAAAAACTAAAATAAATAAATAAATAAAATTATAAAAAAAAAATTAAAAAAAGTTATAAATTACTAAAGTGAAACGAAAATAAACGAAAAATTTTATTTCATTAAATAAAAAAAAAGTATCTCAAGTCAAGTTCTTCAAAAAGTGCGCAATCATCTCAAGAAATTCTTTAAATAATAACGAAAAAATATAAATATAAAACAGAAGAATAATAATAAAGCTCAAAGAAAAGTGCGTATGATGCGTTTTTAATTGAGACGCAATCCAATCCAATCAATTTTTCAACACAATTCAATAAAAATCAACAACAACAACAATAATAAACGAATAAATGGATTTTAATTAAAGCTAGAATTGTATAAAAAAAATATATAAAAAAAAATTATAATTATAAATTTAAGGCCAAGCGTGAAGTGCGAAGATCATCTTTTTTTTTTTTTGTATTTGAGAAGCGGCATAAATCCAATAAAAGTCAAAGTGTCAGATTTTTAAGACATCAACGAGTCATCATGAACTTCGAGAGCCTTTAACTTGAAATAATTAATTTTTATTTTATTATTTAAATTTGTTATTTTTTTTTAAATCGAACAACATGAGGCACGCGTTGCCAACTATAACGAAACTATATGAACAACGGTGTCAGCGTGCTGCATCCTTGAAACATTTAATTTAACAAAAAAAAAAAAAAAAGAAATAAAAAAAAAGGAAGCCAAACAATCGTTACATTTCGCTACATTATCTTTTTTGTTTTTGTTTTTTTTTCTTCGCTTGTTTAATTAATTTCAAGTGATTTTTTTTTTTTACTTAATTGCGCATTTGTCGCCGGAAGTTGCCAATTTAATTTACAAAAGCAACAACAACAACAACTGTAAAGGACACTCGTCTCACACATACACACAAATAAAATAAGAGGACAGTGTAATCATGTTCGCTGGCATTCGTAAACGTTTGGCGCGCAAGTAAGTAGCATTTTTATCTTTTCTCTTTTTTTTTTTGTTGCATATTAATACCCTACACTGAAACGTGAAAGTGAGTATTATTAAAATGACGAGTGTGTGTGCCGCATATCATATTTATTTTTGATATAAAAAAAAATTTTTTGCTACTAAATCGAGATTGAACGGAATATGACCCATATTTTCAGGGTTTAAGTAGTCTACAAGAGCTCTCCTTTTGAAATCGTAACTGAACATGGCATTTTGATGATCCTACATCAGAGACTACTCTGATATTTCAAGAGTCTTTGATATCACCTGCATAACAACCCAATTCACTCGTATAAAACTTCAAAATGTTCAAAATTTTGGTATATATAGATTAATATGAACTTATTCATTAAAAAAATGATTTCGTATATCTGAAAGGCTAATTTAGGATTTCATTTTAAATTTGATTTTAATTATTATAAGCACCAGTGAAGGCATGGCGGATCCAGAACGCTGTCTTGGAAGGAAACTTCTTCTGCGAAAGACAAATAATAAAGTTCTAGTTTCTCTGGAAACACCATTTTGTGAAGCGCATAGAAACTTTAGTTTTATTAAATTTCATTTGAATTTTTTTTGTTTTTGTAAATTTTTTCATTCACTATTTTTCACGTCTTATTGAAAAAAATGTTTTTTTTCCATTTGGTTTCGGTGACATTTTTATGCTGCATTCACAACAAATTCTGGCAATCTTTCCTTTTTTTTTTTTTTACTTTTTGCTTCTGTTCTGGCCTTTCTTTATACACTTTTGCACTTTATTCATTCATTCGTACGTTTATTCATTCGTTTCTTTGTCGTTGGTACTCGTACATTTGGCCTCAATTTGCGTGAATCGTACTTAAGTTCCGTTAATGACTTTCGCGATAAAGGTCAATGGGGACTTATGCAGTAAGTCTGTATTTCTGCAGGGCGTGAAGCTTTACTTTCCTCAACATTTCATTTTATTTTACGCTTTTCCCCATCACATCAGTTATGCATCATTTAGTGTTGCCATTTTCGCCTTTTTTTTTTTTTAAATTTTGTTGACAATTTTTTTTCAATTTTTTTTATTTTTTGGAAATAAAATTTTATAATCCGTTTGTGTTTTGCTGTCAACAAAAAAAAATCTTCTCCAAAGTTTACTGTTTTATTTAATTAAAATGGAAATACTTGCGCCTTTGACCTTTTCTAATCAAATTTAATTATTTTTTCTTCTTTTTTGACGAAATCAAGAAAATTAAAAGCCAAAAAAATGTTAAAAATTAATTAACTGCCTTGTCCCGCTTTTTGCACTTTTCTATTTTGTTATTTTTTTCTGCCAAACATCTTCATTCATCATATTTTTTTATAATTAGCCAATTAGCTAAAACTCTATTATTAAATCATCCGTAAATAGCAAATTTAAAACCGGTTTTAAAATTACTTAATTCGCAACGCAAACAAATGTTTTAGTAATAAATTTTAGAATAAAAATTAAATTGGAGAATTGAACTAACACAGACTGATTTTTTTTTACAAAGTTGCTAGCTTTGCTTCGACACATAAAGCTGAGAGCATTGAGGAGAGCGATCAGATCCTAACTTTCATAGTAGCAGATTAAGCTCTTTGTCAAACTTAGTTACTAACAATGAGTTCCAGAAGTTTCGTGCTTGATCTTCAATGGGGAAAACAAAAAACGCTCATCCCAAAGATACCAGCTGATTTTTTCAGTCTAAATGAAATCCAGCTTTCTGAGAGAGACTATTTTAATTGTTACATTACATTTTCAAAACTAACAACGCGAATGCTAAAAATGAGTCCCATAAGTTCCTCGGTCGATCTTGAATGGGGAAAAACAAAAACATCTCATGTCAGAGATACTAGCGAATTTTTTTTTACCTAAATAAATTCTAGATTCCTGAGTGGGACTATTTAAATGCTTACAATTCATTTCCAGAAAACTACCAATCCGGATGCACAATGTAAAAAAATCCATTAGTTTCTTTTCTTTATTACTATTTTCAACTTACTTACTTTCTACCTCTTAAAATGTAATTTTTAAATAACCAAATTATCACACTTAAAAAAAAAATCCATTAAAACGTGTTAATTAGTCACATTTAACAGAACACAAAAACGTCATTTTAAACATTTTAGCATACCCTAACTAGTTTTCCAGTAAAAGCATAATTGTATTCGATATGCCTTAACTAGTTTCGGTCTACTTCTCTCTCTCTTTCTTTCTTTTTTTCTTCCATTCAAATTCTATAGCTGCAGGTGCTAAATGAACTGAACAAATGGAAACTCATTTCGATAAAATCCATTTAAGTTTTTCAAACAATAAAGTTTTTCAAAAACATTTTTCGAACAATGCAAATGTGCACTAAAATCAGACTGCATAAGCGGAAAATTAAAAAAAAAATCCCACATGCAAATTTAGTTTCAAAAGTCAAAAAAAAAAAAAAAAAAAAAATAAAAAGTTATTTAAAACCAAAAACAAAAAAAAAATAATACAAGCGACTGTAGGAAGTGTGATGCAATCAAGTGTAACGAGTCGAGGGAAAAATTATCCAAAAAAATTAAACCCGAACCAGCAAAAGAATTGAGCAAGTGCAGGAAATTATGTTACAAACTTGTATCTTGTATCTGATGTATGTAATTAAGTACAATAAATATCTTTTTTTTTTTTTAATTAAGTTATTCCTACGTAACGCTGCAAAATATATGAATTTCTCACGCACAAACGAAGTCGAAAGAAACAATTGCTACATGGAAAACTTAATTTTTCTTTTTATCTAGATTTATGCAAGAAGTTCTGCTTTTGTGTTTTGTATGCTTTGTGCTGCAAGGCAAATGTGCAACTAAAAGATACATTTGTATCTATTTCTTTGTTATAACTTACTTTAGTATTTTTTTTTTATGTTTAATTATGATTGATATTGTCGTCTTTGGCTATAAAAATTCTTCTTATGTGAATATTTTCTAATATGTTTTTATGTCGTTGGAACTTTTTTTTTATGCTTTATGTTTGCTTCACATGTAAAAGACTCATTAAATAATCAAGAAACTATAAAAGTGAAGCAATGCACTAATTTAAGACGAAAAAAAGTACTCAAAAAATTAACTTATACACTTGAATTCGAGTGTGTTGACACTTGATAATTTCTTTTAAATGTATCTTTTTTTCTTCTGAAGCATTCTAATGCACACTAAAAATACTTAAAAATAATGTTTTGCCCCTTCCAATTATTAAAGAATGCCATTCGTTGCATTTGCTGCATTTGAAGTATGTCAACGTCGCCATACTGCCATACTGCATCCATCCATCCAAGCATTCATTCATTCATCGAGTCCGTTTGTCTGCCAGTCGCCGTACCTAAAGTGTCAATTCAATCATGAACGCAATGAGTATCTTGTATCTTGATAGGAAAAAAAAAAAGAAAAATAAAAGTTTTTTGCGAGGCGTATTCAAATAAGAAAGTGCGCTGCCTTGCGCTCAGATGTGTAGCTAAAATGTCGTATCTTTGAGATACTTTTCATTTTTATAAGCAAAAAATTTTTTATTAACAAACCTCGTGAGTAAAGCAAAAAAAAACGATGTATTTTTTTAAAAGACACACAAAATCGAAGTGAAAATTATATATTGCGGCACTCTCAAAAAGTGACAAAAGGCGAAATGGCAGCAGCACATTTGACAGAAAACACGCACACCAAATTCCAATTGGCAGCTGCAGCTTTTGCTTTTGGCGTATATAGTAACGCTGTGCTCCATCAACAGATCGCTTTAAACTCGCTATCAGATACTTTGCACTTTGGATTGGGTGCGCCCAGCAGCAGCATTCAAAAGAAAATGCGACCGATTGGTGCTGTGCCACCGTCAAGTTGTGTCGCATCACAATTCGCGATTCCTGGTCCCGAAGATGATGAATACCTTTTTAATGAGCGCCTGACAGATGCATACGAATGAATTACTTGAAGGTATCTAAATTGCATTGCCGTTTTCACAGGATGCAGTCACTTCGATTTACATTTGAATTTATTTATTTTTTAAAAGATTTATTAAAGCAAAATCATAATTGTCATATTTTATTTTGTTGAGTAAGATGCATTTTGTTGTGTTTGGCATTTGAAGTATTCCTAAAGAAAATTTTTTTTACCGAAGAAATACAAGAAAAGTGGAAAAAATTTTTAAAATAATAACACAGCTCGACAAAATATGACCTTTTTTTAGTCAAGCACATAAATCTGGTCTTAAAAATTCCAGATTTTGAGAAAAATGGTTATTTATCAAATGAAGCTTGAACCTTGAACCTTCCGTTCCGAGTGCAGGGTCAAGAAGACCCGGAATCAATCGAGAATTTTAATCTATCATAAGTTACATACAGCATTTTCAATAGTTGTTCTCGTTTGAGAAGCTCTGGTTTCTTCTGAGAAAAAACTAGAACAGCTAATTTTCCAAAGCCTCTCAAGGCGAATTTTTCACCAGCTAAATCGTTAGCCAAGAACAGTAACAAGTGGTATTTATTTGGTGTCCGGATTTTAAGTTGGATGCATATGTACCTTCCAACTCAGCTTCCGACTCATCAGGTGCCTTCAGATGGTCCAATTGTTGAAAGAATAATGGATTACTCTTTCATCTTTGATTTTTTAAAATTTTCTGATTGTATTTTAAAAAAGTTCAATAAACTTAATACAGCTTCCATTTTCAAAAAAGTATCTTTCTCTCAAATAAAATCCGCTTAGAAGCTTTTCAAGCTGCTCAACCTATTTGTTTGCGTGTGTGTGTGTGTGTTTTTGCATAAAATCTGTCTAGCTTTGTCAATTATGTAAATTAATTGTTTTACTGCTGCTGCGGCGTCCGGCGCCAATAATTCACAGACAAACAAAAAGAACTCTCAACTCAATGTCCAAAACGACAAAAAAGTATCTGGCTATGAGTGTGACGGACGGACAAACGTTCTTGAACAATTTGCAATCTGTATGCAAATGTAAAGCATAAAATCTAAACACACACAAAGACACAACATGTCAGTTTGTGTGTGTATTACATCATATTTTTTTACTTCAGTTACATATGCCACTCAATAATTCCCTCTCTCTCTCTCTTTTCCATTTTAGTATGTGCTCAGCTATGTCAAGTTTTGTTGATTCCAATGATTCTGAGAATTGTGCGAATACAAGAAACCACAAACGGAAGTCAAGTGGACACTTTGTGTTTACCTTCTCAAGCACTTTACTTACTTAACTGATTCTACTAAAGGCGAACACAGTTTCAGAGCTCTGTTCGGCTTCCTCATAAGTATTCCTTGGCTTGACTTGACTTTAGTTTGTCTTTGTCTCTTTTTTTTTGCTGTTTGTATTTGATTTTTTTTTTGTTTGTTTGCCAAAGAAAAGAAGCCGTCAAGGTGCAGTTTCAAAGCTGTCCAGTTCAGTCCAGAGCAGCCCAGTCTGCGTTGCAACGTCAGCGTTTTACATAGAAAGTTATTTGCATACAAAGCTGACTTTTCTTTTTTTTTTTCTTTTTTTCTTCATTTTTGGCATTGCGCCAAAGTCGGCTTTAATCAAAGCAAAAATATATTTTCATATTTTTTTTAAAGGATTTTTTTTCATTCTTTTTTCATTCTTCAAAGCTTTTAATTATCATAAAAAATATTTTAATCTTAATTTCAATGCTTTTTTATGTTAATTATGTAAATTAAATTGCAAAATTATTTATTTGAATGTCGCATTTAAAACAAACAAACAAACAAACCAAAAAAAAAATCATTTATAAAGTTTCCGAAAAGAAATTAGTTTTTATTTGATTTGAGTTGAGCGTGCCATAAAGCAGCTTTTAATGCCGTATCCGCTTTTAGATAATACCGTATTTTGCGATATTACACGAATTTTTTTGGTACTCCAAATCTATGACGTGAACCACACAAAATGTAGTTTTGTTTGCCACCTGCCACACCAAAAATAGCTTCTATTTATCAAAAAAACAGTCTCAAACAGTCCAAATAAAATTACAACAACAACAAAAAACGCTCCTCAAATAGGGCGTGTTAAGAGTTCTGTTTTGCGTATTGTTTGCTCCAATTGCTTTTGCTGTTGTTGATGTTGTTGTTGTGGTGGTGTATTGTTTTCGTTGTTGAGTCTGAAACCGGAAAAGTTTGCGTTTGTTCTAAACGTTAGGGAAAAACTTTTAATTAGAAAAATAAAAAAAAAAAATAAAAAACAAGTACGCAAAAAAAAGTAGATCAAATAAGAAATGTGTGTGAAACAGCGCCAAATATGTTTTTTATTATTTTTTTTATTTTACAAAAAATATGTTTGGAATGTGAAAACGTAAAAAAAAAATATTATATATGTTATTTACAAACAAAAGTTTTTTTAGGAACAATGCAATGTCCAGTTTATATTTGTAATGGTGATGCCAGCAACAAATAAAATTAGATACTTATAAACTAGATAGGGGAATTCGACTGGGGAAGAAATGATAAACGTAAGATCACTTTCTATCAAAATAATTTGAAAGATTACCAAAACAATCTTCAGTCTAATTAGATTCAACTTCTCCTCAAAATGAAAGCCAAACGCAAACAAAGCCTTCAAGAAATTGTACAAAGTTTCCTTAAAACAAATCAATGTGTGAGAGAAATGCTTAATAGAGAGAGAGATGAGCGAGAGTGAGAACGAAAATGGGATAATATAAGGCTACTGTTTCCATCATGGAAATTTAGCTTATTTTGGCTGATTTTTTTCTTGATCTAGCTGATTTTTCGGATCAGAGTTGGCAACACTGTTTCCATGCTGCAATTATGACAGGTGTTGTATTCCTATTCTGTCTCTTTCTATTTTGTTCTCTCTTATTCCTTTAAGTTGTCAGTTTGTATTAACATTTTTTCTTCTATTTTTACGCACTCAGCTGAGTTGAAAAACTTAAGGGAATACAACACCTATTGTAATATGGCCTAACGAAATATTGTATAAAAAAATATAGTATAACTGTCTAAACCCGAAAATCAGTGATTACAGCTGCAGAGTCATGGTTCAATGAGTCCACGCTGCAAGTGTTCTGACTATGATGCAATTATAATAAGGTGTAGTATTTTGCAACTATCTCTTTCTATGTTGCTTACATATTTTGTTGATAAAAAAAAAAACTGTAGTGAAAAACGAACTGCATCTAAACTTTAATTTATTTTTGCTTTTTCCTTTATCGAAACAAGTCACCAATACATTTATTAAAATGATTAAAAAATCATGCATCCATGTCTATGATTAACAAACTTAAAACTCAATCAGCGTTGAAATGAGTCGATTCTTATCAGTTGCACATTTGATTAGAGTCTCCTTATAGATGTAGTAAGCGTTTATCTGAATAGACATAAATATTATACGTGTAACTCAAATCAAATTTTTTTTCAACTTGTCTAGCATATCACTTACCTTACTTACCGCTAAATTATGCAAATTTTCATAAATACAAAAATGTATCTTGAAATGTGTAGGCTTGAAATCGCGCGCGCACAAGCATTCACTCAAAAATACAAAACTCCAAAACTCCAAAAAAAAAAAAAGATTGAAGTTTTTCTCAAATATTTCAAGATTTGGGTCAACGATAGTTGACAACGACAACAACAACAACAGAGACAGCTTCGTAGAGTGTTTGTGTATAACTAAAAGAAGGTGGAGTGTTGAAATGAGATGATGATGAGTCTTATAAGTGAGTGAGTATAGTCTGTAAGACTGTTACTGATATGCATTAAGAGACAAGGCGAAGACAGATATTGACTTTCGTTCCGATTGTTCACTTTTGTTCATTTGCTTAAACATTAATCACACCCACAATCTTCCGCTGGCATCGAATGATTAAAAAAAAATCAAGAAAACTGAAACTGAAACTGTGACGAATAGAGCATCGATATCAAAGTGACTGAATGGCTGACTGACTGAATGACTGGCTGCATGATGCTGTTGAAGCCTTGACTTGTAATTAAGCTGCACAGCTTATTTATGCAAAAGTATCTAGATACCTACTCGTGCTGTAGATACTTTGTACATAGTTACTTGAAGTGAATGATTTTGAAGTGAATTCTTCTTCTCACTTTTTTTTGTCTATTATGTTGAAACTTGTTTTGTTTGTCTTTATGCTTGTTCTTGTTTGCTGCTTGTTGAAAAGTTAACACTTTGCGCAAAAAAATATACAAAAAAAGTTCACACTTTGACTTGACAACATTCAGATACAGTAGCTGAATGTATGTAGTATCTTAGCTTGTGCCATTTACAGAAAGTGCTTTGTATATATTCTTAGCTTACTTTATGCAACACTTTATATGGCGCATGCTACTGCAACATTTGAAACAATAGCTGTGCATACACACTAAAGATACATTTACAAAAAAAAAAAAAAAAAAAGGTATCTAAAGCTAAGACTAAAAAAAAAAAAATAAGCTTTGCATATTCAGAAAGAACAAAATATAGCTACACAGCTGATGTGGAACACACATTTTAAACTAGACTACGCCGAAACAAAAAAAAAAAAAAAAAACAAGGAAAAACGTTAACTTCGGTGGAACCGAAGCTGAAATACCCGTTACATGGGCGTGTCGTCTTGGTTTTGACCCTGGATGACCAAAAAAATGTTTTTACCCAATTGGGAGCGAGTACATTCATAAATAATTACTATTTAAAAAAAAAACAAAAAAAATCGATAAGTTTGTATGGGGGCTATACCTAAAAATGGGCGTGGCACTCTCATTTTCGAACTTAACCTAGTCGTTGCCGAGAAAAGCTTAAGTTTAAAATTTCAGCCCAATATCTTTATATCTTCATCGAAAAGATCGCATAGCAACAAACAGACGGACAGACGGACAGACGGACAGACGGACAGACAGACGGACATGGCTAGATCGATTCGTCTCGTCGAGCTGATCAAGAATATATATACTTTATGGGGTCTCCGGTGCCTCCTTCAATGCGTTACAAACTTTTTGACAAACTGAATATACCCGTTTACACTATGTGTAACGGGTATAAAAAAAAAACCAACAAGCGTTCTAAAAGTTTTTCAATTTTTTTCTTTTTTGTTTACCGAACTAAGAGCGAGCCTCTGGCAATGTGGCACTACAAAATGTTTAACGGAGCGTATTAAGTTTGGATTATGCGCTTATAAAACGGGCGTGTAACACCCTCACTACTTACTAAACGCTCGCTTGCCAGCTCATGAATAAATTAACAATTGCTCTTAGCAATGATACACACAATATTTATACGTATATGTATACCCTACAAAAATGATGTTTATCGAAATAGAAATATCGAAATAATTGATATAATTTAGAAGGAGTAGAAATTTTCGTCATAGAACATCTCCGTTTTCATATCCGGCCCAAGATTTAATTAATTTTTTTCTTACTACTTCCATGAATCAATCTCTAGTTTCGATATATCGATACTATCGCCAGAGAAATATAATTTTATAATTGTACCATTAAATATTTGAACATCTAAAGATAACAATGGATGCCCATAATTAATGGAGCAAACTTCTCACTTTTAAACTATGCAATTAATCGCAAAAAAAACGATTAATCGGTGTTTCAGTTAAGAGTTTTGAAAGTAATAAAATGTAAGCTCCATTCCATCTGAACTAGCTTTTAATGCGGAGACGCTCCATGGGTAAATTTTGAAGCCAGTGATGAGAACCAGCTGAACCGTGTTGTTCGCTGCAGCGTATAAAATGTTTAGTACTACCCCAATGTTCTTTATTCAGTTAGTTTCTAGACAGAATTGCTAGCATATATATTGCACATTTTGAAACAAAGTCTTAAAACATAAACAAAAGACTCACATTTACGAGTTTAGTTTAAGGCGTGCCTGTGTACTCGTATAACTGCAGCTAAAAAAAAAAAAATTGGAAAAAAAATCTTTTCAATTACCATAAAAGGCCGCCATAAAACACCATTAATCGCATTGCTGCTGCTTAAGCGTTGTGCATAAATTGTGCAATTTAAAATATTTAAATGTAAATTTGATTTTTATTTTTATTATTTTTTTTTTCTAAGTTGTCTGTTTTTAAAGTTCATCGCATGCAAATTTCCTTTATGCTGCCTGCCATGCAACCCATTTGCAACAGTAGCAAACCAAACAGCCAACCAGGCAGCCATTTAGCCATTTAGCCCAGCATAAAATCTCTTGAGAATGCCGCCGCTGCAGCCATTGCCGCTGTCGTGCAGTAAAATTCGCTTTGCGTGTGGTCAGTTAGGAAGCGGTGCACTTAGTTCGTTTGCATTGCAGCTTCCATGAATGAAGCCACCCACCTACGCTTGACGCTTGACGCTTGAGTCACTTAACTCCCACAGTTGTAGGCCGCAAGAGCCTTCAGCCATATAAATGCAAAGTTGCGCTCATCGATTTAGGTAATTTTCATCATATGTATCTCAGCATACACGTATGTATCTTTGTATCTGAGTATCTATAGAGCTTAACTGTATCTATAACTGCAAATATTCTGCATATATTCTGCAATTCAATAAAATTGGTACTTACGAGTATGGTAAACTGACATTTAATAATTGCTTTGCATTTGCTATGCTCAGAAAAATGAATAATAATTTTCGACAGCTTTCAATAAATTATCTGCAGCAAGTATGGTGACCTCTTTTCTTTTGCTGGCTGTTCTGTGCACATTTATAATTATAGTTTTTCTTCGCTCGCACACCTGGCTGTTCTGGTACACTACGGACTATGTCTATCTATAATTTATGCAAAATGTATCGGAAGTGCTTGTAAATTTAAATGAAAATTGTTTTACTATAAATTGTTATACATAATTTATATCTTTATGAGAATTGAAGCTATAAATTAATTTAAATTTGTGTAAATATTTTAACATTTTTTTTAAATTTGTTTTATTTTGAAATATTAATTTTTTGGCAAATGAAGTTAACAACTCAAAAATTTATGTGCCTTATACAAATATTCTCATGGTTCAGTTAAGCTATAAATTACAAAAGCAGTCACCTACAATTTATTAGAAACTAATGAACTCGCAAGGCTTGAAACTAATATATGGGATTCTGCTATACTTTTTTTTTGGTACAAATGCATAGAAAGCAAAATAGAAAGAGACAGAAGTGGAATAATGTTGCTTATGAAATTCATTTAAATTGTACTACTCTTTTTGTTTTATATATAAAACTGTCACTTCAAGTCTTTTTTATGACACAATCGATTGGTTTTTTTTTTTTTTTTTTTGTAACCTTATCACAAATGGTTCAATTTGGAAATAAATAAACGCTCAGAAATTTCACAATTTTATATGCAAGTACCCGCAACAATGCGCAAATCCAGATAAATGTTTTATATATAAAATACAACCATTGTACAGCATTATCAGCGTAGTACGCAATAAAAACAGTCATGAAATAAGTAAAAAAAAAGTCATACATATGTTCTCATAATTACACCCAGAACAACAGTTTGGAACGGAAGTCATTGGCGTTGGTCAGCGCGATATGCAATGCAATGAGATGTTGATAATTATGATGTATGAAGTTCAGTGACGGTTCTGCGTAAAGGCCTCATGTTAAATAAATCGTTTTAGTCTAGAAATATATCGTATGAAATGTCTCAATATTTATGTTTTATTATATAAAGGCCCCACAGATCTATACGCAGTAAAAGCGCCACACTCTTTTCATACGAAATTCGCTACTGATAAATTCGCCGCTGTATAAAGGAAACTGACAAATCGATTAAGCTTGCATAAGTACCAAAGAGACCGCAAACAAAAAAAAAGAAAAAGAAAAACCCTTTCCTCAATTAATGCAGTAGAACTATGCGTAATATAAAAGCGGAAGCAAATGTTGCAATTGAAAGTTGCCGCATTTGAATGTCAACGTCAACGCCACATGAGTCATGCATCGGCTACTGTGCACCTTCAATGCAACACGTTGCAATTTTGCTATTGCAAAGTGCAACGTTTGCAATTTGCCTTTGTTGCAAGTTTATTTTTTTCTCTCTATGCTTTCGTCTTTAATTAATTAAAGCGCCGCGCCATGACATTATTTGCCCTTTTGACTTGTTTGTCGTCATTCGTTGACGTTTCGCTGCTGGCTAATTAAGTTTGCAGCTTTTATTTTTTCTTTTTTTTATATTTTTATTTTACTTTTGCCTTCACTGATTGACTTTGACTCGTGATTCATTTACGACAAATTGACTGCAAAGTGTTATCGATCTATGCACAAGTATCTAGATACTTTCTGCATTAATTGTACAATTTTTTTTTCAATAAGACTTTTAGTATTTCTTTAAATGAATTTTAATTGATTTTTATGTTGCAAATAAATCATAAATTTAAATAGATTTTTTATTACTCATTGAATGAGTTACAAAAAGATATTTTGTATCTTTGAGATACATTTTTTTATATTGATTTTTTATACAAAGCAATGCAGCAAATTTTGAATTTAATTTCATACCTTGAGCTCAGTTATAATTTATCTATTAAATTTACTTCTCTTTTTTTTTTTTCTCACACACAGAAATGCAAAAATAGATACAAAAATTCTAGGCACGTAGGTAGCAATGAAAAATATCTTTGCAAAAACTGATATGCAACGGCAATGCTGTAGCATATCAGTTCAACATGCAACAAGCAACAAGCGGCTAGCTTAGAAAAAACCAAAAAAAATATTTAGCTCGAATCGTAACATTTGTACGCTTCAAATAAACGCAAATAGGGACAGACGGACAAATTGCAGTAAAAGAAGCAAAGCTATTTTTCGGCAGATATGACTTCAAAAAGAGATGAGATGGCTTATACATTTAATTAAATTAAAGATTTGCTGATCTTTGCAATCAAAATTTGTAGAAAAATTAGCGACACAGGAACAGGCTTGATCGAATTGCTTGATTGCTGAATTTTTCAGATATAAGTTTTAGTTAGATACTCCAAAGTATTCTTCTGAGTGTTACAAACTTTTAAACAAAATTAATATACAATTTACTATTTGTGTAGTGTATGTAAAAATCTATAACAAATCTTATATGTAGACAATTTCAAAGGTAGTTTAGAGTTAGACTTTGAAATAGATGCAAGTAGCCGCAAGTACATGAAGAGAAAAACTTCAATTTCAAGTGCTACAACTCGTTGAGATCTTTGACTTGTGCTGTGTGCACTGCCCACTTGGTGTCAACTTCAAAGACAACAGCAACAACAACAACACCAAAAACAACAACAGCAACTTTGAAACGAAACATTTACGCGATTAGGATGTAAAAATTCTTTTTTTTTTTTATTATTTTTTTTTTTTTTTTATATTTTACATCTTTTGCTTTTGCTGTGCATCTATTTTGTATCTTTATTTCTTTACGGCGGTAAAGTTTGTCGTTGTCATTTGACAAACTGGATTTGCGACAGTTGAATGCTGGTGGTGGACAGCAGCTACAAAAAAAAAAAAATAAATAAATAAATACAAACTGTAGCAAATAAAAATAAAAAAAAATTTTATATGAGATACAAAAGTATCTGCAGCTAACTATGTGCTGCATGCCCACTCGAGCGTGTGCCTGTGAGTGCCAATTTATCGAATTATTTGCACTTAACTCGCAAATTCATTTTAAAGCAAAAACTATCAAAAAGCAACCAAATGTAGGCAAAAAAAAAAAAACAAACAAACAAGCAAAAAAATAATAATAAGAAAAAAACAAAAAAGATACAAATGCTTTAGCGCAACATTCAATTGATATCTTTTTCGATTTTATTGGGTCGTGTCAATAAAAAAGCCGCAAGGTGCCAATATAAATACACAAACACACACACATGCACACCTGTGCATATACACAAAGTTTTATTTAGTTGAAATGCACCAATTGTGGAATTTGAGTCTAAAACAGTTATTTCTTATTCGATTTTACTACTCGGAACTATATAAAAATGTATCTTATAACGCTTTTTATTACAATATTTTTTTTTCTCAAGCTATGTTGCAACAATTGAATTTGTTTGTCTCTCTCAGCGAGTTAAGATTAAAGAAATATATATAATTTTTTTTTTTTTTTTTTTTTGAATGCCAACAATCTCAAACAGTTTTCAATGGGTTTGGCTCAGACAGCAACTTGAGTTTTGCTTTAAATTTTAATTCTTTCGCACCTTATTATTATTATTTTTATTTATTTTTGCAACTGCATTTTTCTTGACACTATGCAGAAAAATTTTGATTATAGATTAAAAGCAAACAGAGAAAAAAATTTAAATATTTCAAAATTTTTAGACACGAAATAATGGAATTTCTATTGCCAAATATTAGTTACATAAATGCGAATTTTAGTTGAAATTTTTATTTGAAAAATACATATTTAATTTTTTTTTTTTAATAATTGCTTTTAGAGTGTAAATAATTGCATCCCTCGTTTTGTCTATGGATAGAAAATCGTTTTTTGGCTTTTGCGGTTGAATTTAGTCAAATAGAATATTTCTGACATGATGAGCACATGGAACTCACTTCTAACCTAACAAGTATTTCGAGACAAATTGAATTTCTAAGCCATTAAAAGTATGCTTCCAACAAGCCTAATTCCAATTTTCGTAGCATTTTATAGAAACATTCTAAAAAGTATCTTTTATCTCGCATAAGTGCCAAACTATTTTATAGCAAACTTTACACCTAAATAAATACAAGAACAACTTAAATAAGTCTTAAAAAAAACTAGTTTTACAAAGCATTATTCAATTTAATTTATGTTGCAAATAAGTCTCTGACAGACAGACAGACAGACAGACATACGGGTTGACTGATAGACACTCTGCATAGTGCAGGTGCTCAAACACTTTCAATAAAAAACTTTATATTCAATTATTGTAGTAGTTATAAAGTAGACAAAGAAGAATGTTAGCTCATCAATTTTAAATTGATTTACAATTACAGGCAACTGGAAAAGGATTGCGGTGGCGGTGATGATGATGACAAGGATGATTTACATGATTATGCGCCACCACCGAACTATATACAAATCTCACAGGGCAAGATACAATTGGTGCATCAGACACGTTCGCTCGAGAACGATGCAACGCTGGAACGTAGCGATAAGGTAAGTTTTTGTTGTTGTTTTTGTTATTTATTATTACTCTTCTATTGATTTCCTATTTGTAATTTACATACAAACTGGTGTACTTTTTTCGTAGTGCTAATTCCTATGTACGCGTTTGTATGTTGGCAACCTGTAGATACTTTTTATACACAAATGGTCTTGGAAACACTACTAGAAAACAATCAATCATGAGCTACAAAAGCTAACATTTTAAAAAGAACACAACAAGATATTTTTTTTTGTGGCGAATCATGCAACTAATTTTATGCTTTACAATCGAAATCGATTTAAATTATATAGCGCCACATTTAACTTTAAATAAAACAATTTCGGCATTGGTTTTGGTTATTTCATTCTTTCTTTATTAACAAAAATATGTGGGCTGTTAACCCAAATTTAAAACATGTGCTACACCGTACAACAAAAAAAGTATCTCTTTCGTGTAGAACTTTTGACGGTTTTTTGCTTTGTATCTTGACATGCTAACTTCGGTCGACACGAGCGCACAAATAAATTGTATCTTTTAAGTCACCTTTTGAACCACATTTTTCCCTAGTTCTCTCTTTGCAATACTTGAACTCGTTAAAGCAGCATTTAAGATATCACTTTATGCTAAGATTGATGACCTCATGCCAAAGTTGTTGTATAAAATGCAAATGCAGCACTGACATGCAGCGTCAATTGAGGAAAAAACATTTTCAAAAGTGAGAAAAATAAAAATGAAAAGAATTAAAACAAAAAAACAATAAAAGCTACATCGCTTCAGATACAAAAAAAAATAACGTTAAAGCATCTCACAAGCTGAAACAGAGCCAAAGAGGAACTATTACAGATTATGACACGTAATGACTTTGAGTTCGTTAAGTTTCAGATTTTTTTTCTTTTCCTTTCGTTTATTCTAGAAGTAAACACCAAAATGCATGCAATCGTCTTACAGTCAATAAGAGTGTATCTGAAAGTCTTCTTCATGCTCTACTACAAATGTAGTTTATGTAGAATTGTTATTTTTTTTTTTGCTGTTCCCATGTAAAATAGCTACTGAAGCACATTTCTTTTTTTTTTTAAAGATCGCCACCGATCACGTTCTGACTTCCGTGACATTTTAATGGCGCTCGGTTTACTTGATTTACGACACTTTACCGTGGTTTGCTTTACTTTTTTAAGCATAAACGTTGTACATTTTATGCGTGTAAATGAGCTGTATAGGTTGGTTATTGTTATACCCTACACTATGTTATGGCAATATTTAAAAAAAAATATCCGGCTTACTTTACCCCATCTTAATTATTTAATAGAACAATTTAAGTAGTTTTTATAAAATTTAGACCTAAAGAATAATACTTAAATATTAAAAAAAGAGACATTATAAATGTCCGTGGAATACTTCACCCCATTGACAAAATACTAGAAAGGCTTTTGTAGAAAAACCTTTTAAATGGCTTTAAATGTCTCACTCCAACACATAGCTTACTCTTAACCATGACTTGTTACACCACATAGCTCGCACCACGCCACAGTTTACACTACTACGTGGCTCACTTCACCCCATTGTTTACACCAGTCTATGGCACACTTCAACCCATGACAAATTGCATTCTTCTACTCAACCCATTTTACATGATCCATCCCTTTGCTCAAGATCAAAAATTAAATACACCAGTAACGATATTCTAGTCAAAATTTGTATGCGTTGTATAAAAGCTTCGGTTTAATTTAAACTAATACATTTTTTTTTACCTTGATTCTATCTTCTTCTTTATTTTTTCTTTCTACAACAATAACTTATGTAAATTTGCCATAATTTCTTCCAAAGAACTGCGTTTATATATGTTTGTATCTTTTTTTTTTTTTTTTTTGTATTCGTGTTAAATGTATCCATAAATATTACACAAAAGCTTAGAATAAAACGCGTCTTAAGGTTCTTGTCAAGTTAAGCAACAAGTTGCTAACTCGCTAAGGTAAAACGATTTGAGCGGTTGCACAAATGTTGTCGTTGTTGTTGTTTATTCTTTTTGTTGTACTTGTTCTAAGTGGCACTAAGTGCTTGAGATACTTTTGTATCTAGATACATACATGGAAAATGCTTAAATGCGGGTACATAATAGCGAAAAATAAAAGCAAAAACAACAACAAAAACACGCTAATTGCCAGCATCATGGCAAACGCAGCTGGTGGCTTTTTTCTTATTTTTTTTTCTCTTTTTTTTTTTTTTTTTTTATCTTTACGCATGCGTGTCTGGATTTTTGCGCCCGTTTAAACGTTTTTTTCTATATGCGCCTAAGATGCATGTGTGTGAGTAACTATCTGTATATGTATGTGTGTCCGTTGGTTACTCATGCGCAATTGTTCAAATTGTTTTGCACGAATCACGCCGTCTCCAGCATGGCTGCGTGTATCGATTACCAGCAGCAAACTTAATGAGAGATTTTTTATTTAACTTCGCTACTAAATGTGAATGTTGAAAACATTTTTTGCTATAGAAGGAATTTGTTTTTTTGTTTTTTTTTTTCTACATAAAATCCGGTGACTTTAGAGAGAAAGGAGCTTAAGATCAGCATGCATGAAACGTTTTGTTTAGCGTATTGTAGCCAAGAATCACCCGCACAGCAGCTTTGTATAAACTGCCAAATGGCAACGTCATTATTGGCCAAACACACAAACAGATACAAACGGCTGAGCTTATAGTCACAGTCTGTCTGTCCGTCTGTCTGTCTGTCTGTCTGTCATTAAGACAGTCGCGTACAATTGTTGTTTTGCTACTCGTTCCTATACTATTCTTCTCATCATAGACACAATTGTTGCATCCGTGTCGCACAGTTGCAGAACTTTTTGTCAGTCAGTCAGTCAGCCAGCAAGCCAGTCAGTCAACTAGGCTAGATAGATATGCAGTCACGTTCTTTACGTTTACGTTTATTGTGTGGATGCCACTTATGTCGCCGCAATTTCGCGACGACGTGATTGAAAAAGTTCATTGAACGTCAGACAATTTATTGTATCTGTTGCAAAAGTAGCAAAAGTATTTATGTATCTATTGTGTGTATGTATATGTATGTGTGTGTGTATTTAAGTTTGTCGCCTGTTGCGCATGTGTGCCAGTCAATAGATTAAATCTTATTGTTATACTTTATTTCAATACATATATTATAAGTAATTCTATAGATCGACTCGACCGATATATTAATTTACTCAATACACACGTCTCTCTGTCTCTCTGTCTGTCCGTCTGCTTGTCTGTAATACGACGACAACGCAGCTTTTGTAATTTCCTGCTGAAAATCGCCTACTAAGCTGCTTTACGTAATTCTATGCATTCAGATAGGTTTGAAGAAAAATAAATAAATAAAAAATATCACATATAATAATAACTTGAACCATAAACCCAAACAACTCATTTTATGATTTCCCTTTCCTTTGAGCCAACTTTGGTGCGAAAAATTACACTTTTAATTTTATTTTGAACATTTTTCATTTATGGCAAACGAAACGTAATGAAATTTAATATTCGTCTTGGCGCTTCAATTTTCAATAAACAAGAAATACTTTTTTTTTATGTTTTTTAGTTTTGTTTTACAAATTCGTGTTGCCCCAAAAATGGTTGAAAACCATTAAACGATTTGTTTACAACATGCATAAGCAAGCGTTTTTTTTTTTGTTTTGTACAAAGCCACATGTACAGACATGCGTAGTTGTGCCTATTTATGAGATTTATTGGCTTCATTATTTGAACCAAGAAACTTTGTTGAGTTAAAAATCTTCAAATACAGTTTTCTGACACCTTGGATTGGTCCCACGAAATCTATTCTAAAATGCTCAAAATATTTTTTTAATTTGTGGTTTGAGAAAAAGGAAAAACTAGAAAATAATTTCTTAAAAATGATCGCCTATACTTAAAAAAAAACCAAATCTCACGAAATCTTTTATGCGTTTTGAGATACGAGAAACCTTTTTTGACATTCAGAACATTTTTACGTTAAATATTGTCATCCATTATCCTGAAAAGACAAACTGAAAGGGAAACTAAGGAGGAGAACCCATTCAAAAAAAAAAATCATAATTATTTATTACACATTTTGGATACTCTAAACTCTTTTGCGGCATGTTACAAACTTCGGAAATAAATCGATCGATTTCATGCGCTTTCATATAAGTTTATTGAATTAAATAACTTTTCTTTTGTAAAAGCTACATTTCAAGAAACTTCATCTTTTTTTCTTTATTTACTTTTTTTTTATTTAACTTTAAACAATTTTCGCTTTTTTTCTATTTACCAATTTTTCTCACTTCGTGCAACATTTTGTGGCACGCGAATATTTTTTATTTTTTATACCCTGTACCCAAAGGGTAAAGGGTATATTAAGTTTGTGCGAATGTATGTAACAGACAGAAGGAGGCAAGATAGACCCTATAAAGTATATATATTCTTGATCAGCATTGGAAGGGGAGTCGAACTAGCTTTGTCTGTCTGTCCGTCCGTCCGTCCGTCTGTCCGTCTGTCCGTCTGTCCGTCTGTCATGCTGTCTGCCGTATGAAAACGATTATTTCGGAGACTATAAGAGGTAGAGCTTTCAAAATTGAAACTTAGACTCTCCTAGGCCGTCAAGTGTGCACTTACAAACGGTTTTTCTCTAGACCCATTTTAAGGGGTACCCCCCATACAAATGTACCCCAAAATTTTAGGTTTTTGCATAAAAACGTCATTGTTTTTTATTCTAGGAAGTTCAAATTAAGTAAAAATTATGTCTATGATAGTCCCAATAAAATATCCCAATATAGTTGGGACCAACAAAATTTTAGGTATAGCCCCCATACAAATTTACCTCAAAATATTGGGTTTTTACAAAAAAACGTCATTGCTTTTTATTCTAGAAAATTTGAATTTAGTACAAATTATGTCTATGATAGTCCCAATGAAATAGACCAATATGGGTAGGCCCAACAAAATTTTAGGTATAAACCCAATCAAAGATATACCCGATTTTTTAAGTTTTTCTATGAAAATCCAATTCAATGATGTATGGTAGTCAAATAGAACCTAACTTAAGGTACATATAGATTGGGTACAGGGTATCTTGTAGTCGAGCATACTCGACTTCAGCGTTCTTTCTTGTTTTTTTTTTTTTGCTTTGTGTGTGATGTGAATTATTGATGTTGCACACCTGCAATGATTGCACTAAATTTTATTCACATTGTTGTAGTTGTTGTCGTTATTGTTGTTGTTGTTGCTGTCGCCAACACATTTCATGCAATTGAGTTCATTTTCAGTTCATGCAACAAGAACAACAACAACAACAACAGAAGTCACAGCACACAAAAAGTTGGCTTGCACAAATCACATAAAAACGCTTTAAGGCATTTTATGCAGACAGACAGACAGACAAGCATATATCTACTAGAAAAAAAAAAAAAAACAAGTGAGTTCGTTTACACCTTCAAATTATTTAATTTTGTAATTTTTTATTTTTGCCTGTGGGCTTTCAACTTAAAATTAAGTTAAAATAATTTGCGGTATTTTTTTTCTTTTCTTTGTTTTTAAATAATTTTAATTGCTTTTTTAATGGTGCTTTTTGTTTATAATAAATTTTTTAATTAATTTATTTCTAGATACATTTCATTTGTATAATAATTTATTTATATTTTAATTACGATTTAAACATTTTTTTGTGTACAATAATTTCATCATCATTCTCTACGGCTGCACTTCACACACAAAACGCTTACTGCTCCGTTTCACTGTAACCGAATGCATATACCCTACATCAAAATGTGTATAAAAATATTCACAATTCTCGAAAATTTGTGCTTTAATTTATGTATTTATTTTCTATTTTTTTTCTTTTTTTTTTTTTTTTATAATTTTTTTCAGGCTTTATTGGAAAAGCGCATATTCGAACTCGAAAGCGCGCTGCGGCGTTTGCAAGAACAGTTCAATAAAGTGAGTATTTACTGTATGTGGCTGTCCAAAAATATTTTGTCCCTAAAAAAGCAAAAAAAGACAAACTCTTTGCCAAAATGTTATTAGCTGCAAACGGATATAAGCCAAAAATACACAAACACACACACACATATATCACAGAGTATGCACTTCCTTTTGACATACACACACAAATACAAACATCAACCATTACAGTACTTCCTCTATTACATGGCATAAGTATTGTCTGATCTGAACCTAAGTCGTTTTAATTTCCTGTCGTGCAACATTAAGTTGTTCAAAGTCCAATCAAGTCTCTAATGTTCTACTCGAAAATTGCAAACTACCAGCAACCAGCCAAATTGTAGCTCAAACTTATTTTGTATATGTTTGTGTCTCTGTGTTACATTGTCACACAGCATATAGCATAATATGCTGCTATCCTGTACAAGTCCTGTGGGAGTATTGCTTTAGGCCATTAACTGAACTGCTGAACGAGTAACGAGTTGGACACATAGAAGAACGGACAGACGGACGAGCTAACGCCTTTTTGGTTCAGCTGTGGTTTTTGTGGTCAACTATTTTACATGCGAGCATTTTTTTTGCGAGCATTTCGTAGTATTTTCCGTTTACTCGTACCGAACCGAACTCTATAAACTTAAAGCGTCAATGGTTCAAATAGGCCAAAACAAGGTCGTTGTCGTCGTTGCTGTATGGCGTAATTAAATTGTTTGGTTTAAAATTACACGCTCATAAAGCCTGAGCATTTAATGAAAATTAAATCAGCAAACATATTGCACACAAAAATAGAGCAATTTGTGATGAGAGAGAATAATCGATTTTTGTGACTTTATTATGTAACAAAATATTGCAAAGAAAAATTTTTTTTTTTTTATTGGACAATTTTATGCCAAAGTATATAAAAATGTAATTAATTTTATATTGGATTTTAATGCAAACATTTTGAAAAAACTAAACAAAAATTGTTTAACGAATTAAAAAATTATTCAAATAAAATGAGCCGTGTGGGTCTCGAACCTGTGCTATTGCGTCAAAAGACGTCTGTCTAACTCTTATAGCAGAACACTCACAATTTACGTTTCTTAACTAAATGGAAGCCAAGGAAGCTACTTTCGCATCCGCAATTGCATTTTATCATATCTCCCCACAATAATTTTGACTTCATGTATGACCCATCCATTAAAAAAAAAAAAAAAGTGAAAATACTGCTTCCTTTGCCGCCTCTAATGCACAAAAGCAATAAAATAACAATTAAAAATATGTCCGAAACAATAAATCAGAAAGCAATAAAACTATTTTGCGTATATAAATCTAAAATTTCTATTTTAGTATTGTCATAAATAAAACTAAAATGTTATCTATTCTTTTATATTTGAATAATAGTTTTAATAGTTTTATTTTAGAAATAAAACTTGAAATGTGTAGAAGTGGCTTTTTAACGATTTAGTCAGTGTTCTCTCAACTTGAAGCTACTTAAAGACATTTTCGGCGACAATAAATGAATATAATGGACTGCACCTACTTTAAGTTTGGGAGCTATGGTGTTGGGATCTATGATGTTGGCAGAGAAGATTCGGCAAGAGAAGATTAACACACTAAAAATATATAGAAAATAAAAATGGGAAGCAGATTGGAATAAGAATCAAAAGGGTATTTCTTTGTGTGGTGGTTCAATGTTATACATTTCACTCTGCAGTCTAAAATATAATTTCACACAGACCCAATAGGTAGTCCCTTTACGCTTTTAATGATAATAAGGATATAATAAACTTCTTATCAATGCCCATCAAAAATTTTTACTCAGACAGCGCATTTTTTTTTCATTTAACTCTTTCCCTTACTCCCTCATTTATCTCTATCTCTTTCTCGCTACTTGTTTTATTTTCACCAAATATCACGCATACGCCACATCGGTCGACTTCCAATCACACAATACGGAAATCAGTTCAATACTTACGCATTTCCGGCTTAAATTTAATTGAATCTAAAACACATTTTTGTCAGACAATATTCAATGTCGCCGAACATAAAACCTAGTTTAGATGCTGCAATTGATAAACCTTATCCTTTGCTCCATTCTTTTTTTTCTTTTCCTTTTATACAATTAGGAAAATATATACAAAATATAAACGAATTTTATGGTGTGAAAAAGCGCATTGTGTGCTGAAATGTAAACTAAGCCAAAGTAAAGCTTTCAATTTAACGCGACCGAGAAAATTTTTGGACCAAAATGAACGAAAGAAAAAAAATCGGAAAAGAGATTTCCGCAATGAAATTGCGTAGAGCGACAGTTAGTCACACGCCTCACTGCACTCACCCACATTGATGATGGCATACAGTGTATTCAGATAGATGTATTTTGGTGTGATATCTTTCTTGTCACTTTTTGTACGCCTTATGTAAAAGGACAGACGGAAGCATAAGCGAGCAAAATTTATGACAACGAAAGACAGACATACGGACAGACAGGCAGACGCTTGCTATTTCTTGTTATCGCTGTGCACATTTTGCTGCTGACATTTTACGGACAGACAAACACATTTCAGCCAGGAAGCAAAGACTTTATGCATTGGAATCCGAATCCGATTACGGTCATTTATTCTGCAAGTATGCTTATTCTTCTTTTCTTTTCTTTTTTTTTCTCTTTTGCGCTCCCTTCAATTTTCGCTGACTGCCTGCCTTTCCATCTTTAGTCGACAGCTTCGAATGTTCAACAATATTTCTGCACATTATCTGTCTGTAAATAACGATTAACTGCGTTTTGGGTGAGTGCTACTTATGTGAAAATGGGCGGAGAAGCATTCAACGCCCTTAAGCACTTACATACATACCTACATACTCGTACGTGTGGGTGTGTCTGTTTATGTACTTTATGGTTATTGGAATAGCAATACACTTCTTAGTATTTGCTCTCTTGTGGTAGTCTAGTCAGTCCACGACATACTTCAAAATCATCTGTTACTAATTTCGGCACACAAAAGCACTTCTTTCCTTTGCTATAAATTAGAAGGAGAAGAGCGTTTATACTTTGCCGCCATTTTATATTCACATTGAGCGAATTGTATTACTGTTATAGTTTATATTTACCGTTAAACCTACACTGTATATGTGTATGTATCTAACTGTAATTGTATTCGTTTGTAATTGATTCCGTATTGTCAATAGAATGAATGAAGAATATTGATATCATTTCGCTGTGACGTGACAATTTTGATTTGATTGGAATCTGTATATCTGCAACTTATTCTATATTTATATCAATTTCTTTATTTACTATTTATGTGCAACCACAAATGCTGACAGAATTTTATGCTTATTTTCTGCTTATATTCTATTTATTGCATTTGATTGTGTACAATTTGTCGATTGTCAATTATGCTGGAAACCATAAAACCGCAAATGTAATTAAATACTTAAATCGGATATAGATAAATTTTTTTTTACTTGTCTGGCTGTTCGTTATGCTGTATACGATTAGGAACCTACTTTCTGTTGCCTTGTATATTCTAAGTTTACAGTTTTCTGGTGTAGTCTTTTATAATCTGGGAGTTTTAATTTGTTTTGTCGCTAATGTTTTTGAAATTTCAGAGTTGCCAGTCGGTTTTGAACTAAACCGATGAATTTTTTAAGTTTTTGCTCAGAACCAGAAACCGAACTATTTATAGGACAAATGCGGTTCACGATTTCTTTGAACACCCTCTTTAAAATTTAAAAAAATGAAGAGAACTGTGATGTAATTTAAAGATTTGAGTCCGATTTCAAAACTAGTCCCGAAACTAATCCGATATGCTTTTGAATTCCGATTTCCGATTCCGAATGGTTCGCTACACAGGACATGCCTCTTTGTTTTGTGTGATTGTGTTATGAGATCCGCTCCCGATTAACACTAATTTTAAATGACTTAAAAGTTAAACAGTTTACATAAACTTAAACTTTTGTGTTTGTATAAAATTGATAAACATTTTATTAATTTATTTCTGCCAATTGACAAAGTGTCGTTCATTTCCTGTCTGCACAACTGTCGTTTTTCCGTTTAATTTAAATATTTGCATTTGTGACTTTAATTAAAAGCGTTTACACTTCTCGATGTTTTCTTCAAATATTGAATTTAACACTGCTGCTGCATTCGGATTCGACTGTTTGATATCCAAAGTAAATAATGCCATGTAAAAAAAAAAAAAAAAAATTCAAATATTTGTAGAACTAACATTATGCAAGGTTTACACAATTAGATTGAAAAGGATTAAGCGTCATAGTACCAGCACCAGCACCAATACCAGCTCCTGCGTCAGCTAACGAAGAGAAAAACATTGACTGCTCAGCTGGTGCAACAGCTGTCAGTAATTTGAGTAGGGTTGTACGGAAACTCCCAAATGCAAAAAGTTTTATAAAAGAAAATCTTTTTTTTTTTTTTTTATTATTATTGTTTTATTTTTTTAAAGTAGCCGAGAGAGTCGGATATTAAGAAGTTCGTTGTCTGTTTGTCATACAATAAGTTATCATAGAACTAAACTAAAACAGCTGAAATATCATAGTTGACATTGTTGTAAAAGTTTTCCTGCAAAAAGACAGTACAAGAAAAGGATATAATTTGCAGCGTGTTGAAACTTGCCAATTTAAAGTTTGAATACATTTTCAGTTTACTGACATTGGAATTTGTTTGGACTTTTAGACTTAGACTTTTTTAAGACTTTTGACATTTGTGTTTCAACATTGTTCAATAAGTATGTGAAGCTTAAAAGCTTTTTGAAACTTTATTATTTTTGCAATTAAGTTTTTCTGTGCAACCAATCAGCGCACTATGGGCCAGACAGTAGGCAAAAGTGGCCAAAATTCGACTTTAGAATTTTAAATTTTCATGTTAATAGTTCAAATATATATTATTTAAGGTAGCTTTCAGTAAAATATTATAGCATTTACTTGACTATTAAGGCTACAATTTAATGTTGATTACAAAAATTGTGTTTCAAATTTGTCAGATCGGTGTAAGCTAAAATTCTAATATTCTTTAATAAAATAACACATATTTTATTTCTATCTTTTGTTTCAATTCAACAAGGTGTAGAGCAATAGTAAATAGTAAAGAAAGGATTGAAATTAGTGTTGCTTTAAAAAAAATCATATTTTATTGAGTCAAACGTCAAATTCTGTGATATATACTCGCTGTCGTTCGTTTGTACTCCTATGTACCACCTCATAAAACAATAACAAAACATGGAATATCTTCTCTATTAAATGTACTTTAAGGTAAACTTGCACATTTTTGCACATTTTCAATAATTTATTTATTACGTAATTTAATACAATTAATGCCAAATAAATCTTTGTCTATTACACGGTGCGATAAAAAAAAAATTTTAAAAAATTTATTGGATGGGACTAAGTGTAGGTTGTAGGTACAGTAAAATAGAATTTTTTGGCATACTAGAATTTTTCTTGCACATCGAGATTTTGAAATAACGGTAAAAAAAACTGATTTTTCGAGGTTCATAGTATTAAACAACTATATGGATTAAACTATACATCTTACATCGCATTTCAATACGTCTATGAATAGAGAAAAAAATCATCTTTCCAATGGTATACTATACGTTATAACATTTCCTATCCTATCTTTGTGTATTTTAAAGGCAAACTCAATTTTTTGATTTTTTTCCACAATTTTCGACTTTGACGATGATTGCTTGCACTATTTTGTTTGAAAACTACATATACAGTTATAAGTTTTGAAAATTACGTTTAATTACGAGTAAAACGAAAGTTTAATGGGACAAATCCGACATAAATTGACGAAGTTATTCAAGTTTTTCTAAAAACAAATTTTTCAAACAAAACAAAATACCGTTATTTCAAAATCTCCGCCATTTTGGATCCGCCATTTTGAATTTTATAAATCTAATGTCAGATTCGTAATCAGCGACCTAAAATATCTTCTAGAAATAAGTTTCAAGCAAATCCAATAAATTTTGTGAAAATTTGTCCGCCATTTTGGATCCGCCATTTTGAATTTTAAAAATCTAATGCCAGATTCGTAATCAGCGACCGAAAAAACATAAATATACGCAGTTTTGATGGAAACAAATAATTCCTTCTAATTTTGGCCACTTTTGCCTACTGCCTGGCCCATAGTGCAGCGTAAGGAATTTTAAAGCTACAAACTTGAGTGTTAGCTCAACAACGCAGAGATAACGAAGGCTATAAGCTAAATATAAGTTAAACATAAACCACTAAATTTAAGAAGAAATGTTCTTAAGTATGTTCTAGAATTTTCATTTCTTATAAAAATTTCCAATATTTAAAATTTTTTTCACACAATTTGGAAGAATCCTTAAATAAATATTTGATAGCATTATTCAAGTCAATAAATTATGCAGCAAACCTAATTCAATTTCCATTTTTAAAACAGTTTGGAAACAATCCAACAACAGCAACAACGGCAAAAATGTCATAAATAAATTGCATTCGGTCTGTCTGTCTGCCCGTCTATCTATCTGTCTGACTCAAAGAATTCTCAACCTTAATTTAAGTGCCAATTTACTAATGAAGCTGAAAAACAACATTTTCAAGTACTTTTGGCAGCTAATTTTCAAATATTTATTAGCTGCAGCATTCGTAACCCTAACAACGACGACACGACACGAAATGCTTCACCTTGGATGGTTTATTAATTTTTAACAGAGTTCAAATCTGAATAATTCAAATGCAAATAGCAATGTGGCACGTGTAACTATGTATGTGCGAAAGAGAAAGAAAAAAAAAGAGATGAAAAGAGTTGACAACGTTTAGCATCGTTGATTTATCCTGGCACCCAATGCAATGTCACGCTTCTTCCTCACAAGCGATGGCGTCACGATGAACATAAAGAGTGGCTACTTGAAAATAAAAAAAGTAAAAATGAAAAAAAGCTTTAGAAGAGTGTACGCGGAGGTATGAGGAGTGTTGGTTGTCATTGTTGAACTGGAGAGCTTGCTGCTCTGCTGCCGGTTGCAGTGGGAGTTTCGATTTTAAAATGCGGCATAGGCCAACAGCAGCAACTGTGACAAACTGCAATGTTGCCACCGTCACCGTCACCGCCACCGACAAACAGGCGAACCGAGGGGCAGTACAACAACAGCCTCGGTCGCGTCAAGCACGTGCTCAATTTTTAATTCCAAAGACACAACTCCGCCCTTACAAACGAACGAACAAACGAAGTAAGGACAAATCTGCGCTTTTAATAAGCTCAGCTGCATGCAGCATAAAAAAGAAACAAATAAAAGAACATAAATAAAAGAAATGAAAAAAATACAAAATGATCGGGATGTAGGCGACTTTTTTATACATTGCTTTTATCCAAACAGTTAGGAATTTTACTAAAAAAAAGTACTTAGAAACTTGTCTTTAAGCCAGTGCTGGGCACATATAGTCTGTAGCTTTACAACGTTTGGAACAAATATTGATTATGTGCCCACGAGTGCTTTTCAGTTTTCTAAAAGACCTAAAATGTTGCATTTTTAAAGGAATAGCAACCTTGGCGAAGTTCATTATAAATGATCAAAGTATCGCAATGAAGAAAATACGAACAGTTTATTTGTTAGTGAAGACGATTCTTGGTACCTGTGTTTGTGTGATTTATTATTTCTAATTTAAGAACTTGTAACGATGATTTAGAATATGAAACTTTATAAATTTCATAAATTCGATCAAAAAATAGCTAATATTATAAATTTTATTAGTTCCAGGCAATCTAAATGGGTCACCAATCTTTATGGGGTCACCAAGCGTGTTAAACTTTACGACAAAATACAAATAATACAAACGTAGGGAATAGGAAATTTTTGAAAGCATACCATATATATAAAAAAAAAAATCAGAAAAGAAAAGAAAACTGTCACTGTCAAGGCGATGATGAAGCTGCCGCTGCCAACGGCGTTGATTTTGATGGCGTCAAAAGTAAGCGCGACGCAGCGCGGGTGTGTATAGATTTTCTTATGCCAAATGTTGTTCTTGGCAGTTGACGTTGTTGTTGTTGTTGTTTTTGGTGTTAGACGGGCAGTGGCAACTCTCATCTATTCAAGTGGCAGCACTTTATATCAAGTTGCTTCGTTGGTTCAATGCGCTCCATACACTTCAGTCCAAGTCAGCAAATACGAGTATGTATGTATGTGTCTGTCTACGAAGAAGGGGCAGCACTTTTTATTATTACACATTTTTGCAATGTTTTCTTCGCTTTTGATTATTATTTTTTTATATTTCTTTTACCATTTCTATATGGCTAATAATTTTGTTACAAAAGCTTGCTGACTTACTCACTCGAAAGTGATGGGCTCAGCTCAGTTCAAGCTTTAAGGTTTATGTTTATGCAATGCCATGAATGCGCGCATACACTCATTTATTGAGGAAAGAAAAAGTGCTACACTTGATTAAATGGAGTTACAAGCCGAGTGCCAGCAGCAGAAGAAGAAGAGTGCCGTTGCGGGTGTCAGTGTCGCGCCCAAACATTTGAAGTCACACTCTGACTTTGTTTTAATTAATGCAAGCACGCTTTGACCTCGCCTCGCCTGGCGTAGTAATGCATTTAATAAGCAGTTTTCTTCGTTTTTTTGTCTTTCATAATTTTTCATTTTTTCGTTTTTTGATTTATTGTATTTGTTTGCTTTGTCTTTCAGTTTAAAAAATTGTTTGTTATTCAGTGCACTTGATTAAGAAGCTTGCCCTTCGCTTTAATGAAAGAATGCAACGCATGTATGTGTTTATACGACAATTAAATCTTAATAAACATCAGCGACAGCGACAGCAGCAGCCACGTCAAAATCATCAACATTAGTAAAAAGTTCTTGAGTTTGACACGCGTCATGGTAAAGTGTGTGTGTGTTTGTTATTAGGAAAGTGTTCTCGAAATGTGTGTTTATGACAGATCTTGGAAATCACTTGAAACATTTCTCAAAGTGGTCATTCACAACATAGAAATGCAATCAACTTATTAGCTTGAATTGAATACAAAGATCATGTGATGAGTCACTGCCAGAAAAAAAAAGATTTAATTTGAAAAGATGTATATAATTGTTGCAAAAACAAGAACATATAACTAACTAGTATAAACGTAGTAGTAGGTTTATACGCAATTTTTTATTTTTTCAAAAAAAATCACATGATTTATGGATCATTTAGCCGCCTCCGAAGCTTTGACAAACTTAGGGAAGGCTCCCATAGATTCCTAACTTTTGATCTTTGGGAAAATCAATTATGACCCTTTTTTATTGGGTATACGACCTTGGCGAAAAAAAATCACACATTTAAACTTCAAATTTATACGCTTCAGTTACAAATATTCAAACTACAACTGACTAAGCTAAGCTGAATCATTCACCCACTCAAACCTTATTTTGTGCAAGAAACTACCACCGAAATGGTCGATTCTTCTGCGTATATAAGAACACTCATACATACACATATGTAAGCTAACTTATATATGCTTCTTTACGCGAAACCCTTGTGCAAAAAATGAAAAGTGCAATTAATTTAGCGCATATGTACATATGTATGTGCAAAGAAGTCTGCTGCTTTATGCTTAATTTTTTATTAAATAGACGAATTTAGAAGGGGGAACGAACAGAACAGAAACGAACCAACGCCAAAACATCTGAAGTGACATCAAAGTGACGTTTAGTGTTTTACGCACGCTCGCCTCGCTGCGCTGCGCTAAGAATTGCATTGTTGTCCAATGGTTCCAACTAAAAATTTTATGCAGACAACCCCGTCCGGGAACTTCAAAATAAAGGAAAAAAGTAAATAAATAAAATGCCGAAAAAATAAAAATAAAAGCAACCCTCAAAATTTATAACTGCAAAATTTTTGACAAACAAACGATGACTATCTGTCGTGTCGCGTCGCGTCGCATCGCATCATCTACTAAACTACACCCTCGCAACGCGTCGTCGTGGCTCATTAAATTAAAAACTGCCAAGCCAATTCAAAACGGAATGAGCATAATTCATCAAACAAAATGTTTTGAATGGTGCCAGTGGCAATGGAAGCCCGAAAAAACCCGCACAGCTGATATGCGCTCTGGTTTGGGTAACACTGCCCTGTTGACTGGTTGACCGCCTATTTTTGTTATTATTGCAAGTCGTATGTTTTTGTAGTCATTCAATAATGTTAGCTGTATTGTCCTGTCCTGCCTCTCTCCCTCTCTTCTGCTATTTATCATTTGTTTTGGCTGTTTCGGCTTAACATAATATTATCCTGCGGCAAATGTTTTCGGCACTCCTTCTGAATTCTCTTCTTTTTCTCTCACTCTCTTAAAATGTGCTCTCTCTTTTTTTATTTTTCTACATTGCCTTTGTCGTGTTTTTCGCTTCCGGCAATTCTTTGCTTTCCATCACTCTTCTTCTTCTAATGTTTCGTATCGTTGAACGAGTCCCTTCGTCCTTTCGTTATTTAGCCGAGGGTTGTTTTTGATGTCTGCTCAGTTCAGTTCAGTACAATTCAGTATTTCGCCGGCTGTGTTTGACGCAACAGTATAAAGTGAAGCATTTTAGTTTTTGCTGCCGCCACTTCTGTTGCCGCCGGAAGTTTATATCGGTCGCGAGTTCTTTTTTTTTACTTTCAATATTTTTTTTCTTCATTTTCTAATATGAAGTGAAATATGGTAAAACATTTCGCGTTTAACTTGAGTCACGCTTTAACTTAGACTTCTATATTGTTTTACACTCCTTTTTTGGAGCTTTCGATATATTTTTTTTTGCATTCGCCGCCGGTTTTTTTGTCGTCGCACTTGTTTTTGTTGTTGTTGTTTCTGCTACTGGTGTTTGCATAAGGACATTTTCCAGACATCATTGCCGGCGCGTCGTATCGTTTGTTGTTTTTTTTTTTTCTATTTACTTTTTTGTGTTATCCCATCAAAATTGCTCCCCATATCGGTCTATATATCTGTCGGTCTGTCTCTCTACAGTGTGTGTGTTTGAGTTTTATTTATGTTATTTTTCTTGCGGTTTTTCCATTTGCCGGTTCCTTGCATTTCCTTTTTTCTTTCAATTTGTAACTGAAAGTATTTTCTTGTTGCTTTTATTAAAGTCCTTTTTCGAATACAATATCGAAAGAAAATTGAATACAAATTGTAAAAAAATGTTTGTAAAGTAAAGAAAGAAAATCGGTTTAATTATGGTAAGTTGTCATGAGTATCTATTGAATTCTTTTTGTTCAGTACATAAAGTTGCTTATTTACGGACCAATTTATTTTTAAGCTTTAAATAAGCCAAGACTAATTTATAGAGATTTAAAATTAGATATTCTAATTTTGTGCTATATCAAAATCGACAATTGATTCAGGATTTTCTCGACACTGCTCCAGTAACGGAAGGTTTAATCTTTAGTTTAAGCCTAGTTCAGGATTTCTATCACCTCAGGTTCATCTGCTATTTATCTCAAATTCTCGATATGATGTAAAATTTTTAAAACCAGATTCATTTGAACTGTTTTCGATGTCATCAGTGTTATAAGAAAAAGTCTGACAGAAGTTTTCCTCTAGTAAAGTACCGTATAAAAAAAGTCTTTCACTTTCAAATGCTTCTCAAAGAGCATAACTTTCCAAAAATTACGATTATTTGGCCAAAAAAAAATGGACATTTTCAATAGCTAAAAATATTTATGCCGATAAAAACTCATAATAATAATGAAGAGGAGTTATTCAGAGATATGTAAATAATTTTACAGCTGGGCGTCTATTGCAAAGCGACGGTTTTCAATGTGTACCCCAGAAACATAGAATCTAACTTTATAGTTTACCAAAATAAAAAACGCGGATTTAGCTGTTTTTTTTTCCCCCGAAATATTTTCATTAATAATTCAATGCACACATAAATTTAAACATGACTTCGACAATTGCAAATACTCGTAACAATACTCATATTTAAAGAAACACACTCAGCAAACCAATAATAAAATATTATGAAATAAACAAAGCCAACAGCAATAATAAAATTCAGTAAGGCGCCTCCGTTTCATGTCAATGTGGCTCCCCAAAGGGCATTTGTACTAAAAAGGGCCAACATGCATAATAATTTTTTTATTAATTCGCTTAGGCGGAAGCAAAAAGTATTAAAGTGCAGAAGTCGTCGACTTTCGGAAACAGCAACGAAATGTTGCTGCTGCTGCTGGTGATGTTGCTGCTGCTGCTGATGTTGATGATATGGCAAAAAATTTACTGAGTTTATAAGAAATGTGAATGAGTGGGAGAATGGGTGAATGAGTGAGTGAGTGAGTGAGTTGTGCGCCAAATGATTTCCATTACTCGGCACAGACTGATTGCCGTCTGCCAAAGTCTGAAAGCAGCCTAGACTTTGACTTTAACAACGGCAAATGATGATGGCGGCAACGACAAAATTGCCAAGTGGAGTACTACATAGTACATAGAAGGGAGCAGTTTGGGCGCCACTTGGCGCTTGCATGATGAACGTGTTAAAAAAATGTTTTGTCATAAAGAAAAAGTCGAAGAAGGTCAAGAAGAAAAGCATTCAAGCAGATATGAGGGTGCTACTCCTCTTATGAAATTATATTGTTTAGTGCTATTTTTGGCAGCCGGCGTCCTACTGCAGCCAGCTGTTGCCAACATAAAGCGGCGCAATATTGGAGCATGGGGTCTGGGGGACTTCGTTGTTAAGTGGAGAAACCGCCGCTGCAACTGCCACTTCAAAGCGACACGCACATAAATATTCATTGTGAATTTTGGCAATAAAATTTTGTGCGTGCAACAGAAAGCAACACACAAGCAATATGGTGCATGATTTGAATGATTGAGAAGGCAATGGGAGAGTTTTGGGAAAAAAAAAAACTTTTTGGGTTTTTATGTAAAATTTTCAATATCAAATTTGGTTTATGGCGGCTGCTATTGATGAAGTTGTAAAATGAAGCATAATTTTGTTTTATTAATTAATTAATAAGACGAATGTAGGTAGTGAAATTAAGCGTTTAAAAAAAACCCTTCAGCAAAAAAAAAAAAAAAAAATTCAAATTTATTCATAAAACAACGTAAATTGACCCTTAGGTTTGTATGTATTAGAGATGGTTAAACCTTAATATAATATTGATAATTTTCGATACACTAAAAGAATCAATAATATCAATTTATCGAATATTTGCTATGATCGTCAACGTTATTTTCTTCAATCAAAATTTAAAACCACCACACAAGTACCACGTATATCGATAATTGAAAGATCGTAAAAAATCGATATCGATATAACGAAATATCGATATTTAATAGTTAGTCTGCTATTTCGATTCTATTTTCAATGTTGAGGTGCTGTTTGCTGCAACAACTCCAAATAAATCGTCTTCACTTTCAAATTCAATTTACAATACGTCTTTTTAGTAACAGTAAAAAGCTTTTTAAAAATTTCACATATTTCAAAAAAAAATTTTATGAATTTTTAATAAGAAACAAAAAAAGCCAATAATAACTTCAAGCATACATTCCACGCTTTGATTATGTTCTTCAAATAAGCACAAAAAGACTCATTCCCAATAAGTTTCAATTAGGAATTTTAATGCCCAACAACCGGTCGCTACGTTGCTCTATAAGCAATGTCCGAATTTATTACAAATGGGGTTGTTAAAAAATGATTTAAGGGTGCATTTAAAAAAATAAAATAAAAAAGTGAATACGTTAAATGCTTGCCTAAAGAAACTCTTGCCACACGCCACATTGAAAATGAACACAAAGAATGAAATTAACAAAACAAATCCCGGCAACATGTTGCACTCGTGTCAACCCTAACCAAAATCTACACATACATACCTCTTGTTTCTTTTTTTGACTATCTCCCCAACTATAGAAAAGACATAACCGCCAAGCTAAATATTACAATGTTTTCTAGCTTACCTCTTACCTCTTCCTCCTCTTCTATTTAGACAAACAACACCAAAGCTCTATAAAGTCTAAAACTGACAAAAAACATTCGCGCATCCCCGTGGGTACTTGAGTGTGCATATCGCATAAATATCATAATCCATTTGCACCCGCAACTCACACCAAACGTAAAGATTCGGTTTGTGCATTGCATTGGGGTGGTTCTGGTGGATCTGGACCCTTGCATGACATATCGCCATCAATGAAAAGTCTTTTAGTTGTGTCTCTGTTCAACTGAATGAATGAATGCCTTTAAATTGTGAAGATACTTAATATTTTTTTTATTTTTTTTTTCTTTTGCATGGAAATATGAACATGCGTACTATTCATTAACATTATTTTTATTGTTTAACTCTGCGTGGTATTTTTCATATTTCCAACAGAGTGCTGAGGAGACGAGGGCGTGCGCTTTGTAGTTAGTTCATGAAATCGTGCTTACTTCGAAATCGATGTAGTTAAGATAAGATCTAATGAAAAAATTTAAATGAATAAAATGTTTACTTCGGTTCAAAGAAATTCTCGTTCAAGTTTTTAAGCATCAATTGAACGTGTGATTCTCTTCCGGCAGTGAGGAATTGTTATTATTTTGTAAAGAATAGTTTGCATAGTTTATCAAGAATTTAGAACGTAATAAATCTCATTTTGCATTCAAACTTTGAGAAAAATAAATAAGTCATAAAAAACACCTTAAATAATGACACCTACTTTGTTAGGCAGCCGCAGAGTAGGTGTTCCAGGGACTGCACTACATACTTGTGTCCTTAGTGCAATTGATAAGTACAGTATTTCACCCTGAGGCCAATCTAAACCTAATTTTAATAGTCTCTCAGCCATCAAGTTTTCATCTGTGGCCCGATGGCTGGGAATCAAGAAGATGTGCAAATTCTTTGCGATACTTAGAACATCAACTACTTCCCTGCTCGGGAAAAGTGATCCATTAGTGCTTTTAATTTTTCAGTCGTTAATGTACATTTCCCGCAATCCGAACGAGTTCTTGACTTAAAATAGATCAATCACGATACACCAGTAACCAGATTTTTCCCATTTTCATTCAAATTTCGTCGCACCTGTAGCAGTTGACTTTTCCGGATGCACATGTACCAAAATTTAAAGTTCTGCCATTGTAAATGTTTAATACTTTTAGAACACACTTTTCCTTAGGATCAACTCGTCTATTTTTTTTTTCAGTTCTTTTAAAAACTGTAGTTTAACATTTTACTAGCATTCAGCAATAAAATGCTGCAAATTTAATGTGTCAGTTGGCATTAGAACCCAACTAAAACTTAACAATTTATTATAAAAGCTTACAAGACAAACATAGAGACATGTGTGAATGTGAATCTGTGTATGTGTGTGTGTGTGTGTGTATGTGGAGACAAGCGAGTCTCAGAGAAGCGTGTGTCGTCATGTCTGGTAGCGATGAAATCGTCGTCGTGATGTAATTTTTTATCGATTACATTTTAGTATACAAAATCAACAAAAAGGAAGCAGAATGGAACTAGCTAAAAGAGAAGGAGGGAAGAGAGAGGGAAGGTAGCTAACAAATGAAGCAAACGAATCAGGCAACAACTGTTGACGCTTTTCTTTAGCCAGTTCGGTTGTTGACTCGTGATTTATTGCATGCAACAGTCGCAGAATTTGCAACAGCAGCAAACAACATCAAGAATATCAGATACAGCAGCAGCAGCAGCAACTATAGCAGCAACTGAAGCAGCAAGTGTTGCTTCAATTGCTGATTCCGCATTCTGTGGCACTATTTGTTTTTTTTTTTTTTTTTTTTTTTTTTTTGGTTTGGCTTTAGTACTCAGGGGAACCAAGAAACTACTGCAAAGCGCTAGAATTTTACTCAAAATTAAAAGCAGCTTGCAACGTGCAACTTGCAACCAAGTACGCTGCGCAGCGCAGCGCATTGCATTTATTGCGTTTGTAAAACTTAATTTAGTGATTACGCTCGTTAAAATTGCATTCATTGCGAAGCGCCAATAAGTTGCTTAAAATTGTTGTACAATAAAAACTTGATTAAATTTTACAAATTGTGTGGGTAGTGTGATACGAACTGTTTTTCTTTTATACAAAAAAAAAAAAAAAAATGCTGTCTTAATATTTAGTTTCCCCATCTCGAAAATTTAATTCCATTTGTCAATGTCGTCGTCGTCGTCAGCATAGTCCGCAACGAGACGATTGCTTGTCAAAGTCAGAATGACAAAAAGTTGAATGCAATTTCTTATTTTTATTGTTGATTTGATGAACAATTAAATTGTCGTTTTTATGAATGAATGACTGATTGAATGAATGAATGACTGATTGAATGAATGAATAAACGTGGAGCAGTCTAATTTACTTTTTATTCAACAATTCTACTCACTTTTTATGTTTTTTTTTTTTTACAGAGCCAATGCGGGTCACCAACATTCGAAAAGGAATTGCGTGAACAATTAGAAAAGTAAGTATGCCTCTTTTTGAAGTTAAGCTATGGGAGAAAATTATTTTTAATGTATTGTAAATTATTTTTTAAGATTATACAATATATAACTAATTTATTTTTAATGTGTCCATTGATGTGAAAAATGTTTAACTTGAGAAATCTAAAGTAGTAAAAATCAATTGAGTTGTTCACGGGGACTAGCATGAGTGCATAAAAGCATAAGTGCAAACAATTGCAACAACAACTAACACAGAACAAAAAAAAAAAAGTTTCTGTGTTAGTTCTTTTATGCACTCACGCTAGACATCGTGAACAGCACAAATCTGTTTGATAAAAAACAAGAAAGAACGATGAAGTTGAGATTGTATATGACCACTTGAAGGCGAAGAAAAATCTAAGTTTCAAAAATGGAGGTAGCTCTTAGAGACTCCATGTTTATCCGTCCCATACGGCAGACAGACGGACAGGCATAGCTAGATCGACTTTCCTATCCTTTGAGTCGTTCATTTTGTTTTCTTTGTAAAGGAAAGATTTTAAAATGATTAAATTATAAAAACCATTTCTGCTCTTAATATGCACATTTCTTTGACATGCATAATAAATATCTTAACCCAAACAACTACTAATACGGTTATTTATACAATTTACGAAATCCATTTAAAATCGCTACGCTCCAACGCAAACATTTCATTTTCCTTCCGAAAATTTACATTTGATTTTATACAATTATGCAATTTTACATTTAGAATATTTTGAACTGCTTTTGGCAAAAATATTTCATTCAATGTCGTGACCAAAGTTGTGTTTCATCTCTTCCCTACTTCTTCAATTTCCTGCCCAGATAATATATGCAAACACTCATGGACGCTAACGCTAGAGCAACGCATAAAAGGAATTTATAAACTTTGAATGCAATTTTCCAAATTGTTAAGCAGATAATAAATTCACGAATTAAATAGAAAGAAAAATTCAGGAATAACTTTAGAAGGCAGCACAGAAAGCAAAGTTAAAGTTGTAGCGAAATGTTCCCAAAAAAAAAAAAAAAAACAAAGACTGTAAGAAGAGTTATGCCATAAAGCGAAGTAAAAGAAAAAAGAAAGGCAAAGAAAAAAGCTGGAAATACACAACACTAAGAAAGACCATCAATCACCTTTTGCGCGTTTTAAGTGGCCCACCATAGAGAATACTACTACGGATGAGGGTAAATGTAATTACCACAATTCGCATAGTTTTCTACCATTTTCGATTGAGTAGTTTTTTTTTTGCATACATGTTTTTTTTTCCTCGTAGGAGTCTCGAGGGTCAAAGGCGGCAGCTGATACACATAAACTATGCCAATTGCATATATTTTCTTTGCAGTTTTGAAGCGTATCGGAAATTTCTTTCTTTAATGGAACATTAAGTTTATTGTTAGCAAAAAATACTTTAGAAGTTAAATATTTCTTAAAGAAAAGCCCATTTTTGTACTTAACTTTTTTTGCAAAGCTGCCATTACAAAAAATATCTATGGATAAAATACTTTTCAATAACCCCACAAAAACTGCTCTGTAAAGCATTATACTTCGAGACTATCTTGAGATGGAAAGTCCCAGAACCTATTTTGCTTATAGACAAATTATAACTAGAAATTATTTTCATTCAACAATCCGACAATTCTCATAACCAAAGACTAGACATAGTGCATACGAAAAATTTTGGTGCGCGGAACCCCATGGGAGAAAAAACCAGTAACCAGTATCTGGTACCAATCTATCGTCAAATGTTGTCGGCCTGTGTTATAAAATGAGTACACTTTTTACATGAAACACAGACCCTCAGGTGGTCCATCATTTACAAAACCCGGCTACTATAACATAAATTTATTCAGGATATTATTTTCTTCATTGTTAAAACTTTTCATGGAATAAACTTCGTTTGCTTTATTTTTATTATTTGAAGTTAACCAAACAATATTAAATGTGAGAGAGAGCGATTAAAGATTTATACAAATTAATATATTAAATCGTTATTTTTTATTTATTATTTCTTTATCTTGCTAAATATTTATAACTTTCCATTATTATTATCCATTCAACTTGTATAACTTTCTTTTTTATATTCTCAACTTTCAGCATGAATCGCATTATGAAGTCTAAGGAACGGAAGCAACTGCAAACATGTCGGGATCACAAGGCACTACAGGTATGCATGTTTTTTTATGCTTTGACCAGAATGCCAAGAATGTTTCTTTAACTCCGACGCGACGCAGCAGGCGAAAATCAATTTCAAGTTTTTCCTTTTAGTACTTTTAATGTTTTTCTTTTTTTCTTCTGCGGCAGTTTTTTGTCTTTTGTCTTAGCTTCTGTTCTGTTTGGTTCTTCTCAGTAAGAAAGTCATAAATAAACACATAAATTCATTTTTTAAGAACAATGTCTCCCATTGCTCGCATTTTGCGCATACAAATTGTCGCTTATCTTCAAATTTTAAATTGTTTTTTTTTTTTTTTTTTTTTGCTTTTCTCCAACACATTTTAAAATTGATTGAGCGTCAAAATTGCTACAAAGCTTTTCACTCGACTGGATTTTCTGTTCCTTAAAAATAGCAAAAAAAAAAAAATAAATAAAAAAGTATAAAGTTTTTCTTTCTACAAAACTCAAATGGATTTCCTGTACTTTGTTGCTTTTGGTTGGTTTCTGCCGTAAATTTTTATGCATACAAAGTGGTAATGAATGAAAGAAGTTTTTGGCTTAGTCCTGTCGGCTCAGTTTATAGTATGCTTTTAGGCGCAGCCAGCAAGGCAATGGATTTTACTTTTACTCTGAATTTCAATAATTTGCGTTTTATGGTTTTCAGATGAAACGATTTCTTGTTCACACAATTTAATTTCCATGCGAACAGAGCACATAAAACAATTTAACGAAGCTATTGAACTGATTGCTACGAAAATGGAACACATTCAAAAGGTTTTTTTTTTTTTTTTTGGAAGTAAGCTATGAAAGCAATTTGCCAACGACGGAGTAAACCATTTTATTATTCTTTAATCCTAAAACTAAATTTAATCTCAGACTTTATTGGTTTTTTTAAAAGAAAGATAGACAGAATAGTTTTGCGTTTAACCGACAAGAAAAACCTTAAGGGCAGAAAAACAAATTTTGCATGGAATTTTACTCCAGCAGTTTTATCTACAGAATTAACGATATAAGAGATTGATTGGACCCTAGTATATCGATGTTTTTCAACACTCCCATGTTTAGATCATGAAAATATCGATTCTTTAATCTAAGAAACTTTACATAATTAGACATGCAATGGTACTAGCGATTCCATCAAAAGAACTTTGCAGATGAGAAATACCATATATACAAAATTTGATCTGACACTAGCGTCTCAGATAAAAAATTCATAAATTTTAAAATTTTTTTCTAAACACAATAAAGAAAAGAGTAAAAGCTCAATACGATTTAAAGGTCTCGCTCGATGGGTCGATTGTACATAATGAGTTACTAAACCTAGCCTTTTAACTTAGTCTCACATTCTCCATATCGGATTATTACCCAATTTAAGATGTTTGGCTCGCTTTTCCTTATTTCATGGAATGTATCGATTTTTTTAGATCTTTTTTATTTAGTTTTCAAGAACAATCTCTTTTTTTTTATATCGAACCGATATCAAAGAATCGACCGCAGCATAGATTAAAATGATTGTTTATACATAATAAGTGTACAAGTATAATTAATATCAAGGCTTTTTTTCTCTCCATAACGACGACATGTTAATTATTTTGAACAATAAAAATCTTTACACTTTTACAATCATTTACATCGAATATGAAACGATTGAAAAGGTTAGAAGTGGAGAAGGTAAATGCATTGACCTTCCGACATATTAAGGCATTTGCTACTTATAGACTATTGACTCCGATTTGTGCGCAGTCTGAAATGATTATTTGTTTATATTTCGAAATTAATTTGAATACAGCAGCCGAACAATGTGTTTGACTTCAAAAAAAAAAAAAAAAAAAAAGTGTTAAACGAACGCCAATCTGAAGTCAGATCAATGTGCATGGCATGTTGGCTGCTGGCTGGCATGAGAGTTGAGTTACATTATTTAAATAGATAAAATGCATAGATTGGAAAAACCACAACAAGCAAAATCAAATCCAATTGCTCTAGACACACGAATTAGCACATTTTATGGAGCACATTGTTCGGCGTGAAATAGAATGGAGTGGAGTGTAGTGGCAGGCTGAATGTCGAAATGCCACACATTTTGATAAATGAGCTAAACCCTCGTCAAGATGCAGTCGAACCTTGATGTGCAGCCAGCTTAAAAAAACTGAATGAAATTGAAAGCATTGAAACGAATTCAATCGAATTGAAGTGATTTGTTTGATTGGAGTACGCTTGAAAAAAAAAAATAAACAAATAAAAAATTATCGTAGAGATCAATCAAAATTTCTGTTATACTTTAGAGTCTGAAGATCGAATTATAAAATTAAATTATTACTTCTATTCGCAGACACGCTTTGCACGCCAGGAGAGTCTACTACATTCGATGCAACAGGAGAATCGTGCACTTGTGCTGCGTATACGTCAATACGAGCACTGTCTGGACGATGTTATGCGAAAGGTTGTGGATGCCATTGTTGCCGAGGATAATCTACGCGAAGAAGTTGTCATGCTGAAGAGTCGCGTACGTGATTTGGAAGCACAAAATGCCGCACTGTCAGCCAGTCCAGTTAAGGGCCGCGATGAAGGCTATTGTACTATGAGCAGTGGACAACCGCAACCATCGAATGGACATCTTGAAGATTTGCCAGAAGAACCGGAACAATGGTTACTGCCCGCTGAGCCATGTTCAACGGAAATGGAAGATTGGAGCATGTCGCAAGAGGAGTTAGCTGTGATAACATTCGATGAAGAACGCGCCAGTGGCGTCGGTGTTGGCGTTTGCGGTGGTGTTGAACAAAGGCAACGACGGCATGATTGGCTTTGGAACTCAAATGACTTTATTAATTCCACAACCGTTGAGACTGATTCTGTGGCAGATGGCATAGCACAGCTGCTACAACAAAAGGTATTAATTCAAAAGTATACATTTTTAATCTTAAAAAATATTAAATATTTATTCCACAGATTGTCTATTCCGAGGATGAGGAGGTTGCTTGCACTAATTTTACGAATGATTTCTACAAATTGGTCAATATACGCTCAAATTCATCACGCAGTCTCTATTCCTATTTGGAGGGTGAAACCGACGATGAAGATGATGAAGAGGACGATGATGATGATGATGATGAGGAAGATGATAATGATGATGATTCCAGCTTATCAACCAGTCAGTTACGTCAGCGACCAAAGCAATGCACTCCCAAAGCAGCGTGCAGTCCAACACCAAGCGAAGCTGGACGCGCACAATTGACGAGTTGTTCTTCCAGTGAATCAGATGAGCACTCACATTGTACAACGCATGTGGAAAACGATTACGAAGTGATCGATGAGTGTCGCCTGAGTAACAATAGTACGCATAGTGATATCGAAATTGAAGATGTGCTTCCTGACTGTGCTGTGACAAATGAGAATGTAGCCAGCGGTAGTGGTGTTGGTAGCGGCGGTACAATAATTAAAACGCCCGAGCTGGAACCACTAAACGAACAAAAATGCATTGAGCAAATAATAAAAACTGAATTACGACGTCCACCGCATGTTTTGGTCAAATCGAAATCAGTACTCGAAGAGGATGAGCCAAGCTGTATATTGAGGCATAATCAGCGACGTGAAATTGAATCGAGTGTGGTGCGTAGCGGTAGTATAAACTGTGCAATTGCAGCAAAACTGGTGAGAGAAGCGAATGGGCTGGGAAAATTGCAGGAACGTCTATTACAACGTCCGGCGAATTCATGGCGTAGAAGTAACGGTTGGAAGCGTGTTACATCGCCAGTGCATACAGTGGGGGGCTCAACAGCAACAACAACAACAACAGCGACGGCATTAGCCAGTTTTTCGTCAAAGAAGGTAAACCTAATACAAAATTTTAAATAAATCAGTACAATAAGCACACAATGGTTACAATTGAATGTTTACTGTGTACAACAAATATTCACGCATATTGCATTCAACTCATATTCACTTTTATTTCCAGGAAACCAAATCAGAGCAGCCAAAGTTAACTTCAAAAACGCCCCCAACACGAATTCCAACAAGCAAAAATGCACAAATGCAGCTACAGTTGGGTGTCTCCAGATTACAACAGCAACAACAACAATCGCAACCACAGCGGAAATCAAAAATTCCTCCACCAGTTCCCGTGCGTCGTTCCTATGCAAGTTAAGACGAAAAAAAACACAAAAACAAAAACAAATAAAAAAATATTTAAACTTAAAAATAATCTCAAAACTTGTACTAAAATAAATTTAAGTAAAAATTAAAATTTAAAAAAAAAAACTAAATTGTGATATATTGCGAAAAAAAAAAAATATTATTATTATAATTATTGTAAAAACGAAATTAACTTCTAAAACCACAACAAAAAAAATATCGAAAACACTGCCAACAAAATTCCAAAAATAAAAACTTAAAATTGAAAAACTCAACACACTCTCAAAAATAAATAATCAGAGAGTGCATTTGCTTTGAGTATATATAATTTTAGCAGTCACTGTATACTATTTAATTTAATTAATCCTAAAAGTATAACCAAGACATATGCATTTACATTGAACTAAATTTTAAATAACAAAAACAAAAAAGTATTTCAGAAAATTTTGTATTTAAAATTATACGAAAATCTTTTCTATGTTCTTTTTTTATACTAAATGCGTACTGATTTGTCATTATCTGACAGTTTAGGGATTTATAATTAAAAACTAATTTTTTACTGCGCCACAATAACTAATTTTCGCGTAAAAATTAAACTTAATAATTAATTAAATAATTTAAGAAGTAACAAAAAAAAGACAAACCAAAACAAAACAAAAAAAATAAAATAAAGTTGAAACTATTAAGGTTAAGTAGTCTTCCGCACAATAAAATAAAATATTTATGAATAAAATAAAGTTTGTACTACTTAAAAAAAAAAAAAAATAAAATAAAATAAAAAAGTTAAGAATTAAAATATTATTGTATTATGTTGAGATGAGAAATACCTAAAAACATTTAGAAATTTTTACAAATATACCTTAGGGAGGAGGGTTGTTCACGTCAAGTTTTACAAAATAAAAATGGGAAACATTAACTATTTTTGAAAATGAAAAAAAAGAACAGCGATATAAATTTATTTTTGATGTAGATCTCATGCTTCATAAAGTAGTCTCTCAAATGATGTTAGTCCGGACATCCACGACTTAAAAATATTATAGAATTGGCCGAGGGAGCCACTAGACATTTGTGAAAAATCCAGGAATGGTGGAATCAGGAAAGACCTTCAAAATTGGATGGCGAGACGGGATACTGGTCTGATACAGACATTATAATAGGTGTAATACGTATTAACATCTGATGTTTATAGTTCGTAATGACCTTGGATCTGAGCGTTCCTTCTGACCAGGCACGTTTTCGATGTATAGCTGGCTGAGTGTACCCATATTTTTGTCAAGCGTTGATTTATTAAAATTAAAAATTAAAATTTTTACGTGAATTATCTTAATGTAAAAATAATTTGAAAAATTTTTGTAAAAAATATTACAAAACTCAAATCGTGTGGTTTCTGAATAAAAAATCGATGATAATAATAAAACATTTTGTAAATATTAAAAATATTGCAAAAAAAGTGTTAAATGCATTATAATTTATCCATGCAAACATATATATTGATTGTGAGTAGTTTTGTAGCGTTTAGAAATTCGATTTGTACGAAATATAGAAATAAATAATGATACAAGTTGACATACGTACATATGGTATACACATTCATATGATATATACAATAATTATAATATCTAAACTAAACTATATAAAAACAATTGAAGAAAAACAAAATAAATTGTAAAATAAACTTGTGTATTTTTTCATAATTGTAGTCAGTACAAAAAAAATGAAAAACATATTTCAGAATCCAAAAAAAAAAAAAAACAACTCGTTAAAATTTTGTTTGATATCCAAAAACTATTTGTAAAAATTATAACAAAAAATATTTATTTATTTATAATGTAGTATGTACTCAAGAAAAAGAAAACAAAAATACAAATAAAAATTGAAACAAAGATTTATTAATTTATAAAAGAAGAACGAACAAAACTGTTTTCTTATTTTGAAACACGACATATAAAATAAAAAAATAAAAAAAAAAAAAAAAAATATGAAAATATTAAAATAAAAAATTACAAATATTTGGGACCATTTTAGAAAAGTACATTAATCAAAAATTAAAAAAATATATTAGAACTAAACCAAACGTTAACACTAAACATATTTTTTACAAACATTTTGATAGTAATTTTGCCAAACGTGCTTCCAATACATCTAAGCTAAGACGCATTTCTGGCTGACTGTGCCAGCAGCTCTTATATAATTTCGTATAAACAGACTCCAGAGATTCATTTGAAGAATTTAAATTAAACAAAAAATTAAGATTACGTGCTGCTACTGCTGCGGCGGCTGCTGTTGCTGCATTACAATTATTATTCCAATGTTTCGGAAGTGTTGTACTTATTTCAGGCATAATTTCAATACAATTTACAATTTGACTAAATAACATTTCAATGCTATTCGCATTTAAATCATTCAAAGCGCGACGATACAAATAAATTCTTTGTTTACGTTTTAATTTATTTATTATTGTTGTCTGTTGTCCGAATGCAGTGCAATCCGGACGTAAATGTAGCTTGACAACTTGATATGCAACAGTATCATTGCAATCGATCCATTTGTAGGGCATTTGACGTGTCTGCATTTGCCACATTGTTATTGCCAAGGAATAAACGTCACTGGCTGGCGTAAGTGACTCTTCACGTAGCGCTTCGGGTGACATATAGCGTATGGTGCCCTAAAGAAATGTAAAAAAAAAAACATTAGCAAATCGGATTTATTAGCTGCTGCAGTTGACTTACCCTTGCATTGCAAGTAAAACTATTTTGTTTCTTCAACATCAACGATGAACCAAAATCACACAGTTTACATATATATGTTCGATTGTACGATAAATTTGAACTATAAACACTTAAATTGCGTTTATAACAGATGAGAATATTTTGCGGCTTTACATCCAAATGAAGTAGTTGTTGCGCATGACAGTAACTTAATGCTTTGCTTATATCCATTAATATGCTAAATAATTTAGAGAAATTATGAAAAAGGTTTGTATGGTAACAATTGGCACCTAGAAAAGGTAATCAAGAACACTTTACGCTTTATATGGTCTAAGACCCCTCCTTTAATGCGAAACAAACTTTCGACAAACTAAAATTTCGTAAGTCTTTTTAATCTGATCTGACATTATTCTTCGTCCAAGTAGTCCCCAATAAACGAAACAGCAGGTTTCCATTGATGCCTTTACATGGTGAAAGCGTTTTGGAAGTCAGTTTTCGAAATGATATTCAGTGCGCTTGTTCGTATTTTTTTTTTTTATTCTTTGCCAGCTACTAAATGGATCGTCGAAAATTGTTGATCATCAGACTTTTTGAAGCAAATTCAGAGAGCGAATCGATAAAAACTATAATTATTGACTTGACGTAATTTTTACGAAAATGGTTCGGCAGGCTTTACATATTGAATTACTTTACAAATCCAATTTCTAAACTTATTTACAACTGATTGAACTTTTTTCCATAATAACTGCTAATTTCAAGTTCGATACCTCTCGATATGTATTAAAAATACATAGAATTTAAAACTTACTTAATCCGATGCGTAATGGACAGATTTGCCGTAGTATCCAGCAAGTGCTGCAAGCTTTGCGCACGCAAATGCTCCATAATAACAAGTGCGAATTTCATTGTTGTTTCAATCTATTACATAAAAGTATTAAAAACATAAAAAGTATGAAGCCATACCATATATAGAATGTATATTTACCTTTAAAATTTTAACAATATTGCAATGTTCCCAGTGCATAATATTCGCTTCGTTAGGCACAACATTGGTTTGCTGACGTTTAATAATTTTGACAGCGACTGTTTTATCTACTCAAATAAAAAATTGTAATACAATAATTTAATAATTTAAACATTGTTTACCCTGAAAAATTGCCTTAAAAACAGTGCCAAATGTGCCGCGACCTAAAATATTACGCTTAGCAATTGCGTTTGGTGGTCCATCCGTAAGCAATTCCTTACGTTTGGGCGTATTTAGCACCAAATCGTGCTCTTTGTTGTACACTTGCAAATATGACCTAAATAATTTTGAATATCAAATACATATATGAAAAAAGAAAACTTTTGTAAAATATTTAATAATTTCTATTTTGTTATTATTTACATTTTTTTTATATTTTTATTTGTTTTTATTTAGGCATTTGTTTTGACAGTTACGCTACACTTGCGCGCTCACTAACGGTTCTTTCTTGTATTGCTGCTCTTCTTTTAGAGCTTCGAAAGCAATTGCAGTGTTGCCATAAAATTTTCAGCTGTCAAACTAATTTTGGCGCGCAAAAATAAATAAATTCAAATTTTTTTTTAGTTAGATTCACTTTCGGAATGCACCGTAAAACTTAAACTTAATAATGCATTTATTTTGATATTTCTCGTTAAATTTACATAATAACGAATTGTTTTTTTTTTGTATTTGTTTCTTTTTTTTCAACAATAGGTAATATTTTTTTGAGCAAAACCGTAAAGTTATACAAAATTAGTTCGAATCAATTATTAAATTGGAAGCATTACACATAAATAAATAAATAATAAAAAGATAAAATAATTTAATGTAGTCTAATTACATGTTTGTGGGTGTGTGTTTGTGAATGTTTGTCTGCACACAACGAGGTTAAATTTTATGCTTAAAGCTAAGAATTGGAGTATGTTATTTGCAATTTGTTGTGGAATTGGCACTCAAAACCGCGCACGATGTAATTGTTCAGTTTCCAAACGTAAATTCTGAAAGAAAATCAAAAAATATATATTATAAACATAAAACATAAAACAAAAAAAAAATTAACACAAAATAGATTTACCACAAAAGCATCTTGTATTTTATCAGTAATTAGTTTTCTTGCCACCGGTTCTGCCACTTGCCGATCTTTTAAATCTTGTATAAAATCATTAAGGTCGAGTGGTTGGCCAACATTTAAAGTCACCTTTTTTGCCCCATTGCAGTCTGTATGGTTCAACATTGGGCAACACTTCATCCATGCCCTCATGCCACATTGGTAGTATAATGGGAATTTTCGGTGACTCGTAAATAATGCGTCCAACGCCCCATTTCAGTCGCATTACTTCTTTAGTCATATTAACTTTACCCTCGGGAAAAACGTGCACCCAATGACCTTTTGCGCATTTCTGTATGCACAGATCAACTGCATCCTGATAAACACCTTTGCCACGCACAACCGGAATACATTTACCTTAAAGTTTCAAAAAATCGAAATTAATTATTTGTTTGGTACACAAATTGTGTTCATATTAAAAAGAAAAAAACTTACCATACATAAAAAATGTTGCGTGCAATCTGTTTGTAAAACAAATATCATGCGCTGCCATCGACCAGCGTATATACCAACTATTGCACAAAAAACGTGTTGGTAATATACCCCACAATCCTGGATCATCAAAGCAGGAATAATGATTTGATACTGTTACTAATGGAGTGCCCAACGGACGCTTTGTAACTGCATTTTCAAGACGTTCCTTATTGTAGACACGAGTGCGACTCATAAAACCTGAAAATGGTAATATATTTTATCTATTAAATTGTTTATCTACCAAATTATTTATATATTTTATCTAGTTTTTAAAACAAAATATTGCACATATTTGTAGGGTATCAATAGCGCTCGCAATTAATTTCACCTTAAAAAAAAATAACAAGAAAACAAAATAAATCAAAACGTATGTGACAAACAGTTGCAGCGCCCTTGGTTATTTGTCTGACTCTCCTTTTTAATTACAATTTATTTAAAATTTTAATTCTATTTGCATTATTCATAGAAATTCAATAAAGCATTGAAATATCTAAAAACAAAATATACGAGTATATGCCCACATATTTTATTAAAGCTTTGTGACGACATCACAGCGACGACTATGACAATGCAAAAATAATAATCACAACGAAGCAATTTTGCAGCTAAGAAAGAATATCTTTTTGGCTTATGACGACAACGACTAAATGAACGTCAACACAATCAAACTCATAATTTCTTTATGAGATCTTCGCATTAACTATATAAGTTACATTTTGATATTTAAAATTAATATACCCCATTCAAATGCATAAACAAAGCGATATAAACGTTTTAAAAAAAGAAAAGCATATGTGACAAAAACAGTAAGAAAAAAAGCAAACAAAGAAAAAAACGCATTAAAACTGCGTTTGCAGAAAATATTGAGATTATTGAAAAATTGCAGAAGTACATTTTGAAACAGAAGCCAAAAGTCAGTGACATCGAAAACATTCTCAATATTGTGGGAAGGTCAGTACAGCGCAAAATGCGGTCAAAGTGCAAACAGACGTAAAAGCAAACGCGGCGTAAACGCAATTTAGGCAAAAAAAAAAAAAAAAATAAGAACTAAAACAATCGGAAAAAAAAAAATTAAATAAAATGACAAACTTACCCAGTACAAATTTACTAAATAAGCCAACAGCTGTAATGGCAAATTGACTTGCAATATACCATAATATTGATGGATTCCTGAGACGTGGAAATATCCAATCAATATTATAGGACATTTTTGAATTTACTGCACTTGCCGCCGTTGCCGTGGTAGCCGGAGGAACTGCCGCACACAATGGCGTTGAGTTTGACGTTAATGTTGTCAATGGCTGTTGTTGTTGTTGCTCTATGTTTGTTGTTGTTGTTGTAACGTATGTTTACGTTGTTCCAGATACTGTCCAAATTGTAATTTTTGTTGTTGTTGTTTCTTCTCTACTTCAAGATTATCCGATGGCTGTAACGCCTTTCTCGTCTGGACACAATGCTACGAAATACAAATGAATCCGAAAAAAGTTTAATAATTGATAAACCTCAAAAAAAAAAAAAAAAAAATATTAAAAAAAATATATAATATATAGTACAAAAGATTACTTCATTACTTAATGATATAAGAGTACATTTGACTATCTTATCGCATACATTGTGCTCTCGTTAAAGTTTCAGCCAGACACGTTTTCAGATTTGATTCTGTTTTCTAAACAAAGGGCAAACTATTTAAAAACAAAATTTATTATGAAGTCGTTTTTTGTTTTTTATTTTAGATTTTTATTTACTTTTTTTGACATGAAAACTAGTACTAATAAGACAATTTTTTTTTCATTGATTTTTTTTTTTAAACTAATATTTATTTTGGAAACTTTATTCGGAGCCCTATAATGAGCTACTGAATGATTTTTAGATCTTGGACAACGCTATTATTGCTCAGTTTTGCAGAAGAAAACCAATTTTAGTCTGTAAAATTTTATATAAAGCTTAGCTTAAGAAACTTATCACTTAACTTGGAATTTTTATGAAAAAGTTACCCTAGTTTTTAACTATTTGTACGATAATTGTATGTGAAAATTAAGAAAATACAACAAAGAATAATGTCAAGATAGAACATAACTTTTAAAGGTTGATATATGTAGGTTAGGCAAAGGTATTTCGAAATCGTGCTTACTTGACTTCAGCGCTATTTCTCTTTTTTTATTGTATTAACACGTGGAAACGTGACAAACTTAGAAATTTTGTAATCAAAGTATGAGAACGTCTGAACAGCCCCTTACAGTTTAGATAAATGATAAATAAACCGAGCCGCATGCAGCCACGTTGCCAATGAAACTGTCAAGGATATACTATATGTACATATAATGCCGCCTAATTTGCAGAAACTCTATTCCATATATTAAAATGGAGCTAAATTTATTTGAGCTGTGCTAAGGAGCAGCATGCGCAGTGTTTCCTTTTTAAATATTAGGAAAAAAAATACTCACATAACACGTTGCGTTTATTAAAGTCTTTTTAAATATTGCATAAAAACGCATCGGTATGTGTTAATTTATTTAAAAGAATATAATACATTTAAAAACTGAGTACTATGCATTTTTGTTTTTTAATTTAATTTTTTATTTATATATAAGCAAAATTAAAAGCGCGAAATATATGAAAATATTTCTGTGTGTAGACGTACGCGCGCGATACAACCAATCCGATCGGTGGGAACTATAAGGTGGAACTGAATTGAGTTCATTTCACGACAAAGCAGAATACCGTAAAAATATGCAGGAATAATAATACGAGTTGGAGGGTACAAACAGATAGATAGACAGACAGACAGAAGACAAACCGAACGACCGACCGTAAGATGAATGAATAGTTAACGTATATAGCGCTTATCAGTGTTAATTGTGTAACCGGCACTTTTTCTTAATTTAAATTCTTAATTATCAAATTTTAATATAAACAAACGAGATAAATACAAAGTAAATAGACTAATTCTAGTATTTAAGTCACAAATCCAAAATAGCTGCACAAAAATCCTTGACAGCCTCTTTTCTTGTACAGAGTTAGATAGAGAGAGAGAGAGAGAGTGAAACACGGAAATTTACATGCGTGCGCTCTTTGACTTGCGCCAAGTGCATATGCTATCTCTCTTCTCTATCTTTCTTTCTCTCTCTGTGAACGCTGTCAGGTGGTGGAACCTAAGTAAAGTGCATATTTAGCATACATATATTCCGTATATGCTTTAATCGATTTAAAATTAATTTATGCATTTATGTTAATACAAGCAGCAATTTGATTAAAGAAACAAATTAATTATAAACAAAATATTTACATAGCAGCTCACCCTTGTACTATTTGGTGTAAAATTGGCATTTTGAAGCAACAGTTTACGTATGACCACATTACGTACCGCATCCAAATGCCTAAGCCGGAAAAGATTTGCTCCGTAAAGTAACAACATTTTCACCCAAAAATGCTTCTTATATAATCAGTAGCACAGGAAAAAATTTACGCTTTCTCCTCTTTCACTGCGTGGTTGCACTGCTAGGCCATAGTATGACTTTGCGCTGCGTCTTTATCAAATAAGCAACATCAGACGTTGGAACGTAAATCTATATATCGCGTGTTTCTCTTGCAATGCGCATGTCTGCAAATTATTAAAAATAATAACTAAATAATGTGCGTAAACATAAAAAAAGAATTATAGTATTTATTTTACCATACACAAAACAGCTGTTTTTGACAGTACTTATGTAAAAAGCAGTTGGCAGCTCTTGGAAAAAAAAAATTTAATAACCTCGCAGCGTAATAATAAGATTTGAGCGTTGCGGTTTCTTCAATATTTCATTGTTTTATTTATTAAAAATTACACGCACTACAACAAAATGTCGCGCGCATTTCGTCCACTAACTTCCGCACGCGTTTTGCATAAAATCAAAGCTTTAACAGAGCCAGAAGCTGGACAGACATATATATTTAATCGGAATCCACGAAATCTTGAAAAACTACGTATTGCTTACAAACCAAGTGGTTATCATCTCGAGAAACCCGGACGTTCCTACTGGCACAAATTGGATGTAATCGCGAGTGGACGCTATTTAACCGCCGAGGTAAAACATTTCGAAAATGGCACAATACTAAGCGCCAGCACATCGGAGTGGGCCATAAAGCAACAATTATACAAGACAAAAGATACTGCGGCATATGTTAATCTGGCACGCGTGCTAGCTCAACGCTGTCTACAGTCGGGCATTACGGAAATGTTGTGCGATATTGAAGCTGTGCCCGGTAGCAAATTGGACAAATTGCTCAAAACTTTGGAAGAGAATGGTGTCTCCTTTCATGAACCTACGCGTTTTGTTAAAGCGCAACCATGGGATGCAAAGCGTTACGATAAACCTTGGGAGGTGCTAGAAGATGCAACTACTACTGCTGCTAACAGAACGATAAATCAATAGGAAAGCATAGAATATACATAGCAGATTTTTGTTTACATACAATAAACTTTTATTTTTTGTTTTTTGCACTTAATACATCGAAATGTTTTACTTAACGATAATAGCCAATAAACGGTTTATTCGTATTTGCTCTTGATGTCCTTCCATTGTTTCTACAAAATCAAAAAGAAAAAACGAAAAATAAATTCGCATCTTTGTTGTTGCTCTTACATAACAAACAGTTACTTACGCCTTGGTTAATGGAATCGAAAATAACATTCGATGAGACATCAATTGCGCGTTCGAAAAAGAACACCGAAGCCATGATAGCCACAGCGTAGGTGGATGTTCTCTTGAAGAGGGTATTGTAAATAACTTTCATTTTGTTGCTTTTTTGAATTTTATTTAATTAAATTCGGTCGAATTGTCTTCCTCTTGTCTAACGAAAACGCACTAAATGTCAGCTGTGCTGTCAAGTGTAAACGATTTTGAAAAATAACAGAAAGGCCTAAAAAAAAACAAAGTAGTCTACGCTCCTAAATACCAGAATCGAGTCACTCTGTACTTTTTTTTTGTAAGACACAGGGCTATTCAAATAGTCATCTGATGCTCTGCAGCTTCTAATCAGATTCACGCTTAGATATAAACCGCTCGACTGGCGTACAAACACTTCACTTAGTTCAGTGCGTGTTCTTAATTTCACATTCCAACTTTAAGTTATAATTTTAACAAAATGGTCGATCTAACCGGTGCTTCCTCGCCATTTCAACAATCCATTCCTAATCTTGCATTCTATGTGCCGGCAATAGTTGTCTTTGGATTGGCAGGTAAGTTTTGTTTTGTATTTACAAATCCAAACGAAGCATTACAGCATAGTAGCATGATTATAAATACCCACATACATAGCATTTGCTGCTAGATTTACAGTACATTTACATAAGTAATTCATACATGAAATATGTAGCTTCACAAACAGCAGCAAACAACACCAAAATTAGGTCGTGCAACGACTTTCACCGCCGCAGCAAAAACGAAAGAAGTCAGAATAAAATTGGTCAAGAATACGCTCGCTTACTTTACTTTTATTATACGCTAAATGTAACTCCACAACCTTACCCTTTACACTTTTATACGATTCGACCAAACCCCGCCAGCCTACCTGCTATCCAAAACCATTATTTGAATGCGCTTAGCTAATTAGTAACATTGTTAGTGTTACTATTTTTACTTTGCTTAGTTTTAGCTAAAATGTATTTGATTCCATTACACTCCCCCTGCTAGTTATTTGGCTACGTAATCGTTTTTTTTTCTTTCTAATTAATAAATTTGAAAGCAAAAATAAAAAGCTCATGTTAACTGATAAGCGTCGAAAGTCATACGTTTCGTTCGTTATATGTTCGTATACAGGGTGCTTTGTTTTGATTGCATGGCACAATATTCGGCCGGAAAAGACACGTCTAACATTTTTTTACTAAACAACAAAAAAAACATTGATAACGGACACTTAAAAATATTATTTATTTTAAATCTTATCAGACTCTCTTTGTATTTTTGGTTCTTGTCGTTTTTATTGGTTTTCTTCTTTTTATTGAAACATAAATAAATTGATATGTACATACATACATACATACATACATGTTCCTGTACCTATAATGCAGGTTGAGGTATTTGAGTGTGTGTGTGTGTTTTAGCTATAATTTTTGTAGATTTTTTGCTGACGTTGTCACTATAGACATTCTCACTGATTTAATTTTTTGTGTCGGAATACATGGTAGCCCCATTAAAATGTTTAATAGGGGTGCAGACTATTCCCAATTTGATTTCGAAAAAAATAATCAGATCTTAAAAAAATTTAATTTTTTTATTCATGCTTTCATTATGTTCGAAATTATTTGTAGAAAAATGCTTTTCTGACAAAGATCTAAACGACCCTGCTAAGGAAGTCGATAACTACTTCATTTTACTTTTTTTTTGTAATAGAATAAGTTGCTTTAAATATAAGTTATCTCCCCTCTAAAATTACGCCGCTGATTCTTCTGATTAAAATATCTTTTAATTTTAATTTTAAAAAAATAATAATTAAAGAACTCACTTGGTCAGCAAAAAGATAGCTATTGCTCAGTATCACTTGTAAAGCGGCGCGAGTAAGTTTTAATCGTAACGTCATTCTTTTTATATTTAAAATTATTTAAATATGTTGCTTAACTCATAATGAATTATTGAAGTTTTTATTAAATTCTGAAGACAAACTTTATTGTGTGTTAATGTGTAATAATTCCAAAGGCCGACAATTTTCAAAACCAGAGATTGGAATTTCGATTAAAATCTATAAAACCTATGACTGCACATAATGTACCCGAAGGTTTTTGGCACGCTTATTTCATTGGTTTTCGAGATATTTCAACCAAAAAAAAAAAAAAAACGTAAAACACACAATTTTCAAGCTTTTGTGTTCAAATAACTCGAAAACCATTGGAGATGAAAAAGGTGCTTCTTATACACTATGTCCAATTTCTGAATCGTAAAATTTTGTGTTATTATAAATATTTAAAGCAAAAAATGTATCTTACCTACTAATGGGCTAAGTTAAGGAAAAATTTGTGCCTGTTATTTAGACGAATGTTTGTTCAGGATTGTATTGTTTCGTATTGATCCGAGACTATATAAATATTTTCGTCCAAGTCGTTTTCTAGTTTGGCCTAAGTTTTTCTGGAACCAATAAATATTTAAATTTTGTTTTTCGCATGGCAGTTTTACTTTTAGACTTAGCACCCATAAGTTCATCTTTCCATATATTTATTTTTTTTTTTAATTTTCTTTAAATAAAATAAAATTTAAAATTGTATTCCAGTTACAATCTTAATGCATGTGTTCCCTTTTAACAGTTTTATCAACTTTTTATTAGATTAGTTAGCAACATTATAACGATACGATAACATTTTTTTATTGAATTTATAAAGAATTTTCTTTATATACTTTTTTTCTGCGCGGCTTTAAAAATAAATAAACAAACAAACAAAAATTTTTAAACGTGTCATAAAATCGTGAAACACCTAAAATAGTTAATGTTCTCAATTAGGCGTTCAGAGTAAATTTAAAAACCAAAACACAAGCACACACAAAACTTTGTCAGGATTTATTTAATAAAAACCAAAAAATAAAAGTGAAACCAACGAAAACTTTTTTACGTTATTAGCCAACTTCAAGACAGATACAAAACGTTAATAATAATAAAAAACAAAAAAACAAAATAAATATAACGAAGAAATGGCAGAAGATGCATTGAACCGGGAACTCTTTGAAGAAGATGTTGCTGCCGCAGCAGCTGCAGGCGGTGCAAATGGTTTTGCCGGTGCCGGTGAACACGGTGATTTTCAAATGCCAAGCGTTGATGAAATCTGGAAAATGGTGCAACAAATGGAAGATATAAGTGATGCAGAAAAAGCGGATATACGCGAGAATCTTTTTAATCCGCAACGACAATCAGCGGATGAGTTTCTTAAGAAAATGGGCCATGCTGCCGGTGGTGGTCACAGCAATATGGAATACATGATTTTCATTACCATGATTTCAATACTTTTTGTAGTTTTTGGTAAGCATAAAACTGGCTTATCTATCTACCACATTTGTTTGTCTAAATATAAACTTCCACTCATATCTACTATATTTATTTTTATTATTTATTTAATTTATATTTCATAACCTACGTAAAGGGGTGTCACACAAAACCTCTTTTAGTTGGTTTCAAAGCTCTCATTTAATGCCTAGAGATTTGGTGAAAAAGTAAAATTGATAGGGCTTTGCTCGCTTCACAAAAATTAAACTTAGCCAAATTCTTATCTTTTTTTTTTTTGAAAGGTTGCATTCCTGCTTTTTCTCTTTACCAAATCTCTAACAAAACAAAGCGAGAGATTTAAATTCAACAAAAAAGAGATTTTGTATGACACCCCGAATGAATAGTTACACCAATTACGGTTATAAATATATTCAATTTTAGTTTATTTGACGCAACTTTTATGGGTGTTCGATTTTTGATAAGATTATAAGCAGATACGACGTATGATAGAATACTAAAATCTAAAAACACGCAAAACCGAAACGGAAAAGCTTTACACACATATTTTCCGCGCCGGTTCTTGCAGCTCTCTCACTCTCTCTCTCCGTCTGCCGGTTTTAATGATCATCGTTGCCATTCATTGAACATAGTTGCAATTAGTTAACAACCGAATCGCCGCGTGCGAACATTATAAGAGATTCTCTGGTCTGTTCTACGGTGTGGTGTGGTGGTTTTGGTGTATTGTATGCTACGCTGCGTTCCCTTATCTTGTTCGCAGTCGTCGGTAGTTTGTCTGTTTCAAAGTTATACGCGTGCGAGCACATTGCCAGTTTTACGTTGTCTCCGGCAACTGAAAATCGACACAATCGTCTCTTTTTTTTTTTACACTTAAACGCCAAAACGTAAAAATGTGTGCTGCTGCTGCTGCAACAGATGAAAATTTAATAGAACAGCTGAAAAAATCTGTTCAAACAATTATCGACAAGACTGGACCCCACAGCAAGTTTGCGCAAGATCTTTTGGGACGTCTAGGTGCGCTACAAACAAAGCTCGATGCCCTTAACGACTATGAAAAGCTTACATTTGTACAAGAGATGAAGGATTCATTTAAGCAATCCATTGCCAGCATCGAGAAAAAATTGACGCAGCATTCGAATTTAGAGCAAACGTACAGCAGCTCGATAGCAATGGCATTAATATTTATTTTAGTTTCAGTATTGGGTGGGTTGCTCATTCAAATCGATTTTATTATTTAATTTAACTGACTAAAATTATGATTTAAACATTTATAAAAATAATATTTACATTTATGTTTTTGTACATTTTTAGCGTTGTTCGGTTTTAAACTGTACAAATCATTGACGGAGAAAGAGCTCAAGAAACAGGAGAAACTTAAAAGCAAACAGCAAAAGAAGTTGAAGAAATCAAACTGAGAATTGCAGCTAACGTCAAAAGCGAGATTCACTTAATAAGTTATAAATTAAAAAAACAATTTTTAAGTATATAGCTAAAATTAATCGCAAATAAACAAAAAAAAAAAAAGGAAAATGTTGCAATAGTTTTGACAAATGATAACGTAACAATCATGCTCAAATTTAAAGTTCATATTACTCATATTAAGTATAAATTTTAAATTGTAATAAAAATATTTAAAAGAAAAAAAAACACAATTTTGTGTATTAAAGATTTAGACTTTCTACGAAACTTGGATAATTATATATGAAAATTAAACTTTTTAGAAAGCGAAACTATGAAAAAAATTTGCTTCAAAGGTCACACAAAACCTTATAAAACCTTATATCCTTTCAATATTTTGATTGTGCCAAAATTCAAGGTCAACCATAATTTTTACCCTTAAAAAGTCAACACAATACTTGTTGCTTTCGAATATGTTGAATAGGTTGCCATGACAAATAAGTATTTCGTTTTGTCGAAACATTTTAGTTAATAGTAAAAATATTTTTAGAAAAGTTATCGAATTTGTGTTTTGCTGTTTGCCGTTTGTTATTTTAAAAAAAATATATATTCGAGTTAATAATATTGGCTTCAAAATGTCCTATGCCAATCGTAAGTTAAAAAACTATATACTTTGGTATACATAGAATCATTTAGTTAACTTTTACGTTGACATAGGTTTCGGCTTTAGTTTCTTTCTGCCCGGTGAAGGTCCATGTACTGCAGCAAATGATTTATACTTTCGTCGCAGCGCCGAATGGGCTCCATTTGAAAATGCAGGCATAGGACGTTCACATCCAAATTCAAATGGTGTTATTTATCATCGCATTACCGGAATGCTACCTAATTATGGTGGTCACGTACCCGGCGAAATTTTTGATGTTGGCCAGACATATGGAAATGCAACAGTTGATGCTAAACGTTGGTTAGCTCTACATAAAGATTAAATTTAAATGACAAGTCAGTGTTTTAATATTGCTTCAAAGGTGTAAATAACGCATTAAAAGAAAAATTTCTTATCAAACATGCAATTGCATTTGAATATAACGTTTTTTTTTTAGTTTTAGTGTTGGTAAGTGCACGTTTTCGTAATCTTAAGTGCGCCACTTATCTATTGTGAATGACTTGCATATTTGTTTAGTTGTTAAGTGAAATTTGATTATTAATGATTATTGTTTATTTAAATAAACACATAAAATGTACATAACTCGCAATCTAAGCATAAAGTTCCATAAAGCGCTATGGCCTTGCTTAAATTTTAGTAATAAACTTAGTACTAGTGCCAATAAAAAACGCATCTGTGTGGTTGGTGCCGGCCCGGCAGGTTTCTATGCGGCGCAGTACCTGTTGAAGCAGCTGAGCGATTGCGAAGTGGATGTTATTGAAAAGCTGCCGGTACCATTTGGATTAGTGAGGTAAGCTACTGCGGTATCAAAGGAAGCGCTCCGTATGTTAATATTAAAGTCTCAAACCCAGAAATGAGTTGGTAGTGCTATTGTTGTTGTTGCCATTAAAAAATCCAAGCAGTGGAGCCAATATGGAACTTAGAATAGTATTAAAATATTCTGCAAAAGAAGGTTAAAATTGTGAGAAAAGTATATTTTGAATATTATAAAATACTTACTACCCACATCGTCAAGACCCCAAATCGGTTCCGCGGCTGACGCCATAGTGACGCCATACGCCAGCAGTAAAAGCAAACGGCAGCTGAAGTTAATGTGCATTCTTAAAATTTTTATTTGTAACGGTTAGTTGGCACCAACCGTCGTTTATATTTGGTTATAGCTGCGATTGCTTAGTTGCGTTGATGTCACTCATTTGCATATTTATCGCGAGCGCCTAATGCATTGCTTAATTATGCAAATTACAGATTTGGTGTTGCACCCGATCATCCTGAGGTTAAAAACGTGATCAATACATTCACAAAGACTGCAGAAAATCCAAGATTTCGTTTCTACGGCAATGTCAGTCTCGGCGTCGATGTTAGTCTACGCGAATTGCGTGAACGTTATCACGCCGTTTTGCTAACTTATGGCGCTAATCAAGATCGTAAGCTGTCTATAGCTAATGAAGATCAAGCAAATGTCATTTCAGCGCGTAAATTTGTGGCATGGTATAATGGCTTACCGGGCGCCGAGCAGCTGCAACCAAATTTAAGCGGTCGTGATGTCACTATTGTGGGACAGGGAAATGTTGCTGTAGATGTAGCACGCATGCTGCTAAGTCCATTGGATGCATTAAAGGTTTGTAGACAAACTAAGTACTAGTAAATAATTAATCAATATAGCTTTCAATAGGTAACTGATACCACAGACTATGCACTAGAGGCACTGTCGCGTAGTAAAATTGAACGCGTGCATTTAGTTGGCAGACGCGGTCCACTGCAGGCTGCTTTTACGATTAAAGAGCTACGCGAAATGCTTAAATTGCCAAATGTGCAAACTATCTGGCGTCCACAAGATTTTGATGGTATATATATAATTTAATATAAATATTTATAATTTACTAAATGAATTGTGTTTATTTTTAGGTATACCCGCGCAGGTCGATAAATTGCAGCGTCCTCGCAAGCGTTTAACCGAACTTATGCTTAAAAGTCTTTCTGAACAAAAAACAGTAGCAACCGACAGCGGCAACAGTAAAAAACAGTTTCTACCAATTTTTCTACGCGCACCAAAGCAGATTATTGGCAATAAAATGGAATTTGCAGTCACAGAATTGCAAGGTGATACTGCTAATGCGACAAGTAGCACAGAAAAACTTTCGTCGGATTTAATATTACGGAGCATTGGTTACAAATCGAGCTGCGTAGATGAAAGCATCTGCTTTGATGCTAAATATGGTTGTGTACACAATGTAGAGGGTCGCGTATATAAGAATGCAACTACAAAAGAGATCGATGCTGGTTTATATGTTGCAGGCTGGCTGGGCACTGGACCCACTGGTGTTATACTAACCACAATGAACACTGCCTTTGGCGTTGCCAAAACAATTTGTGATGATATAGCTGCAAATGCATTTGATACAAAACAAAATAAGCCTGGTTACAACTTCCTAACTAAACGCATTGTTACATGGGACGGTTGGCGGCGCATAGATCAGGCAGAAACGGAAGCGGGTAAGGCTAAAGGCAAGCCGCGTGAAAAAATTGTTAATATTGAAGAAATGTTACGTGTAGCTGGTGTTTGACAATTGTAAATTATATAAAATAGCTTAAGCAAAATGTAGCACAATTATTTTTTCCTGTAAAATAGTTTAGTATTTTTTTTTACTTTTCTGTAATTGTTACAAAAACTTTTTATTTCATTTGTTTTTTCTGAAAATATACATACGTTTGTATATAAATATATTAAAAAATTTTTATGTGTATTTGAAAAATTGGAAGTTTACAAAATTTAAAATGGATACCGTTATAACACCGGAGCCGCATTTGATACCGGGGTAAGTGTGCACCATTTTGCATTTTATAAAGACAAACTTTTTAATGCGCATTTTAGCTACACTGGCCACTGCACCGAGAAATTAATGCGCCAAGGTAAAACGTATGGCATGCAAACACATAAACTGCTCATTGATCCATGCGTTTATCATGCGCCTGAATTGATTGTTTCGCCTATAAGAAAAGAGACTGTTACCAAGGATCTTCCAACACCAAAAGAAATACATATATTGAAGCAACGTGAAGAGTTTATCGATCCAATATATCGTCATCCGCTCATACCGGGCTATGCTGGCTTTATACCGAACATGTATCGGCAAACGGGAAAACGTTATGTTGCTGCTGCCTCTGCTGGCGTAGCTGAGCACACTACGCTTATGGAATTGTATAGATGTGAAAGACGCACATTAGAGCATCGCGATCTCTTGGAGAGTGGCAATGGATTGTTCGAGCATAAAATGAATGAACGTTTGTTGCCAATGACGCAATATCGTGCACCACTTGTGCCAGTTACAGCGCGTTCAAAAGCTTTGGAAGCGGAAAAGTGTCCACCAATGATTGATAAATTGCGCTATTCAAAGTTTACAACGCCACACTTTTTGGATGATGATGACGCGGATAAGTTTATTATAAATGGTATGACAGATTTTTCATTTTAGTCATTTTGTTCTTTATCAAATTAAAATTTTATTTAGGCTATGCTGCGCACATACCAATGTCTACTACACGATTTGGCGAAACTAACAAAGTTTTGACACGCAGAGCGCTCTGTAATTTCTCTGATTTTATGTACAAACGCCAACGTGATCGCTGGTGCTGCGGCCAAGATCTTTCCATTTCGAAAGAAGTTTGTCCGCCGAAAGGACACTTTGTTATCTATCACAAAGACACTGGCATGATACCAAGTTACGCGGGTCATGTGCCTGGTTCTGATTATAAATTCGGACGCACATATGGCAATGCAACGTATAATGCTAAGAGTTGGCTTGAGATTCATAAAAATTTAAATGTTCTACCGGAAGTTGCTATTTTTGATTATTAATCCAAATTGTTTTCCAGTTACAAATAAATTTCGTGAGTAATTGTATTTTTATACAAAAGAGTTTATTTATAATAATTACATTCTCTAAATATGCTTAAACATGCTTAAATTTAAACAATAGAAAAATAATTGTTATAAGTCTACAAACTTTAAACTTATTTCTTAAAAAATATTTCATTTACTTTAGTGTATATCTTTGGATTGAAACAATTAAGTTGTGCTTAACTTAAAAAAAACTATTTTACAATTTAAAATTCATAAAATTATGACTATTTGATCGATCGATTATTAGATTATTATTAGAGTAGACTATAATTATGAATTCTGCGCCTTTAGTTAAGCATTTATTTCAAAACTAAACTTAATTTCAGACTTTTTTTGTTTATAGAAGAAACAGTGAGTTAGAATTTAAGCTTCGGCTCTACCAAAGTGTGTACTCCGTTATAATTTTTTTCGATATTTAAAATGCCAAAATCCGCTGCATGTGTATTAAAATGTAAAAAAATAGAATTTTATTAAAAGAGTCTTTCAGAACTGAAGTAGCCGCAGCGCTTAATGGTGCACTACCTATGAACGTTTGATAAGGACAAATACTTGGCGGTTTTACGTAGGTCGTAAAATTTGGATAACGTATTATTTCGGAGGGCTGCAAATTAAAAAAGAAAATCATTTTTTAATAAGCTTTACATTCTTCTTAAAATAATATTTTTGACTTACTATAGAAATGGATTCATTGGATATGCGACAAAATGTCATATGCTTCCCGGTAATCATGCTATGTTCTACGCGTTTTGTGAACAATGGTTCCGTCCAGGGTAACTGATTTAAATGCGATAGAAAAGTACGATCGTGAAATTCAATCGGATCAGATATAATTAATTTATCTAAAAAAAAAAAAAACAGAAATATATTATAATAGGCAATTAACATATATGAAACCAATAAAACATACTTAACAAAGACTCTTCATAGAGTATATCCTCTGCTGTCATATTCGCATGACTCTTTTTAGTTTTTGCGTATATTGTATTCGGCATGTTTTCCAAGAGATTTCCATTATACATAAATAAATTTTCCACATCTGTCATATTTAGCGAATAGAATTGATAAACACCAAACGTTTCGAAAAATTCACGCACCGGAGTCATGCTATAGCAGCCGGTTAAATCAATTTTCGGATAATACGTTATAAAGGATAAACACATTTCCTGTTTTGTCGAGTAACCACCAAAAAGTGGGACGTTTACGATTCGTCGTATCATAGGCACAATCTGTTATGACATAATCACCCGGCAGCACAACTGTTTCATTCGCCAATTGACGCACTTGTTGATAATTATAATCGTAATTATCATCTTCTATAATACGCTCTAATTCCTTGCCGGCGCGTACATGTCGCAAACTCATTTTACGTCCAGCGCGATGTGAATGCAAAGTACCGGAAATAATTCTTATGCCATCATCGGGAAACATCTTTAAAAAAATAATTACATTAACAACCGCAATGCATACGCAACAACTGAAACACACACACGTACCACATTCGAACAGGACGGTCCACAGATGCCAATGTTGCGATATAACTTTTGACCTGGCGGTATCAGTTGTGTGTCCGAGATTGATACGCCACTTATCATAATACCAGCATCGTTAGGTCTTAAATGACGCGTATAGGTAATACGAAATCCGGAATGATCAATTGCTAATGTTAATTTAATGGCAAAATTAATTACGTTTTATTTTGTTTAATTTATTTGACACTTACCATGCACCGCACTAGGATTATCATAGTGAATTTCTAGCATATAATATTTAGCGCCCGTACGTCCACCCATGGGTATACCAACATGTGGCGGCAAAAATTGACCCGTTGAGCCAATTGACCAAACTGCAACCGGTGTAGCACAAGAATCCCAGTCACGTGGTGTTAACAGATTACTATTACAAATTGTGCCTGTACTTTTAACCCAAACATCCCAAGATGAAGAATCTGAACCGGGAAATGACTTGGTGGAGCATTCATAAAGTGTCATATGATGTACTAGAGGTTGCTTAGTTGTGACATCGCGTGTCAAAAGTGCTTCGTAACCAATAATATGATGTTTCTCATTGAGCATTGGTGCACGTAAAATTTTACACCAGTAAAGCGTATCCATAGAACTCTCAATGGAGACCTTAAAAAAAATGTTTGGAATTTAATAAATAACAAATTTGATGCGTTGTCTTCATAAATGGATTTTTAACACAGTAAAACCATTCAACATATCATCAACATTAAATATATACCAAATGCAAAGCGTAAATTGTTCAAAATAGTACAATGAGTACACAGTAAGTACAACTGAATGTTTGATGCTAATAATATACAATATAATTACATTTTACTTACATTTTGTACTGTAATATCCCATTTATGTGTTTCATGTTTTGCAGCAGCTTTAATTGGAATATGCTTATGGAATAGAGGACCCAATAGATGTAAAGATTTTGAACCTCTATTCTGTCCATGGCCTTTTAAATTTCCATGTATCGGATCTGTATCACCAAAAGACCATAAAACCTTAAGTGTATCGCTCTGTTAAAAAAAAATAGTCAAATATAAATTAAATGATGTAATATATTAAAAAAAAGTTTAAATAATTTACATAAATATTTATTTATTTATTTTTTTTTTTGTACATAGATAGATACATGGGTACTACTTACACTTAAAGGCAAATCAAAGGGATCGCATGTTTCAATTTCGCGCGAAAATTCAATTTGTGTGTGTGTCTGATTTTGAGAGCCATCAATTATATTATAATTCTGAGTATCGTCTTGAATTGGCGCGGCATGTGCGTCAACAGTTGAACCGTGACAATCCTGTAAATGAGTTGAACAAAAAAAAAAAAAAAATTCATTAAAAGATACAAAATATGTAAGTAAATGCATACACATATGTATGTATGTGTATCTATGTTGGCATGTGCAAAGTATTTTTCAAAACTCAGGTAGCAAGCGAGCGAACGAGCGAGCACAACATTTGGTCAATTACCTGAATCGTTCGTTACATACATACATAAAGGTAGACAGACAAACAGTCAATTAAATAAATATTAAAATGAATTTTGCGAATATAACTTAAGAATATAAATGAATACCAATACAAATATTGTATTTATTATAATTCTTATTTATATCAAAACGTAAAATGTAATTTTTGTAAATTTTGAAACGTTTTAAATTAAAAGTTTTATGCTGAGAAAAAGAATTGAAAAATTTCAATAAATACGCGACTTTTACTTACCCTACATGAACGCTTTAAACCACTCTCAAAATGCTTTATTAACGAAAATATTGCTTACGGAACCTTGAAAAGCAAACCAAGTCATCTCTGAAACTCAGACATTAACGCTAATATTTGGGGTAGATTTGTAAAGAAGCTGTATGTGGTAGTGTGCAAAACGATCAAGTAATCGAAAGGAGTTTTTCGAAAAATCGATCTAGTCAATCAATCAATTTAATCGATTTTTACAGTGAAACATTTTTTATTTTGTTTTTTTTTTTTTTTTGTTATCTTTGAATTTTTTTTTTTTAGTTTGTGTCAACTAAATTAGCAAATCTTATAAGAATTATGATAAAAACTATCCATACTAAATTTTGGTTAAAAATTATCCCTATCAAATTTAGTTCACCTAAATAAAGTTTATCAATTTATGTAAAACTTAGGTTTTTGAATACAAAAAAAAAAAAAAAATACCAGTACTATCAATAGGGTCTTTTGTATTACGTTTATGATGACCCATTAGAGATAGATATCAAAGATAAAATAGCAAAGCGAGAATTAAGGTCGTTTTTTTGAAAACTTGTTGACTTGAAATTAAGTTTGGGCAAATATACAAAACATTTATAAAAGATAATGCAAAACTATTAAACTTGAAACTTGGATTCTCAAGAACCCCCTTTTAAATAATTATTAAATAGATAGACCACATAGAAATTACACCTATGATAAACCTAACAAATTTCAACACCAATTGTTGAATCTAAACCAAGTCGATAGTTCAAATTGAAAAATTTTTAAGTATGGCCCATAAAGTTTTATTAAAGTTTCAATGTGTTACTTGACAGCGTAGCAAACTTTATAATATAATCATAATACCTTTTACAAACCACATATGTAAAGAGTGTAAAAATAATTAAGTACGTATAACAAGCAACCCCAGATATACCGGTTTCAAGGATAGCAAAGCGCTTAACGAGAATCGCATGAGCAAAAAAAATTAAAAAATGAAAAAAAGCAACAACAATAAAAGCGAATGAAACGAGAGCAAAACTTGCTGAACCGGATCGGTTCGGTTCGGATTGGAAGCGAAAATATAATAAAGGATGTTTTTTAAATTTTTGTGCGTTTCTCTGAAGTTGGACGAGTATCAGTCTTTTTTTTTTTTTAAGTGGCGCTGTTTTTTGTTTTTCACTGCTGGTGGTGCATATTTTGCAGCCAACGAAAGGTATCGAATGTCGTAAAGAGTGCATTTCACAAAAAGCGGTAACCAAATACAAACTACGAAATACGAAAATAAAAAAGAATACTTACCAATGCGTTTGCTTTGCCGGTGCGATCATCAACCCATAGCAAAACCATATCCGACGAAGCCATGCGTCCTGTTTTACGTGAAAATCCAAGGCCAATGAAGCCGCGCGTATTTACTGTTACACGAAAGTAAATTTCTTTCGATTTAACCCACCATTCTAGCCAATAAAGTCCATTATTATCCATCATTTCTAAGCGTCGCCAATCACGATGTTGCATTGCATCTGTTGTTGCTATTGTTTCATTATGAGCCGCCGTTGTGCGATGTTGTACGTGATGGTGTTTGCCTGAAGCAGTGGACGTGGATGACTGGCTCATTGGCAAAAATGACACAACAAAAATAGTTAAACAGACGAGGAGGGTTTGGCATAATTCAATTGAAATTCGCGACATGTTGCACTATTTAGTTTATATATATATTTTTTTTTCTATTTTATGTTGAGACGGCACAATTTTTATTTATTTTTATACATAAGAGTGGAGTGTTCAGATATGTATATTTGCATTTGTTTATCACACAGTCCTTGAGTTAAGTATTGAGATCAATATTTTATTATAAATGATTATTTATTGTATTTCTTTTTTTTTTTATATGGTTGAAAAAACACACACGCACACACACACACGATTCAATTGTATTAAAATTTTAATATTCCTCCGAAGCGCTTTGTTCCTTCTTGTTTGCGGTTCTACTCTCGTTTGAGGCACAGCTGCATAAATAAGGCCAGCAAAGGCACTTCCGTTCGACCGACAGAGAGAGAGAGAGAGAGAGAAACAATCGATCGAGTTGTGTTGAGTTGTTGCGCATGCGCCGATACAAAAATATCTTTTAGATACATGCATGCAAGCTGCAAGCGAGGTGCGCGCGTACTAAATTACAAAAAAAAAAAAAAAAGGCAGATGTTATTTTGTTGTATACACCACCATCATAAAAATAGCATTTTATGAACGCTGCTATACATAAATGGATACTTGATAGTATTTTTCAAATTGAAAATGTAGTTAAAGCGAAAATTATTTAAAAAAGAAAAATACTTTCTGTTTAATTTAAATAGTTTATTATTATTAAAAAAAATGAAATTAATAAAAATTAAATAAAATTATTCAAATCAATTGCCACAAGCGCCTCTTCTGCGCCAGTGTAGTGCTGTATTGTATATCCATCTCGCTTACACGCGCTTATTCACATTTCTTGTAAAATCATTGTGAATTCCCTCCTTCTATACAGACTCCATATTTCATTAAGCACATGATCATAGCTCGAACACACGCCGCTCGTTCACGTTCTGTAGCTGCGAGCTTTTAATTGAGTTTGACTGTTACTTTTGAATATTGCATTTTTGCCTCCATAAGATACCGGCTATTTTCCATACAGACGGACGGATGGACAATTTTTTTTTTTAACATTTGGCATATAAGATGGGTTTATTTTGGGGCAACCAATATATTGCATTATGTGGCCTACAAAATTATCCAGAATTGATGTTTTTTCCGAGCCATTATGGTGTTTTATCTAGCAAATATAAAAAATAAATAAAAAAAACTTTTGTATTTTTTTAATTTTGTACAATTTGTTATTTAATTTAATTTCAGTCGAATATTCCGTTTTTTTTTTTTAATAAACTAGAGTATTACATATTTTTATTTATAATTTACAATTTAAAGTAAGTTTAATGAAAAGCAATTTTTTATCGTTTTGAAATGCCTCTTCTTATTATGCTTATTATAAAATATTCACTTTTTATCTTTTATGATAAAATAAGTTATTATAAAAAAACTATTCTTTACACATAGATGGATAATTTTTTTCTAATTTTAAATTTTTGTTTAATTCCTCAATCAATTCGTATAAAATTTTGCTGCAGTCAAGTATGTACTTAATTCAAACAATGAGTAATTTGTTTATTATTTGTGTAAATACCTTATAATCTCTGTAGATGCATTACAGAGTTTATATACCGCTTAGATAGATGACAATGATATATTTTTTTTTTTTTTTTGAATTTTAGTTTTATAAAAATGATTTTTGTAAACTCAGACAACTTTAAAGCCGTGAGAGTTTATGGATAAGCCTGAAGCTAGAAGTTGTTTACAATTTTCCATTATATGTGCAGGCTAACTATTAAAAAGTCGAATAACTCGACTACAGCGCTTTTAGTTACGGAAGTTGTGTTATTCTATGCGATGTTTTTATATATATTTGTATATAAATGGATGTATGAACTCTTTTAAGTAATTTTTAATACGATTTCGAAGCATTTGCGTAATTTTAAAATGTTTCTACAGTAATGCGCTACTTGTATAATGTACGTTTACGTATTATACTAATAATTTTACGATTATCCGCTGAATATTCAAACGTTTTTATGCTATTTAGATATATATACTTTGTCTACTATATCGCACAATGCGTTGTATTGCAATTATTCCGTGTGATTTAGAATTTCACGTTAAAGTAATTATGTTATTACATATATAAATAATCTACATAAATCTAATTTTTATAATTTTGTATATATGTTTCTCTAAATATTCGTTAAAATTAGCTACACATTTATATCTAATTAATAATAATTTACTTGTATGTATTTATATATGTATGTATGTAATTATGTAGATCATTAAAACAGTTACTAATTTGTGCTTTGAGTTCTCTTCTCTTTAAAAAGAATTGGATTTTCGTTTATATATATATTTTTTTTTTAACTATTGCTTTAAATTTCTATTGGTAAGAAGTCTTTAAGCAGCGTTGTGCGACGCTTTTCAGCAATATCCATTTGATTCTCGAGATCGCCTAAATCTGTTGTCTCAGCACGTTCGATTTTCCAGGATAGATTTTCAATCTCCGCTTCCAATTGCGCCTGTTAATTAAATAATTTGTTTAGATTAAATCTTAAAGAATAAAACGTTTAGTAAAAACTCACCTGCTGATACTCGAAGAGATCTTTACGTGAACCGCCATCCATAAAGTATGCATATGGATAAGTGTATTGAAGCGTATAGCGACATTTGGCAAGCAACGCTGCCGCATTAAACAAATACTGCCAGTCGATCCATGTACCACGTCCGTTCATAACTTTTTCGTTAATACGCTGCCGCAGACGATCGATCGTTTGCTGCTCCAATTGCAACGACTTTGAATGATTCTCCCAACGTTCGTAGTAATGCAAATATTTTTTGAGTGCTTCTCGCGCTTGCACATGCACTGATTCATTAGCTATATTAGGATTATCTTTGTAACGTGAACACTCATAGTACTCCGAGCCATGTGTCTTCCAATCGCCCAAGCACATCCAGCAGAAATCGTGTTTGCAATTAAAGCATTGCATGTGATTGCAGCCACCATTCTTTTCGATGCAAATATGACATTTCGGACAGTCTTTTGTGTTTGCGCTTATATAATTGGCCGTTTCACTGTCATCGGCGCATTTTGTCAACCACTTCTTGATCACTTGACAGTCTGTGGGTGCATGATAATCCATGCCGCACTTGAAACAAAAGCCAGTACGGCATGCTTTGCATATGGCACGCTTTGCTGAGATCTCGCCGGATTGCACAATTATTTGACAACTTGGTCCGGGACAAAAACGTAGTTGTGGATGCGATTTTACGTAGTCCTTAAACGCAAATTGTTGATATTTGTCACGCATAACTGGCCGTGTTACCAATAAATCTAAAACTAAATCTTCTGGAACACGCACATTACACATTTGTGCCATACATCCTATTTGCGTTGAAATGCCCTGATATATTTGTGTTTCAAAAAACATTGTCCAACAATCTTTGCAGAAGGAATGACCGCAGGATAGACTGTAGAATTTATCGCCCAACTGTGAACTGGCACATACTGGACACATTTGACTGCGATAACCACTTGACGTAGACGATGTTGCACTATTCGCAGCTGTTATTGTTGTTGTTGCTTTGAAATCACTTGAGGCATTTCCGCTGTTCAATTTAACTAGCATAGCCGCAGCTGCGGCGGCACTTGTCGAGGGCGCATTTGCTGTCGTTGTTACTGACTGTCCTGTTGTCTCTGTTTCCGCGGGCGGTTTAATGCGTGCTGAGACCAATAAAGCCATTGCATCTTGTCTATATTTATCCACAACATTCTCATTGTTCCATTCATGTTCAAGCAGTAAAACTTTCGCCAATGATGGCGTTATCTGTAAGATGGTATTTAGTCGTTCAACTGATTCGTTCATTAACTTTTCAACTTCTTCCACAGTGAGGCAGTTATATTCAAAATATTCCGGATCTGCACGCATAGGATCGAGTCGGTCAACATCACAGTCTTCGGCTAGAAAGAGTATAAAATAAATTAGGTTTTACTAATTGTAAGACAACAGAAATTTAAAAAAATGTACATATATGGTTACATATTACTTCTGGCAACCGCAAGTATTTCAAATTTTGAATGCTATGTAGGAGTATTTAAGAGCTTTTAAGAAAATAAAATTTTATAAATATATTTGAAGATAAAGCGGTCATAAAGAAGGTTTCGAATCTACGTGTTTACATATCACCCCGATATAAGTTGTTCATTGCTTCTTCTAACTATGCTAAATAGGTGCAGTGTATAACAAAAAAAAAATATACCAAACATAAATGACTCCCTTAAAAATTGAATTATGTCTTATATATTGTAAAACATGTATGAAGGGTGCATAAAGATCGTCATTTTAAAGAACACCAAGCGCAGTGCAAAGGCAGTAGACAGTAACCACAACAGGTCAAAAGACAAATTATTGTGGTAGCAAGGCAAAATGTAAGTGGAACTTAGACATAAAATAATACTACGGAAACGAAACAAGGTACTCAGACACGAACATACACATACATATATGCACACACATATACATAAAAATAAGCCTTTTTTTTGCACTTGGCAAACGCAACAAAGTCTCAAGAAAGTGAATGACTAAAAAAAAAAAAAAATGGTAAACGCTGCACAAGTTAAAACCAAGCAACCACTGAATGTAGACAGACGACATTCGTGTACTATGAGACTGACAAAGCCTACGAACGTATGTACTTATCAACAAACATACATACAAGTAAATATATTCGAGTATTTCAAGTTCAATTTCATAATTTCAGCTTCACGGCCAGAGCGTTTTAAGAGCGTAGTGTAGCATTTTTTCGAACATAAATATACGTACATACGAGTACATACATACATAATAGTATTAAACCAGGGCCATCATAGCCGCTGTACGAAGCCAATAAACTCAACCACAAACACAGAGAAATGACGAAACGAATGTCAAGACTAAAGACACGACCCCCAATAGTAAAGGCAAGACAAGACGATAATTGATGCAACGCAAGTACTATATTGTAAATATGTACGTACATATCGTATGCGGGCCGTACCGGGCTAAAGTATTATCGTAGTGAAGGTAAGGTAAGGTGTAAAGAGCCGCTAACAAAAGTTGAGCAATAACAACGACGTCAACTGAGAAGACTACGCGAGATTTATACATAGTATGTAGACTTTAATAAAGTATCCGGTTTTGTATGGGTATTTGTTATTGTACATATGCATATTTATATTAAGGAAACCAATTTTTAATCAGAATCTAGTTACAATTTAAAGACTTCTATATATAAACAAACAAACACTGAAGAATAATTGAGAATTATGTTCAGACAACATCTGTAGCACCCAAATACTCATTTTTTTGTTTAAATGATCACTTTAAAGATGTTTCACGGTAAAAATTATATTTTTTTTTAATATTTCTAGACTTTTTAACATTGATTCTCATTATATATCTTTTTGCTAAAGATATTGTGAGATTGGAAATTTAGAAATAAAGCCTTTTTATGGCAAAATCTCCTTTTTTAATTAAATAGCTTTAAAAATAATTGCGTATAAACGTACAAACATTTTGTTTTAAATATATAATAGTCACAGTCAATAAGGTGAATAACCACAATGCTAGAGCGAGTGAGACAGCATGCGGTAGAGTAGATTAAGTGCGCAAGCAAGACAATGATAACACAAATGTTGTTATTGTCTTTTTGTTTGAGTTTTCCTTTTTAAATAAACCAGCTAATGACGTGCGACTCTTCCCCAATTGGAATATCTTATTTGATCGATTGTAGTTAAGCTGACAGGTTCAAGGATTAACAATAATATAGCAGTAATCCATTATTTAGAAAATATATTAAAACAAAAAAACTTACCTGAATTGTAATAATCATCGTATTCCTCGCAATCGTTGTCCGAATACTCCATGTCTGAGTCCATTGCGTATTTGATTTCGATTCGAAAACGCAACGATCGAATCAAAATGAACTGCTTTTAATTTCTGATTTGTTGTTTTGCAGCTAAGGGGGTAAGTTCGATAGATAGGTAGAATATTGCTATAGTAGAGTCAGGTCGGGTTGTATAACTTCGTTGTTTTCTAATATTGCTTATATGTGTATATTGAGGTTCTTTTGTTATTCCACATTTACTGCTGCTGCTGCTGATGGTGGTGGCTGTTGTTGTTTGTCTATTGAATATGTTTGGTGCTACTCGGTGGATACACTTTGCGGGGTGGCAAACAGGCGCGTGCACTCAATTCGTTTTTGTTTTTTTTTCTCTTCTCTCTCTCTCTGCTTCTGTGTTTATCTGTATATGTGTTTGTGTATGTCTCTGGTTTCCCTTTTTATCTTTGCATGAGGGGGCGAGTGAACACAGTGCCACAGCCTGCAATTGCTTTTCAACGAAAATTTAAAATAGCATGCCTATTTTTATCGATAAATGCACTCCGAATATACACACATATGCATCTACGCACAAATCATGCTTTTAAAATAGCATAGTAGTAATATATAGCATAAGTATTTACATGCGTATTTGTACATATACAAATATTTTTTTCATTAGAATTAAAATCACAGCGAACTTATTGGAAAAACGGTAGTATTTCTAAACGGTTTTTTTAATTTTTTGGAAAATACAAGTTTGAACTTAACGCGCACTTGTTAGAAATATTAAAAGTTAATTGAAATATTATTTTACAGTAGAATAAGGTGTTCTTTGTTATATTAAATTTATCTTTTTTCTGTTTTATGCGTTCGACTGCAAGTCACACAGACATAAAACGCACACACATACACACCCGAAATACTACGAATGAGGGTTGGAAAACGCTTAGTATGCGCAATACACTAAAAATGGCACTGCACTTTAAGTAAGATTTTACAACACATGTTAATGCAAAAACAGCTGATCAAAAAGTTTCATACGGTGGTCATCTGTAGCACTTAAGTATTTGTTTGTTTATATAGAAAAGTAACACAAGTATGGAACCTCCTTCGAAACGCACAAAGTGTGCTGCTGATATACAAATAAAAGCAGTGCTGGCAGATAACTATGAACAGCAGATACCATTAATCGAAGTTTATGTGTTCACAGTTCAGAACAAACAAGAAATATCAACTATAATGCGGGAATTATCACAATATTTACCACGCCTACAACATCTTAAGCGTGTACGTAGCAATCAAGTGCTTATTTGTGAAAAAGCTGAGTTAGCATTGTATGGTGTAGAAACGCTTAAAGATTTCCTAATGCAAATGCAGCTCAAGCCAACAATTGTGGAATTACTTTGTGAGAATGTGGACTTAGTTAAGGTACCTGCAATTCCCATTAAATTACGCTGGCAATACGAACAGATGAAAACGTATTGGCCGTGTAAATTTCATCCTGATAAATATCTTGAAAGTGTACAGAATGGAACTAATTTTAAATCCACAGAGCGCATGTTTCATGTAAAAATATGCAAATTACTGCAGCAGCTTGCCACGTTTGAAAATGGTTCACAGCAAACTGTTGGCATTTGCGTTGATCCTAGAACTCAATCACTGGTAGCAGTTGCCTGCCATTTGGAAGGCAGCAGTTCAGTTCAGCACGCTCCAATGCTTTTAATTGATTATGTAGCGAGAACTCAAGAAGGCGGGGCTTGGAAAACACATGAAACATTTACCGAAAATAGTAAAAATGAAACTTTAAATGGTTTACCACAGCGTTTTTACAAATACATAAATGGTAATACGGATTTTAAGGATTTGCGCATGGGTGCTGAAATAATACAGCCACAACTAGTTAAAAAATCGGCGGAAGAATTGTCAAAACTTGCGGATAATGCAGATAATTTGGCAAAATATGGACCTTATCTTTGTACAGGTTATGACATTTATCTAAGTGAGGAACCATGCCTAATGTGCGCCATGGCCCTAGTACATAGTCGTGCAAAGCGTGTATTTTTTCTAAACCAAGCGCAGAACGGTGCACTACAAACGCGTTTTAAACTGCATACGGTACCCGAACTGAATCATCACTACGAAGTTTACAAATTTCAAACCGAAAGCTGACATTCATCTATAATAATTTTAATAAATTGCATTTTTTGTTTAGTTAGAAACAAATTACACACTTTTCTTATTTTATAAAACTACTCGACTTTCAATGTTGTGCCTTTTGCTGTAGCACCTTGACGTGTGGGAGATGAAATTAAACCCAGTAAATGACAGTCGGCCTCTAAAATGGTTATGTCTTTGCTAGAGCCCAAGAATTTGGTAGACAACTCCAAGTCCTTAATGCGCAAACGTACACGAGAACCACGCACGTAGTCGCTGTAAAACAATCTTTTTTTAATTGTTTCCATGTAATAAAAAAAATGAAAACTTACGCGCCATTACGCGTAGGACGTGTGCAGACACAGTGAAATTTCCAGCCAAAATCTATGTAAAGATCATCATCGACCACATGAAATATTTTACCGGTTACAACTTTTCCCTCGGCATTACCAAGCTGTAATAAAGTAATTAATAAATATATAGTATGTATACATATTTTACTTGTGATTCCACTTACATCAATGAATTTGGAATTGCGTAATAGTGATGCAAATGTTTGATTATCAACCGGCGGCTGCTCTGGCACCTGCGGCGCTGTATACTTCTCAAAGGCACGCGCAAAACCGCCTTTAGTGCTCTCCACTTGATCACCAATTTGCTCATCAGCAACTTTACTGCTGCATAGCGTACGTTGTGTTATAAGTGATAATTGGCGCGCATATTGCGTTAAATTTCCTACTGATTGAAGTTTATTTACTTTATAAAATAACGAAGACATTTTTAATTGAAGAAAAAATAAATTATTATTTAACAAGTGAAACAAGTGAAAGAAACAAGCAAGTAGCTCTTCAATCAGCTGTTAAAGACAGCTGTGCCACAGCTCGAGCTTATGTAGTAAACGCGTTTAACAACACTTTTTTTCCACGAGTTGTTACGGCACACGGTACGCCGCCCGGAAATATAGAATAAATTGTTAATTTATATTTTATTAAAGAAAATAACAGTATATACAATTCAAAATGATTCAACAACAAAGACAACGTATCGAACAGGCAGTGACCGAGATGATAGATGACATGGACAAATCACATTTGCGCAAAATGCAGGTAAATGATTTCAATCCAAATGTTATAAAATTTTATCTAATTTTTTTTTTTTTTTTTTATTTTAATAGATAGATATGCATTTATGCGCCGCAAAATGCTGCCAGGATACAAGTTCGAGTGTAGACAATGTACAACGATGTGTAGATCGTTGTTCACAGCCACTTACAAGAGCTCAAAATTATATGCAGCACGAATTAGGCGAATTTCAAGGAAGACTACAGCGTTGCGTCATGGTAAGTTGCTATTGTTTTTCTATTACTATCGATATAAATATAAAACTTTATGCATCATAGCAATGCAACGATGATGTTAAAGTTAAAATGCCTGCCACTCCCTCGGAAGATGAGATCTCCAAATATACAGATCAATTTGAACGTTGCGCGATTAAGTGTGTTGATAAGCACGTTGGGCTTATTCCGAGCATGATGAAAACTATGAAAGCGGTACTATCCAAGGGCCCAGATGGCATACCACAAGTCTAAAGTAGCTTATTAAATAAAAGCGGCATTAAAAAACAAATAACTGCGCATTAACTTTGAGATTTTCCATAGTTTTCGAGCTTTCCTATAAAGTTTTTAAATTTTTTAATTCGAAAATAAAAAAAATTACATTTTCATGTTAATTTACTCAAAATTTTAAAAAACAAAAAAATTGTAACAACTCTTTTTAAATCATACTAAAAAAAAATAATTAAATTTTTGTATATTTGTATTTTGTACAAATGTTATTAAATTGAAAGTAATCAACGAATTCAAAAAAGTACCCCAATGGTCGAACAGCAGAAAAAGCGCTTGGAAAAAGCGATCATCGAAATGATTGAAGATACCTATAAGACACATCTAAAGAAAATTCAAGTAAGTTAACATTTATGATTTAATTTTTAAATGTTGAAAAATGTTTTGACAAAAATTGTTAGTCTGAAATGCATCGGTGTTCCGCACGTTGCTGCGAAGACGAAAGGGGAACTTTAGATTCCGTTCAGAAATGTATAGAAAAATGCGCCGGTCCTTTAATAGAAGCACAAGATTATATGCAACATGAACTAAATCAATTTCAAAATCGTCTACAAAACTGTGTGCAAGATTGCAGCTATGATGCACGTAAAAATTTTTCTAATCCGCCAACGGATCGAGAAATAGCCCGTTCACAGCATTTGTTCGAAAGTTGCTCAGGCAAATGTGTGGACAAGCATATTGAATTGATACCGAATATGAAGCGAACCATAAAGGAGGTTTTAGACAGGGGAAAAACGCCGCGTAAGACTATGCAAATTTCTTCGGATAATAGAAAAAAAGACCAAATTTAAGCAAAGAAAAGGATTGCAACCTTTGGAGAGTAAATAGAACTAATTAAAATTTAAATATATCATTTGATATGACATCGATTTCAAATTTTAATTGTTAATTAAATCTAAATTATTGACCAATGTTTTAACATTTTTGATGAAGCTTTTTGTTTATTCAAGGATATTTCGGCTGAGCTATTGATTCTACGATGTGTGGCACTCGCTTTTCATGCCATAATTCTCAGAGCTAGACATGTTAGCCTTAAATATATAAAACAAAAATTAGATAAGCCGTTGTTAGAAACAGTCATGAGCTGTTTAACGCTGGCTTAAATTGACCCGAAAATGATAAGACATGTCAAATGTATATTTTAGTGCTTAATATACATAGAAATGTATATAGTATAATATATATTTTATTTACACATATTAAATTCGTACGGAACATATACATACATAAGGTTCACAAAAGAAAAACTTTCGCTTATATACGAATATGTAAAAATAAACAACTTTAAGCTACTTAAAACTAGAATAATTGTACAATATATAATATAATAGCAACAAATATTTTTGGATTAACTCTTTCGCTGATTAATATCAATGGATCGATCATCTATTGATTGACTTTGGTTCGTACGCCATATTTGCTCCAAAATGTCACCTTTGCAGGCGTACGCTTGCAGTTATTCTTCTGAAATACAGAACAGGTATCAAATGGTGGGCAATAGAGATGCAGCGAGACAGCGGTATCTGCATGACTGGGATTCTCAACACGATGCAAACCCAAATTATCTGAAGCAAAAAAAAAAAAAAAAAATATTTATTAGTTTTTTAAAAATTAAATATATTTAATCAATTTTAATACTAACCATTTATATAGGCAACATCATTAACTCCAATTGGTGTTTCTCCAATTTCGCGCAACTCACGATCATCAAAATGCTCCTCTTCGCCATTTGTTGCTTCACTTTGTGGAAATTCATAACGTTTTTCTTTCAAATCACCTTGCAACATTTTCATAAAACAATGCGAATCGGCGTGATCGTGAATTGAAGAAGCGTGGCCTTCACCCCAGCAAAGAATCAGCAGATTAAATTTTCCATTACCCTCATCGACAAGATTACGTGTATATGTATAACGATCGAATTTAGCAAATTTACGCCATTCCTTTGGATTTGATTTGTAGGATAACATAATGTGATTCACCATTTCAATATTAACATAATTCGATTCGAACTCCTTATGTAATGCGCCAATCAAATCCTGTAGGCTTTCGATGACGGGTCCATATTTTAGTGGCTTCTCGAGTGCACGGAAGTGATGTGTCGCTTCACGTAAATATTTCTCCTGATCCATATCAATATCGATTTTGGAAAGTGACATTTTCTGTTTGCTTTGGTTAACCTGTTTAAAAAAAAAACCGAAGATTAGAATATAATATGAAGAAGAGAGGTGTGGCAAGTGTTTTTCTCGTTTTTTTTTTTAAATGAAAAATAAAAAAAAAATCTATACGCGTCTATAAGAATGCAATGCACTTTGTATAGCAATTGATAACGTATTTAATAAATTTGTTTTTCTTTTTATATTTTCCTGTTTTGAAAAATAAATTAAATGCAGCGGCTGCAAACGGTTTATATAAGAAATATTTTAAAAAATAATTTATAAAAAATAAATAAAATCCAAAATGTTGCTCATTATTTTGGTTATTGTTGAGGTCAGTTGTAGAAATTTAAAAAGTTTCTAAAAAACGAAACCTTAGCTTGCCACTTTATGATTAGCTCTGCTTTTGAACTTACTTATTGAATTAAATTAATTACGCTTCAATTATATTTTTATTTCTATTTAATTTAATCAGTGTGATAACAAATGCAATATTTTTTTTATTATTTTTACTTTCTTTATTATAATGACAATTATCATTTGAGCTCAGAACAGTTCAAAAACAAAAACTGAAATGAATCAATCATTCGCTCATCATAAGATTTTATACATGAATTATATTATTATCTTTTAATATATATAGAGAGAGATAGGATCAGATCTACGTAATCATAAACATAAAATATAGAAAGATGTTGCCAGGAACGAAAACAAAAAAGAAATTGAAAAAAAAAATGTTTTTATATTTTAAAGCAGTAAAAAAAGAGGCATATGAAATTTTAACAATTGAAATTACTCAAAAATATAAAAATATATATATTTATACGATCATCTAGTGTATACGATAAGAATTGTATTGACGTACATTGTACATAAACATAAATATTTTTGTATAAAAAAAAATAAACGCGATCTTTTGTCAAAATTATTGCTTTTGTTATCAATCGTCAAAAAATGAGGGATTTCCTTTTTTAAATAAGTTAATTATTTAAAATTAAAAGTTTAAAGTTTAAGGGAACAGTTTTTAATTTTTTATTTTGAGATGGCAATGTGCTCAGAATCTTTAAAAGTGTGTGCGTTTGCTTTTATGTGTGGCTATGTAAGCAGATGTGGTTTACAATTAGATGCGTACAAAAATAAACGTAAGCATACTTTCAGGCTTTTTCACAAAAAAAAAAAAGAGTGCTATATAAACGAGTATATAAATATATTTTAAAGTCTGAAATTAATAACTGAAGGTAATATTCGAGAACTCCTCGTCTTAGATGTATTTCTGCTTACTGATTAAAGCTATATCGGTCATATTAAAAAGACCTGGGCAAACGTTTTATGTAATTGTATTATAAACAAGAAAGTAAGCTCAAACTATAAAATGTGGTGTTGGGGTACCCGTTAAAATCGAGCTAGAGGAAATGCGTTTGTAAGTGATTACGAGGCTGTTTATTCGAGTCTAACTTCCAAAAATGGTGGCTCTATCATTTATAGTCTCCGAGGTAATTAGTTTCATACGGTAGACAAACGGACAGAGACAGACATACAAACAAATACATAATATACTTTATAGGGTCTATCACAGCTACTTCTGCCTGAGCATTGGCTTTACTCAAAGCATTTGAATTAACAATAAAAAAGACAATTATATATTATGTATTTATAAAACAGAAAGTCTATACATGTAGCTACTATTTGTAACAACTTTAACAAAGCAACTTTATTAAACCCAAAACTCAACGAAAGTGACATGAACAGGATGTTCATTCATAGTTTAACTAAGAGTTCAATGATCCGAAAATAACTAGCAAAGTCAAAATGTTTTTATTTTTTTTTTGAAAGTAGGATGTGTGCGCCTAATGTATTTTTTATTGGACAAAAAAAATCCTATAACATTATTTATTACGTACCATTTTGGTATATGTTGCACTTGGACGTTGTATTTGTAGTAAAATAATTATATTTTTTTTTTTATTTTTGTTACTAAATTGAACAAAATTGCTTGCACTTTTAATTATTTTTTTTTTTAGCGATAATTGCGCCTTTGAGATAGTACTTCCTTTTTAACTATTTTGTTTTAGACTTTTAAATTGGCTTGACTTGAATTTTGCTACCACTTTGGCAGCGTGTACCTTGATTGTGTGCCGTTTTTGATATCTTTCACCAATTTATGGAAATTTCGGCATGCAAATCGACTTTTTACTCACATTGCGTTTTGAGTTATTTTTGAAATTTAACTCAAAAAACGAAAGATTTCTTTGCATAAAGTCGGCAGCGCAACAGGTAAGCGATCGATTCGTGTGTGTTTATGTTGTTGCTTGTTTGTTTTTGTTGCCGCAGGTGGTTGTCGATATGGTTGCTGTTGTTGTTATTGATATTGTTTGCATATTTTGAGTAATTTTTTATTTTGCTGTACATTGTTGTTGTTTTAAGTTTTTTTTTTCATTTCGCTGCGACATAAATTTTAGTTTTGTATTGTATGTGTGTGCGTGTGTCGTTTATGCTTATAATTATCTTGTATCGTATCTGAATTTCTGTTGTTTTGTTATTGTTTTTCTAAGCTATTTGCAGAAGAGAAATGTATTATGTTTTTTTTTATTTTGAGTGCGTTTTTATTCTTCTTTAATTCTAAATTTGCGTTTCATAAGCCATTTTTTTTGAGTTGAGCTCGGGGTCAAATATTGAAATTTATAGCCTCGAGCTACGCTGAAAAATATGTCAAGTATTCATAGCAATGAATTTATTTATATTTATAAGTTTCCAATTGATGCTGTAGAGTATGTAAATTAGAAAGCAACATGGCGTATTACTATTATTATAATTTTATTTATAAATTACACTTTGAAAAGAAAAAAAAATCAATATGGCGCTTCGTTTTTTCGAAAAGGTCACTTACCTTTGAACCATTCTATATGATGTTTTAAAAAAAATATATTGATTAAAAACTAATTAATTAAGTTGCATTTAAATTTACTAAACTGATTTGGATTCCGGATCACAAATTCAGGGATCCCCATAAAAATCATACCTTTTCTTTTTTTTTTCATATTTTCTTTTTTAATTTTGGATATGCCTCTATTTAAAAATTTGAGTTTTTTTTTGCGTATAATTTGTTTAGTTTCTACGCCAAAATGTACTTTACTCAACTAATTAAGAAATCTTCAATTGATAAAATTAATTAGGTAAATACACTAATTGCCAAACAAAAGAAAAAAATATTAAATCTGCTTTACTTAAAGAAGATTGTCGTCATAACTTAAAACACAAGCCCCAGCTCAGACGTCAGATACTGTCAATATTTCGGAATAGAACAAAGCGACGCATTAGCTAATGCACAAGAGATTGCGTAGATTAAATAGATTAATTATAGTAATAATATAATTCTTTCTTTATATTTGAAAACATTACTAATTAAAATCATTTGTGAGTAATTTCATCTGTATACAAAACAAAAATAACTTACGCAAGCACAAAATATTTCATTTGATTTTTAAATACAAAAATATTTGCTTTTTCTAATCGAAGTGAAAGTAAATATTTTTTTTTATATATATTGTGTTTTTTTTTCTCTTTTATAAAATGACACATAATAATATTGAAATAAGCTTAAATATATAAATTGCATTTTTCATTAAAAATAATAAAAGTACGTAGGTATGTATTTACTCGAATATATGAAGGTTTATATGTATGTACTATATGTATGTATAAGTATAGAAATGCACAAGTTACTTTGGTTAATCATCGGACAGTTCCAAATCGGAATCATCAAAATCTATAATCTGTAAAAAAAAAAATATGATAATTATTATTATTCGAAGCGTTAAGAGTACAGCGTCACACAAACCTCATTTTGTAAAGCTTTATAATCGGATATACCAGTAAGATCTTCCAGATATTTCGCCGTTTCAAATACATTAAAGAGAAATCCGTTGCCATGCGTGCGATATTCGTTCACAATTTTCTAAAATTAAAAAAATATAAAATTAATTGTTGAATAAATATAATAAAAAATATAATATATGTATATTTCTGAGTTTTACAATAAAATTGATCAAAATCTTCAAAATGCATACCTCTGAACACGCTATACACTGTACAAATTTTTCCGTTGCAGGTAAAATGTTCTCATAACTACAAAGTTGCCCACGTATGGAATGCGGTATTATGCCGAGTAGACCCTCCGGAATTTTAACATCTTTGGCTGCTGCATGAGCGGCATAAAACGCAGGGGCCAGTTCTCGCTGAGGATGCTGCAGCAATGAGACAAGTAATTCAACGGCATAGCTGCCAGCGATATTTGAAACACCAGGACGTGTAACGGTACATTGTTGATCAAGTGTACGATCCTTGAGCGACTATATATGGAAACGAAAAAAAAAAAAATAGGTAAATAATCAATTAATGACACCATATAGTATTCTTGATCAGTTGAAATAGCTTTGTGTGTGTGTCCGTCTGTAATACGAAATCTCGAAGATTATAAGAGGTACAGTCACCAAACTTAAAAATTGGATTATGAAGAACCTTCCGTATATTCTAACATGAAATAAATTTTTTATCTTCATTTTAAAGGTTAGCACTCCATTTTTTCTTACTTAATCTAAAAATAACAAATTGGGATTGTTTTTTTAACTGTAAAATATTGCAAAGGAAAAATTTAATTTTCTATTCATAGCATCAAACACAACAAAGTTGACAAATATCGGCCTGATTGGTTACATGACAGCTATGTATGTAGTAAAATAGTTAAACTTAAAAATTCGCCATAAAGTTTGGATAGTGTCTTAATATTTAGAATTTATGAAAGAATTAAAAAAAAAAAAAACGTAGTCCGGCGCGCAAATGTCTAAAACCTGTTAAAATCAAGATTTCAACATTTCCCTGATTTTTTAAATACATAAGGAAAACTTTAGGGAATTAATAGTCTTAGATAAGATATTTTTTTGATGAATTTCTTTTTACGTAATAATACGTAATAACAAATAAATAATAAATATTGATTTAAAAAAAAAAAAAAAATGCAAAACAAATTCATCAAGCGTAAATTTTAAAAACGGCCAAGGACATTTAAAAAATGGTTTTTAAGACCTTTCATTTCCTTTTCTTAAGAATTGCTTTTGAATATTCTTGGCCATTTTTAGAATCGGCGCTCTAACATACATGGATATAGCTCCATGAAAACAATAAAAAGTAGGTCTAAAGAACCATGGTTGCATATGTGTAAAAAGTTTGTTAGCTTTTCCTGCATTTTAAACCACTTCAATTTTTTGTAACAAAGTTCATTGTAAAAAGCTTAACCAAATAAATGCATTGTAATTTGAAAAGCTTTCACCATGTATGTATAAACATTCAAAGTCGATCAGATGCTCTTATAAAAAACGAAAGCTTCACTTCAAAAAAACGATCCGTTTGAACAAAATTCAGTCGGTTGCGAGGGTGAGACAGAGAGTGTAACAAGCTTCTAAACAATAAAAACACATACATGGATATACACGAGTATAGTACGCATATACGATATTTAACAATAATAAATATGCACGTAAATGTAAATAAGTATTAATAACAACAAAAACGCAACTTCAAAAATATTTGATCTCTTGTTTAACAAAGCAATAAATAATTAAAAACATAAATACGAAATTATAATAATATAATAAATAATCAAAGTATATGTGTATGTGAAAAACAGCTGTTAAAGCAAAATATTTACGCCGGAGTTTTTTTTCCTTCTTGAATTGAGTTTGTTCGTTCGTCCGCAACAACAAAACCCATTCAAAACGCTTGTGCAGCAAAAAGAATTTCATTTATTATTATTATTATTGTTGTTATATTATTATTTTTTTGATAAGATAAATAGTTATGAGTAAGTATTGCAAAGTAATGCCTAAACGAAATAATGGACGAAACGAACAAAAATGTCGAAACAAAAACAAATACAATGTAAGTCAATAAAGAGACTAACTTTGATAAAAAAAAATTGATTAAAAGAGTACGTCGGCAACGGTGCAAATCAGATCCGAATTTTGTCCATGTCAGTTTCGTGTTGTTTTCCGTGGGTGTTTGTTCGTGCGAGCGTAAAATTTTTAAAATATTTTTACTTAGTACAACTAATAAAGCCGCCTTAATAAAATTTGTAACTTTTTTTTTTAAATAAAAATGCTAACAGATTACGTGGGTAATTTAGCGCACAATTTGGAATTCGGTCATGTAATCGAGATTGTTGCTAAAACAATTGATGCAGCCTCGAGGTGAGCATATTTAAAAAATATCTACATAAAATAAAATTGATAAAACAAAAAGAATAAACATGACTAATGCGTTCGTTATCTATAAAGTTTACAAATATTGTTTATGCATGAATTTAAAACTTTTGTTGTTTCTTTCCCACAACAATTATTTAGATTTCATTTGAATTTATTAACAACGAAAACTATTATAAATCCAAATGCTGACATTGGATTACGTTTCTCTTGCTATTTCCGTAACAATGCAATCGTACGAAATGCACGCATAAACGGTGTCTGGGGTGATGAGGAAACCGAGCCAGGAAATTCCGATTCTTTGCCAAATCCCATTGTTTGTGGTGAATTTTTCATGATCTATATATTAGCATGTGAGGATCGTTTTCATATATCGATAAATAGTCGTGAATTCTGCACATTTAAGTATCGCATACCTTTGCATGCAATACGCACCATTGAGTTACAAGACCAGATACAGGCGATAAAACAAGTCGATCATCGTACAGTATTTCCAAATCCTTGGCCAGCTATACACGCTTCGGATTATTTTAAGGCTTTTAGCAATGACGTACCAATTCTCTTCAGTCCGGGACATTTGATTATTATTACGGCGCGTTGCTTTGACAATAAACGTGGTCAATTCATAATAAAATTCATGGATTCAGATACGAAACGTGAGGAATTACATTTTAGCGTACGTTTTGATGAAAAAGCTGTCGTACGTAATTCAATGAATAATAAATTTGAGTAAGTTTAAGAAGAATACAATATGGTACATTTATATCGAATACTACTTTCTGCGCTTATTTTGTAGGTTTGGTCCAGAAGAGCGTCACGGAGGGTTTCCCTTTGTCTTTAATCAACAATTTAAGTTTGCTATTGCATTTACAGAACGTGAAGTTCTCACTGCTGTGGACGGCTATAATTTCTTTAGTTATGCCTGGCGCACACCAAATGCACTACAAAACTTAACCGGTTTTAAGGTCACCTGTACTAAAGGACTGCATATGCATATAACCGGCGTGGATCATTTACAAATTGGCGATCCATCCTGTACTAGCTTCGAGAAGTATTCAAGACATGATTATGAATGTGCCTAGTAATTATTAAAAATATATATTAGTCATATATAGTACTTACGTTGCCCGGTGCTGTCACATCGTTACAAAAATAACAACCCAATTGATTGCCATTTATACATTTTAAACCGTTCATTTCAGGTGTACTTTCATTGTCACCCATTTGTTGCTCCAACGGCTTTGTGCTGCCATGACGCATTACAAGATAACTGTCAAAGCCTAGAGCGGCATTAATTACAATCTATTTAAATAAAAAATAGATTTGAATGTATTTAAACTACATGCCTATGTAAATATTTTTACCTTATGATGTGTTGCACCCAGCAGTGTAGGCAACCAACGGCTCTCCCTGGAATCGGTTAATAGAAATATAACATCGTGTTGCTGCACCAGCTCAGCAATTAGCGTAAGTTCTTCATCTGTCTGTGTGCGCAAAGATTCGCCTATTGTATGTCCAGGCATTGGAATTTGTATAACATGACCAGCTGTTTTTGCACTTGGATTTATCTCACGTAATCTTTGCGCTGCAGTGAATGCTTTCATTTTATTTCCTGCTTCAGCATCGGCATGTGTATATAGATTTTGACGTACGGGATTTGAATAACCGACTTTTCCGTTGTCCAGCAGCGTTATATGCTTAAATCCCCACGAGAGTAAATTTCGCGCAACGGCACAACCCAATGTACCAGCACCAAACAGTAAACATTTTGTTTCGGCTAAAATTTTCAGATTCAAATCGGGCACCAAACGCCATTTCATAAGCTTAAGATTCAAATTAATTGAGTTTTCTGCCAATCTAGTTGGATCCATGCTATCCCGCATTGATACCATACGCGGACCCATTTTATTATTGCGATTAACTTCCCAGCCAACAAATTTATTGTCCATTTCTGGATTTAGTTCAAATGCTTCTTTTTGTACAATGCACCATATTAAACTTTTCTTTGCACCCATTTTCTGATCATAGCGCACGCCAAGAAATTGTATGGGCTTACCGATGAGATTTGAGCTAAATATACAAAAAAAAAAATTAAAAACTTTCATAGGGTAAAATCAAAACAAAACTACGCACCATTTATAAAAAGATGAATGTTGCATATGTGCGCATAATCCAAGCTGGATGTTGGAATTCGCTTGCATCGGAAAAACAAAAATAATACGCGTCCACATTGGCTACTTCACTATGCAACTCGCTATGCTCACCCAGTGCCATTTTTAAATCTAAAGATTCAAACTTTTCATCGCTGCATTTCAGTACAAAGAAATTTTGTTGCTCAAGCGGCACTTGCTTTAAAACTGTTTCAATTTCTTCAACATTTTCTAAACTTTCTAGATTTTGTGCTGGTTTTTGTAGTACCAGCATTGGTGTCATCGGACATGGAAAAGCGAACCAGTAATAATAACTGTGACACTTTAAATCCGCAAAGGAAAGCACAAAGAAACGCGATAACAAACTGGGTTGTTCAAGCACACGATTGTTGGTAAAATCTTCTATAAGCTCTCTCCCCGCTGCAGCAAGAAGCGCTGTTTTATCACAATTTTTAAACTCTTCAATTGTGTTTACGTTGTGTACAACGCCTGTGGCTAAGTGACTAAATTTTGGAGCTCTCGCCTCGCTACAAAAAAAAAAAAAAAAAACATTAATATAAAACTTATTCTACTACTAACATTTTTTTACCTATTGAATGCAGCATAATCGACTTCCAGCAAACATGATTTAGCACATCGATTTGTATAGTAGCCAAAAATTGGTTTTGGTGCTTCGGAAAGGCGATCATAATCAAGTTTGATCTCTGCAAGCTTATGCCAGAATGATGCACTAACAAATGATTGAAATGGTGCAAATTGCAAGATATCATTTTCTGCTGTTGTTAAAGATGACATATTTTTTTTAAATTGTAATTAAATGTACTATAATTTTACAGCGACGCGGCGAGATTAGACCAAAACAATGAATTCATCAAAACAGCTGTTTCATTGTTTTGGTTTTATTGAGACGGAGATTTTCGTTGACAAGTGTTGGAAAATGTTGGCGAAATTAGAAATCTGATTGAGATGAGAACAGTTTAAATAGCAAATTTAAATTTCAGGTGTGTTCAGACACTAACGTTTTTTTCTGAATCGGAACTTTACGCCGTAAATTGATTGTTTTAAATAAAAAAAACTATTCAATTTAAACAAGATTTATTTTATAATTTTTGAAGAAAAAAAAATATATACACTATTTTTAATATAAAATAAAGAAAGAATTATACTAAAACATCCGGAATCCATTTTACTAATCACATTTTTTATCGTTTCTGAAAATAGATAAAAATTATTAAATAATAGCAACAAATGTATGAAACTAATAACATGCTTTATTGTTTCTTTTAACTGTATATATATCAATCAATATCAACAAAAAATTTATTTAAGTTTTTCTTTATTTCCACCATTTTCGTAAGTATTTTAGGGTTAATAGTTTTTGAAAGAGACCAAAATGGTACATGTTTGTTGGGTACGCCCGTCTGACTTATTGGTATACAATATGCAGAGTCACAAGATTCATCTTTATATTGCAACTTAAACAGACCAAATGAAGGCGCATTACGCATAAAATTGCTAAGAAAATGGACTACAGAATTATGACTATTGTGCAGTAATGGCGGTGGCGAAAATTTGTAAAAGTGAAACTCGTATAATTGATCGAGTTTTCGTTGTAATTCTAGGCGTGTTGCATTTGAGCAATTTGGAAATAGGGAAGGCAATAAATCGCCTTTAACAACACATTTACCGCCGCCACCGTGGCATTTGATGAGCGCTTGTTGGTAGGAACTACCTATATCGTAGGTTTCTAAATTGTATTGTGCTATGTACGCTCTAGTAACGCTTTTGAAATAGTGAAATTGTAATAATTCACGAAACACAACAATGCCAATGTTGCTGCCTAATGTTGTTTCTATCTTTCTGTTGGTTACTGCGTTTGACTGTGTTTCTTTCTGCTCTTCTACATTTGAATTTACCTTGCGTATTGTTATAAACGGTGGTAGTGCTCTTTCTTTAGATGGCGCTGCTTCAGTACTTGAAGTTTTCGCTGCATCATGTTGCTGTTGCAGTTCGGTTAGTAATTGTGTTGAATCAAAAAGCGTATTATCTTCGGATAACGCCTGAGAAGCAGTCACTGTTTCAATAAGTTCAACGCTTTGTTTTGGTGTGCTTTTGGGTTTATCTATGTTACCTACATTTTTAGTTGGTATACTGACCATAGGTAAGGGACGAAATTCATGTCTTAGCTGTGGCACTATTTCCATATTTAATCTTGGTTTCTTTTTAGCTGGAGGTAACTGATCTACTTCTACTTCACGCAGCGATTTTCGTCTTAAAGCAGTGTTTTTCGATTTAGTTACAGGTTTTTTTGACACACTAGGGACACAAACAGTTGCCAGTTGGTTGTTTTCAACAGTTATTTGGTTAGTTTGAGGTGTAACTTCTTTTTCCTTTTAATAATGTCAAACTGTCATTTTCAACATTTTTCGGCTCTATTTGTGAACTTTCATTTTTTTTTGCAACTAATGAATGCGCTGGCTGTTCATCATCAAGATCTTCATCATCTAGATAAACAATGCCTCTGCATATTATCTCATTGGGTATTGATTTTGGAATGTCAGTATTGGAATCATAAGTTTTCGGATCAAATACAGGACTATTATTTTTATGTACAGATGCAATCACTCGTAAATCCTTATCGCCACTAAGTTCATCATCATCAATGAGTACAATAGATCTATTCACTTCTACACATTCATAACAATTGTTATTTTGACTATCCATTGTAAAGCAGAGATCATTTAAGAAGTTGATTTCCGCTTTGATTTGTTTTTCATTTAAACGTTCATCATCTTTTGCTTCGCAGGCTATAAAAAAATATAATAAGATAATATAAATTGATTAAAAAAAAAAAAAAAAACTGCAATGCGAAAGTACTCACGTATAGCAATTGCACTTAAATGAGTCTCATTAAGCGGATCTCTTGCGTTTAGATTTTGCGTTTGTACAATTGATATATTTTCCATATCTACGAAAATTTGTGACTGCACTGACGGCGTACTAATAGTTTTTTCCACAACTGATACAAAAGTCTCTTGTTCTTCATTTTGATGAGTTTGTTCAGCTGGCAGGAAAAAAAATAATTGAATAAATTAAATATTTTTAAATGCATTAAGCTTACCTGTAGTTACTTTAGCAACCTCTTCGCAGTTACTTTGATTTTCAGTTTCGTATGCATCATACAAAGACGGTGTACAAAACACATTGCTGGTATGTGCATTCAAATTGACTTGTTCAATTAAATGCGACTCGGTAACTCTTGGCACTTGTGAAATCCATTGATTATTTGTTGCACAACGTGTATAGTATGAGACTCGTTCCTTAGGTAGTTCTGTACAATCATCAATTAAAGTTTTAGCATTTCTTCTATAATAATCGTAGCGTACGCATTCATCGAAATTTGTGTATTTAACAAGTTCATGCCAATGCAAAAGCTGTGGTGAAATTTCTCTTAAGCTAAAGTCAATTAGGAAGATATTTTTTGACTGTAAATATGTTATTAACTTCGGCATTTGTACATATAAATTAATTGACCAATTATTTTTCTCAATAACATGGTTATAAAGACGACGTAACTTTACAATATCATTATACAAGTGATTTGCATTATAAACGCCTGTATTTGCTTTGAATTCATCGAAAGACATTTCCTTAATAGCTTGACAGATTGTAAGCTGAAGTCCTTTGGTTGTGCAAAGTAAATATTGTAAATTAAAGTTCTGAAAAAAATATATAATACACATATAAATAAAATTTTATAGTTTATCTAAGTATAACAAATTACCTTGGAACATTCTTGAAATAAAGTTTCTTCGATACGATCAAGTAAAGTTGTAGTTTTAGGCGACGCATTAGTCTGCTGTGGTTCAACAATTTTCCACGGATTCAATATTTGCTGCAGATAAAATTTTCTTGCTGTTTGTATTTTTTTCTAACTCAATACATTTCCGTCGGCGCAGTAGTCCGCTGGGGTTCAACAATTTCGACGGATTGAATATTTGCTGCAGATACAATTTTTTTACTAAGTATATTTTTCTCTAATTCAATACTTTCCGTCGGCGCAGTAGTTCGTTGTGGTTCAACAATTTCCACACATTGAATATTTACTTCAGATAAAAATTTCTTACTTATTGTATTTTTTAACAATTCAATACTTTCTGTTTTACCATGAATATCCAATTCGGAAAATTTATGCGAAATATATCTGCTCAATTTTGACGGAACATAATTAACAGAATTATATTTTATCAGCATTTGGGCTTCATTTCTTTTGATGCTGTAATTATGAAAAAAAATCGGAAACGTATAATTTGATAAAACTGAGTTTAAGCGAAGAAGAAAGAACATTGTAGTTTAGTAAGCTCGAGAAAAGACAGTTTTCGGGTGGGCAAACGCATAGATATAATCGAGTGCCGATTAAAATAATTATTTAATTAATTAATTTATATACTTTGATATTATTATTTTTTATAGATCTGTCAGACTAGCTTAAATAATTTTAAAAAATCGTAAAAATAGTTGAATAAATTAAAAATTTTCTTTGATCATTTTAAATTCGATTAATAATTTCATATTTAAATAATTGGGGTATACTGGTATGTAAAAGGTACAGTGTATAAAACTTTTTTCTTGTTTTCTTACCTCTCATGACTAGTTGCTTCTAGTGCTTCCAATTGTTGTTCTACCACATTAGTAACCTCAGCTATTGTACTGTTCGAATTATTGATATTTTCCGTTATTTCGTCTAATTGAATACATTTAATTATTTAATAAATTAATATGATAATTTAATTAGGTACTCACTTTTATTCACATCTGAATAGTTGTGTTCTCTGTTTTTAATTATAAAAAAAAAATAATCTTAATAAGTATGTAACTTTAATTTATTAATATATAATTATTTACCGGAGAACATCATTGCTGCTATTTTCTTTAACTGATTCGTTAATAGATTGTTTCGAATCTTCGCAAACATCATTGGTGCTATTTTCTTTAACTGAATCGTTAATAGATTGTTTCGGATCTTCGCAAATATTTTTCTCGACATTTTTAGAAACGTTTGATTTAAGAACTGCATGCGCTATTAGTTTATCTTTTAAATTATCCGGTGCCTTATCAAAATTCCAAAGTATTAATGGTCTATATTTATGTGGTTGTTCATAGAAATGTCTATAATATTTTCTAAAATAATGATCACATTTTTTTGAATCTCTATGCATTTCTTTGCGTTTTTGTAGATCGCCTTGTACCACACTTTTGATAATTTTTTTTAAAACAAAATCATAATTTATATATTTTTAAAAGTTTCCAATGATACCGGGTATATATATTCTCCAGAGCATTCAGTGTTGCTGTAAAACAAAAAAAAAAAAAATATTTATACTAAAAAAATTATAATAAATTATCTTTTACTGACCATTTATTTTCTATATTGAATTCTTCTTTTGTTGTTGGCACTTCTGTAACATTTTTACTAGTTTCTACATTGAGTTCATCCCTTGTTGTGGACTCTTCTGTAACAATTTCAGACTTTTCAGCATTGAATTCCTCATTTGTTGTAGACTCTTCTGTAACATTTTTAGTCTTTTCTACATTGAATTCTTCATTTGTTATTGGAGTTTCTGTAACAGTTTTAGTGTTTTCTACATTCAGTTCTTCGTTTCTTGTAAACGCTTCTGTAATATTTTCAGATTTTTCTGCATTGAATTCTTCATTTGGTGTTGACTCTTCTGCAACATCTTGCGTTTTACTGTAAAAATAATAATAAAATATGCAAGATAAATAATTCTGCAAGAATAAAAATTCTTCGATTAAATAAATTAATTTTTTTTTACTTGCCTTTCTATTGGATTGATACTATTCTCTGATGCTATATCCACAATTTCTTCCTGCACATTTTGTATTCGACTGTAAAAAAGGAATTTTTTTAGTTTATTTTATTTAGTAACTAGAATTTTAAATATATCTTCTATTTGGCTTGGAATTTATTTTTGAGTTTGACTCAAACATTTTTAGTTACAATTATAAAAACTAGAATTTTATTTACCGTATTTGTTTAATTTGATTACTTTGGTTTGGACTGGTGTTTTCTTTTAGAGATGGTCGCGGCGTGACAACTTCGTAGCTCAATAATTTTTGTAATAACTCTCGTGATGCTCCAACAAATTTATATTTAAATTCGCGTCGACGATCTGGATGCCGATAGAATGTAACATAATAACGATGAAGCACATCTTCGTAATAATCCGCATTATTATAACGCTCCTTAAATAAGGCTACATCACCATTGCATCGTTGCCATATAATTAGTTTGACAATACCTTTGTGTTTTAAATACATTTTAAAAGTTTCATAATCGACCGGATACGTTGTACAATGTTTTCTTTTCTGTATGCAAGCAGGATGTTTAAACTCGGAATGATTTATTGCTTCGTTCGTTTTATTTGTATCCTCTTCTATTTTTATAAGAAATTTAGCTCTTAAAGCTGCTGGACAAGGTTTTATACTAATTGGAAACTTTTTTCGTATTTCCGGCTTATTGTAATAATCATAAAAAAATTGTTTAGCGCATGCATCCAGACTTTTACTTGTTGATTCGCTTTTACTTATCTCTGCTGCAATTTCATTGAGATTCTTTACAAACTTGCTGAAAGTTTCAAATGACACGGGAGGCTCACTGAAAAACAAAAGAGATAAAGTGATGTACACAAATCTATGCATAAAATAAATATAAGTCCTACCTTTTCTTAGTGTCGTTAGAGACTATTGAAGTTGCAGCTTCTTCTGTTGTCTTATTTTTTGGTAAATTGGCATTTACATCATTTTGTGCTTCTTCTGGTATCTGATAAAATTTTTGCCTTATAAAACTCGGACACGCTCTCAGCTTAATTGAATACAAATCTCGAATCTCTGGCTTAAAATAAAAATCGTAATGAAACTGTTTAATGCATTGCTCCAGCGATTTTGAATTATCTCCTGCCTTAATTTGCGCCGCAATATCATCAATATTTTTAACCAATGACTTAAACTCATCCAGGGCAACGGGAGGCACACTGAAAATTGGAAAAGGAACTGAATGTATAGCATTGACATTTAAATATGTTTGTACGCTAAGAACATACCATTTACGTTCTACATTTTCATTATTTATTTTAGTTACTACTGGAAACATAAAGCGAACGCTTGGTTGCTTTAACTTTTTCTTATTTTGCGGTGTAGAAGGCATTTCATTTGATAAACTTAAACTTCATTAAATAAACTTCTTAGTATTGTGTCTGCGCAGCACAACAAAAATAAACAACAAATGCACAAACGACGCCAATTATGAGCGGGACTGCACTGAACAGCTGATTTTTTATGTTGTGTGTTGAAAAATTTCTCATTGAGTTTCAAACACATCAAGCACTGGCTATGTATTTTCTATCTCAAAGTGGACTATTCATAAAAGAGAAAAATGTTTTACAGCAAAATCAATGGGTATGAATAATCCTTCAAAGACAAATAGAGGAAATGACAAAATTTTTTGTCAAATATTGGCAGTTTTCCCACAGAGTTAAACCAATCATCTGATCCAATTTTCTGTTCTAGAAAAAAAATGCACTACAAATTGTTTGCATTGATTAATTTAATAAACTAAAATATATGATAAATTTAAACAAAAAAGTTACACTATCATCAATCGGCTTGTGATATATTCTGCGCTGCACTTATTAGAGTATCGTGAATATCTTTGGCCGATTGTACATGCACTTTTACTGTATTTAAATAGGAACCGTAGGGCATCGGACCTGCAGGATTTTCTTGTAAATACGGCTCTATGCGAACGGTTGTTACAGCTCCAGGTAAATAATGTTGAGCGGATGACAATTGTTGCATACATTGGATTGCTGTCTTAAGCTGTAGCTCGATTTGATCACAATATGTATAAAAGTCTTCAAGATGCTTGTCAAAACGAGGCGCGTGTGTAGCTGCATCACGTTTCAAGTTGTCAGCAAGATTGTTTTGCTGTAGTGTGAATGCACCGGCACGTATTGTATGAAAAACGGATTCGCGCAATGGTCCAAGTAATCCTTTTATTTTCGAGATGTTGTCCAGCTTCTCAGCTTGCTGTTGTTGTTGTTGCTGCTGCTGCTGCATTGGCTGTCCTGTAGGCATCATTGGCTGTGGAGACGACTGCATCATTGGTGAAACTTGCATCATTGGCCCGGATAACTGCTGTGGGCCCATTGGCATCATATTCATGTTTGGGTTCATCATTTAATTTGTATTTTTCTTGATTTTCCTTCGATTGTATATGATAATGAAAGTACACAAACTGCTCAACGTAATTTTAGTGTTGTAAAATCAGCTTTAAAGTGTTGCACAACGAGCATTGAAGTATTGCCTCTACGACAGAACTTTCGATAACAATATTCCGTTAACTTTAAAATTAAAAAAATATTACCAATTTAAGCTCAATTTCGTGAAATTTGTGTAGATTGCCCATTTTATCCTAAACGTATACGTTGTTTTCGCTATACCTCAAGAAAAAGTGCATAATTGAACTCATATTCGACAGAAAGTTTTTATAAAATACTGGTCTGGTTTGTTTTACATTTTCTACATATAATTTCAATTTATTTTGAAATTTTTAAACATATTCAAACAATAAATTTTTAAACAAATCTTTAAACACTAGTTTTGTTCTTAATTCTTTTTTAGACTGAAGTGACGGCGGCAGATTTATATCCAAGACGCCAGCACTTCGACGCAGATTTGCGGCTTCTGTGGCCTGTGTAGAATCATTTTCGGCGACTAAACGTTCAACACGCATTTCCTGTATGGAGGGGCTGTAGGGTGTATACTTGTCCGAGAAATAGCTCTCCAAATTGTAACCGATGTAGCCCACCACGCCGGCAAAGGGAAGGGTTATGTAAACAGCGTTGCGACGCAGTAAAGCCAAAACCAAAGGCCACATTGTAAGTAGTTTCAATACTGATTAAGATTTAAGTCTAGTTATACAAATTAGTTATAAAAAATAACGTCAAAAAAGAAATAAAAAAATTACCATTAATAAAAAGCTTACACGTGTAATTTGATTGCGGAGAATTGTGTTATTATTATTACGCACGTTACTCTATAATAATTACTTTGTTCTTGCAATAATTTAATAGTATTTCTTTTATAATAAAGCACCAAAAATAACTTAAATTTGTATTTTTCTTGTTTTTTCTTTTTTTTTTATCACGTATGACAATAAATAAACAGCTGTGGTGTAATATAAAGTTCTACAAACAGCTGTTTTGCAAGGGCTACCACTTTTAGCACTTCATTCGACTTCAGTGCTACCAACAACTGCTATATGAGCTGCCAAACAACTGGCAGCACTGTTTTGCCAATGCAACACTCTGCTGTAAAAATGTATGCAGCCAACTGTCACATGATTTTCACCTGACATTTTGCTAAGCAAATTTTTCATCGTCGCACTAAGTCGTCGCGAAAAAGAGTTAATTTTTCATAAAAATAACTGCGCCAGCTCTTTAGCAACACAAGCAAGATGAAAATCTGTGGACCAAAATTGTCGCTATGCGGTTTAATCATCTCCGTTTGGGGCATTGTGCAGCTGGTAAGAAAATCAATCGAAGCTGCTTTGTCTCTGTTATTGATGTGAAAAGTGGGTGTCGCTGCTGTGGGCAGAGCGGAGCGGAGTCACAATACTTAGTCACAAGACGCTTATGAAAATCATAATACACTATATGTATATTTTTTTTCTTTCTCTAATAAATTTTATTTTATTATTATTCTTTAGGTGCTCATGGGTCTCTTTTTCTACGTGCACAGTGTTGCGCTTATCGAAGATTTGCCCTTGGAAGACTTAAAATTTGAAACAACTGAAGAGTTTTACGCTGCCGCAAATGCAGCTTATAATCAGGTATGACAAAAAAAAAAAAAATTAATTAAAATATTGTGTTTTTTCTGTTACTGTAATCAATTATGCGCTACATTAAAATCAAGAATAGATCTACTTGAAAATATTAAATACTTTGCACGTTCAGTATAAATCGATTATACAAATCTGAAGTAGTTGTAAACCTCTTTAAATCAACTTCCGCATGAGCAAGTTATTGAGAATACAGATAGTAGAAATTATCCGTATTATTTCTAACTAATACAACAGAAATAATGATATAATTGTTGTATTTTTCAGAATGCCTACAATTGTTGGATTGCTGCCTGTATATACGTTTTAACGCTGCTGTTATCGGCGCAACAATTCTACGCTAACAGCAGAGTGACTGCCAATTAAATTCGTTTTGTGTGTGGAACTTCACTATGAAAATGCCAAAAAAAAAAAAAAAAAACAACAACAACAACGGCAACCAAACGAATGGATAACACAGCCACAACAACAAATACAACCTCCAAACTAAGAAAAAAAAAAAGGAAATCCGCAACAACTGAAGATATTTTCTTGTATGTTCTTCTTTACTTTCCTTGAAAATAACATCAAATATAAAATGTATAGAAAATTAATTAAGCGCAAAGTTTAAGTAAATTTGTATAATTTTAAGTAAAAGTCTCTAATGCACACACGCAGACATATGTAATTCATATTATTGTTTTGCTGCTGTTGCTGTTATTAGATGACTTTCTCATATTCTGTCCGTATGTCCCCACTAATTATTGTTCAACACATTCCTTTTGGTTGTCGTACAAAACCAAAAGTTCTTTTTCTTTTTTGTTATCATTTTTTTTATTGCGTATTCGATAAAGTATTTTCTATTTGCTTATTAATTAATTTGTTACTATTATTTAACTGTTTTTGTTTGATTTGTTTCAAACGAAAGCGATTCATTGTGTTTATAGTTTAATAAAAATAAAAAAAATATTAAAACATTTTGGTAAACTATTACAGTCTACAAATATATAAATCTGTGTGCATAATCTCTGTACTTTCGATATATATTGTATTTTTGAACAGTTTTAAATAAGTAAAATATGCTTTTATAGCAGTTTATATTAACAAACGCTTGCTCCAATATATGTATGTATGTGTGTGTGTGTGTATTTAATTGAAATGAGGAGCTTAAACTGCATGAAACGATTATGTTTTATTTCTAGAAACTGTTCAAAACTTATCATAGTACAATATGTTTATTGTTAAATTAATTTGATTATGCAATTCAAATAAATAAATAATGTAAATGAAATATGTAATTGCTTTGTACAAAAAAAAAAAAAAATATCTGAAATGTTTTCAATAAACTATAAATACAATTTATAAAGTAAAAAATTGTGTTTTCTTTGATAAATATGCAAACTGAAAGACATCAAATATGGTTTGCCCAACTTAATCTGCTGCATATCTCGATGGACTTCTGATGGTAATTCTGAGAATTCTTGAGTTAGTACCAGATGAAATCATAGATGTAATGTAACAAATAAAACACGCAATATTTTTAAACATATTTTTTTATTTCGCAAGTATTTATGTATTTAAGGTTTTCAATAATGCTTATCATTAAATATAATAAATATTCGCGGTAATAGAACGGCAATACACAATACAATTTAATATATTTTTAAGCACATGTTTTTTTTTTTTGTATCATTTATGTTTTATTTCACATTATTTCTGTATTTTGTTTACTATAATTCATAATATTTAGCATTATTTAACAACAAATAAATATAATACAAACTTAAGGCCTACGAGGGGTGTATAAACAATTCACTGTGCTCATAAAATGATAGATGAAGCATAATATTACAAGCGTATTTAAACTAAACCCACCAAGCCCAATTAATAAAAATTTCGTTTTGAGCCTATAAAAAATATAAAGTACTATAAAATCTATGTAATATATTATTTAAAAAATTATATTTCAATTAAAAAAAAAAAAAAAATATTTTTAAAAAACTTTTTACATAAAAAAATGAAAAAAAAGAACGCGCATACATTTTTTTAATGAATAGTTTTGAGATTTTTCGTATAAAGTGGAGATTAGTTTTTTTAAGCTTAGAAGGCAAATGGTTGAGCATAGTTAATTGCTTGCGATTTTAAAATATTTTTTTTTTTTATAGATTTAAGTTTAGATTGATAGATTGTTTGCGTTAGAAAATTGTTGCTGTGCAATATAAATATTATAAGTGAAGTGCTTAATTATTTAATTTATTTCAAATTTATTCGCTCCTGATTACGGCTCGATGATCGAGAAGATTTTCGATGGATCGATTCCAGATATGCCGCTGGACTCCAACCTTCTGCATTGGTATCTGTGAGTACATGGAACGTTTAAAAAATAATTAAAATTTATGCAAATTTTTCTTTGTTTTTATTTTATTTTATTATAAACATGCGTTCTACTCATAATTGAAATGCAAATCTTAATTGTTGTAAGTTTAAAAGAAGCAATTTACCTAAAATACGCACATACCACCAGCCAGCACAGCCCACCTTAAGCAGCTCGACGGTATCACCCTCACGCATCGATACCTCCGAGTGTCCGGCGGCAACATAATCCGCCAGGGCAATGAATTTACTGCCCTAAAATATTATTTGAATTATATACATGGAATATATATTCATTAATGTTTTTTTTTTTTTGTAATTAGCCGAAATATAAAGCCAAGCATTTGTTATGTTAGGCCTATTGTTGTAAGCGTAATTTTTTGTATTTGACTTAAAGCAATAATTTTTAATATTTTTTGTTGTTATAATTTAACTAAATTAACAAATAACAAAGAACACAAAAATATTAAAGCAAAATTAATTAATTTATGGTATAATGAGAAGTGTGTATGTTTTTGAAGTGATTTTTTTTATTTCAGATTCATATTAAATTTGAAATAATTTGATTGAAACTAGTTTTGATAACAATATGCGACACCCCAGAAATAGTTGAAAAGACTTCTGGTGAAGTTTGTAGCTCTGGTCGAGTGTTGTATTCTGGGGAACATCCAAATAACTTCACAGCTATTTTGGGGTGTCGCTCAGTGTAATTTTAAATGAATAAAATCATTCATTAAGCAGCATTCATGTGAGTGCATTTTATTGTGCAACAAAATGTTGAGTGTATTCATTTGTATTCATTATCCAATATTAGTTTTATTATTTTTAAATATATAATTTAGCGATTTCTAATTAATAAACTACAATGTTTCTCTTAAAATTGAAAAAAATTTACTTAAGTGATTAAAAGAGCGACTGCATCCATTAAAAAGCGCAATGAATTTGATGAATACAATTTTACATACGATATTATGAAAACGTTGTACATATACATTTAGAGCAGACGTTTAAACGAAGTAACACGAAACGCAGAAAGGACGAACAAAAATGATAAATTTTTAAATGAAATTGGCGACAAGACAAAAACATTTATGTGTTTTTTTTTAAAAATAATTTGTACCAAAACTAAAATGTAAGTCGCGTGCGTTTAATTTTCGCAGTGACTGTACAGTAAAAACTATGTTTGTGTTGTTTTGTTTGTTTGTGTTATTTCGAGTGCAAAATGAAAGCAATATTTTAGCAATATTTATGTACTTTAGCGCAATAATTTATTTTTAAATATATTAAACATACTTTTTTGTACTAAAAAATGAAGTAGAGAAATTATATTTGAAGTTGAAAATGATGCGGCAGCGTTCGTTCCTTTTTCTAGGAATATTTTTGGTACACGATTTTGTTTTTGTTTTATACTTTGGTGCTTTGGATACTTTTATGAATGAAAAACTTAGCTCAGTGTTCAACGGACACATAAAACTTTGAATTTGATTTGCTGTTGCGCGTATATGTGCCACTGTTGTTGTGACTGCTGCTGTTGTTGTTGTATGGAGCCCACTGTGCGAGTATATTCATGAAACTCTATTTTGGATACCGTTAACCGGAAGTACAAAAACCATTTCCGTTTCGATTAATTTTTGTACAGTTTTTTTTTTTACATTTTTGCAAATATTTTTTTAAAATAAAATATTTATTTTGATTTGTGTTTTATTTTATATTTTTGTGCATGAAAGTAAAAAAAAGAGAACCCAAAAATAAATCAAATAAGACAAAAAATATCAAAACGTATAAATACAACAAACTAAAAAAAACTCAAAGACAAAATAAAATGAATAAACAAAAAAATAATGCATTTGAAAATGTGTGTAAAATAAAAGCAAAAAAAAAATAAATAAATAAATAAATTAAAAAATGTTGTTTATGCATTTAAAACCAAAAAAAAAATTAAAATTTTATAATTAAAAATCCAAAACCTTTTTTAAAATAAAAACAAAAAAAAATTAAATCAAAATACTTACCGGCGTACTATTATCCTCAATTAGAGACATCTCATCTTCACTATTCGAGTAGTCTGAGCTCCAGCCACAAGCCTCCTGCTGCTCCTTATCCAAGCCAGCGCCTACTGTACTCGTGCTGCCACCTGTGCCTGCACCGCTACTGCTACATGTTGCATGTACATTGTCATCGCTGCTGCAATTCGAATTGCGATTCGATGATTCCGATGATGCATCACAGCTAACAGTGCGATGCGGCGTACCCAGTATAATGTTTGGTGTATCCCAGGATGTTGTCTGCTTAAAGCCACGATGATTCATGCCATACTGTTTGATTTTTTCACCCTTGAGTTCTTCGAGTTGATTGAGCAGCACACGTTTGATTTCGGCAACCCATTTGTTTTTTATTTCAATCGTTGGCGCCTGCAGCGTATGCACCTCTTGGCGACCCTGCAGCCAGACCTCAAAGCGTTTTGTGTCACCACGCACCGATTCGGTTAGACCAATTTGTGACATCTAATAAAAAAATTGTAAGCTTATAGTTTATATTAAAAAAAATATATATATGAGTTAACTTTACCTTAACGTGATGCTTGAACTGATAAGTGCTTTTATTATGTCCTGGCTTTGAGGTTTGCTTGCAGAAAAGCATTGATTTTTGGTACAGAAATATGTGACGCTGTTGCGGCTTAATACGCAAGCGTATATCTTTCTTCGATTCGGTCCAAACTTGAAAAGAGTCTTGCAGCAGCAGCTCACCCAGTTGTGCCAAATCGCTCTGTTTATGCAAAGGAAAAAAAATAAATAAACTCTAAAAAAAAAAAAAAAGAAGTTTTTATGTAATTTTTACCGGAAATCCTGTTATTGCCACTTGATGCATTGAATCGTTGACACATTTTAGCACAATCAGCATGCAGTCGAGTGCCTTCTGCAGCTCCTTGGTGCAGCTGCCGCTATCGCTAAAGCGCAACAGATCCTTAAGCAACAATTGGTATTTGGTAATGCGTTGCACAGGCTTAAGCAAATATGCGGCCAGTGGCAACTTGTGACCCAAACGCTTTTGACATTCCTGCAAGAAGAGATGCGTATCGACGAGCGTTTCACGTAGCCGATCCGAACGCGGTATATTTTGACAGTAAAACGAATAAAGCCGATAGAATGTATCGCGCTGCAAAAATAATAAAATAAAGCAAAATTATTTATTTTTAACTAGTTTTTTTTTTTTAAATCAACTTTACCCTTTGTACAAAGCATAACGCCACCAGCTCGGTTGTTGATATACAATTCTCCAAATCCTTTAGGAAAATCTCATTGTGAAATGTGTAGAGCTCGTGTAGATTACCAAAGAGTATATCCTCTTTGCCCTGTAGACTGGCAGGCACCAAATGCATTAGCTCTTCCGATTGCATTTGATCGCAATAACCCTGAAAGAAATTCAAAAATGGCATAAAATATAAAATCAAAATAACGAGCAGCAAATCATGGCAAGTTACATGTTTGATAAGCGGATTATCTTTACAGAATGTAGACAGTTCGGTGCTTATAAATTGCCCGAATTTATGCTCCACGTATTGTTTTACGCTGGCATAACCCTGCGCCGTAACAAACTCCTTTAGCACACGTTCGTATTTGTGCTGTTTAAATTTACTGTAGGCAAATTTTGGTAGTTCATAGCGCTCATTGGTGAAGGATTGCTCAAAGAATTCATGACAGAATTTCAATATATCACGATATCCAGTGGTAAAAGTATTTTTATTACTCGTTTCAGGCGTTTCTGATTTCGTTTCCGTTTCAGGACACAGTGTACTGGAGCTGGAGCAACCACTGCTCTCCTCGCTCTCATCTGCTGACCATTGAAATGGCAAAGATGTTGCACCAAATAAACTCGTTCTGCACGAGCTGCAAACATGACTCTCCAGCTCAGGCATTACTTTTGGATGCTTGAGCGCTTTCGGTGTAGCCAAGAGCTTGGCGGTATTCAATGAGCCAAGCGAACTTTGCGCACGCGCAATCGACGATGAAATCGACATTAGACTCTTTCGGTTCTGCGTCGTCCAAATAGGCCAATATATCCGTATAATTTTTACGGTGCAAATAATCTTTGAATTCCGTATCGTTTTCAATTTCCGAAAGACTATTCGATTCGAGATAATCCTTGACCAAACGATATTCCAGTGATTCGTCGCAACTTGAAAGTTCAATTAGTTCTCTGAAGATTGTCTTACGTTCGTCCTTTAGACGTTGTAGACTATTCTGTGTGGATGCAATGCTGCTGCTGCTCGTCGGCTCTACCAAATGTGCTGCAGCATTAAACTCTTCCAACTCTTTGAAATTATTGATTATCTTAATTGTTGATTTGCCGTTGAGTATATTTCGCGTTGAAAAATTACACAGATTTGTGCCGAATATATAATTGCAATCTATGAGGCTGCTACCACTGCCACCACTGTGCCTCAAATCGAATTTTGGACGAAAATCAGCAGGTTTGAAACGCAAACAATTGGACGTCGTCGTCGTTGTCGTCTTGTTAGCAGCTGAAGCAGCGCCTATGCCAACCAACTTTTCACCACTTTTTGCTAATTCAATTGGTATACGATTGGCGGATACAACACTTGAATCAAATAGTGAACCCTGAAATGAGAGCGGCGATTCACAGTTTGTGCTGCGCGTTTGCAAATTTAAACGTTTTATCGAATCGCTGATCTTCAGATTGAAACGTCCAACAATATTACACGCGGTATTCTGCACCTTTTTCAAACGAAATGAGCCATGCGCTGAGCTTGTTGTTGTTGCTTTGGTTTTTGATGCTTTACGCAGATCATAGCCACCGTAGCGCATATTTATTTATGTTTTTTTTTTTTTTTATAAAACTAACAACCGACGCGCCACAATGTTGAACTGCAACTGATTCGAATTGGCAAAAATTGGTTAACAATTATTGAGCTGCTTTGGAAGTATGTATTAACTTCTTTAATATTTTTTTCTTTCGGTCTTTATTGTTCTTCTGCTTCTGCTTCTATGGTTTATCATAATGGGTTTAATGCACTAATTAGAAGCGCAGGCATTCAGGCGTTTCAAAAACATTCATCATCATTATGACGATCTTAAGATCATTACTCACTCAAAGTTTCGTAGCATTTATGTTTTGGTTTTTTTCTTCTGCCTCTTTTTAACTTTAGATTTTGTGCAGCTTTACCGTTTAGAAGTATGCCTTTAAATTTAAAAGAAATGAAGTAGCTTCAATGTAGTTCACTGACCATGCGTCCAGTTTTGTTTGCAATCATTTCATGCTTTTCTGCGCAATGAGTTTGCTCCACATTTCTCTCTCTCACTCTTCTATGCATATAACAAGTGTTTTTATTACATAAAGTACACAGCTTGTATCTCATGTTTATTCATTAGCACAACATAATCCATAATTCTATTCTGTATGATTATAATAAAAAATGTATATAAATTACCTTAAGTATAGAACTCATTTCGTTAACGTAGATACGTTCGGTTTCCAATAGTTCGGTGAGTACATGTCCACGTTTGAGTCGTCTTGCCTCAGAATCCTGTAAATGTATAAGTGTGATGAATCGAATTAGTATAACTATTGTAAAAAACATGCGTATGGGTTCAGTTACAACTTTTTTTTTAGTAGTGTATTTGGGACGACAATTGTATAAAGTAACGCCCACAATTACCTATCTATGCATTTTCGATTCAATACAGCAAAAGCTATCACACAATATTGTATCTAATTGTACCATATTGTATCTTACGCTGATTGTGAGACGGATAAGGTCTAATAATTCATCTTTATGTTTGAAAACGCCAACAATAAAAATGAAAAAAAGTTAAATTGCATTCGTATCGCTTGAATATTTACAGTTCAATAAGCCTACACATATAATTAACTCGTATCAACTATTTGTATAACTTGCGGTAAATTGTTCATTTTGAAATAATACTAAAGTATCTAAACCCGTTTTGTATTGCACAGCATTAACTATAATCATTGCAAACAATGTTTGTTGATTTTGATTTTGATTTACCTGTTGATTTTGCATATGTTCGCCGCTATCTGGACTTGAACCAACATCGCCATTCAACGAGACACCCGAGTCAACGACACCGTCCATAGATCTAGGTCGTAATTCATGTAAAGCATCAGTCTGGAAGAAAAAAAAACAAAATCAATACGTATTACTAAATTGACGCTAAGCCATTTTTTTTATGAGTTATGCTAATATTGGGCCATTGAGACAATTTCGTTGATAAGTTGCAAAACCACAAAGAAAAAAAAAGTAGAAACAGAAGAGTAACAAAGCCTCCAAAAAAAAAAAAAAAAAAAATACATAAAACGGTTGACATAGATTCCTCAACGACAGACTTTTTGCCACCGCTTATAGCTAAAAAAAAAAAAAAAAAAAAACAAAAACAAAATAAAGCAAAACCAAGTTAATTTTAAATTGTGGCTAATTTTTACGTTTAGATATTTTCTAACTCACAAAAGAAAACTGAAAAATACAAAAAAAAAACGAAAGCAGAAAAATAAAAGAAGATACATTTATTTGAATGTGAAAAACGGTTCTTTCTTTGTTGTTGCCACACACACTCACACACAACACAACACATACGTCGTAGTTTTACCACTTTCGCTTACACACATAAAACATAAAACGAAAAAAAAAATCAAATATAAAAGAGTTGAATTAATGCTCTCACAAGATATACGTTCTATAAGATACATTTGTATCTGCGCGCATATATCTAAGTTAGTATCTAATAATACGTATGCATACGTTGCAGTTGAGAGTTCGTTGCGGTTAATTTTCATTTGAGTAACTTTCCTTAGTGTTAATGTGTCTTGTCTGCTGTTTTGAAAAGAATTTCAGCGCTAAGAGTTGCAGGCGTGCTTTTTTTTTCTTTTCTTTTTTTTTATGTAAAGCTAAGGTCTAATTACCAGCAGCAAACTGCACTTGTTGTTGGTTGGTTTTATAGACAATTCTAGCGCAACTGTCAGTTTTAATTACCAAAAACACATACACATACATATGCATCGTTGTGCACAGTAAAGCACACTCTTACTTCTATCAAAAAGAAAAAAAAAAGAATCTAGTTAACTAAAAATTAAGCTATAAAACTAAACATTGAGTTAGATAATTGTTTAAAGCGCCGCCGCTGCTGCTATTTATTCTTTTATTTTCTTTTTTTTTTTTTTAAGTTTTTTTTAACTCGATTTGCTTTGCGCTTTCTAACTTAGCCAAGTTTTTTTTTTTTTTTTTTGTAAAATGCTCTCGATTGTTTTTAATTATTTTGGTTTTTTTTTTTTTTTTTTTAAGAATTAACTTAGTTCTTTTGTGTTTTGGTAATTAACAAATCACTTTTCTATTTCAAATTTAGACATTTTGGGTTAAAAATGGAAACTGTAAAAAATTTGTGTTTGTAAATTGATTTAGAAAAAAAAAATAATTATTTAGTAAAAAAGATACTGTATCTTTTTTTACATAAATAGTATTCTTAAACTACTACACAAAAGTGAACGCTCTTTGCAGCGAATTCTTGAACATCTTCATTCAATGTCATAAAAAATAAAATAAAAAATCCACATTCTCCCAAGTCAGCGATCCCACACAGCGGTATTGAAATAAACAGCATCAATGTTGACGTTGTTCAATGGCATGAATTCGCATTTTATTGTTGTAAAAAAAAAAAATAATTTGTTTTCTACAAATTTTAATTAAAATCAGTAGCACACCAAAAAAAAAAAAACTAATTAGCTCAATTAATTATTTTGCTCTTGTAGTACAAGAAAAACCGAACACGGTGCTGTGACTTTTTTCGCTTTTGTTTGTAGCAAAAAAAAAAAAAAAAAAGAAATACGAGTGTAGCTACTCATGTGCTGCGAAAGTTAACATTATGTACAACTTCAACTTATAAACAACCCTCGCATACAATTAAAGTGAAAATAATTTACTGCGCGACAAAAATAAAAATAAAGAAAATTATGTTGCACGCGCCTGCGCACACGCTGCAGCGTAATCTTTCTTTATGCGCAATTGTTAAATTCAAATTCAGATTTGTATCTAGATACAGCAGCGACAGGCAGCATCATAGACAGACGCACGGTCGATGTCAAGTGCTGCTTTAGTGTCAAATATATAAATTTTCATAAGCAAAAAGCACCTTTATTACAGTAGTTTATAACAACATAAATATCTTTTTATTTTTATGTATCTTTTTTTTTTTGTTATTTTATTTTATTTGTCACGCTGACAACTCTATTTGTTCATTAGCCTTTTGACCGACCGACCAACCAACCAACCGACCAGCTGAGTTAATGACAACAAAATTAGGCAATTTACTGTTTTCTATTTGTCTGTAGCGGAATATTTTTTTTGGTTTTATTTTGCAATCTTTATGCTTTTTATTTATGCGTTTTTTTAAGCGGAAATTTTTGGGAGTTTTAAAAATGCACAACATAAATTAATAAAAAAAATATTGTCTTATAGCTTTTAAATGTATAACAAAATTTTCGATTTGTATTTTAAATCAAAACTAAAACACCAAAATACTAAAAAAAAAGAGCTATCTACAAAAATTTTCATAATTTTCTTGACCTAGTTTAATTTCGATAAAAACTGAAACCATTTAATAAAAAAAAAACCAAAGTACCGTTAGTTACTTAAAGCACACACACACACACACTAATGTTTATGAAAGTAAAATTTAGTTTATTAGCATAAAAAAATATATATATAAACTGTTGCAGTATTATAGCCAATAAAAGTTCTTTATTGAAAAGCAACTGTGTAGAGCTATAAGCTCTCAGTTGAGAGCGTATTAAAAAAAATGTATCTTTTAGATACATTTCAAAATAAACTACGGAGAAAGTGAATAATTTCATTGAGTATAAATATAATTTTAATAGTAAGCGTCTCAATCACTAAAAAAAACATGTTACAAAGCGCTATAAACTGCTTAAAAAATTATGTTACTAAAAAAAAAAAAAAAAAAAAAGACTCAGCTCATATTTCCAACTCAATTACATTTGACAGCAAAAAAAAAATAAATAAATATCTACAAATTTGCCACATAAACCTAATGATCCAACTTTAATGAACCGAGTCAATAAAAAAAAAAAAAAAACAATAGAGTGTGGCAAAAAATATAAATATATTATAGGTATGTATCTAAACTTTGCACTATATATAAAAAAAAAAATATAATAGCAAAACTGATAGACAAGCAAATCGCTCGCTTCAAAACTTTGTAATGCGTTATGAAACCGCAAATGATTCGCAGTCTTTTTTATTTATTTATTTTTTATATTTTTTTTAAATATATTTTATTGTTATTTATTTATTAATGAACTCAACTACGCCCGCTTCCGACTCACTTTCAGCTACCTTCAACTTTGAATGTTTCATTTTCGTGTTGGCATGTCTCGCTTGCGCGCTTAGATAATAATTTGTATCTACAAGATACAAGATACATATCAATGTATCTATACGCTTGATTCGCTTAAAATTCAAAATTCATGACAGCGGAATTGTTAATATGCAACGATATTGAAAACCAAAAAGAAATAAATGTGAAATGAAGTTGCGAAAAACAAGAAAGAAATAAAAACAAAAAAAATATGAAGTGGAAGAAATTATTTTTAAATTAAAAGCAGAGCGCCGCAGCGCATGTGAAATTTTTATAAATAATGAAATAATGAAATTGTTCCGTGTCATTGGAGCAGGAAATCAAAAAAAAAAAAAAAAAAAAAAAAACAATTTTTTTTAGGGAAGTTGACCGAAATTATATACAAACGCTTCGCAATATGGGATTATGTTGCATGTGTGAAAAAAAAAATTTAAATTAAAATACGACAGACAGTCGGACGGACGGACGGACAAGGTTTTTGCTAATCAAGTTACAATCTGGCATTTATTCTTATGCCTCTGAAACAATTTCATTAAAATCTGAACTATTTAAGAATAAAGACAGCACTGCTAACTAGCAACGTTTAGCACATCGCCTATTGACAACTTAATAAGTGAAGACCAAACAGCAGCAAGCAGCTAGACTAAGCAGCAAATTGCTGTAATCTTTCACTCAAAAAAAAAAAAAAAAAATAGATTGTTTATCTTAATCATTGCTAACGGCGAATGCAAATATTGCATAAAATGCATAAAATACCAAAGAGTCTCTTTGTGTATTTCGAATCTTTGTGTAACGTCAAAGTGTGAATTATGCGCACACGTCGGCTTGTATTCAAAAAGAAGCTTAAAGCAAACAAACTGCTACTGAGTGACTAATCAAGCGAACGACCGATTGACTGACTGACTGATTAAAAATAATTAAACAATAATGAATGAAATGCCAGCCAACAGAAAGTGTTAATGATTAACGCAAAAGAAATGAAAATACTAAATACATGAAAAGCTGATTAAGATGTGCTCAAGACTATAGCAGCAATTGTTGTTGTATCCGAGTCGAGTGTATTTAACTGCATAATCCAAGCGCAAACTTTATGCAAATGCATGATGGATGCGCATGCATGAGGAAGCACCAGCGTCTGTGATTAGTCAAATAAATAAGTTTGCCGAACGAAGTTGTCTGTCTGTCTGTCTACTGGGGCAGAAAAATGTGAAATGAAATGAAATGTAACGCAGCAAAGGGTAAACAAGACGAAGACGATAAAGAAACGGAAATAGCGGAGCCACTCCCAGCAGCAGCGACTGTTTGACTTCCGCTTAATTAGAGCAAATAATTATGAGGTACCTTAAAGTAAAGATCCGATCCTACCTTTCGCAGTAATTTATTGTTGCGTATTAGTATCTCTTCGGCGCTGCTATTACGCAGCAATTGACGACGCTGCTGATGACGACGTTGCTCAATATCAGCAGCAATTTGTTGTTGCTGTTGCTTTTTAATGTGGCATCTTCGACGACGAAGTCAACCTCATAATATGAGCAATTGTCCTCATCGCAACTAGAGAGACTGCAACAGCAATGATTGTCGCCATTATTGTCTTTATCAAAATATGAATTATTCCAGAAGACACCACCATCAACAGCAGCAGCGCGGCAGCTGTTTCATTGGCGTAGTCAATACCGCGACATGATATGCAACCAATTTCCATGCCGCTTGTATCAGGCGTATTTGTGGCATAATAACTCATAGCGCCGCAGTTAGAAGTCGCTGCTCGCTGTTGACAGCAACAATCTCGCTCAGATTCACAGAGTGAGCTGTTGTCTAGACCGCAGCCTGATGTACTCGAAGATGATGACGACGATGCTGCAGTTGATGTTGAAACGGTAGATGCAGCCGAAGAGGGCGCAGAGGAGATATTATGTCCACGTGGCAGTGAGACGCTTGTGCGTGCAGCACCAGCAGCAACAGCAGCAGTCGTCGTATATGCATTACGATTATTGCCATTCACAAAGATCTTAACACAATTATTGTTGGCAGCATTAAATGTTTTGTGGCTTGATTCATGTGCTGCTGCAGCATTTGGTGCCAGCATCAGTGAATCGGTTTCAATATAATCATCGTCGGCAACTGCGGCATGATTGCGCTCCTGTATCCAGCTATCATCTATTTTAATAGTCGTAGTCGTCGTGCTCGGTTGTAGATTGTTGCGTTTCAGTTGTACATTGTTGTTGTTGTTGTTGCTGTTGTACTTGAGCTCCTGCTCAATATTGCACTGTTTCGATTTGTTGGCAACATTTGTTGCGCTACTTCTCATTGCTGCTGTAAGCAGTTCATCTGTTGTCGCCTTTATAAGACTTTTCTTGGCAAAGTTCTGCACATCATTTGGATCTGAGCGTGGTGCACTCGTTTCATACGGTTTAGGCGGCTTATCAGCATGATTTGGTTTTAATTTCATTTTGCTGTACGGCGTTGACGGCGCTGTTTTTGTTGTTTCACCATTTAGCACCAAGACGCAATCGGCACACTTATCAAGATTCTTAAGATTAGACTTCTTTGTCTGTTCCGCTTTTGTGCTGTCAGGCGTGGTCGATGAAATGCCGGAATCGGAGCAACTTTCTAGTGAAAGGCGTTTTAGCTTGTGGCAATCAGTGTGCAAATCCTTTTCCGAAACACAGTGCCCAGACATGGGACAATTCTCGACATTACAATTCTTATAGCCGCAAGTACGCCGTGATGCATCTTGCTGTGACGCTTCTTCTTCTTCTTTTGCTGGCATTTGTTTGGCTGCAGCAGCAGGCTTTGCTGTTGACCCGTGTTTTGTAAGCTGATTGATTATCAGCAGCGGTTGCCGCTTCTTACGTATATGCACACGTTCCAGCTTCACTTTTTGGTAACTCGTTGCAGACGAACGTGGCGAATTTGGATTTTCCGCGCCGCCAAGTTTAGGCGTCGTTATCGTTGGTTTTGGTGTTGAGTCAACGGCTGCGCTGGCTGCATTTGCAACGTTTGCCTTTTGAAACATCCATTTTGGTGGCGTCGCTTGTTGTTGCAGCTGCGCTTGCGCTACGTCCTGTTGAAAAAGTTGCTTTACACGACGCTGTAACTGTTCATTTGCCTCAGTATAGAGCATTGCCGAACTTGTTGAATTGCGTTGCCCATAATCCTGTTGTTGATGCTGCTGTTGTTGTTGCTGCTGTTGCTGTATGGGCTTGGGTATGCGCGATGCTAAACGTAACTGCTCTTCATTGCTGTTGCTGATGGTCGTTGCACGCGGAATTTGTGTAGCAATGCGTTTTGTTTGTGCATTTTTCGTTGTTGTTTGTGGTATTTCCGTAGCTGCCGAACTGCAAATCGATGCGGCGGCGGAGGAGGATACGGAAGAAGAGGCGCTGCTTGAGCCGGAACACAGACAGTCACAGCAGCATTCATTGCTCAAAGCAGGCGTTGCTGCTACTGCTGCTGTTGTTGTTGTCGTTGTTGTTTTTGTTGCCGAAATACGCTTTACGCGTTCATCGCTTGCGAGTGTAGTAAAGCACGCCCTATTGCGTGTATTTGGCTCCTTTTTCGGTGCTATGGGCGCAACACTACTGTTGCCGCTGCTTGTATTAATTGGTACTGCAGGCGCCAGGCGCTTTAATTGCGTTGGTGTGCGTTGTTGTTGCTGCTGCTGCAGTTGTTGCGCTTGGTTAGCATTCATTTGCCTACGATGATCACATTCACTCTTTTCAATGCGCGCAATGCGATCAGCGCGTGATTGTATGCCTGCACGTGCCAAATCACGACGTATATCACGCGTTGAACATTTGGCACGATAATTCCAGCTATTCGATTTCTCACAATCAGGCGTAACCGTGCTTGCATCCGTTTGCGATGCAGTATCCGAATCAGAACCAGAACAAGCAGAATCACAACAAGAATTCGAACAAGAATCAGAATCCTCCAAAGGTGTTTGTTGTATAACAAATTTTGGCAGCGAACTGGATACACGTTTGGCATTGTGCAACAATTGCCAAGATTCAATTGTTGGCGGCGGCAATGGTGGCAATGGTTTACGTGCGCTATTGGGTGAGAGGAGTGCAGCATTTATGTTGCCGACAACATTTCCAATGCAAACTTTGCTGATATTTGGCGTTATGCCCGTCGAGCGTCGATAGCCTGCATAGCGTGCAGGATTTGTTAGGCGTTGCTGTTGTTGTTGCAATTGTTGCTGCTGCTGCTGATGCAAAGCTACCTCACTCGGTTTATGCATTATGGCCTCCTTGCACTGATGCACATAGTTCACTTTCAATAACTCCATTTTCGGTATATCCGTACTGGACATGCGCGAATCAATGGTGCTATCCATATTCAATGTCTCACTTGAAGCGGCGTTGCGACGTTGCACTTTGCCAATTGGCATTTTTTCGTTTGTTTTTTATTTTTTTTGTTTGGAAATTTTCAATTCGATTTAAACTCTTTAGATAATTTTTAAATGTACACAGAAATTAGCCATAAGTTTGCAATAAAACACATTTATTTTCGAGAATAATAAGAATTGCAACATCATTTTTTTTCTTTCATTTATTTGGCTGCTTTTAAATTGTATTTCGCTTCATTTTGTTTCGGTAAAAAGAAAAAATTATAAAAAAAAAAAAATATTTCACAAAAATTTCATATTTCACAAAACTGCATTCATCGATTTTCCTTTTGTCTAAAATCTCTTTCGATTTTTTTTTTTGTTTTGATTTGTTTTGTTTCGATTTTCGATTCGCATGCAAATGCATTTACTGCGAAAGAGATTCAACAATAATAATCGTAAAAATCACGGTCGTCGCAGCATTATAGTAAATTATACACAGACACTTTTATATCGCGCATATAGATCGATTTATCGTTCGATTGATATATTAATACACACAACACCGGTGTCTCTTGTGTGTGTGCGTTTGTGTGTGTGTTTTTTATCTTCTCTTGAAGTGAATTATTTATAAAACTAAAAAAATTCAACATTCACTTTAGGCTTTTGTTTAATTTATTACAACACGCCGCACTCGTCTCTATTTCAATTTTTTTTTTATTGTTAAAATTGTTTAAATTTTGCATAATTATGCTAATCGAATTTATTTTTATTTTAAACGCTTTGTCACTTTAATAAGCTCAGCGATGCCTAGCGTAGCAGCATCAAAATAAGCATACGACATGTGAGCCACTAACACACGACTGCGCAGTGATGCTGCGTTTCAAGTAACGCGTGCGAAAGAGATAGAAATAAAATATTATTTAAACATTTTTTTCGAATGCGCGACGCGTTGTTTTCGCTTCAAGAGTTCGGCTTAAAGTGTGCAACACAGAATGTAATACAAACTTGGCTTGCAACAAGTTGCTTACAAGCTAGGCTCAAACATGTTCGATTTGGTATGCAACGTTTAAGTTGCGTTTGATGTTGTTTTGCTTCAACGCAACAGTTTATTGGCTTTGACGCTGATTGTTGACTTTTGGCTTTTTTTTTTACTTCTGAGCTGCTTACTCGCATTCCAAACGCTATCACAATTGCTTTTTTTTTTTTATTTTTTATTATTCTTATTGTGTTTTGCTTTTAAGCATTCTTTTTGGCTTTTTTTTGTTCAAGTTTTGCCCTGACTTGCTTTTAGGCATTTTGTCTGCTTTTAACTCTTTTAAACGTTTGTAGCTTATGGTCAATTATTGTGCGTTGATTGTTTCAAACTGATAAAGGGCAGCAGTCTGTTGCAGCAGCAATCTGTCTTAATCTTTTCATAAGAATTTCTAATTTTTTTGTTTAACAAATTGTTTGGAATGCAACGGCGAGAAATTTATGTGAAAAGCCTATCTTGATTATTCATCAAATGCGTCTCGATTTTCTTAAATTATTTAATATAATGGCTACACGTGTGACTCATGCGTTTTAGAATTATTTAGAAAATTATCTTTTGGTTGGTTTAGTGTTCATAATTAAAATTTAAAGCACAGCAAGACAGACGAACAAATACTTTTGGTCAGAAGAAAAGCGTTGAAGCCTAAAATAATATTTGGCAATGGCATTGAGCAACAAAACTTTTGAAATCCTTAAAAGGCAAATAAATTTCTGCTAAACGGAAGGAAATCTATAATAAAAACAAAACTGCGCATGGCCAATATATAAAAATTTAATGAGAGCAACTCGCCTAAAAAGTATCTAAACAAAAAAATGTCATTGAAAGTAAAACTGCTTTTGTGTTTAAAAACCAAAACAAAAATTAATTAAATAAACGCATTGAAATCAAATGAAAAATAAAAAAAATATATATAATGTATCTTTCACAACATAGACACGAAGACATGTGCAGCGTCATAAAAAAATAGAAGGCATGACTTATTCAATTTCTCAGCGTTATGCTACTTAAAAAAAAAACTACAACTTAAGCGTCTTACTCTGTTGATAACTTAAAGTTGCAAGTTTTTTGGATGAAAATGAAATTTTAAGATTTCATCAAATCAAAATTAAAACGCATCACAAAATATAATGCAGCGAAACAGCAGACAGACGGACAGACAGATTGTAGTAAGCTAGCTGCTTGCTTGCCTTGCCTTGTCTATCAAAAATACTGCTTAGCAGTTGCGCTGCAGTTGATATTTTTTTTTTATAACTTTCTTTACCGAAATTAAAATGCGCACACGCGTGGTAAAATAAATGCGCCGTAGCTGTTTTAAATTTATTCTATCTTTGCATCAAGTTGGCATCTTAAAATTGTTTCATAAAAAAAAAAATTACAGATGCTCTTCATGGAATTTTCAATTGAAATGGAAAGTTTGTTTTGCAAAATATATTTTTATAATAAATTAATTGCTTAAATGGCACAAAAAATTCATTGACCTTCAATGCGCCGAATATAAACCAAAAACTTTAAGTGTGGGCAGCTGCTGCTGCCTCTTCTTCTTTTTCATCTAATTGTAGGCATTATTTTTATAATAATTTCCGGACACAAAATTATAGAAGCCAAATAATTCGAAATGACATTGAAAACTAAGCCAAGTCATCTGCTGTTGCGGCTTAAACTTATTTTTCATTGAATTAAATAAAAAAAAAATGACAAATCAAAGCAAAGCAGCAATTAAATGAAATATCTTAAACAATTTAAAACGCTTAATTCTTATTATTTTTTTGGGGCGGGGGAAGGAAAAAATAGTTGAATGCAGTTGATTACAACATTGGAAACTTACGAAGCGAAAAATAAATTAAAATAATAATTAAAAAAAAATATATAAATATAAAAAAAAAAATATTGTTTTATATTCGTGTTATCGAATAGCATAATTTCCGTACAATGCTCTTTTGAACTAATTTTTTATTTATGTATTTATTTATTTATTTATTGTGCTGCACACGCAATTGAATTTTATGCGCAAAAAAAAAAAAAAAAATAAAGCTTCCGCATATTAAAATAGCAAATTAAACGAAGTTATTTCAAAATCAGCAGAAATATTTTTTCATAAAAAGTTTGAAGATATTTTTGCTTAGTAAAAATAATTTAAAAATTTCAATTTTTCTTTGTCTGAAAATTTTTTTAGCATTTCCAAAATATATTCGCTTATCTTTATTCAGATTAATATTTTCAAATTGCTGTCTGAAATAACTTTCGTTTTTTTCAGAACTGAGAAGACGACCTTTCTTAGTCAACGCAATTGTCCATTGTCAGCGTAGATACATTTTTTTTTTTGTAAGCTTTATGGATTACATGAAATAATGCTGCGATTACTTTTATTTTGTCATCAGCAAAGAAAGTGTTTACTGAAAACAAAAAAAAACAAAAAACAAAAAACTTTAAATGAAGCATTTAAAACCCTAAACGCTTCATTGCAAAACTTTCAAATAAGCAACGAGCGCAAATTACAAATGTATCTGAGCATCTTTTTTTTACTTTGTCTATCTCTCTCTTTCTTTCGCTCTCTCTATTACTCCGCTACTTCAAAGAAAGTAAATAACACGATTTAATATCTCGTTTGAAATCAATTAAAATATTTTATATTGTAATTTCCGCTTTTGTTTAAATAGCCAACTTGCTGTTCGTAAATGTATCTTTTGTTGTAAGTATCTATAAGATACAATCATGTTTAAGTTACTTTAACTAATACGTGTGAAATTTTAAAAAATATTTCATAATTCTAAAAATAGCATAGCAAATATTATATTCTTCTAAAAAAAAAAAAAACAGATAAGCTGTTAAAAAGTTTAAGCGTAAAATGAAAACTAGCCTAAAGAAACAGTCTCGTTTTAATAAGTTTTTACAAAAATAAATTTGCGTTAATTTGGTGAAATTTTTGTCTGCGTCTTGATGATGACTTATGACAAATAATTATTTGCATAATAATTCATAATTTTAATGATTATCATTTGGCAGACGGCGTTGTTTGTATGAAAAAAGTATCTAGATACAATTTAGAATTTTAAATAAGATACAAATTTTTAACTAAGACGTTTAACTAAATAACTGAAAAATTTAAGTACTCGGAAGCCGGAATGTTGTTAACATAAATGCAAGATAATAGCACAAAATGATTTGTTTACAAAATTTGACAATTACTTAATTTCTGCACAATTCAAATTTATTTACAAATTAGCAAAAAGAATTGTTCAATTGGATTTTGATGACAAAACAAACAAAGATTTTTAGTCATAACAAAAGCATATTTAAAGCGAATATTGCGCTACAAATGTATCTAGTACGCAAAGAATAGTTTAGACAGCAAAATGAATTTGTGTTTTATTTATTGGTCGCGTATTATAAACTTTATAAGTAGGTAACAAACATTTAGAGTAAAATTAATTAATAAAATAATTTAAAAATAATTCAAACAGTACAAAACTATCTAAACGAAACAACAAGCTGCATACTTTGGCATGATGACTTCGAGCTACAATTGCAACAAAATGCTAGCGCAATTGTGAGCATGGATGTGCGTAAATTAAATAATTCTTTTGCGCTGTATACCAACGATTTTGAAAATAAAATTAAAGAATTAAATAAGAATGGCTTAGAATATGATGAATTGCAGCTAAAGTTAACCATTTCGATTGAAGTAACACACTGCGAGGTGCAAAAAAAGATACAAAATATATTTTAAGCATTTTTTAAAATATTTTTTTTTTTGTGTAGAGTTTCATTGTATTTGGCAGCGATATACCCGAATTTATAAAAGCCTTTGCACTTTCAAGCATGTTTTCAATTTGGCGTTCGTTGCGTAATAAATTTATATTTGCCTACTATGCGAATGCAAACGATGAAAACTATTTTAAGAGTGACTTTTTCAAAGGTATTTCAAAATTTTTAAATGGCTAATAAGCATTTAGAATATTCATTATTTACAGATCAAGCGAATATATTGCTAATTGAGAGCAGCTATAGCAATGCGACAAGTTTTCAATTAAAAACGAATAAATATGTTGGCTCACGTGCAGCACAGCCTGAGCAAATGTATCTCATAGATACTTATGATGCTGTAAATGATATTTTTGACATAGGCAATACGCTATTTCCATATAAAATGCATAATCTGCAGCAACGTGAAGTGATTGTGGCAACAATTGACTATAAACCATCATCGTTCTTAAAATATGTAAGACAAATAAGTGAAAAAGTAGCTAACGAATTTGTTTATAATTTTTTCATTTTGCAAATTAGAATGTGCCACCGAATGTACGTGATATTGCCGCCACAGATCCAAGCAAGATGTACGCCTATATTGATGGCACTGAGGCACGCATGGTTATAGAGTTTTGTGAACAATACAATTGTACGCTGCAGATTGATACATGTACGCAAACAAAATTTTGCTTCTATGATATGCAATATCTTTAATGATTTAATAGTCTCTCATACATAATAACAATAATATTCGATGTTTCATAGCTGATGCTGATGATTGGGGCTCAATTTATACGAATATGACTGGCGATGGTGCAATGGGCATGGTTATTAAGAACAAAGCAGAACTTGCTATTGGTGCCATGTATTACGATTGGTATGAAGGTTACATGTACATGGATATATCCACATATCTGGTACGTTCAGGCATTACATGTCTTGTACCAGCGCCAAGATCAAAGGCCAGTTGGCTGCTACCGCTGCAACCGTTTCAGGCAACACTCTGGGCTGCCGTAGTTACCTGCTTACTAATTGAAACTTTGGGTCTCGTATGCACACATAAATACGAGATGTATTTATTTGATGTGTCAAAACTTTCTTGGTTATTAAGTTTAAAATATGGATTCACGACCACTTTTAAGCTTTTCATTTCACAGGGCGGCATAAGTCAAGTTAGTTCGATGACAGCGCGTACGCTACTTTTTGCTTGCTTTATGAATGATATAATCATAACGAGCATCTATGGCGGCGGTTTAGCCAGTATATTAACTATACCGACTCTCGAAGAGGCAGCAGATACACTTGAACGTCTACATTCGCACAAGCTAAAATGGGGCGGCAATTCGCAAGCTTGGGTTGCTGCTATACGTGATGCTGATGATGTACATATTCTTGTACATTTAATTAAGTTTAAATTAATACATCTATTAACATTTTATTTTAGCCACTTTATAGCGATTTGGTTAAGAAATTTAAAGTTTACACCGATGAGGAACTTTACGATTTGGCTATGAATGAACGCATGGGCTTCTCTGTTGAACGTTTGCCTTTTGGTATGTTTAAAATTTTTATTAATAATATTTTTTTTTTTTTTTTTTTTTGTTTTTTTTAGGTCACTATGCCATTGAGGATTATCTAACTTCGGAGGCTATTAAAAAGATGAAAATAATGCAGGATGATATCTATTATGAATATACGGTTGCGTATGTGCCACGCGCTTGGCCATTATTGGAACCATTTAATAAATTAATGACACGTTGGCATTCCTCGGGCTTTGATAAATTTTGGGAGTTTCGAGTTGTCGCAGAAAACCTGAATGTAAAATTACAGCAACAAGTTGAGAGCACCATAAACAATAATTTGGATGATATTGGTCCAGCAAAATTAAATATGTCAAATTTTGCGGGCATTTTAATGATTTGGGTTATTGGTACAATTTTTGCAATTTTGGTATTCTTTGGCGAATTATTGTTGGCCAAAATAAAACGAAGACAGCAAAAAAGTTTTGGAAATATAAAAAAAAAAAATGTATTGCTCAACACTTAACTAAAAAAAAATTCTTATGAAATATTAAACGCACAAAAAAAAAAATACATTAAAAAATTTTAGAAAATGCAATTAAAAAATTTCACTTAAAACAGATCGCGAGCATTTGATAACAATTCCCAAAAATAAATAAACATTAACTAGCTGCTGCGTGCCTGCATGTTGCGTTAAGATATGTCAACGCTTGATCGGCGACCGCCAGCGTTGTTAAAACGACGTGTTGCGGAAGTAATGAGAAAGTAGGTTCTGCCCTTTATAGCTCATCAACAGCTTCAACATTTTTTTTTTGTGATTTATGAAGCATGCGCAACTTTATGTTTTACTCGTTTTTATGTATAAAGCGTGAAATATTTAACAATGAAAGTCAGTAACTATTGAACTATTCAAAGCACAATGCGCATGCTTTGTTTAAAAAAAAAAGTATCTATAAGATACATTATAAACCAAAAAAATTGTTTTTGTTGTTGTTGCTAAAAGCGCAAGTGCATTGAACTGTTTTTCGTTTTTTTTTTACTTTCTGCAAATTTGTGCGTCACTCAAGCAGTCATTCTATCAATCGCATTTTAGATACTTTCTTAGAGCGCTGCGCTGTCTACTAGGTCATGGCCATTTTTATGGCTAAAAACAAAATTTATCGACAGACTAACAGACGGACAGACAGACAGACACAATCTTTTGAGGCATTGTTAGTGAAATGGAAGCCTGTGTAATCCGTCTGTAATGTCTGTAAGCGTTGAAAACAATTGAATTGCTTGAAAGTTGATTGAAAGCTTAATTGTTGTGTCTTTTCAAATGGATAAGTTTTAGCTTAGCTTTAGCTGTTTATTTTATTTTATTTATGCTTAACACGTTGCAGCCAGCCAAAGCTAAGCATTAAGTTTGTGAAATGAAAGTGAATTTTTTGTTTTGTTTTATGGGTTCATGTGCATATGATAAGCGTAATGCTTAATTTATAAATGTATCTTTTACTTGTAAAGCAGCTTGCATACTTCAAGCAGCGTCATGCTGTGAATGCCAAAAGATCTTGAAGAATAAAATTTTAGCCTTCTAAACTAAACTTTGCGCTGCAAGGTCGATTGTATTACACTCGTTGAAAGGCTTATGAAGCTCAAAGAGATTTTTTTAATTAGTTTATTTTTATTGTAAATTTATAATAATAATAAAAATAAAAAAAAAAAATACTAAAACATTTCACTCTTTGTTTTGCGCCTAATTACAAATATTTAGGTTAATATATTTATGGATTCGTGTCAATAAAGTTCAACAAAAAAATAAATATCTCACTCATATAAATCACACCACTCATCACATCAATTCAAAGACAATAAAATGCAAATAGATGCATGCAACAACTGCAACATGCAAAAGTTGAATGTGCTCAGCAAACAAACAAAGCAAATGATTCGCAGTTCATTGAGACAAATAAAAATCACATTTTGAACTGCATTTATTATACACATAAATGCGCATATATATATAAAAAAAAAATAGAGTGCCATATTACTCTCACTATATAAACTAAAGAAAATGCGAACCAAAGCTTTAAAACTTTGCATCAAAATGATATGCGGACAGACGGACAATGGTACAAGCAAAAACGAAGCATTTAGATAGAAGCACATGGCTCGTTCTGGATCGGTATATAGTATCTCATTGAATTGTTAACAAAGCTCATCTTTTAAGTGTTACAAAAATGCCAACTAAATAAATATGCCACACATAAAAGTCTATTAAAAAAAAATCTGTTGCATATAAATGTAATGCAGATCAGACCAGCATGTCAAAAGTGCAGCCGATACATGTTTGGTTATCTTAAAAAAAAAAAAAATGAAAAAAATTTCGAGTTCAAAATGCCACTGTGAACTACTACTGCAGCAGTATTTTCTATCCATGCTGCGGGCTTAGGAACGCTGAATTTCCATTGTTTTTGTGCGCGCGCATTGTGAGCAATTAGCTGGGAAAATCATTTTATGCCCGCCTTTACGATAAACAATAACTTTTGTGAAAAATCGAAAGTTTGATAAAACAAAAACGTTGTTGTACGCATTCATGTCTTTATTTTTATTTTATTTTAACTATAAAATACTTTTCCATAGACAATTAAATAAAAAACATAAAATAAAAAAATATTACATTGGTACATTTGCTAAATTTTACGTGCTGCGGTTTGACAATTATGCCAGCATAATTATGGAATAAAAAAAAATATTTTAGTTTGGCTAGTAGAGTCATCATAATTGAAATTAAAATTGTATGCCATAAATTCAGATATTCATTAATTTATTTAGCTGCGAGAAAGTCAACAACAAATTGTTTTTATTTTAAGCGCTGCAATTGCTAAGAATGTTTTTTTGACTACTCAAATTATTTACTTAATTACTTTGACTCCCCCCTTTATACTTTTTTTAATAAATTATTTAAATTTGCATAAGAAACTAATAAATTAAAATTATTTATGGCATAAAACAGCGCATTAGTCTAAACGCATAAAAGCAAAAGATACAAAGCTACAAAATATTTTTGTCATTGGAAAATCTGTTTATGGTATACGAGTGAAAATATTTTTGTATGGACTTGCACTTTCATTAATTTTACAATTTAATTTTTTTTTTCAATATTTTTGTCACGTGTTTTGGCGCAAGAATTGATTTAATGTTAAGGTTTATTAAAATTAAAAAAAAAAAAAGTATCTTATAGATACTTTTATTGCTCAAAGCGGATTTACAATAAAAAAAATATTTGTAAATAGTAGAAGCATTGCATAAAAGTTTTGTTTATTTTTTTATTAATAAATATTTTTATTTGATAGATAAATATTCCCAAATAAACTCACTCTATCATATCATTATATCTTTGAGTATCTACAATATGCGTACCAGATATGTCTAAAAAGATACATTAAGCTTTACACTTACTTTTACTAACGAAATGATTTTTCAGCTACTTTTTGAGCAAAATTGTATTGTATATCCTGTTATGTTTTAAAGCTGCTACTTGAACAATACCAAAAACAAAAATGTATCATTTTAAGATTTATTATTCTTACACCACAAAAAGTCATTAAGTGCAAGCGCAAATATTATTAACTTTATTATCGACACCTCAGCAACATATATCATTAATACATCTTCAGTTTTTTGTATCTTTTTTTGAATTTTTCCTTTGTATAGCATCATTTGCAAAAGTGAAACGTGCTATGCAACCAAATATATCATTACAAATCTTATATGAGATGCTATGCAAGACGTAATTCTATACAATCTGCTGCATTTACACGTTGCAACCAAAACGTTAAAACGTTTTCACTTGCAAAATTTTTAAGGTTTTTTTTGTTTTCACAATAAAATATAAAATATGTAACACAAATCGACACTAACATCAATCAGATACACACACACACACAAAAAAACGCGAAAGATATGAAACTGTGACAAGTGTTAAAAAAGGTTTTCTTTGCAAAAAAAAAAAATATATGGCAAAATGACAAGTAAATTGTTGCTACTTTATTTTTATCTATGACAACAAACGACAAAGAAACAAAAAAAATGTTGCAAGTAATTTTCCAAAAGTAAACCATAAAGTTTCATATTCAGGAAACAACAATGCAACGCTATAAAGCAAATCAAGCCTTCAAGTTTTTTCAAAGAGACAATAGATTTGCATACACAAAAGATACAAAATGTATCTATGAGATACAAAAAAATGAAACTGTTAAAAGATATTGCAAATTTCGCGCTTTGATATGCGCTGCACTTGGAATCAATCAATTATTTCAATAATACTTTTTTTTTTTACTCTAATGCGGAATTAATACAGAAGATTCGTGTAATTCTTTTCCTGTTACTTCATGAGTTGCGGAAATGTTTTACGTTTTGTTGCCACTGGCCAAGAATAAAATAAAACCGTTGTGCATGTTCCTGAGTGCTTCTAGAACGTGCGCGGAACTAATTGCGGTAATGCGCAACCAAAGTAAAAGAAATTAACTAGCGGCATTTGCACTTGGATGGTAAGAAATTATAATAAAATAAAGTTGCATCTATAATAAAGGCGTACTATAACGTTTAATAGAGTCACTTGACTTGTCCAATGCAGCTGTTTACATAATTTTTTTTTTTTTTGGCAAAACAAGTTTCTTTTTTTGTTTTTAAATGTCATCTATCAAAATTTAAGTTATCGTTGTCGTAAAGAAATTTTATTAAAAATAAAAGAAAGAAAGACTTCAAAATGTTGTTTTGGCTTTAATTACAATGCATAACAATAAGCCAAGCATAATGGGACACAATAAAGACATTTAGAAGCGACAAATTAATGTGCGGATGAGTGAATTACATAATTACAGGGCAGCGTAGAAAAAATAGCAACTTTAGCAAACTTTGTTATCGATGCTTGTTATTGCTTTGTATGCAGTTAAATATCAAGTTGCGTTAACTTTTTAACTGATTGTTAATATACAATCAAATATAATATCTATGGCACGAATGTATCTTCAACGCACTCAACTGTACTGCACTGTACTTTATTGTACTGCACTGTACTCTATTGTATTGTTCTGAACTCTTTTGTACTGTACTCTATTATACCGTACTGTACTTATTGTACGGTACTGTGTTCTATTGTACTGCACTGTACTCTATTGTACTGCACTGTACTCTATTGTACTGTACTATACTCTATTGTACTGTTCAGTACTCTATTGTACTCTTTTGTACTGTACTGTACTCTATTGTTCGATACTGTGTTCTATTGTACTCTACTGTACTCTATTTTACTATACTGTACTCTATTGTACTATACTGTGCTATGTATAAGCTAATTATTAGTGAATATATTTCGTTATTTAACTCTTAATACAAATATCTTTACTACCAATTTAAAGCTCGTCAACTGCTATTTATATGCTTATTATTATTATTTTTCTTTTCAAATAAATCTTAAGATAAAAAGTGAAACTTCTTTAACAATGCTTTGACTTAACAAATGCCTATTTGTGTCTTAAATAACTAAATCTAAAACTTAATTTACAACTGAATACAAATTATAAGAAAAAAATAACAATTGGCGACAATAATCCAGGGTGAAACAGCAAACAAACTGTTCACAGTAAGAGAGTTGAACGCTTTTGTTTTGACTTTTTTTTTTTTTTTGGTTAAGATAAAATATCGTGCGAATTTTGCATAATAAACTTGAAATTTAAAATTTATAAAACAACAAAATGAAGACACACGCACGCAGCGCTACTCGATTTCATTGTTTAATTAGTGTTTTGTGTCTTGTAATGCGCAAAATATTTTTTGTGCATCATTTTCTTTGCATTTCGAATATTTAAAAATATTTAACCTAGGCAGACACAGCTCGAGCCATTGACCGTAACCGAGCGAACGAGCGGACGAGCAAGCATGTGGCTTAGACAATTTATTTGGGTCATAAAATGGAGCAGCCACAAAAGTGCAGCCAGCAGCACAATTTGTATAAAAAGGTTGAAACGTTTAGCCTAATGTTTTTTGGCGCCAGTTAAGTGTTTTTTTTTTTTTTTTTTTTAAGTCGACTTACCTTATTCGTTTTACGTCTTAATAAATGTGGCGCACCGCCCGGCGGTTGCAGCGGTACTGCTGGTTCCGGTGTTACTTGTTGCACTGGACGCGGTGGCTTTAAAGCAAGTTTCTTAAGACTAGCAATGCGCTTATCGCACATCAATGAGACATCGTCAATTCTTTGGAGTACCTGAAAAGAGTTGAGTGCATCAAAAACGTAAATTATTGACGTATTGAAAATTCAATTATAATAAAAATCAAATTTATTAAGCGTTAGCATAATTTTTCAATAGGCCACTTTTTAAAAGATATTTTTTTTATTTTTTAATTATTTTTTTTATTTAGAAAGCAAACTGTCAAATCTTATTAAAAGTATTAAAAACGACACGCATCAAAAATAAAAGACAGTCGAAATTATTGTCAATCGAAGAGATGAGGCAGCAGCTAACACAATGACATGATTTGTTTGTCATGGAAAGTCGTCTATATTTTTTTCTTTTAAATTATAAAAAAAAAAGAACAAAAAAGAAGCTACAAATTCTTAGCAGACTTTTATCGAGAGAAAGTGTCAAATAAAAAAATAAATAAATAAAAGCACAAAAAATGACAAAAATAAAGTACAAAAAAAATGTAGTAAAATGTTCTACTTTATTTAAAGATTAAAACCTTTTTTTCTAAAGAAAATAATGCTTTTTAAGAAAAAAAATGTAAGCATCTGTGACATTATTAAACTTGTTCTAAATCAAACAAAAATAAAAAAAAAAATAATAATAAAAACTGTCAATTATGACAAGCGGACAGACAGACGGACTAACGGACAGACGGACATAGAGTAGGCAGCTATAGGCAGCACAATAAATTGCGCTTAAAAAGTACTTAAAAATAGTGGAATAAAAAAGAAACTAATTTACATAAAGCTTCACAGTAATAATGCTGATCTACATGTATGCCAGCAGTCAAGTCAAACATTTAAAAAGTGCAGCTTTGCATTAAAATATCTCAAAGCGCAGCAGTTAAAATGTGTATTTTTCTAGCTGCTTAAAAAAGATACTTTCACGGAAAACTGTAGGTAAATAGCAAAAGTAAAAATTGCTTTGTAATTATGCAGAATTTATTGCATTTTTCTTTTTATACAAGTTTGATTTAAAAGTTCCACAAAAAAAAAAAAAAAAAAAATGATGACAAAAATTTTGATTCTATTTTTTGGATAAGTTGAAATTTCATTGAGGAAACTTGATGCAATTATACCAGGTGACATATTCCGCCACTGTCTCTTTGTAATTTGGTAACAAATTTTGTTGAATATGCATGCTATGGTGAATTTATATAACTTCACCTTACATGTGTCAATTTTTCTGCTTCTTGGATTTGATTAAATTCAAATTTTTTCTACAACTTCTTGATAAGTTTTTCATTTAAAAATAAATATTTTTTAAAAACACCAAAGCAACCTAAGCAAAAGTATAAAAAACAAAACTTTTTCTCTGTACACTTCTCTCCTGTCATGGTGAAATCAAATATAATTCACCACAAACTAAGTTGTCAAATTTATATAACCAAAGATTTTCGGAGTACTTCACCTAGTATAATTGCATCATGTGTTAAAATATATATAAGTCTTGTCACATTTGATCTGGCAACGCTTAAATTGCCCATTACCGATTTATTGATGTTGTCAGCCAAATAATTTTTATTTTTTAAATGAAGTAATTGTCTGTGTTGGCAACTTCTAAACTTGTGATTGTCATACAGAAATAAGTATTGGAAAATCTTCTAAAGCAATTTTATTTACTTATTTATTTCACTAAACAATATGGCAACCCTAGACGTGTATAAGTTTTACAAACTTTTGAATCAGACTTTGTAGAAAGTGAATTAAGAGTGCAAAAAAAAAAAAAAAAAAAAAAAAAAAAAAAAAATGTATAAATAAAAATTGTGGAACAATTGTCTTGAATGATAATAAAAATGAATATGTGCAACACATTGCATTGTCGTCACCTGTTGCTGTTGTTGTGTATAAAAAAAAAGTTTTTTTCTCAAAGCAAACTCATCTAAATGCAATTTGTTTGCGCCTTGCTGCAATTAATCACATTTGTCATTGTTACGACTGCAACGCAGCACAGCATCTGCAGCAGCAACAATCGCTAAATAAATGAAAATGACAACATTTGCTGTTGCTGCTGCTTGCTACTTGTTGCAGCAGCTCACTTTATTGGTTTATGTACATGTTTGTCTAATTGTCCGTCTGTCCGTCTGTTTTTAAATTAACGCATATTTAGTTTTAATGATTTTTTCATTTACTCGAAATTGAACTGCGGCGACATTTCTTTTTTTTTTTTTCCTCTTTTATTTTCCGCGGATTATAAAACCAAATTTTTGTGTGATTGTACACGTCTATTTAATGCTACGCTGCATAAGTATTAATTGTTATTTTACTTTCACTGATTCATAAAAAAAAAAAACACTAAGAAATTAAATATATACAAACAATTTAGAGAAAGAGTCTTACGTGAAATTACGTAAAAATAAATAAAAATAATAGAAATCATTAAAAAATATCTTTATGCATTTAGTACTCAACAAGTCTAATAAATTATAAAATTTGTTTATGCCAGAAGTTTTAAACGTCTTTCGTAAATGTTGACAATAATTTAACAATTTATTTATTTATTTTTTTTTATTTAATCGAAAGAGTGAATATGTTGCATAGAATTTTAATTAAATTATTACATAAATGCACAAACCAAGAAGTTAAATACATAATAAAGCGTTAACTGCCGCAATAAACTGATTGAAGCTATTTCACGCTTCATGGCTTCAGCTATTTATCATTTATTTGTCGCCTGACACGACTATCTACGAAAATTAAATAATTTATGAATTATAAAAAAAAGCTTTAAAAATTGAAATAGCTCAATAATGTGTCAGATGGCATACGGAACTGCAGTCTAATTAAGCTGCATCAGTGATAGGCACTCTTTCGATTTTCTGCCACATGTATGTATCTACGCAATAGAATGCGGCTTGTGTTAAAGCCGCAAGCTGTACGCTATTGGTAGCTTATTTGTGTGTCGAGCTGTTTCTTTAATGTGTTTGTAGTCTATTTCTGTTTTGTTCTGCCCACCGCTGGTTTACAAAAAAAAAAAAATTATATTAATAATATAAAAAAATAAGCGTTTTAGCTGCATAATAGTAAAGCAATTGGTGGATATAAAATTTAATATTTTAGTTAATAACGATAAAAAAATATTTAAAACTTTTCATAAACAACAAAATTTGCAATTAAGAGAAATTCGATAATGCTTGCTAAAATATTTCCAGGCAAAAAAAAAAACCTAGACGCGGTTGACCATTTACATAATCTATCAAAAAAAAAAAAAAAAAAATCACAAATGCAAACAGTAAAGCCACAAAATCTAAGATGCGACTGCGGCTGCTGTTGTTGCTGCTGCAATGACGTTTGGCATTTTACGTAATTTTGTGCACGACGCCTTTTGAACCTGATCTAAACGTTAGACAGGCTACAGCCCAAACCAAAGACTTTCACTTTGGCGGCATCCTCTGAGCAAACAAGCAAGCGTACAAGCGAATGTGTTGTCTGTCGTCGATGTCAGCAGCACTTACAAAGGTGCATCTTCAGTTGCATCCTGGCTTTAAGTCAATTTTAACCAGAAAAAAAAGAGAAGCAAACTGGTAAAAGCATTTACAAGTTTTTTTTCTCTTGTTAAATTTTCCAGTAAATGCACACGTGCAGCATTTTTCTTAACTTAAACTCTTAAGTGCAAATCGATTATCAAATAAATTTTATAATTTTTGCCAATAGTTTGCAATTTATTTAGCTAATATGTTTGCATAATGTACGCCGGACAGACAAAGATGCTTTAGGTTATTAACCTCAAGCAAAGTCAGAGGACGTCTGCCTTCACCCGCAACTTTTTTTTTTTTTGCAAAGGTAAAAACGTGAGCATCGCTTTTTTTTTTTTATTTTATTTATTTTTTTTTTTTTTTGGAAAAAATTTCCAAAAATAAAATAAAATAAAAATGCATGTTTAAATGAGGCAGGTTTGAGGCAGCGACAACTTCTTTGCTGCTGCTTGTCTGTGAAAATTTGTTGATAATGTATCTAGATACATGATGTGCGCGCGCATCTTCCTGTTTGTGTCTATAAATCTTTGATTTTTATTGTAGCAACACAACAGACAGACAGCAGACAGACAGCAGCTTTTGCGCTTTTCCAGTGGCACTGACATTGCGCATTGCATTGCTGCTTTGGCTAAATGAATTTATTGGCTGCGGGCCAATTGTATTTTCTATCTATCTTTTGGCAGCAACAGCAGCAGCATTGGCGCCTGCGCCGCATATTATTAGTGAAAATTTTTCAATATGCAACAACGGATGCTGCGAGTAAGCTTCTATTTGTGGTAAAATTAACATGTACCAACATTGTAGCAATCCAAACCAAACAACAGCATTCGATGTTGTTAGAAATTAAAAGACTATTTAATGCGTTTTGATATTTGTTTCTGTGTTTTTCGTCGAATAATTTTAATAAAGTTGTTGCGGATCTACTCAGCAACTGGCTTTGAATGATGCTATTATTTGATACTATTTAAAATTATTGGCAAATAAATCTGAAATTGAATTGCTTAAAACTGTATCTTCTTCAGATTGCAACATATCTGCACAACAAGTTGACTGAAATTATAAAGCTTTTCAGAAAATTATATTCTGAAAAGTAAGTCATCAGCTTTATATGACACTCTAATATATTGCGCAATATTTCATGTCAGATTTGATTTAAGATTAATTTTTAAAAGATTTCCAAAAAAATAAAGCCAAAATAATTGCGCATTTTAATTAGCCATGAAACATCTTGAAAAATCTTAAAGTTAAAAGAGTTTATAACATTTTTTGTTTATGTCTAAACTAAAATTAAAAACGCTATAAAACGCGTTTGAAAATATTGCACAATGTATCTGTAAAATTTCTGGTTTATGTTGTGTCAAGTGCATTTTTATTCTAAAGAAATTCAAGACGAGAAGATTATATACAAAATTATTTATATAAATTATAGTACGAGTATATAGCATAATTGCTGTTATGTGTGCTAATAAATAAATTCAAACGTGCAGACAGACGGACAACTTCATTAGTACGCTTAGTGTGTGTACCAAACTACATGCTGCAATTCACAGAAATTAATCACTAAAGTCAAAAAGTATGTCAACAACATCGACAGACAAACGCAACGCAAGGATATCTGGTTTTTTTTTTGTTAGCAATAAGCTTCAATGAAGTAGGCAGAACGAAAGCATTTCTTTGATATTTTATGGCAAAGAAAAATATGTCAAAAGTCTTATAAATATATTCAAACTTCTTTCGTTCCCGGTTAAACAAGTCTGTTGACCCATTTTTTGTTTCCAGTATCTGTATCTGTATTGCACTAAAACAGCACATTTGGTCAGTAGGTAAATTGCAAAAAAATTCTTTACTCAATTGCTTTGCGCGAAAGTTAAACGATTGAATTTCGGGTTCTTATGTTTTATGTTGCAGAAATAATTTGCAACGAGTGATGAGAAGAAGAGGATGAGCCGCAGCTAATGAGGCTTTATGTTTTAAATGTATCTTATAGATACATTGTATCTACTACAAAAAATCTTTGCACTTGCCTCAGTAAATTATATTTTTTTTTACATCATTGTGCAACAATCATTTTGTAGCTAAGATAAGAAAAAAAACAAACGCATGACAATTATATAACGGCAACAAGTTCTATAAAAAAAACAAACGCCTCAGATTAGTAGCTGCTGAAAAAGAAAAAAAATGGCAAATACAAAGACACGCTATAAACGTTCAAAAATCGCATCGCCATAAAAGTGATTGCATCTTCAATATGCCATGCAGCAGCAGACCACAACAGCAACTTCAAAATACAATTTGATTGCGATTCTTTTACATTTGCCGTTTAGGATGGCATCATGAAATATTCTAAAGCCGGTTTCTTTCAGTTGCCAGTGGGTTGTGTAATCGGAACAAACTGACAGAACGGACATATAGAATCCAGTTTATTTTTATTATTTTTTTTTACTCATATAAAATGCACTAATTTGGGATGCATGAAAATCCTGTTTCAAGTTGGGAATACATCAGTTTGGATTACATAGTTTGTATTTTCCTCAAGCGATCTTAAAGTTTGATGATCGTTTTTCAGTTGCAAACGAACATGTATGAAGCGTATAAACTTGACTAAAACTAAGCAACATGTTTAGCCAAGTTTATACGTTTCATACATGTTAGTAGTAGCTAAAGCAAAATGAAATTGATACACCTTCGAGGTACTTAACAAAAACGCTTAAATTCGGGGAACTTGAATGCAGCTTAAAACCTAGAAGGGCTAGAACGAATAGCTCATCAAAGAATATGCATTTTAATCATTTTTACACCTTTTAGATTTTGAGCTACCATTTGAACTGAAACTTGGCAAGCTTGGCACAAGGTTTGTGTAACAGCTAAGTTTGTTTGGTTTGCGTCTTGGAATTATTAAAGAGTTTTTCGAAATTTTTAAAAAGATTAAAGTATAAAAATTTAATCGTTTTTGCAATTTTCAACGAGACAACTTTTCTATAAAATAATCTAGTTGCTCAACATGAAACATGTTTTTTTACTTCAACACTTAAGCTTGTTGTTGCTCTCTTATATATCAGGTCACTTCACTCACGGGCCAGTATCCAGCGATAGTATCCAGTAAACCAGCTGATCAATATGAAATGTGTGTCTGTAGTAGCAGCAACACCAGCAGCAGCCGACTTGACTTGAACAACTTTAAATAGAATTAATCTCAAAGAAAGATTGTCAATGATGTCGTTGTTGCTGTCGTTGTTGTTGAAAACAGTTATTTAACAGTCTGCAATGTATTAAATAACATTTAAACCAGACAAAGCAACGTATAAGTAGCTTAGAAATTATAACTCAATTGACAATTATGGCAATTAAGTTTGTATGTTTGCGATACATGGCAACAGCAGCTACAATTGCAGTTGTTAGAATTAATCAAGCGTAAAGAACAGCAACAATAAATATCAAACACAAGAGTCGAGGTCAGTAGCCAAGCAAAAATAATAATAATGTATCTGTATATTGTGCTGCTTTGGTAAAACATGAAATTATTTAATAAATACAAGCAAATTGCGTGGTTGAGCTATGCTGCTGATTTCAAGAAAACAGTTGACAACTACAGCCAACAGCTTCATCAGTTATTGCAATTGAACAGTGGCGTCAAATCATAAATTGTCTTTGGAAGCTTAGAGTTGATATTAACTAGCCAAATATTTCCTCTATGCAACGCCACTGCCGCTAAATACAAATTTGGACTTCAAGTTATGCACTGCACAAGTTACAAGACAGGCGCCGACATGAATTCATTTCAAAAGAAAATTTTTCAAATATGGACTAAGCAATAAAAAAATAATATTTGGTTTAGACAACAACAACAATAAAAAACGGGAAAGCACAATTTTCTTGCTTACACAATACTTTTTTTTTTAATTTTTTTAAGAAAACTTACGCTGCATTCTACGTTTTCATTATATAAAACATTATCAGAATTGTCGTCATTGTTGTTGTTGTTGCCAACGTCATAGCTGAGTGACATCGACGTTGACCAACGCCTTCTACTGCAGCTGCCGCTGCTACTTCTGTAGCCACGCACTTGCATTGTATTTTATCAATTTGCATAAATAATTTTTTTTATATAAATTTTTGGCAGTTTTATTTGAAAGCTTTTTGTATATATTTCACTGACACATTTTTTCGAGCGTACATTTCGTTTTTATTGTAGTACACAGCCGCCATTCGTATACTGAATGAGTCAGTTTCATAGATACGGATACAATTTAGCGCTGCCATCTAATGTTACAGCAGCTGATTGTGTATTCACAAATCACTCGGAATAGTGAGAATAATGAATGAAACTGCAGCAGCAACATAAATGAATCTGGTGCAATCAGTGCGTCCGCATAAATTTATATTAATAAATTGCTCGAGAAATGTCAAAATCGCTGCGGCAGCAGCACTGTGAGTAAAACGCGCGCTAAGCGCACTTGCTCGACATACAATGTACAAAATTGTGCATTTCGATATCATTTAATTGTTATACATAGTTGTAACAAAGTAAATATACGCTGCACCAACAATTAAGAGTAGAGCGACAGAGACTAACTGGCTGCGACTCTGCAAACTATTCATTTTATAAGTTATATACACAAAAATGGTTTATATCTGTTCGATATAAAATAAAAATTTGCATATTTTTAAAAAGCATCGCAGTAAACATTGCAAAAGAAGCACACGAAATGGAAAAACAAATCATTTTTCTCTTAAACGCTAACGCAAAAGCCTAAAACAAATAAAAAAAAAAAAATTAAAGTCACAACACATCAAGTTCAGCAACAATTAACCTTCAGTAATAATGTGCACACACAATGCTCCTAAAGTGAGTTCAATGCACGCAGTTTAAAAAATCAAGAAAAATATAAATTCTTTCAGTACAAACTTCAAATTCTAAATGATTACATTTTTTAAAAGCTACAACTCACCTGCGAAACAAGTGCTTTGGTCTCGGGTGTTGTGCTCTCTAGAAATATTTTCTTAAATTCACTTGGACTAGATAATTTAAAATCGGAAGCAGAAGCAATGAATGCCTGTATCTCATGTAAACTTTGCTCGGCAAGTTCAGCGGACACTGAGCATTTTTCGATGCGCTGCGAAGCGAGCAGCTCAACACCATTAGCGCACCATTGATTAGCCTAAAAAATAATTAATTTAAAGATTTATTAATTTAATTAAATAATAAAAATATTTAAATATTTGTTAAACCTTTTCAACTCTCTCCATAAGTTCACTGTTCTTTGCTAAGATTTCAAGCCGCTTTGTTAAACGCAGCCCAATTATATCGCAAACGCGTTGTAGTTCATCACATTTTGGTTGTACAATCTCCCAAGGATAAACGCCACGTAGTCCAATCAATTGTTGTCCTGTTTGTATAACCTGTTCAGCGCGTTCAATATCGATCAGACTACGTTCACGAAATTCTTGCGTTTCCAGTATTAAAGCCTCAACGCGTGCAACACTCTCACCAATTTCGGTCATCTCGGCAACGGTTTTCAAATGTGCATCAAAGACATTCTAAAAAAGTTTAAGGTTTTATTTTTTAATAAATTTTTTTAAATTTTACAATCATTTTATTTTATTTTATTTTATTTAATTTACCTGCAATTCTCTGAAATCCTGCTCAAACATGCGCAATCTTAAGCATTGTTCAAGCCGATTACGATGCGTGCGCCAGAATTCATCAAAACGTCGTTCCGTCTCCTCAAGTTGCACCAAAAGTCTACGATAATCGTGACAATCGTCATAATGTTGTGGTTTTTTAAATTTATATTGTTGATGGTAAATAATTTGTTGACGTTGCGTTGTCATCGTCACGCACCCTGCACTGGCACTGCATTTTTTGTTTTTTTTTTTTTTTAATTTAATTGTTTAATTTTATTTCATTTTTTTTTTTTAAATCGATGTGTGTGATTATGGAATGTATTTGTCATTAATTTATGACATTTAATTACGCGTATTATATTTTTGAATCAAATTGAATGTATGTCGGAAAAGAGAAAGAGACCACAACAACTTGATGAGCAGAATGAAAGCACACTGAGATGAATTTAATTAAAAATTATTTCTGTTTCCAAAAAAAAATTTTGAAAAACATTTGCTTTTTAAGACAATTTCGTGTGTGTGTGTTTGTGTTGCTTTATATGCGTTAGGTGAAAAGTTTTTGTGAATTATGATTTTCAGTGTGTAAGACTTGTGAAAACTTGTAAAGACATTTTAGTGTTGTGCTGTGTTTATAATAAGAATTTAACATAAAAATAATTTAGAAATATTTTTTTTTTTTTTTTTTTTAGCAACACAAACATAACATAAACAATTAAATTTATAGTTTGGCTTTTAGTTTAGATTATTAAATATTAAGCAACATCAAGTACTTTGCGCTTTTTTTTTTTTAAATTAAACAATAATTTTGCTAACAGAAAACACAAAAACTTTAAAGCGTTGGCCTTATTTTCTATTTATAAAAGTGTTTAACTAACAACAACAATTAACAACAAATGGAATTGCATGCAACTATATTTATAAATTCGTTAAAATGTTTAGTTTTTTGTGATTTAAAATCATTTTTATTGTAATTCATACGAATTCAAATCACAAAATATAAAATTGTTGAAATACGCTGTTCGGGTTTACACTTTCAGGTGAAGCTTTCAGAAATGATTTCAATAAAAAAGTATGCAGCCTTCAAGTAGGCTATGCATTGAAATCAATTCTTCAGCGTTCATTTGAAAGTGAATAGCAGAACAGCTACGATTCAATAAGACATCAAAAACTAGAACAGATTAACGATTTCAGTTTTATGAAACTATTTCGAATATGTAACTTATATTTTAAAAAATAGTTATATAATATAATTTTCGTATTTGCACTAATTGTGTTTTTTTTTTTTTTTTTTTTTGCTAAATAAATAAAAATAGAACAGTTAATTAAACTAAAAAAATAACGATAACAAATAGACAAATGATACGCAATGATTTAGAAATATAAGACCTGCTTTTATGCATATTAAATTATTATCAGTTTTTTTTTTTTTTTTGTTTTAAACATAAATACAAAACCAGTGCAGAGCTATTAAAAAATTAAAGACTCAGTAAAGTCAACAAATTTTCTTGGTTAGTTTTTTAAAAAGTAAATCAGTTAAGGAAAAAATATCTTATCAATTAAATAGAAAATATTTTGTTTAAGTACATAACTACTTAGAAGACCTAAGAAGAATAAAGGCTTACAAAATATATATTTGAACAACAAACTACAACACAGCTATATAAAGCGTACCGTTCAATGGCGCTAACATTGCCTGTGCGCTCGGAAAATTCCTTAAATTCTTCATTTGATTTAATATTGTTGAGCAAAGTTTCACCATGACGTGCTGCAGCGAGTATTTCATCCTATAAAATAAATTTAAAAAAATATTAAAACATATTTTAAATAATATAAATTTATTTATTTACTTTAAGACGCGCATAATCGCTGCCTTGATTCTCCAACAATTTCTGTGTTGCATCAACTGAATTTGGAAATTCAGTATCGTGTATCGCTTGTATAAAAATATCCAGCTCAGCGGAGACTTGATGCGTTAAACTTGAGAATTTCTCAAGTGACTGTCACATAAAAATAAAAAAAAAAAATCAATTATTATATATAAATTTTATATACATAATTGTGCAAAGACATACAATGCGCTGCTGTATCCACTCATGATGCGAATAGATCAAAGCGCCGCCCATATCTGAAGTCAATTGACTGTTATCAACGAATTCATGCAGATCATGCAAAGCAGAGCATATGACCAGTCTGAAACGATATTCATCTTTGGAAAATTTAGAGCTAACTTCCGAGATTGCCTTTTTGAAATAGTCCAGAGGGGCGTAGCACATAGACAACATGTATAATGCCGGGAAAATAGATCTATAAAATACAAAATTTTGAATATTAATAAATAAAATAATTTTGATAAGTTTTTTTTTTAACACAAACCGATATGCGCTGTAATACTGATTTTACTGAGGTCCATTTGTCCTTGCGTCGATCGATTATTAAATGAAAACCAAGATCAGCATCTTGTAAGCTAAAAATAAGATGCAAAAATGTATTTATAAGATACTTTTTTTTTTTAATTTAATCAAACTTACGATGGCACCGATGTCAAATATAATATCAACTTCTGATAATCTGCCTCTTCGAGTGCATTGAAATTATTATTATCCGGAAATATAATTAACGGACAACCGTCCTGTGAGCGTCCGCCCGTAATTATAGCATGTTGCGGATGCAGTAGATCTGCAACATCACCAATATTAAGTACACCCTCACCGCTCATTGCAGCGGCTGCTTGTGCTGGACTAATATGTTCAAGTAATGCGTTTATGCTTTCTGTTGGCTGTCGTTGTTGCTGTTGTTGTTGCTGTTGTTGCTGTTGTTGTGAATGTTGTACAACGCCACCGCTACTGCTGGGTAATGCCTCAGTCGCATAGGGTACTCCTTGTGAATTTACTGTACTATTCGAATTATTGCTAATTGTTGAAGTTTGTTGCTGCAGCTGTTGTTGTTGTTCTTGTTGCGATTGTTGTTGCTGCTGTGCTGTATGTGTAGGCGTATTATTCAACGATTGATAAAGTACTGTTTGTATCGATGTAGCGCTGCTCACTGAGATCTGTGAATCAACCATATGCTGACTGATCAGTTGCTGTTGCCGCTGTTGTGCGGCGCTTATAACAATTGCTTGTGATTCGGCCAATGCGTTCTCGACGTCATTATCTGTAAGTGTAAAAAAAAGGAAGGCATTTCATTCATAAATATTTTACTTAAGTGAAAAAATGTATCTATAAGTTGAAACACTTAAAAATAGTACCGCAAATGGGTTAGACGCTTGCGGCAGCAATTTTTTTAATATTTTTTTTTAATCTTTTACTTTTGTGTGAAAAGTTGGCGGCTTATGCTTTTTTCGTTTTTTTTTCTTTATTCATTTTTTTTTTTTAGAGTGTTGACCTATTTTTGCTGCAGCTCATAGCGCCTAGAACTAAAAAAATAACATAAAAAAAGCAGCAGGTTGCATTCTACCTTTGAAAAAAATGAAAAATTTAAATATGCATATTCTTTTTATTTTTTTTTTTTTTTTTTGTAAAATCTTGTTTAGATAATTATTTCATCAATATTTTTATACTTTTTGTTTACTTTTTAAGGTATACAGAAAAAAATTGCTTCATTCATATTTTTGTATTTAAACGAAAGCAGCAACAGGTAAAAGTGAATTCAATTCAAAATGTTTACCATTGTTTTTCCACAAAAAAAAAAAAAGATACAATCAAAATTGAATGGATTGATTTTTTATTATTTTTTTTTTTAATGAATTTTACTTAATAATGTGTATTATATTTTTTATTATGGAAAAGTAGAGCAGCAAAAGAAGTGAGAGTTCATTGAACATACATTTTCCTATACAAAATCATGTGTTAACATCTTCAGATACATTTTATATAAAATGTATCTGAAATTGTATAGTTTAGATACAAATTTTATCATTATCATATTTAAATATCTGACTTACTTTGTCACTTATGGCATATGTATTATTTTTTTATCATGATTGTTTATCACAAAAAACTCAGCAATGTTTTGCGCTAAATATTTTCTAACAATTTATCAATTTATTTATTTATTTATTTATCTATCAGTTATGTAAATCCATTTCAATTTATTGACATACTTTTGTGTTATAATTGATAAGCCACAATAATTAGCATACAAACGAAACTAATTCAGTGGCGCGTTATACGCGTATGGAAGAGTCTGTCTTATGATAGATTGTGCAATAATACTGATTGGCGGCATAGAATGAATATCTACAAATGTGCAAAAAAAAAAAAAAAAAAAAAACGCAATAAAAACATTGAAATATATAAATATGAACAAAAAAAAATATAGTTTAATACACATTCACATAAGCAACAATTGTATTGGATTATTTGTCATGGCAATTAACATTGCTGAATGTTTTTATATTTTCGTTCTAGACAATAATATTTTCTAAATATGCATGAAAATGACAAATTATTACTCGTAATGCGATATTGAATATTGTATTGAAAATCAAAACAGACTGAAGGTTAGCGAAAAAAAGCATTGTAGTTACTTTAGAATGGGAGGCATATACGAAGATGGCTCTAAATCGACCCTGTTACCCTTTGGGTACTGAGTTACTAAGAATTAAAATTTAATTATTGTAAAATTGCAAACAGAAGCAAACAAATAATTACAAATCTGGCTAACATTATAAATATATGACGAATCATTTCATTATAAAATTGTTGACTGTTAAAGTTTTCCGGCGTGACACGTTTTAATTCCAACAAAAAAAAAAAAAAAAGGTATGAGCTCACATTGCAAAAAAAAAAAAAAAAATGTGTAACCAAATATTAGAAAAAATAAAAATATTCTTTTTACAAAATTTAAGCCATAAAAAATCAAATTAAACTTAGCTAATTAAATAAAAAAAACATACCGCTTGCATAAAATTGTACATTTCCCATGGTAAAAAAAAAAAGATAAACAAAAACAATACAAATGTATCTGACAGATAAACAGCAAAACAAAGGTACTATGACGTATTCAAAATTATATTATAAAGCACAATTTACACACAAAAAGAAAAAATTTAATTTAGTCATGACTGCTGCGTTGCAATACAAACAAAAACAAAAAAAAAAGGAAAAAGAACTTGAGTAGTTACAAATTTCTAAATTTTAATAACTTTTTTTGAACAAAGATAAAAACAAAACGAACAAAAAATCTTTAGCAAAAAAAAAAAAACAAACTGCACGTTTCGCTTACAACTCGATACACGACAAAGCAGACAGAACGACTAACAGAACAAAAAAAAAAAAATAATAAAAAAAAAAACCTAACCGACTTCAAGTTGTCGCTGCATGGGAGTAAATAATATCTTTTACGAGCATTTTGATGCCACTATATCTCGAGATATGTATCTCAGAGAGTACATTTCACCTCAGCGCCAGCAAAAACAAGCGGAAGAGCAATGCTAAAAAAAAAAAAAAAAAAAACAAAAACAAAAAATAACAACAGAGATAAAACAATTTACGGCAAAATTACTACGTAGCATCTGAGTGAAGCATCAAAAGTATCTGTTTGTCGCTCAGAGCGGAAAATAGTGCCAAAACAAAAAGATACAACGAAAACAGCAACAGTTTTAATTGAATAAATGCTATAGATACATTGCACGCTTCTCACAAACGTTTTTCTATAAGTTTTAACAAAAAAAAAAAAAAAAAAAAAAGTATCTCCAACTTATTTCAAAGCACTTACAACTGTCACTCACTCACTCACTCGCTTGCTAAAGTTAAGTAAAAATGCAGCTATACGACAGATGCATTGCATGTTTGATGCGTTTATCAGTTGCTGTGTTTGTGATTATAGGCAGCAGCAGCAGTCTTTTGCAACTAGATACTTTGTATCTGAAAATGTATCTACACTTTTAATTAAGCATTGCTTGTTCGCAAGTTATGACGTTGATGACATAATAGCATTATTGTATTTATTTAGAATGCAAACAAGCTTTTGACATTTATGTGACAACGTCGTCATCGTTCTTAAAACTATTAACTTTGCTGCTATTTAATGACGTCGTTCTTTTTGGTATTGTTGTTGTTTGTATTCAATTTATATCAAAGACCGTTACTGTTGCAGTTAACTTCAAGTTCAATGTTCGTTTAAGTTGAATTTGGGTTTGGTTCGATTTAAAGTGATTTATACACAAAAATACAATGCATTTTGAATAAGCGTATAACAAAAAATGTGGGTATATAGTCTGTGAAAGAACGTATGGGAAAGATGAAATATAAAAGAAACAAATTTCATATGCCATATTTTTGAAACATTGAAAATAATTTTAGTTAATATAGAAGCCAATTATAATGCAAAATCTTTTGGAAATTACATTGATGAACATTTAAATAAATAAAAACTCCCCACTTAAAGTATTTTTAAACCGCTAAAATAACTCAAAGCACTCATTTGATGACTTAAGATATATGTGGGTACTTTATATTTGATGACTTATGCAAGCTTATCATAAAACTAAACAACAACAACAAAAAAAAAAGTAAAAAACATTACAATCAAATAGCTGCGACTCTGGAATACCCTTTAACCAGGCAGACGCAAAGACATGACTAAATTGTTCCCGCTTGCGATGCATACCAAAAAGATTCATTATAAATGCACAATTAACTATGTAACACCTTCGGCTCATGCTATGCACTCATAAGTCAAAAATAAGATAACAAAGATATCAAGTTTTTTCTTAAGCATAAAATTAAATTAAACATTAAAAAACTTTACACTAAGCTAATGTGTAGCATTATATAAATTATATATAAAGCAGCACTCACTCTTCACAGAATCAGACGCCCACTTGCGTGTTCAAATTTTCGATTTGCTCTTAAATACACATACGCGTATAAAATAAAGTATCTAACAGATACAATTAAATCACGTGTAGCACACAAAAATATATTCAAATGAAAAATAATTTATGCAAAACTTAAAACGTAATCAAGAAACAAGCAAACTTTTACTTTCACAGAATTTTGGCAACAAAAAAAAATCAAAATAACAACAAAAAGATACACAGATACAGCAGCTTTGCTATATTTTCTCTAATTAAAGCAAAATTGTCGTCGTCAATTTTCTTTTCGTTGCTCTTTTCATTTGCTCATTTGCAACTTCTTATGAGGTGCGATTTATTTTTGGCAACGTCAAATAGAAAAAAAAAAAAAATAAAATAAAACGTCAACAGCAAATTTTGCCAAAAAGAAAAAAAAAACCTGTAGATACACGTACGAGATACAAATTACAAAAACATAATAGATACACGAGACGACAATATGTAGGCAGCAAATAAAACAAGAAGGCACGTACTTTAGATTTTATATATTCTTTTTGTTATTTGCTTAAGTTTAAAATCACTAATCACGTCAAAAACCGCTAAGCGCAAGAACTTCACGCTGCGTGGTCAACAATTAATTTTATGTTAAAAAGTAAGCATGTAATTTAAATATATTTATTTTTTATCTTTTACAAACGCACAACACAAGAAAAAGTTAAACAAAAAACAAACAAAAAAATTCATACATTCACTGCAGTAAAGCGACGTTTGTGATATATTCACGCCGGCATACGTTAGCAAACTCGCAGATACATTTTGTGCGCAGATACATTCGGTTTGCTGTTCTGGGTGCACGTATAGAGTAAAATGAAAAAGAGAACAAGCTTTCGAGACGATCGCACAGAAAGAGTGCACATAAAGAGAAAATGTAACTGACTGATAAGCAGCAGCAAACAGCTGCTCAATGCTTGAGCTAGAACAAATAAAAAGATACAATTTGGATATCAGTTTTATTTGTTGATGCTTTCATGTTTGATGTTTGCAGTTTTCTATTTTGTAGATAGTTCTTGAAATTTATTTATGCATTTGTGTTGTGTTGCTGTGCGCGATTGCGACAGGAATCATAAGCAATGCCAGAGCCAAATCCCATGCCAAGCCACATTGGAAAAGTGCGACCACGTAGCAAGAACAGCGAAATAATGGCACCAATGAGAAAACCGCTGCCTGTCTTCAGCACCACATCCGCCACGCATTTATCCGTGCGTCGAGTACGTTCCGATTCGTCACATTTGCTTTTGGTAGCAGACATTTTCAGTTTTACTCTTTTTTTTTGTGCGTTAAACTTTTAAAATTTTTTCAAATACGATTTTACAAAATGAATTATAAAAAATAATTTAAATTTCGTTAAGCGATGTTTACTGCGATTTACAATTTAAATTTAACGTTAAAAATATATTAATTTTTTTAAACTTGGCAGCACTTAATAACTTTTTTTATATGGCAACACTTTTCACGCGATCAACGCATTGTCTTGCTCATATTTACTTTACTATACAAGGTCTGTACAGATTTATTCGTGAATCTTATGCGTGATTCACAAAAAAAAAATGCAAAGAGAATATAACAATCGTTTTCTTTCTCTTTAAACTTTTCGAAACGATCTTAAAAAATTCAAATTTAAAATTTTCCTAATTGGAAACATAGTAGAGCCACAAAACTTTGGAATATGTATAGGTATTCCTAAATCCACATTAGATAAAGTTTTTCAAATTAATTTCATAAACTCATTTCAATAATGAATTTACCTCAAATCCATAACGAATTGTCTCTGAAAATGGCATGGGTCATTTATATGGTTTTAAACTAAATTATATAAATTTTTTTTATTCTTGTTATGCATTTAATTAAAATACATAATTTATTTTTTAACGCAAATTGACCAAATTCGTTTTGCATTAAAAAAAATCATAGTACGTGTCACTTATCATTTGATAGTATACGTTTAGGAACGAGTATAAATAGGTGACTGTTTTTAACCAAATATTTTAGTTTTTATATAAACGTTATTTGAATAAGCTGTAATTAAAATATGTAAGAAAATTATATTTGGATCAATTCGCAGAATAATTTATTTGATTTTATTAACAAAATCTTTACAATTATATTTTACAGAAAACATGTTGATTCTATTTAGCACAATTTTGCTTCTTCAAGCATTAGCCACGGAAAGCAGTTCTTACCCATTTGCGACAGACTTTTTAAGAGTAATAACCGACAATTTAGAAACATCTCAGAGTAATGTCTTCTATTCTCCAGTTTCGATCGAAAGTGGCCTAAAATTGATCTTGATGGGTGCTGAAGGCAGAACTGAACGACAAATACGAACTGCACTCAAATTAGGCTTTGTTGATAAAATTGAAATTGCCCGGACCTATGCATTTTTCTTCAGCAATATATTTAGTCGACACGTCGACGACATTGGACCCATACTAAAAATGGCCAATCGAATCTACGTAAATGACAATAATCAACTGTCACCAAAATTTAATATAATTGCTAGAAATTATTTCGATGCGGAGGCGGAACAATTAAATTTTTCTGATTCGTCAACGGCCGTTAACAAAATCAATACGTGGGTCGAACAGCAAACTGATAATAAAATAACAAACCTTTTGAAAAATGGAGACATCGATGGTCATCGAAGTACATATTTGGTGAATGCAATATACTTCAAGGCAGAATGGGCGAAACCCTTTTCACTGCATCGGACATCACCAGCTGATTTTTATGAAACTCCAAATAGAATAGTACAAGTGGACACCATGCAACAAGAAAAGTTTTTTAAATATGCGCTGCTGCCTGATCTTAATGCAAAAGCATTAGAATTGCCATACAAAGCATCCGACTTATCGATGCTAATTATATTGCCAAACGAGTTAGATGGGCTCAAGTATCTTGAGCAAGATTTAGCTACAATTGATTTAAGATCAATAAACGAGGAATTGAAATATCAAAGAGTGTCAATATTATTGCCCAAATTTAGAATAGAATTCAAAATTGATTTGGAGACGCCATTGAAACAGGTAGAAGCTTCAAATTTGTTTTTTTTTTAGTAATTTGTATAATATTTTCTTTTCTATGTTTCACAGTTGGGTATCAGGGAGCTGTTTAGCAACAGAGCCAACTTAAGCAGTTTATTTACCAATGCTGCAGATCAAAAAGTGTCCCAAGCAATTCACAAGGCTTATATAGATGTGAATGAAGCTGGTTCCGAAGCATCCGCAGCGACATGTGAGTTTAAGTTGATCTATTATCAATGTAAGGTATAAATATTATTTTTTTTTTATTTATAGTTGTTCAAATAAGAAACAAAGGTGCTGCTAAAAACACTTTTAAAGCGGATCATCCATTCGTTTTTTTCATACGCAATAAGAAACATGTTTTCTTCGTTGGACATGTTGCAAAATTTGCTTAAATGTGTTATATGTAGTTTCTTCTTAAAATAAAACTAATACTCTGTAAATCTGAATTTTTTTTTTTTTGTGTTTCTATTTACTTTTAATAAAGTTTGATTTTAAAAATTGTCAAATTCGTTTCGTTTAAATAAATTCTTTCGACGTGTCTCAATCAATATAATTAATAAGTATAACTGAATCGAAAAATTCGTTTTCAGCTAAACTTTTTAGTTTTTATACAAACGCTGCTGCGATAGAAATTTGTAAGAAAATTTATATTTTACAAAAAAAAAAAAATAAATAAATAAATAAAATAATTTTTTTTTACAGCTAAAATGTTGATACTACTTTGCACAATTTTAATGCTTCAAATGTCAGCCATGGAATGCAGTTATTTTCCATTTACGACGGACCCATTTGCAACAGATTTTTTTAGAGTTATAACTAAAAATGTAGAAACATCTCAGCGTAATCTTATCTATTCACCGATTTCAATTGAAAGTTGCCTAAAATTCGTCTTGATGGGTGCTGACGGCGGCACTGAACGTGAGCTACGAACTGCACTGAAATTAGGATTTAACGCTGATAAAACTGAAATAGCTAAGAGTTATGATAATTTCTTCAGTAACGTTTTCAATCAAAACAACAACAACATTGGACCCATACTAAAAATGGCCAATAGAATCTATGTAGCTAAGACTTTACAATTAGCACCGAAATTTAATGAAATTTCTAGAAATTATTTCCATGCAGAAGCGGAACAATTAAATTTCGCTAATTCAGTCTCATCTATTGAAACTATTAATACGTGGGTCGAACAGCAAACTAATAATAAAATACAAAACCTTTTGGCACCTGGAGCAGTCAATGGCTTGACAAGTGCAATATTGGTGAATGCTATCTATTTTAAGGCAGAATGGAAATCTCCATTTTCATTGAGTAAGACGTATAAGGCTGATTTTTATGAGACTCCAAATAGAAAAGTTCAAGTAGATACAATGAGACAAACAAATCGGTTTAAATATGCGGAGCTGTCTTATCTTGATGCTAAGGCAATTGAGTTGCCATATAAAGCGTCAGACTTATCGATGCTTATAATATTGCCAAACGAGTTAGATGGTCTCAAAAATCTTGAACAAAAGTTAACTACATTTGACTTAAATGCAATTAGCAGCACCTTGCGTGAACAAAGAATAGAATTACTCTTGCCAAGATTCAAAATAGAATTTGAAATTGATTTGAAGACTCCTTTGCAACAGGTTAACGATTGAAATTATTATTTAGTTGCCCTTTATTTTTATTTTTGTATTTTTTTTTTTTTTTTTAATAACTTACAGTTGGGTGTTACGGAACTATTTAGCAATAGAGCCGACTTGAGTAGCCTATTTTTAAATGCTGCAGGGCAAAAAGTGTCCGATGCGGTGCACAAGGCTTTTATAGAAGTGAATGAAGCTGGTTCTGAGGCAGCTGCAGCAACATGTAAGTTTACAGATTGGTAATATTTTCAATAATTATTTATTATCTCTTTTTTTATAGTTGTTAATGTGGGACGTTTAAGCGGAATTCGAAAGCCTGAGACCTTTAATGCAAATCATCCATTTGTTTTTTATATACGCAATAGCGAACATGTTTTCTTTGTTGGACATGTTGCAAATTTTTAAAATTTGAAAAATGCTATAAAAATTCGATATAGCAGCTTAAGTAGCAAAACAGTTTATTTCAATTAAAACAAGCAGAATGTTACAAGATACGCTATGCCCGCCCGCTTGGTATAGATTATAAAATAAATTATATAATACAATAATAGGTTTATGAAACGCACAACTTTCTAAATTGTTATGTTTTCCACAAGTTTTAACGTTTATAGGCGTAGTAGAACAACAATGCAACAATTAAAATCCCCACACCACTTGCAGTTTATTTATTTTTTTTTTTTTTTTTGACGTATTTGGAGCGCGTTTGTCTAGAGCTCAAGTGTCAGTTCAGTTCAGTTCCGGAAGCAAAGCCAAGCCAAGCAAAGCAACGCAAAGCGTTGACACGTTGAGTACTTGGCTTTCATTTAAGTTAACTATGACGCACTAAACCAAAGAAGAAGAGTTTGGAGTATGGTGCTGCCTTTGCACTGTCTAAACACTTTGGGGTAACTGTGCAAAGCAAAGTGTTTGTAATCCCTTTAGATTTGCTCTATTTAAGCAAAGTAGATTGGCACATTTTTCATTTTATTTTATTTGTTTATTCTCTTTTTTTATGCATATCGTATGACTTACGCCTTTTAAAAAATTTGATGAAATTTAAACACTTTAAATTTTGCTTAAGACGACAACTTTTAATTGTTTTATTGGACATTTTTTTTTTTTTTTCTGAATTCGAGCGTTCGCGTGAATTGTTTAATTGAAACTGAATGAAGAGTCTTCTAAAATGTAATATGAGATACAGGTGTGTGCCACCAGAGAAAAAAACACTTTTATTATTTAAAGTATTTTTTTTTTTTTTTTTTTTGTATATTAAAATTTACATAAATATTTGGCACGTTGTGTGTGTGCGTGTGTTATGACAGCTGCATAATAATTAAATAAAATAATTATTCGTAACTTTTTCGAGTCAGTTTAGGGCGCAAATAAACGTAAAAGTATGATTTGGGTTAAATGTGAACTTGTTTGCACCTTGACCTGCTTAAAGGATCTAGCCTGACGTTGAACTTTAGTTGCGCTGCGTTTGTATGTATGAAGCCTGTCTACTTCACAAACAAAGTCAGACCAAATCAATAAAAGTGTTTGGTGTAAACCAATTTAACTTAATTTAATATTTATTTATAAATGTTTTATTTTTACTCAATGCCGGCCTACTTGCAAAGCTGCCTGCGCCTGCCCACAACTTACAAACACATTTACAGCAATAATAACAACAATTAACGTTGTGCACTGACAATGAGCATTTAATTGCACTCTTTTAAAAATAAGTTTAACACTTTAATTGGAATGATTGTAAAAAATTAAAAAAAAAAAAAATAAACAGCGTAATAAATTTTCACTTTGCAGCTGTAATTGTTTTTTTTTTTTGCACGCACTGCTGATTGCGTAGTGTTGAGAAACGAATGAAAGTAGGAAGAAAGGAGTGGGTGAGTGTCGCAGTGTTGTATAGAACAAACGGACAGCAACTGAAGCATAAAAACTAAAAACAAGCTTTCTGCGGCTCTGAGCGACTAAGCTCGTATTATTTATTGTGCCTTGCTCAAGGACTAGCTAGGAACAAAGTATTCAAATATTTTGAAGAAGTTATTTGGGGTATGTATAAGAGCTAACTTTTAAAACGTTATCAACAAAGTATTTAATACAAGGCATTTCATCCAAGCTTGTGGGCGCAATCTATTAAAGTCTCCAGACAAACTGGCATGCGAAGCTAAACCCATTCAGCTTTTAAAATATAGTCTTCCACACGTTCTTCTGGCTTTTATATATGTATACATACATAAGTATTTGTATAAAAATAGTTTTGCCTCTTGCAATTTTTACATACAATCCCCATAAAATAACCAAACACATAACAATTTTTGTGGCAGTTAAAACTCAGCATGAAAGCAACTGCCACTTTTCAAAATCCCCACGCGTTCTTCACAAATCTCAAAAAAAGCTCATAATTAAAGCACCTTCCAGCATAAGTCCTTGAATGAGTCATCGCCATCATACTCATCATCATCATTATTATCATCATCTGTAAGAACATGTATCATTATAAGCCTTTGCTAAGCTACCTTCGGGCTAAAAGTGGAAATGCATTCAAAATAAAAAAAAAGCTTTATTCGCTATTCCATTCCATTTTTCGAAATGCTGTCTATCTGTCACTTCCGGAAACTTGCGCAGCACGTGACTCATGCAAATATTTGCACAACAAGCGACACAACACAAGTGGCAATGTGGATTTTATTTTAGTTTCATTTTGTTTTTTTGTTTTACTAAGCAAATAAAAACTCATTTGCCTGAAAGTGCAGCATAGCAAAACATAAAACGAAAAAAGGATTGGCTTTACATTCATTTGTGCGCTCCTTTGAAGCTGACTATGCAAGGACTACGACGCCAGGCAGTCTGAATGCAAAAAAAAAAAAATATATTGTATATAAAAAATATACTTGGCGTATTTTATGGCACATAGATTGTTTTGCTCTCCATTTGAAATATATTGTTGACAGTTGTTTTAGTTTCTTTTTATTTTTTCTTCTATTTTTTGCCATTTATTTTCATTTAACAAATTGCAAAGATATCTTCTAAGTGGGACAACATAAATTTATCGTTCATTGGAGTGCATCTCTAAATTACAAAATATATTCATATTGTAACTATTTGTAGATATGTTTGGTACATACATATATGTATTATATATATTTGTAATTAGTGGAACTGAAGTAATTTACAATTGAAATTGTGACAAAAGTTGATAAAAAAAAAAGTTTTGGTTTATGAAGATTAAAATCTGGAGAATTCCTTACTATATCAACTTTTAAAAGCTGCTTTGTACCAAACAGTAAATTGGAATTCTGGAAGATAACGACGTTATCTGCTTTCTATAGATTACATAAGGAAGAATAGAGATTAAAACTCCTCATTAACTTTATCTATACAAAGTAGTAGTTGGTCCTTTGTTTAAAATTTTAAAATGTCAGTATATGAATAAATTTGAATATTTTTAGACGATATCCAAAGGCAAAACATGAATATATACCTACTGTACCTATTGTAGAAATTAAACTAATCAAGGTCATTTATAGAAGAAAAATAGAACAAAAAATGACCGAGAATACAAAACTATAATATGTACACGAATAGCAAAAAAAAAAAAATCGCCGGCAAAACAAAACTACACGAACAAGCCATATTCAGAATAGAAAAACAACCCCAAGAAACCGATGTTATATATGAATGTGTAGAAGACGACGGACGAAAACAAAATAAAGACATTCCCACCCACCCCATCTGATCAAAAAAAGGTAGCAATTCGGTTGGCGTGGGTGGGTTGGGATGGTATGGTAAGAATTTTGCATTCATTGTAGCTGTTAGCTGGCATAAAAGCGGCCATTTAAGTGCAGTTACATGACGAATACAAGTGTGTGGATAAGAGTGTTGCATTTTAATCACCATTTGTATTACTTACAGAAACATGCACTAAAAGCGGTTAAAGCACTTTGAATACAATTGCATTTTGTAGATGGAATCACTTTGCTGAAAATAGTTGAATGCTCTTAAGAAATAAAAACGAGGAGAAAAAAAAAAAAACAAGCACAGTCGACGGATTACTCAACAAGTTTAATCAAAATGCATTTTAAAGATGAATTATTCTGAAAAATATTCTCGAAAAGAAAAATTTTTTTTTATAAATATTGAAGGATATTTTGGTATCTTACAACGCAAAGGAGTGTCTCCATAAAATTCCGAACGCGTGCAACCTATGGAAAATCAATACAATTAAAGCACATACAACATACTCCAAGCGTATCCATACGAAGCGAGTTAATGAAAGTGAGCGAAAGAGAACGAGAATTGTTAGGAGTTATTTTACACACAGCCAACACATTGCACATCACCCACATGAGAGGGCTTTGTTGTTAATATATATAATGACAGTGCCTACTCCATCACGTCAAATCACATCACCCTAGAGGCAAAAAAAAAAAAATAAGAACGTTGTTGTCCTTTTAAGAAGGTTAAGTTTGCGGGCACTGCGCCAACTTTTTGTTTTTGTTGCACTTTAAAGAAGAAGTTATTTTTACGCTAAAAGTCAATAAACTCGTCTAGCAATAATGTGGTGCATCGTGTGAGTGTGTAATTCATGTGTGGTAAAAATAAAAAAAAGTTCAACTTCCCTATTTTTTTTTTTTTTTTTTTTTTGTTACTTACCCGATAATTCCGAGACATCAAGACAGCTGGAGCGACTTTTTGTGCGTTGCAGCAAATGTTGCTGTTGCTTTTGTGGACTTCCGTTGCCTGCAACGGCGCTGCCCACACCACTTATACCATTACTAATGGCATTGCTGACGACGCCACCAGCCGCTGCAGTCCAATCTGCATCTATTATGGCTTTCGATGCGCTACGCTTAAATTGTTCCAAAAAGTTGTCAATTTTATTCTCAATTGAATTTGATGGTGAACTCTCCATTTTTCTTTTTTCTTTTTTTTTTTTTTACAAGTAAATAACTTTTCTATTTTCCAAACATTTTTCACTAAAACACTTTACCCAAATAAAACTAAAAAAAACTTTACAACTTAAATGCTTGAAGGTCAATTGGCTTTTTGTAGAACTAGAAAATTTCGCTGTGACCTTAAAAGTTTTGATGACATAGACTGCCAGTCGTTTGGAGAAGTGATAGGCATTTTTTCGTAATAAGATTTGAATTTAAAAAATAATTATAATAATTTTAAACTTATTGCAATTTCACATTATCTCGAGCAAACAAGTGACTGCATAATTTGGAGAATATGGATTTTTGGCTGGTACGTGTTTAAATATTATTTTTTTTTTTTAAATTTTCTCGATTAAATTATAAACATTTTAATTGCACACTAAAACCACTTTCATTAGCAAAATAATTTTCACTTTTAATTGAATTTTTCGTGATAACTTAGACATGGACGCTCCTACTATGTACTTGCGTCTGTCTCTCGTATGTATGAAGAATTTTATCTTCTCTATACTAAAGCATTTTCCTCCACTTTTCCTTTTTGGAATAATTTGCTGGAATTTTTTACACAAATATATTCCGTTTTAGTTGCTGTTGCCTGTTTCGAACCGTGCTTTTGCGTTGCTTAATGTGGACTGAATGAAATAAATGCGATTTGTTGCTGCTTGTGCCACAATTTTATATACGAACTTGCAACAGTGCCACCAGGAAAAATATGCTGTGTCAAAATTAATAGAAAAAAAAATAAAAAAAGAGAGAGAGAGAATGCGCATCGGCGTGGAAATATGGAAAAATTATGAGAGAGGCCTTGAAAAAAAATATAGAAAACTTTGCGCAGAGTATTAAGCGACAAAAAAAGCAAACAATGCGGAACCGGCGCCATCCTGTTGTTGTTGTTTTTTGTTGTAAAACATTGGAAAGCTTACACATGCGCCCCATTTGAGAAGACATTTTGAGTAGCCAAACAGCTGTTTTATGTTTTGGTTTTTCTTTCGAAAACAAAACAGTTGGCAAAATGTTTTTTTTTTTTGTAAAGCTTAGAGAGAATGAAAGAGTAAAGCGGATTTTAACTGAAACTTGCCGAATAATTACTTATGTGAATTATTGAAGATCAAAAACTAAACTTTTTTTTTTTTTGTTATTGGAAATTATTTTTAGGTGTAAGAGAAGCAGAAAGTCCAAAAAATGAAATATTTCACAAGCAAAAAAAATTCTAAATGTGTTAGACATTTTTATTTTTAAGTATTTCTGGTTTATTGTATTAAATAATTTTTTTTTCCGTATTAAATTTATGCAACGTAAAGCTCAAAAATATAAAACGATCAGTTTTATTTGGCAAATGTCTAATCTGAAAAAATACTCTTATTTTTCAAATTCTTTAATAAAGAGATTCAACTTTGTACGTTCAAATTTATTGCGCTCTGATTTTGAAATGCTCTTCATTGATTTGTCTCTACTAGCTTATATTCTCTTATTTTTCATATCAACGAAACACTTACTCTTTCCATTTTAAGTGCACAGGCGCAGGTTTAACTCTTTACAATTTATAAAAGCTGCAATATTTTTACTATAACAGTCCAGCCTTCTCAATATTAAATTAAAAATATGTTAAATAAAAAACCTGCCTACTTCATGGACTCGTTTGGGATAGCTCAACAAAATGTATCTGTTTAGCTATGTCCGTCTGTCCACTTTTCGTGTCAATTCGCAGAATATCTCCGAAATATCGTCACCGATTTTACAATCGCATCTAATCATGTCCATGCATCCACTCTCCTTTTGTTCATCTATCTATCTGTCTATCCGTCTATCTGTTGGCTGTCCACAAAAAAAACATGGTATAACGAGTATTAAAGCTTTGGTTTAGCACAACTAAAGTATTAATTTGCTTATTACTTATATTTAATATTTTCAGAACACTGCATTGAAAACTATTCAAGATACAAAACCTGAACAACACCGGTTGCGATGCGGCTGTGGTTGTTTGTGGTTCTTGTTTGCAATTTTTGTTTTGGCGCCTTCCGACTATACACACACACACACACACATACACATTTATATATATACAAAGACGTACGAAAATATATCATTTTTCTTATTCTATCTTTTGTGGTGTCGTCGGCTCATGTTGTCGGCATTTGTCGCCTACAACGCATCGCATCTGTTTGACTTTATTCGCCGCTTTCGACTTGCATTGAAAACGAAAAAGTATCTCAGCATATTTCAGTTCAGTTTCTCGTCTCGTGGGTAAAACACCACCAAAAGCGCACACTTCGGCAATAAATAGTGAAAACCCGAATAAACAGAAAGTAAAAAAAAATTATAAATCGTGTGAAAAATTGTTTTACATAAAATTAGAACATAAAAAAAGCTGACGCTGAACCCCACCCTAAAATCTTTTTTGCGTTTTTTTGCGTGCATAAAATAAATAAATCCTTTTTTATAAAACTAAAAAGAAAAAAACAAGTGAATTTTAACAAAATGAGCAGTAAGTCTTTTATGCAAAATCAAAATAAAAGAAAACGTGTTAAATTGCAGCTAAATAATTTAAAAAATAAAATAAAAAAAAAAATGAGTGTGTGGCTGCCGCAGCATGGCTGAGAAAATAAAATAAAAATAAGCAAAATAATAAAAAAAAAAAAAAAAACTTTAATAGTAAAAATTATGCATACATAAAAAAATATTTATTAATTAAAATTTCATAATCATAAAAAAAAAATCATGCGTGTTTTTAAGTAAAAAAATCATTTCTAAATTATTTTTTAAGCAAACTCGTAGAATTAAATTATAAAAAAAAACAAAAAAAAAGAAAAAAATTACTTCGACGACCTTTATTGACCTTCAATTAAATTATTTGTGTGCTTTTTGTGTATTTGTGTGCGCGCTGAGCATTAGATTTCTTCTTGCATTATTTGAACATATTTTTTTATATTTAAATTTTATTTTATTTTTGTTTTGCATTTTTTGATTTTACATTTTTTTTTTTATTTTAGTAGAAACAGCAAAACTTGTCAAAAATAGCGAAATACATTTTTTTTTTATTTTCTTTATAATATTTTTTTTTCGGCTGATAAGCTTCATGCATAACTGCGGCGCCGCAAAACATTATGAATAAGATTAGTTGTAGCGAAGAGAGGGAGGGAGGTATGCTATTATATTTTTTTTTTTTTTGGCATTTTTGTGACGTTTTATTGTTTTTTACGTCATTACATGACATTTATTATCAAATATTTGCATTTTCATTGATTTCTTCTTCCGATTGAGTTGCAATTTTTTGTTTTTTTTTTGTTTTGCACGTTTTGACCTAGAAATCTGTTATGGAGAAATGCATTTGTTCCTGAAGCTTATCAGCAGAATTGACATAATTTCACGCTTCTTTACACAAAATAAGTCATTTCTATTTGTTTTCCTATTTATAAATTTAATTTAAACAAATAAGTTGGTACAGTAAAACCTTAACTAATGAGTACGCTAAGTTATAATAATGAAGTATTAATTACGATTGGGGAAAAAATCATTTAAAATATTAAAAAAATTGTAATTAGTTGAAAAAAAACAACGAAATGAAAATATTTTATCTGTTTCTATTACTTCTTAAAAGGGTATATGTATCTATATCTTTAAACAACTTAAAATTTTTAAACTTAGATGGTTTTGAAAAATTACATATTTAAAAACCATTGATCCAAGCCAATGTTCTGGAAGTTTAAGAATTATGAATCATTAAACTTCAGCTCCTGATAATACATCGTATGAATAAAGTCACTATTTTTATTTCAGTAAAGATGTATCTTAATATTGAGCAAATATCTATTTTTTTAGCCAAAACACTTAGTAATTAACTTAATAGTTTACTTAAAGTTTGGTAATACGCAAATGAAAATTAAATTTCCCAAAAACATGCCGATTATTTCATTGTCTTTTTTTGTTAATAAAATAGAATCTGTTTTTGAAAATTTTATACGAATTTTTTTTTCTCGAAGTATTAAAGTATTTTTAGCAGCGTTTTTCATTAGAAATATACATATATGCGCCATATATACATATATGTATATACTCAAAAACATTTATTCACCAAAAAAAAAAAAAAAAAAACATTTTTTTTATGAGGCGACAAAAGTGTGGAAATTTGAAGATCTTAAAATCTTTTTCATTATTTTTTTCCTATGAAAAATTGTTGTTTTTGGCAAAAGCGAAAAATGTACGCCCACACTGCAAATAAAAAGAAAATTTTACTGAACAAAAAAAAAAAAAAAAAAATATGAAGAAAATATTCTATAAATAGTTTTGTATGAAAAGTCATTAAATTGTCATGGAAATAATATTATATATTTGCATGCGCCCGCATTAATAAAAAATCTGAAAATAATTATTCAGATACAGATATTTTTTTTGTTTCGCAGCAGCCATTGTATCTTACATTTAATAGGGGCACCCTTGCTGCGTTTTTAGTAGTTTTACTTGAAAGTGGGTACTGTTGCGATGCATGAATTCCATGTATGTATGTACGAGTATGGGTGTCTGTCGCCTCTGCGTTTTATTTTTCATCCAGCGCTGTGATCATACATCTAAAAATGTATCTTGTATCTGCAGTTGCCTGCAAACATTTTGATTCTTTAGCTCTTGTCGCGCTACAAATTCACATTTCTTTTTAGTTATTTTTAGTTTAAATAAATTGAATGAACATGCACAGATATAAAAATCTATACATACATACTATATAGTATATATATAATTGTTTATACATATATATATATTTATATATATATATGTATACATATATATACATTTAGTATCTATAAGTTGCATGTATGCACTTTGTACATATGTAAAAGAAATTAACCAAAGACATTCCTAAGGCGCACTAAAACGTATAAAGAAAAACTCGTTTCTTGTTTTTTTGATTTTTATTTGCGTAGTTTTTCGCCGGTTTGCATTGCCGATTGCATTGCCGGTTCTTGGCGGTTCGCGTTGGTGTTGCATGTGCAACATCGCTGCAACTGCAAGTCAGCAACGTCGCAATTTATGACATTCATTGTCGTAAACGAGTTCTGGCAATGATATTGAATTCTTTGTCGTCGCTCGGCTTAATGTTCTGTGACGCATTATGAGCGTTCGGTACCACGGGAAATGGAACTGTACCTCCTCTATTTTATTTGCAAATTTTTTTCTTTTTATTTTGAACATTTTTAAACATCAAACTTTGCCTTTTGAGCGCTACATGTGGTGAACGCTAAAGGGAAACGTTCTATATCTTCCTCGATATACAATATAAACATTGTATTCAGGATCAGCTTCTAAAGATGATGTAGCCTGGTACGGCTTTCAGTATGTCTGTTCTTCTAAAATTCTTTTTTTTTCTGCCTAAACGTTTTATAGATTAGAATCAAGTCTTGTTTGAGTTGGTTTCCAATCTCTTATATTATTCATTGAAATACTAAATATAATTCACAATCAGTTCAAACTGTATTTAAAAAAAAATAAATAAAACGTACACTGCATTTTTGTTATATTTATAAATATAGTTTAAACTAGTTGTGAATTATATTCATTATTTCAATAAATGACAAAATAAATTTCATGCCAACCTAAAGTAATTTTAAAAATCAGATTTAATAACAATAAGCATTATCTCAGTAGGTAATCTATTCTATCTGATTTCCTTAGTCAAGAGTAACATTGAACTTGTAGAGCGTTTACGCTCTTTCATTTCCAGTTTTGCATTAATTTTTATCAATTTTATTTTGTTCGCATTATACGCTGATAAAATAAAAGCAAAGATTAAAATAAAATGTGGATACGAAATGCTAAAGACATGCGTCAAAAGTGGATGTTAAAGTTCAAAAATAAGCAAAGAGCAATGATAGTAAGCAACAAACTCAACTTACTCTCTTTGCATAAAAACAAGAGTAAACCAAAAGCTTTAAAAAATAATACACTGCGCGAAATAATGAATGGTGTATCATTTTATTTATTTTTAGTAGTATAAATTTTATTTTACTTTATTTAATTTTAACCGCTGTCAAGTCTAATGATAAATTTATTTTTTTAATAGATTTTGCACAGCTGTTGTTGTTTGTTTTTATTATTCAAAAAAATTATTGCGTATTTTAATGTGTGGTGAAATACAATAAAAAAAAATTTCAAAATTTGACAACTTCACAAACAAAAAAAAAAAAATCGTATATTGTGATGAAATTTATTTATTTTTTTTTTTTTTTAAACTTTATTGCCTTGTGTATTTAATTTTGTGTATTTGTTATTTTAATTTATCCATTTGGTAAGTGACACAAGATTTTTCACAATTTTTGAGTATATCCAGAGTAAATGATTTCATTTTTATTTTAGGCACAGCTACTCATTGTACAAAAAAAAAAAAACAAATAAATAAACTAGATACTAAAGACATTTGACACATCATTCTACTTAGTTGTAGTATTTTGGATTATGTAGTCACTCATGCATATACATCAAATGTATCTATACGTATACAAATGTCGTATAATCGTAATTAATGCGCATGCTGCTGCCCATGTCAATCATACACAAACTCAGCACAAATCAATTCGACTGAAAATGAGCTACTTCAAGACAAAAAAAAAAAAAAAAGATATAAACGAGAATTGATCAGGATTTTGCAGTTGATCGTGTCTGTTTCCTGCCTGGAATGCATTTTGCATAAAATTTGATTACATTGCACTGAGCACAGGTAGTGGTTGTTGTAATTATTAAATATAAACAAATAATTTCTTATACTATTTAATTTCTTAATAATATTTTTTGTAAAATAAAAGCTTAATCTTTCAAGTGCGCTTTCTAATGCAAAAACAAAAAACAACGACAATTTTTTACAGTGTAAATACAACACAGCAGCTAATATTTTTTTTTATTTAACCTCTGTAATGCACCGTTTATACGATCAAAAACTTTTACTAAATTTTATGTATCTAACTAAATAATTTAATTTAAATTTTATTAAACTCAACAAATCTGTTAGATATTTTATTTTGTTTTTAAAATAAATATTGTATAATTAACCATTTTAATTTAAGTTATTTATAATTTAAAGAATCTAAATATTTTGTAAATAACAATTATATTGGAAATAAATATGTTTGTAAATATTTTACCAAAAATAATACAAAAAAAAAATTGTTTTATTAATTTAAAAAAAAAAAAACACACACACACACAATGAAAATACCAACATGCATGTAGCTAATAATTTTAACTATGGATTATGTACATTTTTGCAACAGTCTCAAAAGAACTGAGTCCATTAAGTCCCTCAGTTTATCTTTTCAGAACACATAAATATTCAAAATCAAAACCTACATTTTCCAAATTCATAAACATTTTATGGAGAATTTCTAAGACTTTTAAATATATTAAACCTCCAAAAATATTTATTTTGTTTGGTAATAATGTTGCCTAGTTTACTTTCACAAAACTTATTTGCAAATGAAAACTGGAACATGCCTGACTACACATATTTTAATTTTTGTTTTTTATTTATTTTTTTATTTATTTTTTATTATTTGTAAAATTTATCCTGGCATTGTTTATGTCATTTGCAATCGAAAATAGTTGTCTTAAATTTAGCTGCTGAATATTTTTTATACATACGAGTGAACTCGATAATTGGAAACTTTAATGAACTCTCACAAAACAATAAAATCCTAAAACAATATATTTGTCTAATTAAAAAAAAAATATTGTTTTTAATTAGTTTTGCTTAATTAAACTTGCTGTCAAAAATGCCGAAATAAATATTATTTATTTTATTTTTTATAATTATTTTTTTTTGAATTCTTTTTATTTTTTGTTTTTTAAAAATTAAAATAAACGAAGCACAACTGTGAAAAAAAATGTTTTATGCCAAGAAATTGCATGTTAATCTGCTATTGCTGCTGCCGCTACTCATTTTCTGCGTAATACAAATAAATAAATTTATTAAATATTCGCCAAAATGCTGACGCAATCTAAAGATATAAAAACAAAAGCAAATAAATAAAAAAAAATCCTTGTGAAAATTCGTTGGAAATAACTCTTGCGTCGTTTTTTTTTTTTTTTTTATTTATCTAACTCGTCTTATATTTTGTTTATTTTATATTTTTCATTTAAAATTTTCAATTTTTCACACAGAATTTGCGTGGGTGACGTTGACGACAAATGATACCTATTCACTGGGTGCGCTTGTGCTGGCGCATTCGTTGCGCCGTGCCGGAACTGCACATCAGCTTGCAGTGCTGGTTACACCCTCCGTCTCGGAATCAATGCGTGATAGACTAAAGGACGTGTACAATGTTGTACAAGAAGTCAATGTACTCGATTCACAGGATGCCGCAAATTTAGCGCTATTGGCCAGACCCGAACTGGGTATTACCTTTACAAAATTGCACTGTTGGCGTTTGGTGCAATTTGAGAAATGCGTTTTTCTCGATGCCGATACGCTGGTAAGGATTATCATGTTTAAAACGATTTGTCCTTTATCTTTAAATGAATTAATTTTTTGATTTTAGGTGCTCAAAAACTGCGATGAATTGTTTGAACGTGAAGAACTCTCCGCTGCACCCGATGTAAGCTGGCCCGATTGCTTCAATACTGGCGTTTTCGTTTACAGACCAAGTTTGGATACATTCAAATATATTACAACATTTGCACTAGAGAATGGCAGCTTTGATGGTGGTGATCAGGGTCTGTTGAATGAATATTTTTCCGATTGGGCCCATACCGATATCACGAAGCATTTGCCATTTATTTATAATGTTACTGCATATGCTTCCTATTGCTATTTGCCTGCATTCAAACAGTGAGTAGAGTACGATTATATATTTTGTATCTATTACTATGTAACTACTTTCATATTCTCGAATTACAGATTCAGAGATAAAATAAAAATTTTGCATTTTGCGGGTAAGCTGAAACCTTGGCTGATCAGTTTTAATTCGGAGACTAAAACCGCAGCCACACCTTCCGATTATTCGCATGCTCACGATTTAATACAGCTCTGGTGGAATATCTTTTGTGAGAATGTACATGAGCGTTTATCAGATAATATGGTAAGTTAATATAAAAAAAAAAAAATTAAATATAGAAAAAGAAATATTTTATATATTTGTGATCACTTGAAATTGTTTGTCAGAAAACTGATCCTATTTCTATACTAGTTTTGTTCTGTTCTCGTTTATGAAAAAAAAACAAAAACTAATACAATTGTCGAATATTTGATTAACTCTGCTGCGATTGATACCTTGACTAAACTGTTGCTATAACTCTTCTCGGCTCTTTAATAACTTAAACAAACTTAAACACTTAAAGCAACCGCAAGGAATTTGTTGTAGTGATAATAACGTATTTATAAATAATGAATTTATAAATAATGAAGCTGAGGTAAGCAAAAAAACAAATCTGAAAATTAGAAAATATCTTTTGTAGCACAAAAACACACAAATAAACCTCAGAGCACTCAAACAAAAAAGCACAAATTTATTTAAAATAGTTTTTTAGACTAGAATAGTTCATTTGTAAATATTTAATAGTCCATTTATTATTTATTTATGCATAATTTGTGTGTCAATGTTTAAACAAAAAGCCATTTGCCATATTTATAACTTCAATTATCAAATTCAATATTTATTCTATTTAATGGAAAATGTTGTTTAGACCTTGTTTCATTTTTTAAATAGTTTTTAAATATTTATTCATGCTCTCTCCTTTTTTTTTTTTTTTTTTTGTAAATAAATTTATTTTTTTTTTAGATTCATTGTAATATATTTTCGTTTTTTTTTTTTTTTTTGTTTTGTAGCCACACCCAATGTGCTTAGAAAAAATTATAAAATGTATCTAAAGATTGAAATCGCAACATGCTGCGCCTAATTGGCGCAATCAATGATAAATTTCGAGATCATTTCACTTATAGCTTGCGTTTCACTTCTTTATAAGCTCCAATTTTCTCGGCTATTTAGCATTTTTTTTTATATTTTTTTGCGATTTATTTATTTCTTTTGTATTGCAAGCAATTTGGCCAAAAGCCAACAAAATGTTTTCTTTGCAATATCGATAAATATATTTAAGCCAAATGGCTTTTATCTTTTTGTTGTTGTTGTTGTTTGTATAGCGATTGTACTTGTTTGCTTGTGTAGATAAATTTAAAGCAAAAAGTGCATTTGTGAAATGCTTCTTGACGTTATCGTTAAAAATATTTCTTATAGATACATTTTTGAGATACATTATTGAGATACAAATTATTAAAATATAGAAACAGTTTTTAAATATTTAAAGTATAGAATATCTTTAGTTTAATGCAACCAAAGCTTGAATACACTTTATAAAGAATGACTGAGTAGCAGCTTAGTGTATCTAATTGCAGTATTTGTAGTTCTATTTAAATCCTTTGTTTGTTATGAGTCTGAAAATAATGCTTTTATGTTGAATTTTTTTTTCTTTTGATTTTATTTTTATATTTTTATTTTTTATTTTATTCTTTTTTAATAAACTATGTTGCGCATTCTAACATTTTACACCTGTATCAATATTAAAATCAAATAAATCGCTTTGCAAATTGGATTAAAAAATAATAATACAAAAAAAAAAAAAAAAATTAGTGCCATTATCTGTCAATAACGCCTCGCATGTATCAGCAATCAAATCAAGAATACAAGAATACTATAAACTATGCCGATCACGAACATGTTAGAGAATTTCGTGATCCTTGGGAAGATTACTATGTTAAATTGGAAATGCAAAATGAAATTGAACAAAACGTTGCAGTTGCTGCGGCTGCCGCTGCTGCTGCTGCTGCTGATACTGTAGAACAAATCGATTTCAATTCAAATCAAAATGAAAACTTAAATGAAAGGACGAAAGCTGTAATAGCGGCGGATATACAAACAAATCAAAAACAAATTGATGAACAGATTAATAGAACACATGAAGCAGCACATGAAGCTGAAACGAGGATGACGATGACAACGACAACGACGACAGCTACAACGGCGACGACAGGATATGAAAAACAGAAACAGCAGCAAGATACAAAAGCCACAGAGGTGACAACAGCAACAACAAAAGCAACAGCAACAACTGTAGCTAAAGCTGTTGTTGCACATAGCATGCCAACAACAATAAAAACAACAAAAAGAATAGCAACAACAAAAACTGCCAATAAATTGGAAGAGTCGTCCTCCTCTAATATAGATGTAAATAGTAATAAATTGAATGCAATAGATTCTAATCAGAAGCATAGAAGAAATACAGTAAAAGCTGATAAAAAGAAAAGCAGCACAAAGTACAAAGCGAACATGAGGTAAAAATATACAAAAGCAGTAAAAAAAAAAAAATCTTTGGGCAAAAAATAAGGAAAAAAAATTACTTAAAAAATGAACGTAACTATTCATGCGTAGATTTATAAACCTCATAGATACGCTCATTCGATTTAGTATACTTGTCTCGTATGTTCATTTTAATACTTGTCTCAGCTCCTCCTGAATTGCAGGGAAAAATCTCATAAAATGTCATTATAAACTGTTGTGTGTGTGTGTTTGTGTTAGTGCATCATATCGTGTCTAGTCTTGACTTGTCTCTTCTCATTTCTTCTTGTGTCAGATACTGTCAGCAATGTTCACTTTTATCTACAAAATTCTTTTCATATCAAACAAAAAAGAATATGAATTTACTTTGATAGCAGCAAAGCTTAAATACTCTTTACATTGTAAAAAAAAAAATGGTAAACAGACGGACGGACATATTTTAATTGGAAGTCAGCATTATTGCTACGCAGAAGGACGCAGCAATGGATAAATGGACAGCTGCACTTTTTTAGATTTTTTAATTTTTTTTTTTTTTAATTTGCATGAAAATTGTATCAAAATTAATATACTTTCAATATTTTACATATGTGAAGAGTACATAAAAGCAATCTTATTTCTATAGCTTCACTTAGTTGCTTTAAATTGTCAGAACTTATAATGGTGACGTTGTCAGCTGCTGCTGCTGCTACTGCTGTTATATATCGAATTCTATATATATAGTACATGTATATTTATTGTTGTATTTATCCTTTCATTTAATGTAAGAAGTATTTTGTGTTTTTATTGTTGTTGTTGTTGTTTTTTTGTCATTTTTATGTTCATTGCACGTCAAGTGCACTTCTTACCTTTCATTGCATTTTGTTTTGTATCTGTGTGTGTGTGTACGTGTATATCTAAAGATAAAATTTAAGCCAATTGGAAAACCATGCACACAATACGAGTGTAGTACCAACAAATTTTCTCTAAATTTATAAAATCTATAGATGATACTGTCTGTCTGTCTGTCTGTCTGTCTGCCTGTCAATGGCAGATATTAAAGTTGTCATTGTTCAATTGCGCAGATATTGACAATGTGTTGAGTATTGAGTGCGGCATGTGCGTTGAATGTTTGCTTCATTATTTCGCTATAGCAATCAAATGCAATGCAGTCACTTTGAAGTGAACTGTTTAATTTTTGGTTTTGCGATTTTGTTCATTTTTTTTTTTTTTTTTTAAAGTTAAATAAGAAAAATTTCATATATGCATTTTCCATATTAGCGTAATTTTCTCATAAAGGTAAAAAGTATAAAATATTTTATTTATCTTTCTCAAAATTATAAATTAAATTCATGCATAAAACTATTCAAAGCAATCTAACACAAAAATGTATTGCTTCGAAACTTAATAACAACAAACTTAAACTAAACACTAATACATGAATACGCACTGTTTTATAATTAATTATATCTATGTTGTTGTTGTATATGTATGTATGTGTGCATGTATTTGTATATGTAATTGTATTGTTGCGCTTGTCTAGTTTTAATTTAACAAAAACAAAAATGAGAAGAAAAAAAACACACACATTTTTACTTTAAAACAAAATTAATTATTTTTGTATTGCCTACTTTCAGGCTGGGCTTGCTGGTGCCTTATCGCAGCTGCGTCTTGGCGCACAGCGTACACCCGAACAGGAATCTTATGAAAATTTGATGCGTCGTCAATGTTGGGAATCTGGACAGATTGATTATGCTGGCGCTGATTCATTCGACAATATATGGAAAAGAATCTCACAAACTTTAGAAGAGAAACCAGCTGAAATAACAAAGGAGGATGCTGCTGATAAGTCTGGTAGTTCATAATTTGTTCGTACGTCGTTTAGTAGTTCGTTCGTTTGTACGTTTGTACGTTCGTTCCAGTCAGACTCTCTCTCGTACAATTGTTCATTTTATTTGTAGAGAACAAAAAAAAAAAAAAAAAAAAAAAGGCAGCAAGCAATTTATTTCAACTGAAGAAGAAAACTGATATTTATTTTTGTAACAAGTGCCAAACACACACACACACAAACACACATATGGTAAAAGGATACAGATGCACACACACACACACATATATACGCACAAAGAATTCAAATAACTTAAGTAACAAATACTTTTTTTTGTTTTGTTTTGAATGCTGCAAAGACAATTGCAACTTAAGGCAAAAGTGTGCACGCATAATATGCAAATAAAAATGTATATATTGCACAGTTTTTAATTAAGTTTTAAAATTTTCATTAAATAACTTTCTGTTGTGCCAATAATGTATGTTGTATGTTTGTACATACACACCCATATACATATGTTTCGTACTTTACCTCACTTGCAACAGTGCCAAAAGTCAAATTCTCGTCTATAAATATACAAGCAGACAGTTAAGTTTGGGGCAATATTTACAATAAAAAACACAACAAAAAAAGTCACACACACACACAAAACAAATACACAAGCATTTTTCAGAGATTAAAATATACATATTTATGTATTGCGCCTGAATGCATACTACAATATTGTGTTCCTTACTCAAGTTCACTGAATCACATTCATTCATTTTATCTTTTATTGTTTTATTTTTACGTTATTTTTTGTTTTTTATACAAAAAAAAAAATGGAAAACAATGCTGTGTAAATTTTGAAATAAAAAATAAATGAAGCAAAAAATAAATAAAATAAATACTTCCGTGCCATGTTGTTGTTGTATTCTGTTTCAATTTGCTGCAGTTTTTGTAAATGAGTTGTATTTGCCTTCAAAGAATTTATGACTATGTGTAAGTGTGTGTGTGTGTGTATCTGTTGCTTATCTCTTAATAATTTACAAGTTGTGTCTAAATATTTGTTTAACAAAAATATATATTCAACTCTCCTTATTTCTCCCTCTCTTTATCAAATGTCTTAATAATATATTTATTTTAAAACATGAAAAAAAAAAAAAAAAAAAACTTGTTTCTACATTGTGGAAATACAAAACGTTTAAATGTGCATTTTTATTTTTAGTTTTTAATTAATATTTATTTATTTATATTTAAAACTTAGCACAGATATTTGAAATTATATGCTGCTATGGTTATAAATTGTAGAATTGCTCTATTATTAGTTTTCTATGGCATCAATGGATGGTTTGGCGTATAGAGGTACTTGGTGATTAAGCAATATTCTAGAGCTTCAAAATTATAGCCATAGCCATGCAAAATAGTGCTGTGCTATAAGATTTCGTATTTAAATACCATTTATACGTGTTTTTTTTTTTTTTGTTTAAGTTATTATTTCTTTTATTTATTTATCTTATTATTTTGTAAATTTACATCTTTTTTGCAGTTATTTATTTTTAAGTATCAATCCGCTCATTACAAAACAACAGCATCAAACGTCTACGAATTTTTCTTGTTATTTACTTTTAATTATTACTTTGATTTGCATAAATATTTATTTTGCATCATTTTGTGTATTAATTAAAAAAAAAAAATATTTTAAGTTTGACATTTTAAGCCAAGTAAACTAATATTTGTTTTATAGAAAGACATAAGACATGTTAGCCAGCAGCACAACAATACACGAAAAGAAAAACACACATTTTTGCACAAATCTTTAGAAATATTTTATCAATCATTTTGCTTAAAGACACACAAAATCAAGCGCATAAAAAATTTACCTTGCAAAAGCTTAGAAACTAAATCCAAAAAAAAAAAAAAAAAACAAACTAAAATAAATCTTGCAGATAATGAAAGCAACGATGACGAATTGCTAACACAAACAGCAACAGCATTGCTCGAACATCGTTTAGCAAAGCCAATTAGTGATAACAACAACAGCAACCAAACTAACGAAACAAAATCCGCTTTAGTTAGTACAAGTTCAAGTTCAATAACAGCAACAGCAACAACAACAACAACAGCTAATAACAATACTAACAAAAATGCAACAAATAATCAAAACAAAAACAAAACTGCACAACCGCAAAAAGTCAACAGCAGCAACAGGAGTCACAGGAGCAAAGAGTAACACAACGACAACAGCAACAGCAGCAGCAGCAGCAGCAACAGCAATCGTCCTCTTCAAAGGCGAGCAGAGGGCGTGCAATGCGTAAATTTAAATAGCAATTACTGAAATTGTTGACTTACTACAGTTGTATGCTGCCAGTAGACTATTGGGAGCAACGACTGCAGTCGATATCATTACCACCGGAACCTGTGCATGTTTAAGTACAAAAAAAAAAAAAAAAAAAAAAAACAAAAAATATCTCCAATACAAATTAAACATATTAAAATCGAATTTGTTTTTATTATTCTTTTTTTTATAAAATATTAAAAACTATTGTACGCTGTAATTTAAAAAACAAAATTACGCTTTATATAAACAAAAAAAATTAAATTAGCGCTTAAAAAGCAAAATTAACCAAAAAACACACTCAGCCTCAGCAGAATAAATTTTTCGAAAAAAATTACAAAAACAAAAAAATATTTAATACACTTTAAACACTTTATTACACCCACCCGTAAACTCAGAACTCTTGACCTCCGCTGACATCGAAGATGGTAAGATCGAACGTGATGCCGCAACTGGTGCAACCACGCAGTATAAACTGATCGAAGGTGGCTATGAAGTAATTACCACCACACCACAACCCAATGGCACCGTAAAAACTTCAACGCGTACCTTCTGGGATCCGAAACCAGTTAGCGAGGCTGACATGGCTAAGGAAGCCGAGAATAAGAAGCTCATACAAAAACGTTTGGGCAAGGAAGTACGCATTGATAAGCATACCACCATGCTGACGCGTGCCATTGAAGGTGGCTACGAAGAGGTTTATACCACAATCAATGACGATGGCTCGCGTAGCATGCGCACAAAGACCTTTTACGATTCAGTGCCGACCGAGCTTAATGAGCAAACTAAGACGACGCAAACGAATAAGAAAACTGTTACGCGTAAATCGTCCGTGGACTCAACCGATTCAACTGAATCGCGTCGTGTTGTGCAGAATTTGCGGCAGCAGCAGAAGAATGTCGTGCAGAATGTCAACGATCAACAAACGAATTATCGTGAGGAGTCAACCATTGAGGAAACGCGTCGCGTAACACAAAATATTGAAATAACTGAAAATAATCGCACTGTACGCAAGAATTCGCTGCAGGAGCAAAGCTTGAAGGCCATCACACACAGCAGCACGGATGGCGCACCGAAGAAGAAGTCGAAGAAGCCAAAATCTTCAGCGCCACCACCACCTGCTGACTTCGTGCAGAACGATACTACGTCGGTGGCATCGAAGCGTGTGCCCGGTGGTGTTGAGTATACCTATTCGACTGAATTGGAATCGGGCAAGACAATTACCACATCGAAAACTGTCTACGAGGAAGAAGAAGTTGAATTAACTGAAGAGGAAATTAAGCAGTATAAGAAAACGCTGAAGGATGCTGAGAAGCATAAGAATGTTACAACCACTAAGAAGCTCAAGTCCGAATCGGGCACCAAGAAGATTGTACCATCTGAGAATCCCGGAGATGTTACTACTGTGGAAACCATTAAAATCGAGGGTGGCACCGAATATCATTATACCACCGTAACTGCTGAGGGTATTGTTAAGAAGGCAGTTAAGACTGTCTTCGATCCAGTGCCCAGCACAAAAACCAATCCTGATGATACTGACGAAGAAGAGATTATTGAGGAATATGAGGAAGAGATCATTGAGCCTGGTGAGAAGAATGTCAGAACTATTGAAACTATCAAACAGTTACCAACAAAGTTTGAAGGTAAAAAAAATGAAGAAGAAAACTTTTAACTTTAAATGTGAATTAATAATTTTTTTTTTCCAATAATTTTCTGCAGAGGAAGTTACCATTACGCATGAGAAGAAAGAGAAGAAGGTAAAGAAGTCGATGGTCATCAGCAGCCAGTAAACAGCACACACAACACACACTAATGCACAATATATAAATATATCAAACACATACACACACACACACACTCTGCTAGCATTGTTATAGCTGAATTGGATAATGTTCTACTCGAATTTAAAGTTCCTCATTCGATCTTTGCTAATGGAAAATGTTTTTTATTTTTTTTTTCAAAAAATTATTTCAGCGTCCAATTCAGTTAATATTTTCAGGTCTTTGTTCAGTTTTCGTAAGCCTAGTGCTAAATTATATCGGTAGCTATCTTTTGCCTTAACACTTCTTTTATTCTCAATTTATTATTGTGCCTATCTATTTACTTATATGAGAAATATGAATGTATTAAATTAACATAATTATTTTATTTAATAAAGTTTTGAGTTGTTGCTAAAAAATGGAAAATTCTCCTTCTAATTTCTCTTTACTTTCTTCTTGTGCAAAGGCACTGAATGCTTCTTGCGTAAGCAGACACTAAGCAAGAGCATAGGTAAGATGCAGAACGCTAAGCCAAGTGCTATGACATCCAATAAATAAAACTGATACCAAGGCAAGTCAACACCAGCGGCGATCATATGTGGTGCACCACGGTGTTCGATGACATAATCGATCCAATACATAGCCGTATCCATAGCACTCAGCGGACGATCACGGAATATGCGTGAGGCTCGCTCAATATTCGTTTTGTATTTTGTATTTTCAAGTAATTCTAGCAAAGCAGACTTAAGATCTTCCACAGTTAAAGTACGATGGTTTAAGCCAAGTGCATAGCCAGCCACTTTGGCTTGATTAACATTTAAATGCTGATCACTGTACACGGGCATGCCAAGCATTGGTACGCCATAATGCACTGCTTCCTGTGTGCCAAACAAGCCGCCGTGTGTAATAAAAACTTTAACGTTTTTATGCGCTAAAATATCATTTTGTGGCATCCACGCCTGCACCATAACATTGTCGGGCAGATTCGGCAGCTTTTCATCTTCAAATTTCCACAGCACGCGTTGTTTAAGTTGTCTAAAGACTGTAAGGAATATTTCTAGTTTTTCTGGAGACATATCAGCGCTACGCACTTGGGTACCTATTAACGAAACATTTCCATATTTTATTAATTCACGGAAGATAAATTTTTTCAATGCTTACCCAAACTAAAATAGATTGCACCATGTTGCGCCTCGTCCAGAAATTTTTGTAAATGTTCTGGCAAAGCTTTTGGCGGCACAATATGCAAACCACCAACTGGTATTATATTAAACGATGTAGGTCTGGCGGTAATGAGTGGCATATAACTATTTATCAGAAACGCCGTAATATTTCTTTCCAGTTGCTCAACAGTTGGTACCGCTTCGGATAAATGTGAAAAATATTTTCGAAGCACTGCATTCTGTGCCGGTTTATAGACAACTTTTCGAAATAAATCATCGAAAGCAGACAAAAATGTATTTGAAACACGCTCGGCGTATGTTAAGCGATCCGTAAAGGGTTTATAGTGGTGTGGTACATAGGACCATGGTGACATAATGCCCACCATTTGGCTCATATAATTGGTATAGCCTAGAGTCGACACTGAGATTACGGGTACATTATAAAGTTTGCCAAACATCAGTGCTGGCTCATTGAAGAATTGTTCGGTGAGCAGTAAATCGTATTTGCCAATTTTATGTTGCTCATTGATGATTGCCTGCACTCCAGGCTGATCAAAGGCGAATTCGGTACTCTTGACGCCCATCCAGCGTGTCAGGAAAAACGTTACTATAGTGAAGGTATCTGGTGCATCGAATATGTTATCTATTCTGGAAATTTGTTTCACTAAAAGCAAGAAATTTATAAAGTTTTTCTACTTATTTCCTGTTTTATATTTAATACTGCTTACGTTCAGTCCAGAAATCGTATGCCGGTATTAGTACTTCGGTATAATTTTTGCCTAAATTCTCCTTGGCCATGCCATGGGGTGTGACAAATGTTACTTCGTGTCCTCTTTGAATTAATTCTCGAATAATGGAATGTGTCATCATGAAATGGGATTTTGTTGGAAAGATGAATGTCGCCAAAATACGTGCGCCATGGCTCGGTTGCATTTGCTGCAAAGTGGCCAGGCATAGTAACAAAATTTTTAACAACGATACTAGTTGCTGTGATAAGAAAAGAAATAAGTTTTGATTAGAAATATTGAACGTTGAGCTCTACCGCAGCGCTCAGGTATTTCAAAATTAATCTAAAATCATTCGATATAATAAAAAAAACACATTTTGAGTTGATCAAACCAAAGAGCAGAAATCAAATTAAAATTTCATTTTAGGATTTTGTTTTAAAATATTCATTTTTAATTTTATTTATTTATTTATTATAATAACGTATACACACCATAATAATAAACGTTCCGAGTCGCACGGCAAGCAAACGGCAACTGATCGTTTCAAAGAGAACGAAACAAAATTGAGGTCGGTGAACCATTTGAAAATCTCATTTTTATTAACATTTGAAAAGCTTTGAGTATAACAATAAAAGAGAGAAGCACGTGTAGGCCAATACTTAGATAAAAGTTAAATAGTGTTACTCAGTTCTTCTTTAGTTTAGTAATTTTTTTGTTTTTGCTACAAAAGCATTTTGAAATAAAAATATAAAACAACGTAAATACTGCAAAGACCACTGCTAAAGCAGCACCTATCACATCCAAAAGATAAAACTGATACCAGCTGAGATCCACACCTGCAGCAATTAAGTGAGGAGCACCGCGATGTTCGATGACATAATCGATCCAATACATTGCCGTATCCATAGCACTCCGTGGACGATCACGGAATATGCGTGAAGCACGTTCAATATTTGTTTTATATTTCGGATTCTCAAGCAATTCCACGAGTGATGCCCTAAGGCTGTCAGCAGTTAAAGAAAGTACGTTCAAGCCGAGCGCATAACCAGCAGCTTTTCCTTGATTTATATTTAAATGTTGATCACTGTAAACGGGCATGCCGAGCATTGGCACGGCATAGTGTACTGCTTCCTGTGTGCCAAACAAGCCGCCGTGTGTAATAAAAACTTTAACATTTTTATGCGCTAAAATATCATTTTGTGGCATCCACGTTTGCACCATAACATTGTCGGGCAGATTCGGCAGATTTTCATCTTCGAATTTCCAGAGTACGCGTTGCTTAAGTTGTCTAAAGACTGAAAGAAATATTTCTAGTTTTTCTGGAGGCAAATCTTTGCTGCGTAGTTGTGTTCCTATAAAGAGAAACCATGTTTTTTACTTTAACCATTTATTAATATATAAAAAACAAAACTTACCTAAGCTGAAGTAGATTGCACCGTGTTTCGCCTCATCCAAAAACTTTTGCAGTTTTGCTGGCAACGTTTTTGGTGGTTTTATATGCACGCCGCCAACTGATATCATATTATATGATTTAGGCCTTATCGTCGTGAGTGGCATGTGGCTATTTAGCAAGAACACTGATATATTTCGCTCCAACTGATCGACAGTCGGTACCACTTCTAGTAAATGTGAGAAATACTTTTTTAGCACTTTATTCTGTGCCGGTTTATAGAAAAATTTTCGAAATAAATCATCCATTCCGCACAAATACGTATTTGTAACACGTTCCATAAATGTTAAGCGATCTGTTAATGCTCTAAAACTATAAGGTACATAGGACCATGGTGAAACAATGCCCACCATTTGACTCATAAAGTTCGCATAGCCAAAGGTGGAGACAGTAATTACTGGTATATCGTAGAGTTTGCCAAATATCAAAGCGGGCTCATGAAAGAATTGCTCTGTGATGAGTAAATCGTATTTGCCAATCTTATGCTTTTCGTTGATGAGTGCTTGCACTTCAGGCTGATCAAAGGCAAATTCTGTGGTTACAGTACCCATCCATTTTAACGTAAGTAGATGGTCAACTTCGGACATATTGGGCATATCGAAAACGTTTTTTATATTCGAACCGTTCATGACTAAAATAAAGCGAAAGATAAATAAAGTTTTTAAATATAGTTTTTTCTTTAATTCACTCTACTTACATGTGCCCCATAAATCAAATTGTGGTATTAGTATTTCGGTATAATTTTTGCCTAAATTTTCTTTGGCCATGCCAAAGGGTGCCACAAATGTTACTTCGTGTCCTCTTTGAATTAATTCTCGAATAATGGAATGTGTCATCATGAAATGACTTTTGCCAGGAAAGATAAATGTCGCCAAAATGCGTGCGCCGCAGCTTGAGTCCAACTGTTGCATCGACGCAAGGCATAGCAGCAATATTTTTATCAACGATTTTGGTTTCTATGATAAGGAAATAAAAATAAATATAATATTGCGGACATTATGTAGGTCAAAATATATACTATAGATGTATGTAAGCAGCTGATACAAATATATTTGCCCATTTTAACTGCCCTTACTTAACTATAATATTTGCAATTGATATAAAAAATAACAAAAAAGGTCTATAAAGCAATTTTTTTTTTTTTTAATTAAAATAAATTGTTTAATTAAAGAATACGCACCATAATTCGAACTTCTATGTCAAAGATTTTTTTTAATTTCTTTACACGAAACCGTTCCGCTTTTATACTTCGGGCTCTGAAGCCAAACATAAACTAAAATTTATACAAATGGTGAAATGAACAAATTGATATCAATTTAAAACAACATGACTTGTACAAAAATTTAAATTTGGGTATAGTCGAAACTTAAATACACGCCAAAGAACTTGTATTGGTTCTGATTTTAGTACAAAAAGTATTTATCAAAGTAGTTAGGCAGGCAGACGGATGGATGGACGGACGGGCAATGGTAGATTAACTCGTCTCGTAGAGATAATTTATATTTTTAAATGCGTTACAAGCTTTACAACAAACTGATAAGACCGGCTTCACACAATGCGTGTAGAGTGTTTTGGTCAATACTTTTATAAACGTTTTCTTATCTGATTTATTTCTTCTTTAATTTATTATTTTTGTTTTTCTTATACAAACATTTCGTAACAATATAATAGATCCGCGATAACAAGAAACCGACAACAAGTAAAATAACACCAATCACATCTAAAAGATAGAACTGATACCAGCTGAGATCAAGTCCTGCAGCAACTAAGTGAGGAGCACCGCGATGTTCGATGACATAATCGATCCAATACATTGCCGTATCCATAGCACTCCGTGGACGATCACGGAATATGCGTGAAGCACTTTCAATATTTTTTTTATATTTTGGATTCTCAAGCAATTCCACGAGTGATGCCTTAAGACTTTCACCAGTTAAAGTGCTATAATCCAAACCGAGCGCATAACCAGCAGCTTTTCCTTGATTTATATTTAAATGTTGATCACTGTAAACGGGCATGCCGAGCATTGGTATGCCATAGTATACTGCCTCCTGTGTGCCAAACATACCGCCGTGTGTAATAAAAACTTTAATGTTTTTATGCGCTAAAATATCATTTTGTGGCAACCATTTTTGTACCATAACATTTGACGGCGGGTTAGGTAACTTCTCGTTCTCGAATTTCCAGAGTACGCGTTGCTTTAAACTGCGAAAGACATCCAAAAAGATTTGACGCTTCTCAGCAGGCATATCGGCGCTACGAATTTGTGAGCCTGCATAAAAAAATTTCTTATCAATAATTTTAAACAAATTTTGTCTATTTGCTCAAAACTTACCCAAACTAAAATAGATTACCCCGTGTTCTGCCCCATTGAGAAACTTTTCTATGTGCGCTGGTAGCGGTTTTGGTGGCAATATATGCAATCCTCCGCATTGTATAATGTTAAATGCGGTGGGTCTCGCAGTCGCTAGTGGCATATAACTATTAAGCAACAAAGCAGAAATATTTCGCTCCAATTGCGCCACTGTTGGTGCACCTCCAGGCAGATATGAGAAATGCTGCTGCAGTACATTATTCATTGCGGGTATATACACGGTTTTTCGATATAAATCTTCAACTGCTGAGGTCAGAACATTATTAACACGTTCTGAAAATGTCATACGATCTGTGAATGGCAAAAAACGGTGCGGCACATATGACCAAGGCGTGATTATGCCAAACATTTTACTCATATAGTTGGTATAGCTAAATGTGGAAATTGTTACAATTGGAATCTCAAAAAGTTGACCAAAGATAAGCGCAGGTTCGTTGTAGAATTGTTCTGTCAGCAGTAAATCGTATTTATGCTTTTTATTAATGATTGCTTTGATCTCAGGCGATGCCAATGCAAAATCGGTTGCCTTGACACCCTCGCTGCTGAAAGCACTCAAAAATTTGTGCGCAGATACATCAGCCATATCGAGTATAGTTTTGGCGTTGAGTTTTTCTTTAACTGAAATGATCATATTTAAGTATTTATAAGTGGGTGAATTCAAGTTCTAAATGATGTTAGGTATTAACTAACTTTGTGGCCAGAACTCATATTCAGGTATTAGTACTTCTGTATAGTTTTTGCCCAGGTTCTCGTGTGCCAGTGTAAATGGAGTTATAAATGTTACCTCATGACCTCGGCTGAGTAGTTCTCGTACAATGGCATTTGTCATCATGAAGTGACTCTTGCAGGGAAATATAAATGCAGCGAGAATGCGCGATCCATGCGTCTGTGGAGCCTGTTGCAGCGCCAAGAGACATAGCAGCACAACTCTTAATATGGTTCTTATTTGCTGTGTTGAATGAGAGAAGTAAAAATAATATAAATTTTGGTACTTTTTTTTTTTAAATTTAATCTGGGAAAATAATTTTACTGCGATCAATATTTTTTTATACACACCACTTTCATTTAGTTAATCTACCGGCAAAAAAAAGCGTCGGAATCATAAGCACACAAAATATGCAAATAATGTTATAATATACTCAATTTGAGAGAGAATAAAAAAGACCACCGAAGAGAGCAAATACACTTTACACTATCAAACTTGCTGGCGAGCATGCTTCACGAGCTACTGCTGCGTGTGATCTTCTAATGCAAAGGCTTATTTAATTTGTCAGTAGTTAAGCAGCTCCATTATTCACTTTATAGATGGGCGATGGGACGGGAATCCCACTAAGTCTCGATTACTTTAAGTAAGAAACTGCAAATATTTATAAAATACAATACTGCACTGTTTAGTTTTAAGCTTTTTGATAAATAAATCAAAGAAATAATTAGGTTTTTATAATTAAAAGTAAGCGGATCACGCGGGACCCAGCAGGAGCCACGGGATTCCCGTTCCGACGCCCATCTCTAATTCACTACGTTTCGCCGACATATTATCGAACATGCTCGGCTGCCTTTGTGCAGCTTAAAGTTTTGTGATCGTTGCTTCTCTCTCTCTCTCTCTCTCTCTGTTCTCTATTTCGCATTTAGAACATAAAATTACGTTATATTTTCAATCTTTGTTGCTTATTATTTGCTTCTGACTTCTTTACGTATTCTGGCCAACTGTAATTTTATATTTTATTATGTGGTATAAACTGTGTATAAGATTGCAAATTTATTATTTATTCAATTACAATGTCATTACTATTATCATAATAAATCATAAAAAATAGTAAAATAATAAAAGTGGGCGTGGCACATTGATTTTAACATACAAAGTACACAGGACCTAGAAAAGCTAACTAAGCGATTAAATTATTAATAATATATATACTTTAAAGGGTCTACGATGCCTCCTTTAATGCGTTACAAATTTTCTGCGAACTGATACCTGTTTCACACTATGTGTGACAGGTATACAAATGTCTTAAATAATTCTTATAGAAATAAAAAGATATTTAATTTTTCTTTAATTTATTTTTAAGCTTAATTTCTGGGGCAGTGTTTTTACGCTTTTTACAAATCAAAGTAAACAAAACAATTGGTGTTGCGATTATTAACAAAATAAAACCTATAACATCCAATAAATAGAACTGATACCAGCTGAGATCAAGTCCTGCAGCAACTAAGTGAGGTGCACCGCGATGTTCGATGACATAATCGATCCAATACATTGCCGTATCCATAGCACCCAACGGACGATCACGGAAAATACGTGAAGCACTTTCAATATTTGTTTTGTATTTTGGATTCTCAAGCAATTCCACGAGTAATGCCATAAGACTTTCAGCGGTTAAAGTGCTATAATCCAAACCGAGTGCATAACCAGCAGCTTTTCCTTGGTTTATATTTAAATGTTGATCACTGTACACGGGCATGCCGAGCATAGGTACGCCATAGTGCAATGCTTCTTGCGTGCCAAACAATCCGCCGTGTGTAATAAAAACTTTAACATTACGATGTGCAAGTATATCGCCTTGTGGCATCCACGCTTGCACCATAACATTGGCGGGCAGATTCGGCAACTTTTCATCTTCGAATTTCCAGAGTACGCGTTGCTTTAAACTGCCAAAGACATCCAAAAAAGATTTGACGCTTCTCAGCAGGCATATCGGCGCTACGAATTTGTGAACCTGCATAAAAAAATTCTTTTATCAATAATTTTATTCAAGTTTTGTCTATTTGCGCCAAACTTACCCAAACTAAAATAGATTACCCCGTGTTCTGCCCCATTGAGAAACTTTTCTATGTGCGCTGGTAGCGGTTTTGGTGGCAATATATGCAATCCTCCGCATTGTATAATGTTAAATGCGGTGGGTCTCGCTGTCGCTAGTGGCATATAACTATTGAGCAACAAAGCAGAAATATTTTGCTCCAATTGCGCAACTGTTGGTGCACCTCCAGGCAGATATGAGAAATGCTGCTGCAGCACTTTGTCCATTGCGGGTATATAGGCGAATTTGCGATATAAATCTTCAGCTGCTGAGGTCAACACATTAGTAACGCGTTCCACAAATGTCATACGATCAGTAAATGGCATAAATCCGTGTGGCACATACGACCAAGGCGAGATGATACCAAACAACTGACTCATATAGTTAGCATAGCTAAATGTTGAAATTGTTACAATTGGAATCTCATAAAGTCGACCAAAGATAAGCGCAGGTTCATTGTAGAATTGTTCTGTGATAAGCATATCGTATTTGCCACTTTTATGCTTTTCATTAATAATTGCTTTGATTTCAGGCAATGCCAAAGCAAAATCGGTTGCCTTGACACCCATGCTGCTAAAAGTATTCCAAAATTTTAACGTTGGCACATCAGCCATATCGAGTATAGTTTTGGTGTTGAGTTTAGCTCTAACTGAAATTAAATTATTAAGGTTTGAGTAAATGTTGTTAGGTATGTACTTACTTTGTGGCCAGAACTCATATTTGGGTATTAGTACTTCTGTATAGTTTTTGCCCAGGTTTTCGTGCGCCAGCGTAAATGGAGTTATAAATGTTACCTCATGTCCTCTGCTGAGTAGTTCACGTACAATGGCATTTGTCATCATGAAGTGACTCTTGCAGGGAAATATAAATGCAGCGAGAATGCGCGATCCATGCGTCTGTGGAGTCTGCTGCAGCGCCAAGAGACATAGCAACAGAGCTCTTAATATGGTTCGTATTTGCTGCGTTGGATGAGATAAGCAAAAATAAATGAAATTCTGTTTTCTTTTTTTTTTCTATGAAATTTATTAAATTGCGAATAATTTTTTCGGTGCTCACCACTTCCATCTAACTCATCCGCCGGCAAAAAAGCTACTGCATCATTGAGTGTATGTATAAGCACACAAAAAAATAAGAAAAAAAAAAAAACATTCTCACTATTAGCAGAGAGCAGAGAGCAAATAGAATTTGCACTTTCAAACTTGCTGGCCACCATGCTTCACTAGCAACTGCTGCCTTTGCTCTTTGAGTGATATTGATGCTTTGAATAAAATTTGAAAAAAATTCGTGCGCATTAATGCTGATTAAATGTTCAATTTGGCGTAGCGACATATCTCTGCCGACATATCTCCGCCCGGTACATTTTTCGAGCGGAATTATTTCGCTTTTTTCTGGCGGAATTATGTCGTTTTGAAAACGTCATACCTCCGCGCGGAGCTATATATGTCGCTTGAAAACGACATAAATTAACGCGGAGATATGTCGTTCTTACTTCGGCGGAGATATGTGTATGTCGCGCGTACTTATGTCGCTACCCCGCTGATTTACTGTTCAATTTGTCAGTAGCCAAATAGCTTCACTATTCACTTCGTATTGTCGACATATTTATGAACATGCTTGACAGGCTCTGTGCAGCTTAAAGTTTTGTGATCGTTTGTTTCGCTCTCGCCCTCTCTCTCTTTTACACACTTCTATGCTTTGTATTTTTTTTTATGCTAATTGCTTTTTACTCTCGACGATTACTTTATATTTTATGGTGCAGTAGAATCTATCTTTAAGATAACAAATTTAATTTTCCATTAACAATGTAATTAATATTATCATAAAAAATCATAAAAAATCAAACGGCTTAAATATTTTATATTATAATAAAATATATATTTAATTTTTCTTAAATTTTTGCTTAAGCTTATTTTCTGGGTCAATGTTTTTACGCTTTCTATAAATCAAAATAAACAATACAAAAATTGGTAATACGATTATTAACAAACCCAAACCTATAACATCCATTAAATAAAACTTATACAAAGGTAAATCCATTCCAGCTGCAACCAAATGTGTTCGCTGCAAGGTCATCAGGCATAGGATCAGCAATTTTAACCACGAATTCGTTTGCTTTAAATAAAATTCATATTTAAACTAAGTAACACAAAAATAATAATGTATTGAAAAAATTGGAAAAATATAGGGGTTTAATACGGAAATATTTTTAATATTATTGCATAACAGTTTCACCTACACACCATCATATACAGTTAAGTTTTTCGATTAATTCTAGATAGTGCGTCCGATACGCGTTACAAGAAACTGTGAACTGATGTTTTTGAGCATATAGTTAAATATAGTTAACAACCGAACAATCGACTTAAATACCGGTACCAGGTATTTCTGGTTATGAATAGACACAAATTGACTTAATGCGCTTTTTATTATTATTCAAAATTTAAAATTTGATTAACATATTTAACATAAAATTTATATAAAATCCATAAAAATAGTTTCTTTCAAAACTCAAAAAGAAAAAAAATGAAAAACGAAGAATCATGATAGCATGAACTGATCACCTATTTTAATTCTTTTTTTAATTTCTTTCCAGTTGACTTTTTTCTACAACAGAAAATAAATAACAAAATAAATGGTAATGAAATTAAAACAAATGCTAATCCGATAACATCCAACAAATAAAACTGATACAAAGGTAAATCCATTCCAGCTGCAACTAAATGTGGTGCACCACGGTGTTCAATGACATAATCAATCCAATACATTGCCGTATCCATAGCACTCAGCGGGCGATCTCGAAATATGCGCGAAGCACGCGCCATATTTGTTTTATATTTCGGGTTCTCGAGTAATTCCGTCAGAGACCATTTAAGATTCTCCTCAGTAATTGTACGATAATCAAGTCCAAGCGCATAGCCAGCTGCTTTGCCATGGTTAATATTTAAATGTTGATCACAATAAACTGGCATACCCAACATAGGAATGCCGTAGTGTACACTTTCCTGTGTACCAAACAGGCCACCATGCGTTATGAAAACTTTAACGTTTTTGTGTGCTAATATATCGCTTTGTGGCATCCAAGCTTGTACCATAACATTGGCGGGCAAGTTTTGCATCTTTTCATCTTCGAATTTCCAGAGTACACGTTGCTTGAGCTTTTTGAAGACATTTAAAAAAATTTGTCGCATTTCGGGAGTCATATCAGCGCTGCGTACTTGAGTACCTGTGCAAGAGAGCAACTTTTTAACTTGTTCCTATTAAATATTCACTTAACTTACCTAAGCTGAAGTATATTACACCATGTTCTGCCTCATCTAAAAATGTTTGCAAATGAACGGGTAGAGTCTTCGGAGCTGTTATATGTAAGCCACCGACTGGTATCATATTATACGATGTAGGCCTTATCGTCGTAAGTGGCATGTGGCTATTTAACAGCAATGCTGAAATGTTTCGCTCAAGTTGCCTAACTGTCGGAATGCCACCCGGCAAATGTGAAAAATGTTTTCTTAGCACTGCATTTTGCGCCGGTTGATAGATAAATTTACGATGGAAGTCTTCATAAGCCGATATAAAAGTATTTTGAACACGTTCTAAGAAATTCATACGATCCGTTAATGGCACAAAGGTATGCGGCACATAGGACCAAGGCGAAACTATGCCTGTCATTTGGCTCATGTGATTGGCATAACCAAAGGTTGAGACAGTAACTACTGGAATATCATAGAGTTGGCCAAATATTAGGAGGGGCTCATTATAGAAATGCTCAGTTAAAAGCAAATCATATTTGCCGATTTTATTCTTGTCGTGAATGAGTGCTTTGACTCCAGGTTGTTCGAAGGCAAAATCAGAGGACTCAATACCCTTTAAGCTGTACATGCGTATAAAAATTGTTGTCGCTACATCAGACATTTCAATAACTTTTTTATCGCCTACAAACTGTTTCGCTGTCGGAGGAATGAGGCAATATAATAATTATCGAATTAATATAAAAAAATCGATTTCACTTACCTGGAGTCCACGTATTGTATTGTGCTATTAAAATTTCGGTATAATTTTTGCCTAAATTCTCTTTGGCCAACGAGAAGGGTGTAACGAGTGTGACCTCATGACCTCTATTAAGTAATTCTCGTATAATGGCGCTTGTCATCATAAAATGACTTCTGTTCGGATAGATAAACGGAGCCAAAATGCGTGCACCATATCCCGGTGACATTCGCTGCAAGGTCATCAGGCATAGGATCAGCAATTTTAACCACGAATTCGTTTGCTTTAAATAAAATTCATATTTAAACTAAGTAACACAAAAATAATAATCTATTGAAAAAATTGGAAAAATATAGGGGTTTAATACGAAAATATTTTTAATATTATTGCATAACAGTTTCACCTACACACCATCATATACAGTTAAGTTTTTCGATTAATTCTAGATAGTGCGTCCGATACGCGTTACAAGAAACTGTGAACTGATGTTTTTGAGCATATAGTTAAATATAGCTAACAACCGAACAATCGACTTAAATACCGGTACCAGGTATTTCTGGTTATGAATAGACACAAATTGACTTAATGCGCTTTTATTATTATTCAAAATTTAAAATTTGATTAACATATTTAACATAAAATTCATATAAAATCCATAAAAATAGTTTCTTTCAAAACTCAAAAAGAAAAAAAAAACAAGAAAAACGTAACTTCGGTGGAACCGAAGCAAATACCGTCACACGAATCTTTGAATAGTTTATGTGTGATCATAAAGCTTATATACATTTATAAATATATATTTGAAAATAATTACTTTTCATACAAATGTTCGAAAATAATCAATAAGTTTGTATGGGTGCCTTAGCTAAAAATGGGCGTGGCACCTTGGTTTTGATATTGAATGTCATTACAAGTGTTTTTACCCAAATTTGAGTGAATAGTTTCATAAATAATACCTATTTTAATACAAAAATTCGATTATGGGCGGTAAGTTTGTTGGGGCTATATCTAAAAATGGGCGTGGCAGCTTGGATTTGATATTGGATGACATTAGAAGTATTTCTTTCCAACTTCAGTGACTACATTCATAAATAAAAGCTATTTTCATGAAAAAAATTAGAAAAAAACGGTAAGTTTGTATGGGGGCTATACCTTAAAATGGGCGTGGCACTTTGATTTTAACACTTGAACTGCTTAGGACTGAGAAAAGCTTAAGTTCCGAGTTTCAGGTCAATATCTTTACAACTGAGCGAATGAATCGCATAAATACAGACAGACGGACAGACGGACGGACGGACAGACAGACGGACATGGCTAGATCGACTCGTCTCATCGTGCTGATCAAGAATATATATACTTTATAGGGTCTACGACGTCTCCTATAATGCGTTACAAACTTTCTGACAAAATGATAATACCCTCCCCACTATTGTGGCGGGTATAAAAAATGAAAACGAAGAATCTGATAGCATGAACTGATCACCTATTTTAATTCTTTTTTAATTTCTTTCCAGTTGACTTTTTTCTACAACAGAAAATAAATAACAAAATAAATGGTAATGAAATTAAAACAAATGCTAATCCGATAACATCCAACAAATAAAACTGATACAAAGGTAAATCCATTCCAGCTGCAACTAAATGTGGTGCACCACGGTGTTCAATGACATAATCAATCCAATACATTGCCGTATCCATAGCACTCAGCGGACGATCTCGAAATATGCGCGAAGCACGCGCTATATTTGTTTTATATTTCGGGTTCTCGAGTAATTCCGTCAGAGAATATTTAAGATTCTCCTCAGTAATTGTACGATAATCAAGTCCAAGCGCATAGCCAGCTGCTTTGCCATGGTTAATATTTAAATGTTGATCACAATAAACTGGCATACCCAACATAGGAATGCCGTAGTGTACACTTTCCTGTGTACCAAACAGGCCGCCATGCGTTATGAAAACTTTAACGTTTTTGTGTGCTAATATATCGCTTTGTGGCATCCAAGCTTGTACCATAACATTGGCGGGCAAGTTTTGCATCTTTTCATCTTCGAATTTCCAGAGTACACGTTGCTTGAGCTTTTTGAAGACATTTAAAAAAATTTGTCGCATTTCGGGAGTCATATCAGCGCTGCGTACTTGAGTACCTGTGCAAGAGAGCAACTTTTTAACTTGTTCCTATTAAATATTTACTTAACTTACCTAAGCTGAAGTATATTACACCATGTTCTGCCTCATCTAAAAATGTTTGCAAATGAACGGGTAGAGTCTTCGGAGCTGTTATATGTAAGCCACCGACTGGTATCATATTATACGACGTAGGCCTTATCGTCGTAAGTGGCATGTGGCTATTTAACAGCAATGCTGAAATGTTTCGCTCAAGTTGCCTAACTGTCGGAATGCCACCCGGCAAATGTGAAAAATGTTTTCTTAGCACTGCATTTTGCGCCGGTTGATAGATAAATTTACGATGGAAGTCTTCATAAGCCGATATAAAAGTATTTTCAACACGTTCTAAGAAATTCATACGATCCGTAAATGGCACAAAGGTATGCGGCACATAGGACCAAGGCGAAACTATGCCTGTCATTTGGCTCATGTGATTGGCATAACCAAAGGTTGAGACAGTAACTACTGGAATATCATAGAGTTGGCCAAATATTAGGAGGGGCTCATTATAGAAATGCTCAGTTAAAAGTAAATCATATTTGCCGATTTTATTCTTTTCGTGAATGAGTGCTTTGACTCCAGGTTGTTCGAAGGCAAAATCAGAGGTCTCAATACCCATTAAGCTGTACATGCGTATAAAAATTGTTGTCGCTACATCAGACATTTCAATAACTTTTTTATCGCCTACAAACTGTTTCGCTGTCGGAGAATGAGGCAATATAATAATTATCGAATTAATATAAAAAAAAATCGTTTACACTTACCTGGAGTCCAACAATTGTATTGTGCTATTAAAATTTCGGTATAATTTTTGCCTAAATTCTCTTTGGCCAACGAGAAGGGTGTAACGAGTGTGACCTCATGACCTCTATTAAGTAATTCTCGTATAATGGCGCTTGTCATCATAAAATGACTTCTGCTCGGATAGATAAACGGAGCCAAAATGCGTGCACCATATCCCGGTGACATTCGCTGCAAGGTCATCAGGCATAGGATCAGCAATTTTAACCAAGAAATCGTTTGCTTTAAACAAGTAAAATGATTAAAATTAAAAAATGTTATAGCAACGCAATATGTGATAATATATTTTGCCTACACACACACACCATCATTTACAAATTATATATTCTGAACGATCAAGATTGTGCGACTTACTCGCTTTACAACAAAATAACAACTGATAGAATCTGAAATATCAGGCAAGGTTTTCAAAGCTGAACGCACACCACGTGGACGCAGTTCATTTACAACACAAGCAAAACGAATTTGAAAAATTGTGATAGTAGCAATTTATTAATTGAGATAAATTTATACTGTTTATTTGTATATGAACATCTCTTCTCTTATTTATCAAAAGGTGTACATTTTGATTGTCACTCCATAACTCGAGAACCGTTCGACCGATTGCCATAAAATTGCTCTTCAAATATACTTGAAAATAACTATTTGCGACACCCCAGCAAGGCCGGGTATTTCGACTAGTAAGTTAATAAAAATGTATAGCTTTTATGATTTATCTCTAGGAATGCCCGAAAAAGAATTACAAAAGAAAACAAAAATTCTGAAAATGATTTGTGTTTATTTTATTTTAATTCTTTTTAATTTTCTTGCAGTTGACTTTTTTCTACAACAGAAAATAAAAAACAAAATAAATGGTAATGAGATTACAATTAATGCTAAGCTAATAACATCCAATAAATAAAATTGATACCAAGGTAAATCCATACCAGCCGCAACTAAATGTGGTGCACCACGGTGTTCGATGACATATTCTATCCAATACATTGCCGTATCCATAGCACTCAGCGGACGATCACGGAAAATACGAGATACACGCGCCATAGTTGTTCTGTATTTCGGGTTCTCGAGTAATTCCGTTAATGACCAATTTAAATTTTCTTCTGTAATTTTACGATAGTCAAGACCCAGACCATAACCTTTTTCCTTAGCTTCCTTTATATTTGTATGTTGATCAGTATAAACTGGCAGACCTAACATAGGTATACCATAGTGTACACTTTCCTGAGTACCAAACAACCCGCCATGCGTAATGAAAACTTTAACGTTTTTATGTGCTAAAATATCGTTTTGTGGCATCCAAGCTTGTACCATAACATTGGCAGGCAAATTTGGCAGCTTTTCATCTTCAAACTTCCAGAGTACACGTTGTTTAAGCTTTGTGAAAACATTTAGGAAAATCTGTAGCTTTTCCGGAGGCATATCTGCGCTGCGTACTTGTGTGCCTTTTGTTATATTATTATTATTATTTTTTTTTTTCAATTTCATTTATTTTTATTTTATAACGCTTACCCAAACTGAAGTAGATAGCTCCATGTTCTGCACCATCCAAAAATGTTTGTAAATGAGCTGGCAATGCTTTTGGTGGTGTTATATGCACGCCACCAACTGGTATCATATTAAATGATGTTGGTCTTGCACTTACAAGTGGCATATAACTGTTTAACAGCAAAGCCGATATATTTCGCTCAAGCTGCTTAACAGTCGGTGCACCTTCCGGCAAATGTGTGAAATGCTTCCTTAGTACTTCATTCTGTGCTGGCATATAAACAAAATTCCGATATAAATCTTCAAATGCTGACATTAAAGTATTTTGAACACGTTGTGTAAATGTCATACGATCTCCAAAGGACATAAAACCGTGTGGTACATAGGACCAAGGTGTTACAATGCCTACCATTTGGCTCATGTGACTGGCATAGCCAAATGTGCACATTGTAATCGCAGGAATATCATAAAGTTTTGAAAATATCAAAGCGGGCTCATTGAAGAACTGTTCCGCTATGAGTAAATCATATTTGCCGATTTTATTTTTTTCGTTAATCAAAGCTTTTATCTGAGGCTGTTCGAGAGCAAAATCACTACTTCTTATACCCATAGCAGAGACCATGCGCAATGAAGTTATTATTGATACATCCGTCATATCAAATATCGATTTCATGTCAGCGAATTCATTTACTGTGGCATAAAGAAGATAAATTTAGTTACACAAAGATTTAAGTTTTTACACTAATACTACTCACAAACTGTCCATATACCATATTGTGGTATTACTATTTCTGTATAGTTTTTGCCTAAATTCTCTTTGGCCAATGAAAAAGGCGTAATAAATGTGACCTCGTGACCTCTTTGAATTAATTCACGTATAATCGCATTCGTCATCATGAAGTGACTTTTGCCGGGAAAGAAAAATGCTGCTAATATGCGTGCACCATGACCTTGCGACGTTTGCTGCAAGGTCACCAAACATAGTAATAATATTTTAAATACCGATTTCAGTTGCTGCAATAAGAAAACCAAAAAAAAAAAAAATATACAATTTGAACAATTTTAAAGAAAAAAAGGCGTTGTTTGTTGATTTTTTTTTAACTAAAATATTTTAAAATCAACTAAAATCATTTAATAATATTGTCATATTTAATTCAAAATATATATATATATATATATATTTTTTTTGATCAGACACACACGCACCATCTTAAATTATTTTATCAACGTTCTTTCAGATACAACCGATTTTATAAACAATCAAAGAGCAACTAAAATTGAAGAAACGCCGGTAAACGTATTTATGCGTTTAGAATGCTTTCACTCTAACGGCGTTTCTTCAATTTTAGTTGCTCTCTCGGTTATTTACAAAATTTGTGAAATTCGACAAAATTCTCCGCTCTCAAAAAACATTTAGGCCAATTAAATTCACAAACAAGTTTCTCTCTTCAACTCAGAGAAACAAACAAACAAACAACTTCGATAGCACATTTATCAGTTGCGTGCGGGATCAATCGTATTCTTAAATTAAGTAATCTCATAGTGACTAGCGCGTTTCTTTAGCGCGTTTTATTTATTTATTTATTTTTTTAAGCGGTTAAAAATTATAAAAAATAAATACAAGGTTTCATTATATTGTAACGATTGAAATCGTATTTAATTGACAAAATTAATTTAAACAACTTTTTTTTTTTAATGCTTCTTCACTTTAGTTTTTACATTTGTGCGTTTTTTACTCCATTTGCGAACCAAAGAGTAAAACAATAAAATTGGAAATGTGATTATTATCAATGCCAGCCCTAGTACATCCAATAAATAAAATTGATACCAAGGTAAATGCACTCCTGCGGCAACCAAATGTGGTGCACCGCGATGTTCGATGACATAATCGATCCAATACATTGCCGTATCCATAGCACTCAGCGGACGATCTCGAAATATGCGCGAAGCACGCGCCATATTTGTTTTATATTTCGGATTCTCGAGTAATTCCGTCAGAGACCATTTAAGATTCTCCTCAGTAACTGTACGATAATCAAGTCCAAGCGCATAGCCAGCTGCTTTGCCATGGTTAATATTTAAATGTTGATCACAATAGACTGGCATACCCAACATAGGAATGCCGTAGTGTACACTTTCCTGTGTACCAAACAAGCCGCCATGCGTTATAAAAACTTTAACGTTTTTGTGTGCTAATATATCGCTTTGTGGCATCCAAGCTTGTACCATAACATTGGCGGGCAAATTTGGCAGATTTTCATCCTCAAACTTCCAAACCACGCTTTGCTTAAGTTGTCGAAAAACATTTAGAAAAACTTTTAGTTTTTCCGTAGTCATATCAGCGCTGCGTACTTGGGTACCTATTGAAGTGAAATACTTTATAAATGCAACATTTCAAAAATTCATTTTTTTTCTTCTTCTTCTTACCCAAACTAAAATAAATTGCTCCATGTTTCGCCTCATCCAAAAATTTTTGTAGCTGTGCAGGTAATGCTTTTGGAGCAGTAATATGCAAGCCCCCAACTGGTATCATATTATACGATGTTGGCCTTGTCGTCGTGAGTGGCATATGATTATTGAGCAGCATCGCTGAAATATTACTCTCAAGTTGCTTCACAGTTGGTGCGCCTTCTGGCAAATGTGAAAAATGTTTTCTTAGCACTGCATTCTGCGCCGGTTTATAGACAAATTCACGCGATAGATCCTCATAGGCTGATATTAAAATATTTTGAATACGTTCAAGAAATGTCATATGATCCGTAAATGGCATATAACCGTGTGGCACATAGGACCAAGGTGAAACTATGCCTGTCATTTGACTCATGTGATTGGCATAGCCAAATGTTGAGACGGTAATTACGGGTATATCATAGAGTTTGCCAAATATCAGCGCTGGCTCATTGAAAAATTGTTCTGCAATGAGTAAGTCATATTTGCCGATTTTATGCTTTTCGTGAATGAGCGTTTTGATTGCAGCTTGTTCGAGAGCAAAATCCGAAGACTCTATACCCATGAGATAGACCATGCGTAAAAATGTTGTTGTTGCTACATCGGACATTTCAATAACTTTTTTATCGCCAACAAATTGTTTTGCTGTAAGATGGAATAAACATATTTTCTAAACTAAAAAAAATAATTTAAAAAAAACTAAACTTACACAAAGCCCACAAATTATATTGTGGTATTAAAATCTCAGTATAATTTTTGCCTAAATTCTCTTTGACCAATGAAAAGGGCGTAATAAATGTGACCTGATGACCTCTTTGAATTAATTCACGTATTATAGCATTTGTCATCATGAAGTGACTTTTTCCAGGAAAAAGAATGGTGCCAATATACGTGCACCATAACCCGGTGACATTAGCTGCAAGGACATCAGGCATAGCAGCAAAAGTTTTAGACACGAATTCGCTTGCTATAAATAAAAAATTAATTTGACTAAATATTTTTTTTTATTTTTTGTGAGAAACACTGTAATCAGTTTGTGTAGTAGCAAAGTAATACAAAACTGATAAAGAATTGCAATGAATAATATATAAATAGGTGCTCCATACTATATAATACAAATGCGTACACACCATTTTACAATAAATTATTCTGCGCGTTTTGAGATAATGCAACCGTTTCGCTTTACAATAAAATATCAACTAAATCAGACTGGGAACATGCATCATGTTAGGCATTTAAACTGACGCGTACGTACATCAGTAAATATAGTTTCCTATCAAACCACTCCTATCAATTGTTAAATTCCTAGCACGCTTTTAAAGTAAATTTACAATAGAAATGCAAACTTAAATTTAAAAAAATGATAGCACCTTTTTTTATTTGTTGCGTGTGAATTAAATGCAATTGATTGCCGTAGACTTCACCGGTTTATTATTATTTATTATCAAAATGAAAATAATACATATAACGAAAAAATGCAAATCATTGTCTGTCGTCTGTACTTGTACAAATTGGTTAATCAAATTAAAAAAAACAAGGAAAAACGTTAACTTCGGTGGAACCGAAGCTGAAATACCCGTTACATGGGTGTGGCGTCTTGGTTTTGACCTTGGATGAAAAAAAGAAATGTTTTTACCCAATTGGGAGCGAGTACATTCATAAATAATTACTATTTAAAAAAAAAAATCGAAAAAAATTGATAAGTTTGTATGGGGGCTATACCTAAAAATGGGCGTGGTACTCTCATTTTCGAACTTAACCTAGTCGTTGCCGAGAAAAGCTTAAGTTTAAAATTTCAGCCCAATATCTTTATATCTTCATCGAAAAGATCGCATAGCAACAAACAGACGGACAGACGGACATGGCTAGATCGATTCGTCTAATCGAGCTGATCAAGAATATATATACTTTATGGGGTCTCCGATGCCTCCTTCAATGCGTTACAAACTTTTTGACAAACTGAATATACCCGTTTACACTATGTGTAACGGGTATAAAAGGCAAAAAATGGAATTTTAGTGAAACCGAAGCTATAATAACCATCACAAGAGATTTTGAGTAAAATAGTTAGCCAAATTTCAGCTCAATATCTTCAAAACTGAACGAGAAAATTGCTACATAGAAACTTAAGATATCGATCTGGTAAATAATATGTACATTACGGTGGTCCAAAAATGTATGTAAAAAAAATTTGACTCATGCGCTCACCCCCTAGGAATGTTCTAAATCGAAAATAAAAAAGACCCGTATTTTTCTTTTTTTTAAATCGGATAATATTAAATGGTGCCGCAACCCCCTGAAATTACCTTGTATTGAATATGGGAAAATATCACATTTTCGTATATTAAATGTAGATACCTGAAAAATTAAAATTTGTTAATTCATTCTCCCATACAAAATACATGGGAAACTTCAGGGCTTTGCGGCATCATTAAATATTACACGATTAAAAAAATACGGGACTTCTTATTTTCAATAAAGTATCGTACAATCTTAGGAGGTGAGCGCATACAAATTTTTTTGGACCACCCTGTCTGACAAACTGATAATACCCGTGTCACACTACATGTAGGGTAGTTAGAATAAAATGCAAATCATTGTATGCAATTGAAAAAGTATAAAAATTTATTAATAATAGCTCTTTTCAAAATAAAAATAGTAAAAACAAGAAAAAAAGTTCACTTCGGTTGGACCGAAGCTTATATACCTGTTACAAATCATTTGACATGGATAGATCTTCGTATGCAGCATTTGTAGCTTAAAATAGTAAACAAATTGCAAATATTTTTACAAATTTAGAAATTCGCTGTCCGATTTAAACCAATTTTAAACTGAAGATTTGGCATGATTTAAAAAGCATTTCTACCATATTTGAAGCCATTCGCTTTATAAATACATTTTTTTTTCTTATAAGAACTTGACAAAATTTTGTACTTTTGTATGGGAGCAATACCTAAAAGTGGGCGTGGAATTATTTAACAAAAAATACACATGACCTAGAAAAGTTTAAGTTTAAAATTTCAGCTTTAAAATAATAAATAATATCTTTAAAACTGAGCGAATAAATCGCGCAGCAACAAACAGACAGACTGACAGACAGACATGGCTATATCGATTCGTCTCGTCGAGGTGATCAAGAATATATATATTCTTTATAGGGTTTACAATGCCTCCTTTAAAAGTTTAATGTTGTTGCAATCATTTGCACTAATACTTTTCTGCACACATGCTTGATCCTCGTGAACAGTACAAGTATTTTTTAACACAAAATTTTTTCCGTTTTGGGAAACCAAACAGCTTCATTAGCAACAGCTGAAACGATTTAGGTATAGCGCGAGTGCTTCCAGAGTGATAAAAATGCAACTTGTGCTCTGTGAAAGGTTATTGCGGCGCTTGCTGCTTTTGAAGAAATCGTTGAACTATTAGGCGAACTTTGGTCATGTCTAAAGATAATATAAACTGCTTCCCAAATACACAGCTGTAATTTTAAAATTAATTCCAAACGAAAAGAAAAACAATGAGTTTTTTTTATTTTATTTTATTTTTTATTTTGTTTTATTTTATTTTTTTTAATAAAAATCTTGATTTTTGTTATTTCTATTTTTAATGCATTTGTTTTGGCTTTAGCCATTTTATAATTTTTTTTTTATAGTTTAAGCCATTTTACAATTTAATGCTTCTGTTTTAATAAATTCTGTGTGATTTTAGTTTTGTTTCCAGCAACATTTTTGTTTTTTTATTGATTTTTTATTTTTTTTATATTTTTTTAAATATAAAATCACATGAATTAGACATAAGTTCATTATTTATATTATTTATGCTACAATATATTTCATGAATTCATTAGTGGCTAAACTATGTCTATGCATATCTGACATACACAATATTACATAATTAGATACATTATACAAAATTATAAAAAAAAATTGAATAAAATATAAAATTGTACATTTGCAATTAAAAATAAATTAATTATAAATTATAATTAACGCGCTTTCAATTTGTCTTTTCGTCATTGTTAAATGTTTGATAAGCGGTTTTGTTAATTAAAGCGAATTGTTTAAATGCATTTAATGTTTTTTTTTTTTTTTTTTGTATATAAAAATATTTTTTTTTTTTTTTATGTGTTTATGACTTAAATTTACTTTTACAAATGCGATGAGAATGTGTGTGAAAATGATTTAAGTTAGACAAAAAATAAATAAAACAACAACAAAATGAATATGAAGTGTGTTAACTAAATTACAAATGTTGCACATTTTATGGACACATTTGTTGCATGCCACATATTTATAAATATTTTCATTTTTTTTTTTGTGTTTTTTTGCATGCCTCTTTTTTCGATTTTTATAATTTTTCTCTTATTTATGCTTTTTGTCAAATAAAAAAAGTAAAAAAAGAAAAAACATAAAACTTAAATACGAAGTACGAAAGTACGAAATAAGAAAAAAAATAAGAATTTGAAGCATATTTTGCGAGCAAAGTTGCTTATTACTAATACGCGCCGTTGTACTTTAGCTGTTTCGTTTCGTTTCATTTCATTCTTCGTTTCTTCTACTTCGCTGCCGGCATCATTGTTTCGCGTACGTGCACAGAATCGTCATTATATATACTTGGATATATAGTGCTTCTGTATCAGTCGTCCAGCCTTTTTCTTATGCACACAAAGACGTATTAACTGCTAATCATTGTAGTTGCTCGTTTGCGGTGGCACACGTGGATAAAGCTGTTTTGGGTAGTGACAGAAAGTTTTTAAATAGTTAATAATAGTAGCAGTGGTATATATGTAACATAGGACAGCTTGCTCTCTACTTACACCCAACAGATTGCGCGGCACATAGCCCTCGACGTCGTGCGAATTCTTAGCCCACCACCATTCACTCTCAGCGTCGTCGCCTTTACGTAAAATAACCAAAGGATCGTTTACACCAAAACTAAGCTCATCGTTGTTTTGCGCATCATACGAGAAGACCGCATAAACATCGCCATTATGCAAAATGCCAAGTTTCTCTTGAATGCCTAAATAAATCGTTTTAAAAAAAAATGAATTATAATTGAAAAATAAAAAACAGAAAGAAACTTACTATACAAATACTCTGAGCAACCATCAAAGCCCTCCTCGTCCTCTTCACATTTCTCTGCGGGCGTTTCATGATCGGAAAGTGTTGCCGCAAATAAACAGGCGCCGCTTTCTACCAGAAACTTAACCATCGAAAGATTATTGCAGCTGGCAGCACAGTGCAGCGGTGTCCAGCCATCCGAATCCTGTGCATTTACATCGCAACCGAATTCAACCAGAAATCTGTAAAAACATTTTTTGATTTTTTTAGTTAAAAAATTAAAGAAACATTTCTTCTGATTGTCACTCACTTGACTATGTCAAAGTGTCCCGCGCAGATTGCATTGTGCAGCGCTGTTATGCCCTCATCATTTGCAGCACTTGGATTAGCCACCTGCATTGCGGTTTTCTTCACCAGCTCCAATTCACCTTCAAGACTGGCATCCAGTAGCAGCGCTAATGGATCAAAACTAACACGACGCGCTAGCTTTGGTCTCGTTGTGCCGCCAGCGGCTAAAGTGGATGTAGTGCGCAAACGTTGCTTTACAGCATCGCCACTTTCTTCGGGAGAAGATTCGCGTTGCTGTGCCTGTTCCATGCGATCAGGCTCATCGAATGAACTGGAACTGTTGGGGCTGCTGTCGGATGAATTTTGATTTTGTTCTGTTGTTGTTGTTGTTAATGTTGCTGCGTTAGATTGCTGCTATTCGATGTTAAAGGCTTTTGTTGTTGTTGTTGGTGTTGTTGTTGCTGTTGTTGTTGTCGCAATTGTGTCTGTCGGTCCTTTTTATTATCTGTGACAAAATGCAGTGAATCGGATTGCTTGCGTGTTGTTGTTGTTTGCAGCATAGCTGCTGGCTTAGTTACAGCACTGCTGCTGCCGTTGCTGCTGCTGCTATTACTGCTATTGCTGCTGCCGTTATTATTGGACTTAAGACGTGGCTGCTCGGAAAGCGGTTGCTTTCGTATTGTTAACGGTTTCGCTTTGATGGGCAAATTATCGTTGATATTGAGCGACTGCAGTCCCAGCGCCGTAGCAGCCGTTGCGTCCAGTTTACGCTGCGGCAGACTAATGCTGCTCGAAGTGCTGCTGCTGCCACTGGGGCTAGGTTCCGAAATATGGCTTGGAGTTTCAGTGGGTGACATTTTGCTTGGCTTCGGAGGCAATGCAGGACGATCAGCTGCAGCCGATGCAGCAGCAGCTGAGCTCAACACAACATTCGGTGCCACGCGATTCACTTTTGGACTGTAGGTGATCATTTTAGGTATGGCGCTGGCGCTGCTGCTCAACGAAGTGGGTGCTACGCTGCTTATGGGTTTACGTGGCGGTACTGCCAGATTGCCTGCGTGTTGCTGCAGCGGTTTGGGCTTAAGCAGCAGACTCTCGCTTGTTGTCGTTGTTATTGTGTGGTGCTGCTGCTGCTTGTTGCAACAGAACTATTGACGGCATTGGACACGGCCATCGCAACCGATTTACTTGCAGTACCCAAAGGCATGCTGTGCACCGTAAGCTGTTGCGTGTTTTTCTCCGAAAGCGTTTCACTGGTTACTGAAATTTCATTCTTTTTATCAGCCGCTTCAGTTGCGCTACGCAAATCCTTAAGCTGTGCTGCTGCAGCTTGATTTAATTTGCTAATCATGGCTGAGGCGCTGCTACCACTGTTACCGCTGCTGCTGCTGCTGGATGCAATACTCTTGGGTATTTTACTTGTAACTTGGCTAACATTCTGCGCATTCGTTTGTTGCGCTTCTAGACTTGCTGCTGCATCCTTGACAAGATCACGTTTCTTGGGTCCTACCTCCGCATAGATGTGCGTGGTGCTGTCCATGGGTTCAATCGGTTTGATTGGCTGAGCCGCGGCAGCAGTGGCATGCGTTGTTGTTGTTGTTGCTGACGCTGCACTCGTTTTCGTTGTCAAATTGGCAGTTAGCATTTTTTTAGCCAATTTCGATTCATCGCTTTCGCTGGCGCCTCCGGTTGCATTGAAAAAACCATTGCTGCTGGGGGCATTCATTTGCGTCGTTGCTGTTGCTGCTAGGTTCATTTTAACGTGCGTTAGATCCTGTATTAATTGGTTCTGTTGATTTGTGTTGGCCGTTGCTGCTGCATGTTTCAGTATATTACTAGCGCCGCCCAAATAGTTTGCTGTCGGCGTTATTGTTGATTTTGCGGTGTGTGTATGTAAGGCTCGACGGCAGCAATATTGCCACGCGTTATATTCGTGCGACTGGGTTCACGCGACAGCACATTGCTGAAATTACCGGTGTTGACATTTGACGTAGCAGCAGCTGCTGCTGCTGCCGCCGCTGTTGCTGCTGTTGCGGCCAGTTGATTCGCTTGTTTTTGTAGTAGTTGCTGTTTGAGTGCAGCAACGCCATGCTTGGCGAGATTTGTTTGAAAATTGCCGTTTGGCGGTTCGTTGTTAAAAATCGATTGTTGCTGTTGTTGTTGTTGCTGCTGCTGAAGCTGTTGTTGCTGTTGTTGCAATTGTTGCGTAGTTGTCAATAGTTGTTGCTGCACATGCAAATGTTGCTGCTGCTGTTGTTGTTGCTGCTGTTGCTGATTGCCTACAAGTTGTACATTTGCTTGCTTCTTACGCTGCAAACGCGTCTGCAACTCATAGATGCGTTGATCGACAGAACGTAATTCGGCCTGACGCTGTTGTAGCGCTTCGCGTTGCATATGCAATCGTGCATCCTGCTGCAAGGACAACTGATTGCGATACTACAAAAAAAAAAATAAATAAAATAAAATATAAAATCAATAAATAAATGAAAGCAATTAAAAATAAAATAGTAAACGCATTGTTTTTGTTGTTGTTTGTTGTTGTTGCTGCTGCTGTCTGCTTACCATTAATTCGCGACGCAGTTTTTCCAATTCACGCGATGCCTGCGGTGGTAAAGTTTGTGCAACGCCATTGCCACCGCCGCCGCCATTGTTCGTTGTCAGCAAATTAATTGGCAAGCGTCGATCGCGACGTAAATCTTCCAATTGACGCGTGAGCGCCTCCACTTTAGCCACGGCCAAACTAAGCTCTTTCTCCTTTTCACTGAAAAGTGCGCGTATCGAATCGAGGTCATTGCCTGTGGGCGACGAAAGTTTAACAATTTAAAATAAACATTTTTGTCATTTATGGAAGAGAATAATTTACATAATTTATCATATCCAAAACTACAATTAACCCGTCACAACGAAACGCAGGCATGCATGTGCTGCTCTAATGCACACATTCCACTAATTAGCAATAATAAAGCAAAGCAAAGCAAGCGTCTGAGCTGTCTGAATTTCACATGTTAAATGCTAACAAAAGCCACGTGTGTCGGTGGCGGACTGCGCGGTTGTCCTTCATTTTGTCTAATATGTCCGTCCGTATGTCTGTCTGTCTGTCTGTCATTATAAATGCACGGAATAAATCTAACATCTTCTCCATTTCAAACACAATGCCAGAGGCCATTTTAAACACACTCACACACACACACACACACACTGATGACAGTCATTGTCGCTCTCAAATACAAAACTAAGGCTTCAATTTTGCTTAGAGGACAACAAAGTGGCACACATACATAAATTAAAGCTGCTTTACAGTTATCATCCGTTCTATGCTGACACTCAACATACTTTTTAACACATGTTAATCCTGCTAAGCGCTTACACACACATACACACACATTCAAAGATACACTAAACCCTTATGAACGTACATTCATATGGTAATCCTTTCGCTAATACTTTTGTACACACACACACACACAAAGGTTGAATATAACACATACATACACACACATAAGTATGCAAATATATGCGAATTCACTTGACTTTGACTCGGACAATTGGCACTAGTGACATTAGCTACTTCAGAATGTGTTGCTAAGCATGCTTATATCTAGTAGCGGGTATATCCATCCATGCATAAAAATTGAATTCCAGAGATGAATCATTTTAAAGTTTTACTAATTTACTTACTCAGCGTTACATTATAAGTCTTCTGCAGATCCACTTGACCGCGTAATGCACGCAAACGTCGCAATTTTGATTCTTGTGCCTCAACACGTTCCCTAAGACGTCGTAATCGTTCTCGTTCACCTTCAGCGCTTGCTACCGCACTGCGTACCTCTTGCGTTTTGAGAAAACGTAAACGTTGCTCCTTTGTCGCCAACAGTTGGCTATGTGAGTCGATTTGCTGTTGCTGTCGCAGCGCCATTGCCCTCAGTTCGGCTGACGTCAGCCTGCCAGGCACCTGTGTGCAAAGTAAAAAAGAAAAAAAAAATGAAAAAAATGAAAAATACCTATTGAAATGTATTCCACATGAACGTGCAACTTGTGCATACTTTTAGGCGTTACACGCTCTGCCAGCTAGAATGGTCCTCTAGCAGATAAAGGTACTTTGATATATTGGTTAGAAAATATAGACGTGGCATCAAATTGTACAAAGAAAAAAAAAAAAAAAAAAAAAAAAAAAAGAAAAGTAACCAAAGTGTGCGACAAAAATATCGCAAATAAAATTTATAATTTATAATTTTCAAGTTGGCACTCGACAACGGCGTCCGTTATTGTCGCTTTGACTTACTTCTTTTGGGGCATAGGCATAATAATAATCACAAGCGTTAAATCTCATAATAAATCAAGTTATGTTTTCCCTATGAAAAATGAAACTTAATTTCAGAGATTTTAACGTTTGAATGCTGTCGTTCGTTTCGTTCGTCCTTTTGAGACAAGAAGTCAAGTCAAAATAGATTAAATTTGTGCTCTTTCTTTCTTATCGGCAACAAAAAAATAAAAAAGAACCAAAAACTTACATTAAGTTTGGGCTCCGCTGTCACTACAGCCATGGAATCTCCAATATGGGTGCGTGGCTTTGTTGTCGGCATTGCTGATGTGGGCATTTTTGGTAGATTTCCCGATACGGGACGACAGACGCAGGTTAACATTTTGCTGCTGTCACTGGTGTCTGTGTTTTAACTTAATGCGAATTTTGCTTTATTTATTTATTTGTTTTTTTTATTTTTTTATTTATTTATTTATTTATTCATGCAAGCAAGTGACACTATGAATTTTAATACATTTAGTGTTGTTGTTGTTGTTGTGTCACATTCACGTTGCAATTCAACAATATCCTTCTTGCTCGTTGCGCTGCACTAACAAGTTTTTGCAATTCTTATTTTGCCTTAATAAATGTGTTATTTATTATACACTTCACTTGAGTAAGTGCATATGTGTGTCATGCTTTGTAACTGTAACTGTGTGTGCTGTGTGTGTGTGTATATATGCTGACTCATTCACGCTTTTTTAACTTAGTGTCCTTGGTAAATTCCTGCATACTATAGAAAATAATGCAGTGCGCGCGTGTATGTAGTGGTAGATTTTTTTAAATTTTATTTCTTTTTTTTTTTTTTTTTTTATTTTTTTTTAAGCGAGCAGCTTGCCATATAAGTTTGCTGTAAATTTGTTTTTATTGTTCCGAGAAAATAATGTCGCCGAGAATTTGACTTGAGCTCAGCTGCTGCTGCTGTTGCTGCTACTGCCACTGCGGTTGCTGTTGTTGTTGCTGCATTGCTTTACTAGTTTACTCCGTGCTTGCCTGAATTGTCTGTCCGTCTGGCTTGGCTAGTTGCTACTTGCACTGCACTACACTGTTTTCTCGTTAATGGATTTTCAATTCAATGTCTGATTGAATGCATGTTTCAAATATTTTTTCTTCGTATTTTTCGATTTTTCGCTTTATTTTTTCTCCATTTTTGCTTTTTTTTTTTTTTTGTTTCGGTTTGTTGGTGTTGAAAAAGTGTTGTCATTGGCAACGACCAGCTAACAACAACAACAACAGCAACAACAAGAACAAACAAATTGCAACATTGGTAACAGCAAACGCTGCTAACAATAAGTGTTGCGTGTATAAAATTGATCGCCTTTACACCCCCTCCAATGTGACCCACACGACGCCTACGCTCATAAACACACTTTTACACCCACGCAAAAAACAACTGCATACAGACATTACCCATTCTCCCATTCGCGCCCCATTCATTCATTCATACATTCATATAAGTAGTACAATAAATAGTACATAGAGCAAACAATAAAATGTCGTCATGTTTGGGACCAAAGGAAATGCCTTTGGACAATGAGAAAAGCAGCAGCAGAAGCAGCAGTTGTGTAAGTGACAAAAAATGAAGTAGTGTGTGGGGTGAAGTACGGCATCCATGCTTAAACAGCTGCTGCTGCTGTTGTTGTCTGGTGCTGGTGTTGTTACGACGACACCTAACGTTTGCTGGTCAATAGTTGAATGAGTTTGCAACTCACTGTCTCTCTCTCTCTCTCTCTATCTCATTTAATGCTCTATCTCTGTTTGTGGTTAACACTGCGCTACATAAATGAAGATTTTATAGTTTTTATTCTGATAGCATTCTCCGAATTCATTGAAGGCATAGAATTTCCAACGAGGAGGTTTACCGCAGGGCTAACATCGAGCCGGTCAGTAGAAGGATCATGTCCAGAAGTGGATAAGGATTGGGCATACACTTCTCATGTCCGGAGGCAACAAGACACGAAAAGCTATGCAATGGAATACTCTTGATAGTAGAGTTTGAAGAAGAGGACGTCACCGAGAAACATGGAGGAGAACAATGTGAAGAGAGCGACGTGAAGGACTTCAAATATCAGAGTGAAGCCAACTTGCAGCACTTGCAAAGAACCGGACGAGATGGAGAGCGGCTATTGACGCTCTATGACTATTAGGATTTCAGGAACCGAAGAAGAAGAAGAGGAGAATAATGATAAATCATAAATTATGAATACTCTTGCTAAGCATCTGTTCGTCCGTCCGTCCGTCCGTCTGTCTATCTTGATGTATCTGTTGCACAAAACTAATTATCTTGGAAAATAGATTATATTCAATGATGCCATAAATTAAAGTATTTTATTTTCTTAAAGCTTTGCAGACAGACACCATTTGTCGCGTTGTCAAGCTGCTTAAAAATACTAGTTTGCGCTTTTGCTTGCTTAAAGGCATTTCAAGTATGCTGATTAAATTACTTACGCTATGCTACAAAAGACAGAAACTATGCAGTCTAGTGTAGCATATTGTCATAAGCGTTGCTGCTGTTGTTGTTGTTGCTGTTACCATTGCTGTCGGCAATGTTAGTGTTACCCTTGTTGCTGTTGTTGTTGTTGTTGCTATCGCTGCTGTTAAGCAACAAGCTTTTTATTGATTTTACTTGCTTAACACTCAAGCGAATGCCAACATTACTTGCACTCACACCACTTAGCAACATTTTAGAGTGAAGCACAACAACAACAGAAACAACAGAAACACCCTTTATAACTATTTAACATTGGTGCTGCTTTCTTTGAAAAAAAAGAAGGAAGAACAAAAAAGAAAAAAATGTCGCTTGAATTCGCTTTTGTTGCATACTGGCACGTTCATAGCTAATTTTTCTTTTTTTCTTCCTTTCGCAACTGCTGCATTGAAAGTTTTTTTTCTTCTTTTGCTTTGTTGCTACAACTAATGTCAAGTCTACGTTGCTGCTACTGCTGCTATTGCTGCTGTTGCTGCCAAGTACATCAAGTTCTCTAAAAGGGTCCTTTACTTCGTGTTGCTGCATACTTATTTTCAAATCGATTACAAACAGGATATGCACTGCGGAAGTCATGCGTCTGACCGAAACGAACGAACGATCGACCGTCCGACTGACAGAACGTTTGTCCTTACGTTACGTTTACGTTTACGTTTGCTTTACGTCGCGTTACATTGCAGTATTTCAGCATGCAGATGCCGTCGTCGTCATCGTCGTCATCGAGTCGAGTCGATACATACAAGTACATGTTTCTGCGATTAGTCAGTACATGATGGCATGTCGCCGCCGACGCCATTACCCATTTGCCAATAAGCACAAATTCAGGATTATAAGTTATACGCCTTTGTGGTCGCCAGTATGTGTGTATTTGTGTGTGTGTGTATTTTAATTAAAGCTTCTTCTTTTGAACTCATCAAAACTTTCAACGTACTGTGTAAATTTAAGCGTTTAACATATTTAAATTGTATGCTTTTAACGCAGACACAAAGTGAAGCGTTCAAACTTCAGCTTCAATTCAATCAGTAACCTGCAACGAGCAGCAGCAGCACAAGCAAGCAGCAACTAGGATGACGAAAAAACCAATAATATTGCAGTTTAGTAGTGCAGTGCGATATATGTGCGATAGGTTGCTATGGGTACTCGTATGATACACAGAAGAATACACAAAAATTGGCTGAGACAGCAAGCAACATTCTGAAAGTTATTTTCCAAACACTCACACACACATACACACAAAAAAACACTCATGCAACCGCACCGAACCATTTTAAATACTTTGAATATTGCGGAGGCAGTTAGTAAGTTGCTGAGTGTTGTAGTCTGCAGCAGCAGTTGAAAGTAGTTGAAAGTTGGTAATAGTTTGTTCGATATTTTGAAACGGAATCAAACAGCACAGCACAGCTTAGCTCAGCTAGCATAGCTTACCAATTGTTCTGTACTGAGTTGTTTCAGTTTGTGTGCGTTTTTGTATTGGAAAGTTTTTATTCTTTCTTTCTATTTTTATTTTTTGCTTTGCAAGACGAGTGCTACTCAATCGAAACGACTCTCAAGCTGACTGATTGTCGTTCCCATTGGTGGTTTCTGCTCTTTTATTATTTTTTTTTTTACTTAATTCGAATTGTTTGAATATTTTTCAAACAGGGCTGCAATATGTAGTCAACATTTTCAAAACTTTAACATATTTTTTGAATTTAAAATGATTTTTGAAAAGAGACAGCTCATAAATAGTTGCAATTACTTATGAATACATGAATACATTCATTTGTATAAGTACAAAATACACAGCAACTAAGCCGAGACTGTCTACAATTTTCAGCCCTAATAGCTTGCTACAAACAAAAAAAAAAAAGAGTATTTCTATTGAATCGATACCTTTACTTTATGCAGAGTGAATGAGTTTTTCTTTGTGCTTTTCTTTGTAGTGTTTTTCGCGGTTTTCATTTTTTTTTTTTTTTTTTTGTGCAGCTTTTACCTTATTTGTGTGTGTTTTCCTTTTTTTTATGTTTATTCACACTAAACCACGTGTTTGAACAAATGTGAACTCATAAACAAAGTTCGGGCAATTTTCCACAAGAGTAATTAAAGCAACAACAACAAAAACAATTATGTTGTGGCGCGGTAGCGACGTGCTGCAAAGTTAAGTGGTTGCGCGCATATACCGCAACGTATCGCACCGCTGAAGGTCATTTTGAACGCTTTTATAATGCGGAACGCAATACAATTAAAAAAATAAAATTTATTTTGAAAATTGATTTTTATTTTAATTAGTTTTGGTTTATTTTTGTATTCAAGCGATACGTTTGCATTGGAATTTACTGAATTTTTGTTGAATTAATTATGCTCATTTTTCTTCTTTTTTTTTCTTCTGTAATTGAATTTTTTTGGTTTTAGGCGTAAGTTTTTAGTTGGTCTTGTTTTCAGTATTATTGGAAATATTAATTAATAGTTTAATTTATTTTTTTTTTTAATTTAGAAAGTCTTTAAGATTTTAGTAAAAAATTTAATTTATGGGGGCTATATCTCAGAGTGGGCGTGGCAATCTGAATTTTAACATACAAACTACCTAGAACGAGCTTTTTCGAGTTTCAGCTCAATATTTTTAAAACTGAGCGAATGCATCACCTCGCAACAGACAGACGGACAGACAGACGGGCGGATATGGCTAGATCGATTCGACTCATCGAGCTGTTCAAGAATATATAAAACAATAAAAACTGTAATTAAAAATATTAAAATTAATCCGCACACACACACACACAACTTTTTCCAAAGTAAATAAATTAATTAAATAATATTGCAAAAATAGTGCATAAAGCACGGCATACACACCGAACCTACTTAGTAGTCTGTGCTGCTTATAGAATGAAGTGTTTATTTATTTATTACATAATTTATTTTACATTCGGAAATTGTGTGTGAATAAATTTAAAGCTTCAATTCACTTCAAATCACTTGTCCCGCATTATGCGTAAAATGAAACTTTTAAGTTTTCATGCTTCTGCACGCTTGTTACCTTCAATTATGTAGTTTAATTTGCAGACTTGCATTAATTATTTACGCATTCAATTTATTGTGAATGACTTCGAAGGATACCTGACTGCCTGCCTGACTGCCTGCCTGCCTGCCTCCTGCCTATCTATCTGCCATTCAGCCATTCTTATGTTTCTGACCTTGTCTTCAGTATGCGCCTGGCTATTATTGCATTTCCTTGACTTTTACAGCTATTAGCCTGCATATTTAAGTTTGTATAACTTTTCTTTTTATGGCTTCAAATCATTTATGCGGCACTGATTTTCATCAACTACCATTTGCGAACCTTTGAATGTTTGAGCTGTACATTGTGTCTGTCTGTCTGCCTGTCTGTCCGCTTCTCTTTGAATTTGTGCAGAATACACATTTTGTGGACTTTAATAAGAAAAATGTTTGTGGAAACTTTTCTTTTTTTTTTCTTTACAATTGTAATTATTATAAATAAATGAAGCGCAACAACAAACATAAGCATTTAAGGCAGCAACACAAATGGAATAAAATCACTACGAATCAAATTTTGTGCCATGGAATTTCATTTGTTGTGCCAAATATTTAGGTTATTTTTTTTTTGCTAATATTTTGTATATTTTTGTGTTGTTTGTATACAACTTAAGTTGTGTTCAACTAAAAATGAAATGATTCGTGACATGAACTTAAAATAGAATTCTATTTTATAGCTACTGTTTGCAAAAGCAATGAAAAGCCTTCTTGAACTTGTCAAAAAATAATTTAAAATATGTTATGTCATTTTTATGGTGACCCTGACATGTTGTGCCTGGTACTATATTCATTTATTTTATAGTTTTTTACTGGAAAATGTTTCTTTTTTATTTTACAGAAACATAAGCCTTTGTCGTGTTTTTTAAATTATATACGAGGTGTGTTCAAAAAGTATCGCATATTTTGTGTTTTTTTTTTTAAATTATTTATTTATTCATGAATATCTATTTTGTCCCCTTTAAAGTAGTCCCCTCCCGATAAAACAACATGCCAAATAGTCTCTTTCCGGTATAGCCATCAGCGCCTTCTTCGATTTAGCTTTTATCTCCTCAATCGACTCGAAACGCGTTCCCCGGGTGGTCTTTTGAATTTTGGGAATTGCCAGAAGTCACACGGTGCCAAATCAAGCGAATACGGTGGTTGCGGAAGGATATTGGTTGGATTTTTGGCAAAAAAGTCACGAAAAATCAGTACAGTTTTTAAAAAAAAATCATCATTTTTGGTACCAACCGAGACTTGACACGTTTGAGGCCCAAAACATCCTTCAAAATTGTATTAGTTGATCCTTTCGATACGCCAATTTCATCAGCAATGTCTCTCATATTTGGATATGAGTATCGTCCGTTGAGGTCGATGGTTGTTCAGGGAGCTCTTCGTCTTCAACACATTCGCAAGCTTCTTTCAACAATTTACACCAATCAAATGTTGTTGATTTTGATAGAGCTCGGTCCCCATAAACCTTCTTCAACATTTTTATTTCATTTATTCCATTCAGAAAAAAAAAAAGGAAAAACGTTAACTTCGGTGGAACCGAAGCTGAAATACCCGTTACATGGGCGTGTCGTCTTGGTTTTGAACCTGGATGACCAAAAAATGTTTTTACCCAATTGGGAGCGAGTACATTCATAAATAATTACTATTTAAAAAAAACAAAAAAAATCGATAAGTTTGTATGGGGGCTATACCTAAAAATGGGCGTGGCACTCTAATTTTCGAACTTAACCTAGTCGTTGCCGAGAAAAGCTTAAGTTTAAAATTTCAGCGCAATATCTTTATATCTTCATCGAAAAGATCGCATAGCAACAAACAGACGGACAGACGGACAGACGGACAGACGGACAGACAGACAGACGGACATGGCTAGATCGATTCGTCTCATCGAGCTGATCAAGAATATATATACTTTATGGGGTCTCCGATGCCTCCTTCAATGCGTTACAAACTTTTTGACAAACTGAATATACCCGTTTACACTATGTGTAACGGGTATAAAAATTAATACGGGTTCTTTGATCCATTTTTTTGAATAGGTAAAAATCGAAGACGATCCAAAACAGGTGCAAGCAAAGCAGCTGTCAACAATATCGAAATTCGAATATAAGTAACCCGCGAAAATTCAAAATTCGCGATAATGTTTGAACACACCTCGTATTTGCAATTTTCATTAACTTGAAAATCAATTTTCATTAGAATTGAAGCCATAGTTTATTTTTACAACAATAAATACAGTCGAAACAGTTGTGCTCTCAACCAGATAAAACTCATTAAAATTAATGTTGAGTATTCGCAATTTTTTTCACATTTCAAATTTAAATGAATTTAATGCTACATAAAAATTCAATAAAAGTTTTTGATTATTTTTTTTTTTTTGTTTGTTTTAATTGAACGAAAATAGCTATAATTGATTACGAATAGCAAATTTAAAACGAACGAACGAAAAAAATGCTCTTTTGATAATTGGAATTGTTAGTTACGAGTGCTATTTAACAAGTAAATAAAGTTTTAGTTCAATATTTAATCAAGTGAAAGCTCAAGTTGAACTATCGAATAAATTATACACCGCACAAATTTTACATTATTTGAAATAGTCACTCTCAACATTTTGAAATACATTTTACATAGACAAATATAGACGAAAGAACGACAACGACAGCAGCTGCAGCCAGTATAAAGATGGGACAGACAGACGAACGGGTTATAAAATAATAAATTCAACAACAACTTTTTCTTTCAGTGTATATACATATTTACTTAATGTTAACAAAATGAGCTATTTTGTTTGGTTTTTAATGCTTCGTACATTTATTGTTGAAAGTATTCAATAAGCCAAAAATAATTATTTAAATTTAAAGCCAAAGTAAAAGTAAATATGCATTAACAAGAATATCAAATGACATTTTAATTTAGTTGTATAAAGATTAAAAATTTAGATTAAAATAAAACAATTCATTAACATTGTCAATGACAGCAAAGATGACTAACAAGAAAAGTCACGTTACACATACATACACATGCACATGTTCAAATATAAACACAAACCTATATATTGTATGTATATATTTTCATATATAATAATGAAAACCAAGCTAAAGTCAATAGCTGTAAGCGATTAAGTTAGGGAATCCTTTAACGAAACGCGCACATGCTAAGCAGAACAACAAGAAAAACAATAACAACAAAGAGTAGAATAAAAATAAACAAATAAACAATAGCAGCAGCAGCAGTAGAAGCAGCATAAGGCAGCACAGCACGCGAAATGTGTGGCATGGGGCAAGAAGTCATAGTTATAAGTTATGCGGCACGAATACGCAAAACGTTTAATACTAAATCAATCAATATCAAATATACGCCATGTAAAACACGCTAACTCAGGGCAAATGGCTTTCTTAAGTTGAATAGTTGCTATGCGAGTGTGAAAGAGAGAGAAATTGATCGATACATTGATTCATATAAAAGAGTTAGTTAAATACTTATACCCGTTGTATATATATTTCATTAATTTCGTTAATGTAGTTAAATCTGTAGTTAAGTAAATATTTTCCCCAAATGAGCACTATTAAAGCGGGGGGTTTTTTTTTTTTTTTATTGAAACTTTTAGTCATTTTGAAGCTTAATGCGCTTTCTTACTTGCTCTACTTTTATTACAATCTTGCAACAGTTTTATTTATTACGATTCATTTTGCGTAGAACAATGCACGCCTTACCGCACCGCAACGTAAAGCACCGTTTTGGTTGCAAGGCAAAAAAAAAAAAAAAAAAAATATTAACTTGAAACGAGCAACTTTTCATGCTTGAACTTTATTGCAACAGGAGCAGTTAGGCAGTCAGGCAGGCAGTCAACTATGTATTAAGTATCTGAACAATACTTTTTTTTTTCTCTTTTGCACAAGATTTGTGACAAAGCAGATAATAGGGCCAAAGCAGGATGTTGCATGTATAAAGTAGTCTAAGCCTGGCAGCCAAACAGGCAACTAGGCAGGCAGGCAGGCAGGCAATGTTGGTGACATTGGCATGAATGTCCAAATGCTTTGGGAATTATATTTAGTCTAAAAGAGGTGAGCACAGAGAACGACATTGAAGCTCAACTATCTTTATTTGCTCAAGTCATTAATATTAAGTAAAAATGAAGCATACTCTCAAGAGTACAATATGCATACACAGACAGACAGACAGACACACACACACAGACATGCTCTAAAGACCATTGGTATAGAGTGTTGTTGTTCAGTTGAAAGCCTTATCGAGCGTATATTACCTGCTGTGAAGTTCATGAACCTATATGGTTGACCTTAAACTATGTTTAATGTATTCGAATGTGACCATGAATTAAAGCGCTGCAGTGCACACCACACACACACACACAGACACAAATACAACGTAAATTTCTAAAGGTGCCCAAAAAAAAAAATAAAGGTAAATTTTTGTCTAGTTTTAACCAAAGTTTTGATAATGTTTCATTTTGAAATAAGAAAAAAAAATATGCGGACAGACGTACTTCTAAAAATATTTGTCTGCAATACAAAAAGATTAATTTAAAATGCAATTAAATTGCAGTGCAGCTCATTATTATTTGGGGAAAAATTTAGCTAACCCAAAAAATTAATTTTATTGTTGGCGGACAGAAAAGCGACAACATTAAAATGCGGACAGACGGACAATATGCCCATAAAAATGCAGACAGACGGACAATCTTATATAAATGCTAAACTTCAAAGGTTTTGTTGTTGTTTAAATATTTTTTTTTTAGCTTATAATTTATTTTTGGCTAATTTTAGCAAATTATCTTTAATATTGTATGTACGCCTGTCCGTGTAACATTGTCACGGACAGACGGACGTAGTTAGTTGTATTAAAAAAATGTCTCATACAAACTTTTTGCTAAAATAAATGTACCATGCAGCGCATTTAAAGTGTACAAAAAAATGGGTTTTTGTGGCATACTATATGTGTTATATATGTATATATAGTACACATGTAGGTACCCTTTGATTATAAATTTACTTGAAATGCTGTTGTCGCCTTCGTTCGAATGTTTAAATTTGAATTTTTTTTTTTTTTTTTTTTTTGGCTTACATGCTTACCAGCTTGCTTTCTAGCTGTGCTGCGGTGACATTCAAATCGTAATGCTCATGTGTGAAGTAATTATTGCGGCATTTACTCTCCAAATGGAAAATTGCTTAGCATAGCATAAATTTGTGCTTGTGAACTTAATTAATGAAAAACTTACTAACGACTTTGGTCAAAGTGAAGATAAAATGAAATGAATGGGGTACCACACTGCTGCATGTAATAAAAAAAAATGAACATGCGAGATGCGAAAGATGATGCTGAAGAGTAGAAAAGTAATTTCATTTAAAATATAAAATGAACACAACCCATAATGTTGATTTTAGTTTTGTACAAGAAAAACATACTTTTCTTTTTTTTTTCCATTTTTTTTTTACATACATTTTGATTAAAAGTGAAAATGGTCCGAGGAAATGAGTGAGCGAGCGAAAGTGTGTAGCGCGCTGCAGAGCATTGGCTACATTCACAAACTACTTCAAAACGATTTTGCAAAAAAAAAAAAAATTATAGCATTGCGGCAACTTGGACAAAGTAGCGCCAAGTTCTACGCGGCGGTGCTGCGTTCTGCGTTTTTACTGCTGCTGCTACTGTTGCTGCTGCTACTGTTGCTGTTGTTGTTGTTAGCAAAGCGCTTTACCATTGAGAGAATAACATAAAGCAGCTAGCGGCGCAGCACAGCACAACACTTTACAAATTAAAATGGCGCAAATGATTTTAAACAAAATGGTGGATATGGCAGGAAGCACTTAAAAGTTTACAGTTACAGAAACGAGTGGACGACGCTAAACCAAAGCAAAGTAAAAGCGATCAAGGCAATGCGTTAGCAACGAGAATGACACTTGCCAATTCAAAAATGCGTTAATTTTGTAAAGAAATAAAGTTCTTCTTCTATGTTTCAAATGATATTTTATTTAGGTGCCTACATACCTAATACTCGTATATGTATTTATATAAGCTAATGTGGAAACGTTTTTATATAATATATAAGAAATTTGTATGTATATAATGTTTTCAAGCTGAACTGTGAACCTAATCTTAAAGTGTGCAGAGTATTGTAAAACGAGATGGCAGGAAGTACACACATAAATGCTAATTCTGATATTAGAATTCGGTTACAGCTGCTATATTCGTTCGTCCGTCCGTCTGTCTGTCTGTCTGTCTGTTTGTTGTTGAAGTGCGTTGGTCATGTTTTACATTAATAAATGTATCTGTTTGTTGTGGCGTTTGCATCTTCATTAAAAATTTAAAAAGCGTAAATGCCTACACTTGTTATTTGGCCTTGCTCTGCACTCTGCACTGTTACAAGCTAACATCATCAACATCAGTCGCAGTAGCGGCAGTAGTAGCATCGCTAACAATATATATGATGAGCCCTGCGGATGCAAACAAAAAACCTCAACAAAACATAATTTATGCAGGCGTACAAGGCAAGCATGCGGCACGGCACGGCACGGCACGGCATATAGGATCAACGGCAGCAGTGGCAGCAGCCGTAGCAGCTGTGATGTTGATATTCTATTGTTTTTGTTTTTGTGTTGGTTATGTGTGCCAGACAAGACCAGACCAGACCAGTAGAATAGCACTTGTAATACAATCTAAGCTTCGCAATTGCAGACAGAAATACTCAAATTAGCTGCGCAGGAGAGGGCAACATGAGCGTTTTGCGCTAACACAGATTCCAAAGGCAAACAAATAAAAATACATACATACCAATTCTGTTTTTTTTTTTCACATGCTTATATAAAAAGTAAAAATAAACACTTTCTCCAAAAACAAAAAAAAAAAAACTAAACTAAACAAAAGTTTAGCGAAATATGAGCACGCCGATTCGGTTCTTGTGTTGCCCCCAAAAATCAAGTGAGCACAAATTAACTTTGTTATTTTACTACTTTGTAATGGGCACTACAATTGCTTTGGATTAAAATTTGGCATTTACTATTTTTTTTGTTCAAGAAGATCCTTTGCAGTTTGGCCTGTTTATAGTTTGTTAAGAATTTTATTAAATTCGCATTTTACTTAAATTTTAAATCTTTTTTTTTTAGAAGACCCTTTACGAATGCAACCAAAATGAATTGAACATTGCAATTTTTTCTCCTCTTTCTCTTTTTTTTTGTTTTTTTTTTTTTTTTTTTGTAAATAAAAGTTTTCCCGCTTGGAAAAATGATGCTAGTAAATCCAGCTAACTTAATTTATAAACGTATTTTTCTATTCTATTCCATAGGGGAGATCTAAAGTTAAAAAACAGAAAACACAAACAAAAAAAAAAAAGAAAAAACGAACATAAATCGTTCATTCATTCATTCATTCATGTATGTGAAGTGGCTTATTTGTTTTATTGAATTACAGTTTGCGTAAGCCAAGAAACTGTAAATTAAGTTGGATTTGTATGGGAAAATAGTGTTTGAAATATAATTTTATATAAAATTTAGCGCGAAGATTTTGAAGAGTTTAAACTCTAAATTCAGATGTGTAGATACAGCTTTCGAAACTGATCATATGATGACACAGGCTTAATCGCCACCGCACCGGACTGCTCGGATGCCTCTGAAATCGTCCAAAGGCAGCTGGACATGTTGCAACCTTGGCTGTTGAGATGGAACATCTCCGTGAATAGGGAAAAGTCGCTTCATATGACTTTTGCGACTCGCAGGCTCAACTGTCCCCCAGTCAGCCGTCATGGTGCTATCCTCCCAGTGATGGACAAGCCAAGGTCCTGGTCCTCATCCTAGATAGGCGTGTAAAATGGCAGGCTAACCTTGAGGCTAAAAGGAAGCAGCTAAATCTAAAGTTAGCTAAATTGAACTGGCTACTCGGCAGGAGATCTGAGCTGAGCACTCACAACAAAAAACTGTTTTACAAAACGCTGCTTAAGCCCACCATATGGACCTATGGTATCCAACTCTGGGGGACGGCCGCTGCATCAAAAAAAGCTCATAACATCGAAACTCCGTACAGAAAGCGTACCATCTGTGCGAAATGAAATTAGGAAATTCGGAAATTTGGAACCCGCTACATCTCCAGATTGGAGCATCATGATAATCAGTTAGCGATAAACGTACTCGACAACAGTCAACACATAGGGCGGCTCCAAAGAAATCAACCCTGGACCTATCCTTCAGACCTGAATTGAACTGGTGTAATCACTGTTCTTGATTATTTTGGTTGATTCACCCATAATTGTAAATAATTCTAATCCATTTCGTTTATGCTAATAGGCACGAACCTGTGATGCTCCATTTTATTATGATGTATTATTTGGCTTGAAAAAAAACTTAAAAAAAAAATTTTTTCTTGGCGTTTATATTGTAATGCTTAAACTGTTTGTGAATTATTAAATTATCGAATTTATTTGTAAAGTAAATTACTAAAATTTAGTGACTTCGAAAATGGAAGCTAGGCTGATAGTTACATTTATTATTATTATTATTTTTATATTTATAAAAAAAAATATATCAAGTTTTATTTTATTTTTATATAATTTTTTTTTAGTGCCCACGATGAAATTGTTCATCAAATAGCTTTAATTTTTTTTTTTTTTTAATATTTAAAGTTTTCGATTTGAAAGTTATTTAAAGAACTTCGAACTAAAGCAAAACCAATTCATTAGAATCTTAAAGAAAAGTATTTCTATTAAATAATTTTCTAAAGAAGCCAATTTATGTAAAATGAAACGCAAACTACTTTTACATCTTTTTTTACTATTTTTTTTTTTTGCTTTTTCTTTTGCAAACTTATTGGAAAAAAAAATTTAATTAGAAACATGTAAATTGTAAAAGCAATTTATTTGACTACAAGTCGCGGTCAACGGGTCGTATGAGCACAGAATATAACTAATACGCGCGACACAGTAAATTAAATAAAAAGAAAAAGAAGCTAACAAGAACAACAACAACAATAACAAAAAATAGAAATGTGTTTATTTGAACTCATTAAGTAAATGGTAGCATAGGCAAATAAGTCAACAAAACCAACGACGACGACGACGACGACGAACAAAAAAAAAAGTGACACTTTTAACTGACGGCAACGTTTAAAATGCTTTAGGGGTAACGACGACGATGCTCTATGCAAGCTGACACTGCTGCATGTGGTACGTTGACGTTTTGCTTGTGTTTGTCTTTTTGCAACAAATAAACAAATATAAATGTAACACAAATTGCAACAAAAACATTGACAACTTTGATATAAACACGCACACATATGTAACTATATTGAGAGATAGACAGACAGACAGATAGACAGTTAGATAGATGGATAGATAGAAAGATAGATAGTCCAGCAAGTGGCACATCAAACAGATACTTTAAATGACTGACTAGACTAGTGCCACATAATATTATTACCAGCAGCAAAAGTAGCAACAGCAACATTAGTAAAATTTGTACAACGGAAATGAAATAGGCAGCACAGCACAGCACATATGCAAAGCACGTACATAGACATATCTATTAACCAAAAGAATGAACAAACATAAAGCAGGATATATAGTATCTAAATGTATAAAAAAAAAAAAAGAATGACAGGCTCATCAGGGTAAAAATATATCTAACTATCTGTATAAATATACACACTCATATATATTGTCAGAATAATGTAAAACTTTGCTAGAATCGAAATTTTAATGCGCTTCACATGTTCTAAGCAAATAAAGTAGTCAAGTCAAAAACTCTTTTTTAAATTACTACAAATAGTTCGAACGCCCAAAGCAGTAATATCTTACTTTGTATTTAATTAAAGTCTTAAATGTTTCGTTAGAAAATACATGCGTTTGTTTTATTTAATTAAAATTTGTAGGTTACAGCGCCTCTTTGAGCTGCTCTAACTTCAACTTCAAAAATGTTACAAACTATTTGACAAAACGTATATACAATGCACAACTTACTACGAGAATATGTATAGTGTATAGATTAAAATAAAATATGGTAAAGAGCCTAGTCAAAGTAGTCATTTGTAACAGATGCGGGCCATACGCCATACGCCACATCTACACTACAATTGACTCATCGCAGCTCTATGCACCGAAATTTGAGTTTGAGGTTTCATTTTTTGGTTTCACTTTCACTTTAGTAGCACAGAATAACAGCAACAACAAAAACAACAATAATAGCAGCGGTTAGAGTATAAAACTGTTTATGTGAATATGTTTTGAAACTGTTCAGCATATTTTTGGGCGCGCGCCAGCAGTCAAACAGAGAGACAGACAGACAGACAGACGGACAGACGTACGTACATAATTGCGGGCCAGATAAGCGCTTTATTACCGATTCACTGCTTTTTATCGCATTTTAATAACTCACAAATGGCAGCACAAATACACACATAGATACTATTAGACACACACACACATGTGTTTGTGCATTGTTTTTAGAAAATAACACAAAACGAGTTTCAATCTCACAAATCGCACAACACAAACCAATAAATGTGTGATCAAATAAATAAATAAATAAAATGCCGCACACACAAAATGCAATTTTCTTGTTTGCACACAAAATATTTTTTACGTATTTAAAAGAAATTTTAATTTTTATAAAATTTCATTTATTTTCGCTTTTTTTGTCGCTAACCGTATTGCGCGAAATTTCATTTACAACTGAAACGAAATATTTTGATGCGTTACGTTCCGTTACGTTGCGGCTAAAGCGTAGCGCAAGCCAGCATTAAATGTTTTGGCCAAAAACTAAACTTTCGACTAAAAATGTAACTGAACAGAACAGAACAATGAATGCAAAAGAACGACAGAAATGTCGGCTTTGTCGTTTACTACAAAAAAAAAAAAAAAAACGAACGAACGAACGAAGCAGCATGTTACGCTGCCGAATGCAAACGAACCGAACAATGCACGAATGTGACATCGGCAATTGTACGAGTTGACTGTGGGAGGTGGCAAAAGGATGCGATGCTCATACTCATGCCATGCCATACACGCATACGCACACACATACACAAAAAAAAGTGTACAATATGAATAGGCAAAACTGACAAAACTCGAACAGCGTAGACATTTATTCGTCGTCTGTGCAATTCTAACTCATTCCAAAATGAAGCAAAGATTTGGAACGGAAGTTGAGGCTGTCTTCGCTGACGCTAGAGTTGCCATGTTAGCGCGCAAATTAGCCTTGTTTTGGTTTCGTTTGTCTGTCTGTCCGTCTGTCCGTCCGTCTGTCTGTATGAATGCGCATCTTACTAACTGCCTGCTTTCTTTTGCTTTGTGTGTGTGTTTTGGCTGTCTGTCTGTCTGTCCACTTGACAGTCTGACTGGCTTTAGTTTTGAGTTGGTTTTGTTTATTGTTGCGCCTTAGCATTGCTATTTTTTGTGCAAATATTTGCGTTAGACTTACGTGATCCGATTTAAAACTTTCTGAACTATTAAAATAACATTTGATATTTGTTTAGGATATAATATTTGCCTTAATAGGGGCAGGCAACTAATTATGCATTTAGAAGCACAAAAAAACGTTCTTATACAATGTGTTGTGATTTATGTCTAAGCTGCATAATAAATTCAATCAAACCTTGCTCAAGTGAAGCAGCAAATAAATGCCAAAAAGGAAATAAGCAACAGCACGAAAGTATGCTATGTATTGTCTTACAGCGTGTCAGCGTTTCTGTCAGTCGCCCATTGCGCCATTAGCTTGACGTTCTGTCAGGATGCTGTCAGCAGCAACAACAACAATAACAACAACAATAACAACAACAATAACAACAACAACAATAACATACTTGTACATATGTAGGCTGTCGACGCGCGTCCTCTCGACATTTTGCAACGCAGCGGAACTTGTCCGTACGTCGTTACGCTACACCACACCGGAAGTTTCAAGTATTGGTTTAACATACTGAGGCGCCATTGTTACTGCTCTTCAGCAGCAACAGCAACAGCAGCTGTGGCTTAATTTTTTACATATATTTTACTATATGCGCCAGAGGGACTGCTTACGCTGAAACTATGCTAGTCTGCGTTCCGTTTTATTTATATATACATATAGTATATACATTTTTTTCTGTTTCCGTTTTTGTTGCATTTCGTTTCGTTTTGTCTTCTTAAAAATTAATTTATAAACACAATTGACATTGAGCGAAAATGTAAATACTGCCGCAAGGCATTTGTAGTTTAAAATGCAAAGAAGAAAAAGAAAATATAAAAACAAAGCAGCAAAGCAGCAAAGTCGCAAAATGTTTTCATATTTTTATTTTTGTCTGTATGTGTGCATTTGTATATTTTCTTTGTTCGAACTTGCATATGTGTGTGTGTGTGTGTCATAGAGGACCTTAAGCGCTTTTATTCTTCTTCTTCTTCTACTTCTAGTTTCATAAAGCCTGCTGCGCTCATGCAGAAAACACAGCTGATTTTGACAGTGCACTTGAAAAAATTTCCGTTTTTTCTTTAAGTTTCTTCAGCTTTCATTTAATTTATTTTTTTTTTTTTAATGTCGTTCTTTGGCTTTGATCAAATACTTATTGTGCTCCTGAAGGTATGCAATAAAAATTTCAAATTTTTGCTTATTTTTGCATCCAGCTGTGTTCAATATGCATGTATGGAAATACACACACATACACATAAACACTTTTAAGTGCTACATAAAGCGTATATTTTAAAAAAGACTTGCAAAAATTTATGTTTTTTTTTTATAATCTTTAAATACGTAAATATTTAATTTAATGGATTGAAAATAATCTTCACAAAAATAAATAAAATAAAGCTGTACTTTCAATTTACATTTTCGAAATATTTTATTTTGTGCAATTTTATTAGATTTAACTTATTATATATGCTGCTTTTTTAAATTAAACACTTTCTCTTCTTTTCATTTTTTATGTTGTTGACTTGGATTACCCAAAATACATGCTCGTAACTTTCAAACTAATTTGCAATTTCATAAAGAACTTCCCGTATTTTGAGTACAAAAGCCAGTGTGCCAATCTCACTGTTTGTCCGTCTGTTCTTCTGTCTGTCTGTGCGTATTTATATTGACTGTGTTTATGAATTCCAAAATACAAAAAAAAAAACCGAAAACTCAAACAATACTCAAAGAAGAAGTTTAACTCTTGTGGTTTTTTGTGTGGAATAAACAAAACACTCAGTAACTTTTCTTCATGTTTCTGAGCTGTTCAACGCCCTTTCTGGTCATATACGAGTATGTTGTTTTTTAAGTAGAAACCAAAAGTGATATGCTGATGTTTGCGACGACGACCTTTTACAAGCAAAATTTAAGCACTAATTTACATAACAATTATAGCTTTTGTTCGAAAAATGTCGACAGAGAGACAAGCATTGAAAAACTTTAAGCATTCATGGCGATAAAAGTGAATTCAAAAAAAAAAAATAAATAAATAAATAAATAAACTTAATCGGTATATCTGACAGTTGCTGTGCACTTTAGATAATAAATGTAGCTAATGCTACTAATGCTACAGAGTGTATCAGTAACTGTATCTTTTTTTAAAAGTATCTGCAACTAATATAATCTGTGCAACACACTCTTCAAAAACGAACGAAAAAAAAAAAAAAAAAATATTGAAAGAGAATTTTATATTATATGAAAATGCTTAAAACTTGTAGACAATAGTTTAAATGAAAAACTGAAAAGCGTGTTCAGCATCATGGCTCAGTTTATCTGGGTGAATGGAATAAATGAATGAGTTTGCAAGTTGCAGCTTTTACAATTCAGGCACAGACTGCACAACAGACAGACGGACAGACAGATAGACAGACAGACAATTTTGGCTGATGTTTCCTGCTGCCACATGTCACATGGACCAACCAACCAGCCAGCCAGTCAGGCGACCTCTGTGTCTGAGTCATTCAAGTCATCTAACATGACCCGAGCACAGCAGCAGCATCAGCAGCAGCAGCTGCTGGTATACATTCCATCCCATCTTCTTCAACTTACTACATACGTGGAGAGCATCAGTGACATTTTATTTAAATTGCTCTGCAGCTGCTGGCTTTTGTTTCAACTGTGCGATTTCTTTCATTATTTTATTTTACTTTATTTTTTTTTTTTTTTTTTTTTTTTTTTTTTACATGCTCCTGCTCCTGCGCCTGTTTGTACATGTATGTATGTATGTAGAACTGCTGTATTTGTATATTTCATAGTACTCGCCTAGATCTATTTCATTCTGCTTCATGCTCTTCACTCCACATTCATTATAAGCCAGTTCCATTTTGGTTTGGTTTGTTTTTATTTCATTTATTTGCTTTGTCTTTTATTTTCAGTATTTTTTCTCTTATTTTTTTTTACAATGCCTCCATCCAATGCCTTGCCTGTCAGTTTTTATGCATTTGTTATATGTCATGCGTATTTATAAATTTTATTTTTCAGCTATTTTGCCACGCTATACTCAAGTTACAATACTTTTGAGTATCTTCATCATGCAAATGTATACACGTATATATACAAAAGTATAATACATAATAATAAAATATAAACATTGTAGCTGACGCTACTCTGCTACTGCCAATGCCAATGCTAATGCAAGTACTTACAATTTCATCCAAGTTGTTCGTCGGCTCCTTCATACCATGACGTAGATGTATTCAATCTGCAAATGACAAAAAATCGTTATAAATAAATATGCAAACAATCATTAGATATCAGTCACATGCAAATATTTGTTTATACGTAATTGTGTCTGTGTTGTGTATGTGTATGTGTAAGAAAGGCTATATATGTATGTATGTACATATTTAATGTAGCTACGAGGTTGAATTGAAAGTTTGCATTTCTATTTATTTCGTTGAGTTTTGGTACTCGTTAGTTTTATATTTATTCTCTTACTTGAGAATTTTAACTTACTCGTTGATTTAGTTTTATTCGTTAATTTTTCTGTTCATTCACATTTTACTAGTTTCGAGGTTGTACAAAACTTTGTATACTTAAGATCAGATAAAACAAAAGCATAAGCCAGCTTAAATTAGTCTTGGTAAGCAAATGCGAAGTAGAGTCTTATTCAGAACAACGAAAATAAAACTATACAAGAAGCTGATTATTCCAGTCCTGATGTATGGCGCAGAAACATGGGTCATGTCCGTTTAAGAGAAAAATTCTTCAAAAACTATCAGAGCTGTCACAGCGGACAACGAGTACCGCATTAGCATGACCAGCTATATAAAGACATCGATAAACGATTGCACTGGGCTGGTTACTTGCTTCGAATAGATGAACTAGCTCCGACGAGAAAAGTTTACGACAAAAACGTGAACGAAATCAAAGGGGCACGACAGAGAGGACGACCGCCGCTGCGTTGAAAGGATCAGGTCCTGGAGGACGTCCAGAGAATTGGGGTTCAGAATTGGTATCGAGTGGCATTAGACCATATCAGCTGTGTTAATACTCTAAGTGATGTAGTTCCACACTTTACACTCGTTTCATACGAATTACTCGCTAGGTTGGTTCGACTCGTTTTCTTTAATTAGTATTGCAATGCTTTTTTTGACTTACTCGTTAGTTGTGTACTCGTTTGTTTTGTTTATTAATTTAATTCAATGATCGTTTTTTTTTTATTAGTTTACATCTAACTTTTTTTTTTTTTTTTTTTTATTAAATACAATTAAATTTATTTTGACAATCGTTTGTCTTTTAAGCTGTCCGCTAGTGCTCCAAGTCATTCTGTCCGCTAGACAGTCTGTCAGTCAGTTAGCTTGGCAGCAGCAGCAACAGCTCAAATATCTTCGTTTGCGTTGCGATGCGTTGCGTTGCGTTGCGGTACACTTTGTGTGGTTTGCGGTTTGTGCTAACAATGTAAATAAATACGTTGCCCCAAAACAAACGCTTTCAACACTTCTCCTTTGCCCTTTACAGTCTTTTCGAATTTTGTCTTTTTTTTTTCCTTATCAATTTTGAACATTTTTCGAAAGTTATGAAAATGTTTAGACTACAGCGTTGTGCTTTGCTTGCCTGCTTGCCTGCTTGCTCATGTTCCTAATTGACATAAAAGTTTTGCCTGCTTTGTTGCGTCGTCGTCGCCTGCTGACATGAATCCTTCTCAATTTTAAACTTATTAATATTTGCCTTTCTCTTTACAATTTAAACATGAAACAAAGTTACACATTTATATTTTTTTTATCTAATTAACACATAAAATGTTATAATGCAATAAATTTTCAAATTATGTAAGCAGTGACTTTATGCAGTTTTCCTATTCATTTGAATTCATAATTCAAAATTTGATTGAATGCATTTTAACGAGTAACTTTATTATTATTATTTTTTTTTAATTTTATTTATTTATTTCCTTTTTTGAAATGACAACCAAATTGCTGCAGTCATAGCTAAACCAATCTAATTAAAGAAATTTGAAAAGTTTTCATCACTTCTTTTTTTTCTACTTTTTGGTTTTTTTTTTGCTTTGGTTATTGCCTTTTTTCAGCTTGGCTTGACTTTTCGGTATGTTTTCCCATCGACTTAATGTCGCATTTCATGGTTTCTTAAACTTGACACTTTGATTTCGCTGTTAGCAAGTCAATGGGGAATAAAAGTTTGTGCCAAAATTTTGTTAATTTGAGCGTGCAGTCTTAGTAGATTTCTTGGTAGACAGACAGACAGACGGACAGACGGACAGACGGACAGGCTGCTACACATTATTGACAGGCTTTGATGCGCTGCGTATTGTTTGTGCTTTGGAAGTGACAAACAAAAGAACGAGATGCGAAATAAAAAAGAATGAAGAAAAAAAAAAAAAAACACTTTTTCGAAGTTATTTAAACAAGTTAAAGTCATATTATGTAAATTATGCAATATTTCTTTGAAAGTTTTATTTTGGTTATGCCTTCTGACATAAATAAATAAATAAATAAAAACGAAAGAAAAATCATATTTAGCTTTAATTTGTTTATTCTAAAAAGAAAGCAAAAGTTCGCTGTGTACGTGAGTTCGTCCTTTTTTTGTTTTTGTATATATTTCATAGAGTCTGTCATATATGTATGCCATACATAACGCATCTGTACAAAGCCACTCAAATGAAAATATTATGAATCTTGTTATTGTTTTTTTTTTTTGTTTTTCCAAACCATAAATACAATTATAATGCGCAATATAAAATTGCGGTTAAATAAAATAATTTATATAAATATATAATTTTCAAAATATTCTATATTAATTTTTATTTTTCCAGCCCAAAACCATAGCCACAATAATTTTAATATCAAATTACAAATTATATTAAAAAAAAAAAACAATAACTACAAAAAAAAAAAAAAATAAAAAACAAGGAAAAACGTTAACTTCGGTAGCACCGAAGCTCAAATACCCGCCACATCATTTTCTTGAAAAAATAAAAAAAAAATGAAAGGTAAGTTTGTATAGGGTCTATATATAGAGGCCTGATCCTTGTCATATCGGTAGCATATTCATAGGATAAAAGTAGAAGTGATTTTACGCAGATTGGAGTAAAAAAATAATAAATAAGAACTACATATTTTCATACAAAATATGAAAAATGTGCGATAGGTTTGTATTGGGGCTATATCTAAAAATGGGCGTGGCACCTTTCTTTTGATATTGGATGCCATTAGAAGTGTTTTTGACCAATTTGAAGTAAATACATTCATAAATAAAAAATATTTTCATACAAAAAATCGAAAAAAAATTGGTTAGTTTGTATGGGGACTATATCTAAAAATGGGCGTGACACCTTGGTTCTGACATATAAACTGCATAAAAAGCTTAAGTTTAAAATTTTAAGTCAACATCTTTAAAACTTTCCGAGAAAAACAGACAGACGGACAGACAGACAGACGGACGGACGGACAGACGGACAGACGGACTGACATGGACATGGCTAAATCGATTCGTATCGTCGAGCTGATCAATAATGTATATTATTTATACAAACTTTCCGACAAACTGATAATACCCTTCAAACTATGTGTGGCGGGTATAACAAAGAAATAATCTACAACAACTTTTTCATTCTAATAATAAACTTAAAAAAAAAAAAAAATTTATATTAAATCAATAAAAACTATTACAAACATTTTTGCAAATTTTTTTAATGAACAAAAGCTGTCAAGTGCATTTTTTTTTTTTTTTTTTTAAATTTTTCGTTTTTATGTTGCTTTCCGGCACAAATTAAAATTTGGCCAAAGCATTTACGTTTATGTCATATTTTTGGTTTTTGTTGCTATTTTATGAATGACACTGAAATGCCAAAAACAAAAAACCAATAAACGTACATATACGAATCTATGATAAATTGCAACTAAAAATCGTTAATCTATATCTAACATTTGATGCGGTTCGAATACATAAATACATACAAAGTACGTCAGATACATGATTTGTATTGCAAGCCAAGCCAAACTAAGCCATGTCATGAGCCACAGCAGCTATAATAACTAAAATGCAATAATTGCAACTAGAATCAGCTGCAACACCTGCTGTGAAATAATTAAAATACAACAGACAAGCATGACAACAACAAGATTGTATGTACATAGTAGCAACCTCATGAGAATCAGTTAAATGTATCTACAAGTTTGTATGTGTATGTGGCATTTGGTATCTTAAGATTAAACAACTCTCAAAGGCGGCATCTATGTTGGCATTGTTTTGTTACGTTACCACTTGGCTGTCATGAGAGATAATTACTTTTATAGTGTTAAATGCGGTTAACTTAAATATTCTTAACGTGTTAAACGAACGCACAAGCGTATAGCTCAACTTACAGCAACATCAACTCGTATAAGATACTTTTGCCAGCAGGCATACATATGCAATAATTACATTTGCCACAGCTACATGTGTGTATGTGTAACCAGGAAGTTCTACTAAACGCATAATATAGTTAGTCAATATATCATCATTACAATGCGATAATAATATTGTATATTGTTTTGTAGTATATCACAGCTTATAATCTGTGGTATCTATTGTATAGCATAAAATTATTAATATGAAATCTAGTTCAATGGCTCGTATGAATGAACGATTAAGTGCTTTGCTGTGTGATGTGATGTGTGAAACGAGATGAGAGGAGTTGTGATGGAATGCGTCTCAATAATGTTGCACAAACTACTTTTCTATTATCTTTGCATTATGCTGCTACGCTGCTGCAAGATGTTTATCAAGTGCAGCCGCCACTGAAAAGCATTGAGCCGCATATACGATTGCGTTGAGAAACATAAATCAATAGTTTGACAGGCGCACAACATATGTAAGTATCTGTCTTCAAAAAAAAAAAAAAAAAAAAGAAATCAAGTAATAAATGAATGAAAACGCTTTAGAACGTTCTTCAGCGTAAATAATCATCAAGGCAGATACAAAAAAAAAAAAAAAAAAAAAAACATAGTAAGAACGCCTCATTGATTATTTTGAGTCATCAATAAGCACTCTCGTTAAAATCATTTAAACCAAAAGCAAGTGAAAAAGTTTTTCCTTTACAGCTTTTCTACGCTTATTATATATTTTTTTCTTTTCTTTATTTTTCTTCTTTTTTCAAATTTGTGGTAATTTGTTAAATTACTCCAACCAAAATCGATTTGCTTTATGAAAAAAATTGACAAGATAAAGCATAAATAAGTTTGAAGTAAAGTTTTAATGCGCTACAAGTGAGTTAAACTGAGAGAGATAGCCTAACTATGGGCCATGTTCCCATAAGCCGCCATCGCAATCACGAAAAATTTCAAAACGAATTTACTCAAATCGTAAATCGCAAAATGAAGTGATTACGAGAACAAGCCAGATAAATTTATTTGCAACACATTTCTGACTGTTAACAAAGCTGTGACATTTTCTAAATACCTTAAGAAAAAAATTACACTAAATGGCACAAAGAAAAATCAATTTTAAAAATTTCTCAAAAAAAAAAAAAAAAAACAGACAGACAGGCAGAAGCGTAGAGAAAAGTTTTGATTCCTTTTAGAAAATTTTTATGCATTAAGCGGCAACAAATAATTGAACGCTTTTTTCCATGAATATGCGGGCGGGCTTGTCTATGCGTAACTTTTTCAATATTTGTTGCTTTATAGACACTTTTTCTTTTTTTTTTTTCATTTAAAATGAACCAAACATTTTGTTTCCTATCGCACTAATTTGCTTTTTGAATGAACATTGTGAAATATAGAAAAAAAAAAACAAAAAAATATAACACAACTTTTTCAAATTTAATTAATTAAATTTTTTTTTTTTTTTTTTTTTTGAATGAAAATATTTTTTAATTTTGAAACGTTTTCAATGACCATTTGAAAGGCTTTTAGCAACATATTGAAAAATGCTGTTATCGACTGTGTTTGCGTTCGCCACATGATTTTCATTGAAAAGAAAAAAAAATATTTAATTGAGAGTTTGGCCACATATTGCTTGATTATCTTTTGGATTTTTTTTTTTTTTTTTTTCTTTTTGACTTTATAACGGAAACGTTGAATTTATATTGCAAAATTGTTTAAATTTCAATTTTAATCAAATGAAAAATTTAACGAAAAAAGTATCTCAAAAAAGTTTCTCAAAAAAGTATCTCAAAAAAGTATCTGAAAAAAGTATTTGAAAAAAAGTATTTTAAAAAGTATCTCAAAAAAGTATGTCAAAAAAGTATGTCAAAAAAGTATGTCAAAAAAGTATCTGAAAAAGTATCTTGTCGCTGCGAATAGTTTGCGTTTATATGTATCTGACATTTATATTGCAGCAATTTTATTGAGCGGATATTGAATAAGCAATTCGAAACATAAACTTTATTCGATTTATTAGGATTTGTTGTTGATAGGAATTATAGGCGAGATTCTTGTAAAATATTTGTTAAAAAAGTTCACTATTTTTTTAATAAAAAATAACTATTTAATGTGCACTCTTACACCAAAAGGTATAAATGGCATCAAGAACAAATAGCAAATTAAGTAAATCATCTAAAATATTATACAAAATCAGCTCAAAAATCAATTTATCAAAAATAAATAATTCAAATGTTCTAAATTAAAAAAAAAAATATCGCATATACAAAATCAGTGCGTATAAATTATGTAAAATGCATTACAACAAAATATCTAAAATTAATACCCAATAAAATAGCTTATTGTATCAATTTAATGCTTGAAGCACACAGGCGATTATACGCACACATACAATGCATACACATACATGTGTGTATGTATATATATAATTAAATATTATATGCATACATGTATATGGTATATAATAGATACTTTCATTATAATAATATGAAACTAAAATAATGCCAAAGGTGCAAAATGTTATGATAGCAACGAGCGTGAGTTCATAAGCTGCTCATCAACGACAAAAGTATCTAACAATGAACAAATGAATGAACGAACCGTACCGAATCAAATCAAATGACAACCAATGATAATGAGATGTTGTTGTTGTTGTTTTTGTAGTTGTTTTTGTTGTTACACATACATACACACATAAATACGCAATTTGCTTAAGTACAACAGATTTGGCGGTTTTGTCTCGATTGAGCATATGAGGCAAACATATTTGCAATTCAATGTGCCATACACACAAACACACACACAAATACACAACAAATAGAAATATTACACATACATACATATGCGTGTGTTTGTGTGGACAGCCACATCTGAGTTCATATACGAACAGACTGCATAAGTATCTTATATAATGTGGGGGGTACACATCACACACACACACACATATGAATGTGAACTGACTAACTGACAATAATAATGCGAATTGATGAAGCGTGAAGGATTTCAGGCAATTGCCACTTAGACAAACATACACAGAAACGCATACATTTTTGCTTTGCTTTCAATTGGGGACTCTATCAGTGTTGTGCACACATTTTATGAATTTTTTTTTTTTTATTATTTTCCTTTTATTTTTTTCTTTTTATGTTTTTTTTTTTTCAATATTTTTGTTTGTAGTTTTTTTTTTAAATACCCTGCAATATTTTGCGTGTAGAATTTATTGCTAAAATGTTTAAATGAGAGAAATTATTTAATAAAATTTAAACAGTTAATCAGTTAAACAGTTTAAATGTAAATAAGCGCTTTTTATATGTCGCTTACCTTATCATCATACACACACACATACATAAGAAGACGATATCTATGTGAGAAGATCTTTTGGAATATTTGGCATTTCGAATAAATAAACCAATTATTGTCGACTCAAAACTGTTAACTTTTACTTAGAGTAAGAATGTATCTATGAAATGTATCTATAAGCTTTGATGCTTCGTATCTTTAAGATACATTTCAATTCACATACAATTTTGCAGCGTATCATAGAGTCTGTATATTGTATTCTCTTCTATTTTATTTTGTATTTTATATATTTTCCATATTGCTGATTGCTTTTGAAATAAATTGCGTGCCAGTCGTATTCAACGTTAACAAACAAATCGGTAGCAAGTTGAAAAAGCGTAAAAGATACTCGTGTACCCACTAAATATTTGGTGACATTCATATGAAGTGGTTTTTTTTTTTTTTTTTGTAGTTATGCATGCATGTATGTATGTGACCTGTCTGTGTATAGAATAAATACATACGTTTTTCTCTTTTTTTTTTTATTTATTTTATTAAAAAATACTTTTGGCTTTTGAAAAGGATAATCTACAACTACAAAGTTTGATTTTTTATGCAAACAATAAAATAAAAGAGTTCATGCAAACGATTTGCATACAATGAATATGTTCAGTTCACAATGTGCCATGACATGTCTGTCCGTCCATGTCGTTCTGTCTGCTGCACATGGGTGTGAATGTTAGCAGCAGCCAAATAAGCGCTCCTTACTCAATCCTGCAACAATTGAGTGTGTGGGTGGCATACTGCTGCTTGCTTATTGTCAAATAAGCCAATTTTTTTTTTTTCTGTTTTTTTTAAGCATAAATATCTGCAAAGCGCATATAATCTGGCGCGCATAAAATAAAATACCGCATGAAAATACCCCGCGCTCAGCTCAGACGAGTAACAAGCTTAAAAACAAAGTAGCAGCATGTTGGCGTAGGTGTGACAGACAGACAGACAGACATACGTACTATATATATTTTTGTATAATAAATATATGAATACTATTATTCAGTTGAGTTCATTCGCTCTTCATTTATTTTTTATTTATTTTTTATTTGTTTATGAACATAAATAAAACTCTGTGAATTGCGTTCACAAAAGAAGAAATTCTGTATAAAACTGTGAAGTGCATGAATAAATGAAGTTTCACATACGCACTCCTCTGCATAAAATAAAAAAAAAAAAAAAAAAAAAAACAAAGAACAAAAAGAAATCCTGTGTCTGCGAGCGTAAACCAAATCCCAATGAACACAGGGATTTGCATTCATAAAATATATGCGCAAGCATTTTGGCATAAAAAAGCTGCTTGCGCCGCTGCCTTCCTTCATATTCCTAGCAGCAGAAATCGCATACAAGTCGCAATGCTCGAGTTCAGCTTTAGCTTAGCGCAACTCGCAAAAGCTGGCTAAAATTTTTACTCTGTGCATTTATGTATATCTTAGTTAGTAAATAGGCGGTGGGCGTAAGCGTGTTGTTTGCATATAATATAGGTCGTTTGAAACACACACACACACACACACTCACTCACACATTTATGTATGTCGCCAGCCAACAAGCATTCTTTTCATGCACGAAACATGCGAATTATGCAAATTACAAGCATGAAAAACAAATATTAAACTTTTTTCATAAAAGATGCAAAAATTAAATAAAAAAGACATAAAAGCCAAACGGTTCGTATTGGTCCTATACACACACATATGCACATATAAAGTATGTATGTGTGTATTTGTGTAGGTGTACATATAGCAAATATCCTCGTGTTGCAATGTTTATTCAATGCTAAAAAAAAAAAAGGATTCCATTGAATTTTTGCGCTGTTGGTATTTGCATTACCAAAAAAAAAAAAAAAAGAAAATGAAAAAAAAACCTTTCCTAACTTCTGATACACTATACACAGCTTTAAAATAGCAGGCATGCCTAAATTTAACAGTCATTGTGAACTAATCAAAAAATATTTAAAAAGTTTGCTCTTTTATAAAGCTTTCGACATTCAATTTATTTTGAAAAATACTTAAAAATCTTAGAAAAAATCAGGGGAATCCCTTTTTTTTTTTTTTTTTTTTGATTTTTTAGAGATTTTTTTAAACATAATCTCTTGACTGCTACTTATGTTCTAATCTATTTTGAGATGCTTGGAAAGATATACCATATAAACTGAATATATGTCTGTTAAGATGTTATAATGATGTCTGTCCGTCCGTCCGTCCATCTCTCTGTCCTTCCTTTTCTTCATTCATCCATTATTTAAATTCACTTGCAAATAATTCAATATAGGGTATAGAAAAAACGAAAAGTTCACATTGACCACAATTTAATTAGAACTTGCGGCTAAGCACGTAATTGCAAAATGTAACCGAATCAGTGCAGAACTGCAACAAGGATATTATTTGACTTTTTCTACGATTACATTTGAATGGGTTTTGTGTATCTAAAAATAAAAATAAAAAAAAGCGTGCAGAATATTTTTTTTTTATAATTCAATTGCAACTTGTATTTATTCAAGAAGCACTTTAAGCAATTATTATGCAAGATAGTTAAGGGCTTTCTTTATTTTTCCTTTTTTATTTTTAATCGCTATATTTGCTTTCATGCTGGCGTTTAGACCTTTTCTTTTTTATTGCGTTTAACATGTCAAACTCATTAAATGCACTTAATAATGTTTCCATCATAAATACGGCTCAAAATGTTATTTAACAAGGCGGAAAATTTACATGCCTATCCCGCGCTTTCCATTTCATAAAATTTCAAATTCAAAACATCAACGTTTAGCACAAAGTTTTTTTTTTTTTTTTTTGCTTTGTGGCAGTTTGGCGTCTGGCATGTATGTGGGAGCGGCACTTACTATATTGCTCCGATTTGTGTTGACTTTTTTTTTTTTTTATATTTACAGTTTACCAGAGTCAAGCAACTAGTATGCTTGCGCGCGTTTTCTGTTAATATCGTATGCCGGCCAGGCCCATTTTTGCGTTGCCATAGAACATAAACAAAGAGCCACGCACACATAAATATGCATGTATGCACACAGATACATTTACAAAGCAAAGAAAAGCAGCGAGCAGCAAGCACGCAGGAATGTGTTGATTAAAATCACGCTCGAATTGCGGCATGACACAAAGCAATACAAAAGATAGAATAAAAAAAATATATATGAAACTAAAAGGAAAAGTCGTAAAAAAAAAAAAAAAAAACGTAAATAATATATTTTTTTTTTTTTTTTTGATTTTCATTAAAATATAAAACTGCGTGTTACTGACCTCACATTATGCCTGTAAAAATGCTGCGAAGCGTATACAGGTTCAGCGATAAAACCATTAAAAATGCATTTAACTTAATTTTTGGAAACTCTATTTTATATGAATTAAAAAAAGCGTCAACCTGACGACTGCAGTAAAATTAATAAAAAATATTTTATAGCTTTGTAAAATGAAAAAACCCAATGAAAAACTAACAAACACACACAACGAAAAAAATGTCATAAAAAGGAAAAAAAATGTTTTTGAACTTTACAATTTTTTTTTTTTTTCATTTACACTTCACTTTTCACACTTTTCATTTTCGTTAAAGTTTGTGAATGCCGCTGACAACGAAACGTAGTACAGATACGCAGATACTTTAAAAGTATCTACACAGGTTAACCGGCTTAGTACGTGTATCTCTTCAAAATGTTCGTTTGTTCGTTCGTTCGTTCTTGTTGTTGTGTATTGCTTCTTGGAATTTCTAAAAACATACAAAATGCATTTTTTTTTTTTGTTGTTGTTGTTTTTCGTTTTTCATTTAGTTTTATTACGTTTTGCTTCGTGCATTCGTCGTTGTTGTTGTTGTTTGTTATTGCTGTGGCAACAGGAATGGAATGTCAGCAGCGCAACAACAAAAATAACAAACGAAACACGTTTAGCTCAACTTATGGAACGCAATCGCGTTTAGCTTCGTGCAAACGATTCGTTTTTTTTTTTTATTTTTTTAATTCGGATACGTTTGCGCCGGCGCGTAGTTTGCTGCTCCCAGCATCTTTTATTTATTTTTTTTTTAAAGCAGAAAGAAAAAAAACGATCGAATGAAAAATACCTCGAAACCGGAATATGGCTCATTGAGAGAAAGACGCTTAAAAGTTGTTGGAATTTTTGTTGTTGTTGTTGTTTTGACGTCGTTGCCGTTTATTTTTTTCTGACAAAAACTACAGCAACAACAAAAACTTTGAACAGCAACTTGGAATATGTTTGCAGCAACTATCGTTGTCGTCATCGTCGTCGTCGTCGTTGTATGCGCAATAATAGTTGCAATTATTTTGTGCAATTGTTGTTGATTATAGTGCATTTACGTTCTAAGAATTGAATCTAATAGATACAAAAAAACCGTTATTGAACATTTTTGCTTTTTGTTTGCAGCAAGCACATAAAAATTGGTTTTTAAAATTCGAAATAGTTCACTGAAATAGCTTTTCTTATTCGTTATCCAAAAATTCTATAAATTCTATCTACAAGATTCACTATCCGTCGTATGAATGCACCGATTTGAGACTCTATATAGGAGATGTAGGCTACCAAAAATGTAGTTCATAACAACAGAAATTTATCTAGTAATTTTAAGTGGCACTTCTATCTTTTTTTTGACTCTTCAAAAATGTTGCATTTAATTGTTTTTCTATTAAAAGATACTTTTTTTATTTGCAAATATTTCAAAGAAATGAATTTTAATTATTTTAAATATTTTCAATAGAATGTGTTCCTATTTAATTGCAAAGTGGTGTATTTATGTATTATGTATTTTTTTTTTTTTTTAGAATTCTTGTTTGCTTTGCTCTGTTTAAAATTGATATTCTTGTTGTTGTTGTTGTTGTCAACTCCTTATAGCGCGCAATTTGAGCTACATTCGCGTTTTATTGCAAACTCAATAACAAGAACAACAACAACGATAAAAACAAGAATAAATACCAAAAGAAAACTAAAGTTTAAATACTCTTCACAAGTGCGCGTAAAAGCCAATTTGTTGTCTGCACGTCCGTCTGTCTGTCGTTAAAATGCGCTGGTATAGAAAATATATAAAACAAGGGAAAAACGTAAACTTTGGTAGAGACTGAAGCTTAAACAGCCATTAGCCAAATAGCTTCGAATAAACATTACCAGTGGTATAGGTAATATTTTTCAAAGGGGAATGAAACATGTAACTTCAGACGGACATGCCTAGATCGACTCGTCTCCTCGAGCTCATGATGCAATTATACCAGGAAATTTTGGATTACATAAATTTGACAACTTTGTTTGTGGTGAATTATATTTAATTTCACCATGACAGAATAGAAGATAGAAGAGTATTAGCTGAATTTTATTAGCTTTATGCTTAAAATCAAGAAGTAGAAACATTGACATTTGTAAGGTGAAATTATACAAATCCACTAAAACATGCATAGTCAACCAAATTTGTTACTAATTTAGAAAGAGACGGTGGCGGAATACGTCAACTGATCTTAGCTTATATATGTATATAGTTTTTGGGATCAACAATGATTTCTTTAATTCGTTAAAAAGTTTTTCAATATTTGTGACGGTTATAAAAATCAAATCAATGCAAATTTCACAAAAACAGTTTATTCAAACTCTATACTAAATAAAGGGAGAGAGAGAGAGAGAGAGAGAAAGAAAACATACAATTTGCAGACAGATAGACCGGTAAGACTTACATATGTATGTGTATGTAAAAACAGTAAAAAGGTCAAATGCACTAATTGCTGTATTAATTCGTCTAGCCGAGATGACTAAGAATTCGTTTCATTTTATGCGTTGCAAAGTTCAAAACAAAATTAATATACAATTAACTAGGTTTATGAAGAGTATAAGAAAGAACCACCAGACAACTGGTAACTAGTCTCGTCTCTACTCGTTGTTGTTGTGTTAGTTGACAATATAGCAACAGCAGCGCTGCTAACTTTGGCGTCGACGTGTCGCGTCATCAAATGGCTACGCTTGATTTCTTTTTTAAGTAGTTTTTTTTCTTCTTTTTCTGCTTTTGTTGTTGTTGTGCTGCGCGCGCGGCTACTAAATTCCACAGCAACAAAATTAAAAAAAAAAAATTCGCGCAATAATAGCTACTGGAGCTACGCTATAAACATGTACGTCAGAAGAAAAAAGCAGCAACAACAACAACAACGGCAATGGCGACATCAATACAACAAAAACTAAATCGGTTAGTCTATTATAAAAAAAAAAAAAAAGAAAAAACATTAATAAATAAAGCTAAAAGAAATCGCGAGCAGCTCAATTCAAGCTTCGACCAGCAGCAGCAGCAAAAAAAAAAAAAACAATATATTTGTCGCAATAATATCTGAGCCAACTTTAGTAAAAGATACAAAAGATGCCCCCCCTTTTCGCTATGCGCCCGTTTCTATAGTTTTTTTTTTTTTTTTGGTTTTTTGCTGCGCGCTATTAAAGCCAGACCAAAAGCAGAAGATGAAGCCGTGGTAGCAGAAAAATTCACACACACAATTCTTTGCTACGTCAAAAGATGAAGACGCAGCAGCAAACAGCAACAACAGCGGCAGCAGCCGAAGCGACAGAAGTAAAGAAAATCAAACCAAAAGCAAAATGGCAAAGAAAAAAAAATCACGTTTATACCGTTTTGTACTGATTTTTCAAGTGCAATTTAATACTTGTTGTTGTTTTTTGTTGTTTTTATTGTTTTTGTTATTGCTGTTTATGCTGCTTTTCCTTTTCTGTTGTTTCGCTTACTTATTATTTTTATTTATTTATTTTTTACAGAAACAATATAATTTCTTTATGCAGTTGGCTTGGCGGTTGCTGTTACTCTTGGCTTAAAGCGCAACAACAATTAAACAAGCATTTCATTTATTTTTATTTTTCTTACACACACACACACACATTCACGTACATATATTAATAACAATTGAAGTATATTGTATACCTTTACTCATTTACTCATTTAATTATTTTATATTTTGCCTTTTCACTTACTTTTCTTGCGCTGATTTTTTTTTTCTGTTCAACTTTTTATCTTTTTTAATTTCTTTTTTTTTTTTGATTTAAAACTGCTTTAATTGCACTTTAAATAAAATTTTACACAGACACATGCATGATGTAGCTACAAATTTACAATTGCTTTCATCAATTTATCACAATTTTCTGCAGTTATGTAGCTTTATTAAATATTTAATTACACAGCAGATACACTTTCATACAAACATGCATATGTAGGTATGTATGTACACAGTTACACACAAATACACAAGACAATAACAAAAAAAAAAAAAGCGGTAGCGTTAACAGCGCAGCAGCGACGTTACTCAAGGTGCGCAACGTTAAAACAGTTTCTTATTGTTGTTGTTGTTGTTGTTTTTTTTCTTCATTTATTTTACAAACTCACAAATACCAAAAACAAAAATGTACATATATTTATTTGTATATATGTATGCTAGTATGTATGTATGTACACCACGTTGCACCGAACCGAGGAAAAAACACGTCCGTAAACAGGTAAACTCGCTAAGCAAATGTCGCACAGACAGGTAACTACTCAAACTATAAGCCAAAGTCATGCAAAGTATTTGTAAAAAGATACATTCAGCAGATACATTTGTCAGCAAGTTTACTCTCTTTTCTCTCTTTTTGTTGTTCGTGGATCGTTTCAGCCAATCAAGAGAAGCTAACTATACAAAATATAAAAATAATACATTCCATACAGATACATTCTACAAGATACAAAAAAACATTCTACATTCAGATACATGTATTGTTACAGTCAGCTACATTCAAAAGATACATTCTACATTCAGCGTTTACACTCTTCAAACGGATCATTTCAGCAAACAAAAAAAAAAAAAAACGTTACGTTCTTTTATGGTCATGTGTTTGTAGTGCTAATGACCGTTTTAGTCTTTTCATGATTTTGGTCATGTGTTCGGGAAACGCACATAAATAACAGGATGACTAAGGTTTGTAGTCACTCTCTTCTCTAAATGAGTCACCCCATTGACTCAAATGAGTCATCCACTTCTATTCAGTTACAATTTAAAATTCACAAATGTTATTGCTTTATAAACGCATATAACTCACAAGAAGTTTTAACAGTTAAAATTGGGACAAGTTTTTGATTTAATTCATTATTCAATTTTTTTTCGATTTTATTATATTTATTTTTAATTTTTTTTTTTTTTATGACAGTAAAATGCTTTCCAATGTTTAGCTTTCGGTGTTCTCGGTTTAGTTTCAGAACAGTAGAGATCAACTCGAAAATTTTTCAAGCGCAGTGCAAAATGTCATATGTAATAAAATTAATTAACAAAACCATTCAATCTACATTTCATATTTGCCGCACAAAGTTGAGGCGGAAGAGTGTTACAAGAAAAATTGCAAATAAAGCGATTTTAACACACAAAAAAATACGTCATAAAACGATTTAACAACCGCAACAACAACAACAACAACTGAAAAAGCAGACATCATCGACAACGGAAATGAAAGAACGTAATGGTAGCATTTGGAAACGCATATCCGTCTGCGCCGTGCACAGCACAAATACATACGCCGCACCACGTGGGATAAACGTATAATGGCGGCGCTTATGAAGCTTCAAGCGCAACATTTTATGGTCTATAAGCTTCACTTAATGCTGCCAATTAAAATAAACGATACAACGTTGCCGAAAGCTAACAAAGCGGCAGACACAATCTTGACGCACAACGCAACGCAGCAACGCAACGCAAAAAAAACGAAAGTGTGCCACGTGGATTTTCGAGAAGCTGAGACGGCGGCGTAGTGTATTCATATTTGCGTTTGTCGCAGTCATTTTGAATAAAAAATAAAATGGCTTCTAGAAAAAATAATAAAATATTTTTTTATTCAATCAGCGCAGCTCAAATTGAGTAGCTTTGTGTGCGTGCGATGTATGTGTGTGTGTGTGTGTGTATGTAGACGCTTTGTCTGAGAATTTCATTGCGTCACGCTTTGCATTTCTCACACATACACAGATATGAACATGTTTAATGCTCTAACAAGCTGTATCTGCGTTTGTATCTGTGCGATGTTTTTTTTTATATTTACTGTTATGAGAGCATAGATTTTATTTCTTTCACAAATACACACACACACACACACGCACTGATTCGGCTTATTTTGTCGTAAAATAAAAGAACCTGTTGATTTGAATTTATGATGAAATAGCGTTGAGATGTGCTTACTTTAAGTTAGCAGCTGTCAGCTACTATTTCTATTACAACATTTTTTTTGTTGCCTAACTTAAGGCGTTTTATAGTATTTGTGTGAATATAAAATATGCTCATGTTTTATATGTTAGTAAATAGCTTTCCACTTAAATTATGATTAATTTAAAAGCAGTTTATCTGCGTTAACTAAATTTTATATATTGTATGTAATATTTGAATTGATTTGAATAGAACTCTAAATCACTTAGGGCTAAACAACTTATTACGAATTTTGTGAATTTCTCTTTGTTTGCAAGTCAAATTTTAATTAATATTCTTGTGACAAGTGCAGATAGATACATTATATGAAATTAATAAATTCGTTGAATATTAACTCACTTCCAAATGGACTTGGAACACGCTTAAGCATTAACGCTGCCAGGTGTAAATTATTTTGTTTATTAAATTTCGTTAAATCTTATATTTAAATACGCTAATAGAAAAAGTTTTCAAGTTAATTAAAAAAGTTTGAAATACGTATTTGCATTAAATTCATTTAGCTTTAAAAAAAAAATACCTGAAGTATGTACCTTCTGATTTTTATTTAAATATACAAAATCATTGTCAGTAACAGGTGGCTTTGATTATATTCTTCTTTAAACTCTTTTTTAACTTAAGCTTTACTTTTTGTATTACATAACAAATCGAAGAGCCCCAAAAGCTGCATAATAATAAAAAAACATATTAAAAGGATCAACTTAAATTCGTGTTTATGCAAAAAACCAATACGCAATTTGCCCTACCAAAAAAAAAAAAAGGTGTGAAGTATGGCGTTGCTAACAAAAATAGCAAAAAAAAGGAAAACAAAAATAAAAGAAATACTCATGACACACGTGACCCAAATACGGGTCAAATCAATCAATTGACACTTTGTGCGCATAAAAAAAATAAAAATTCAATACAAAGTAAAGCAAAGTATTCACTTTAACACAAAAATATATTTTTCTTATTTTTTTGACTTAAATAAACAAAAATAATAACTTTGCAAAAGGAAGCTTAGGGGTTGAAGCAAGACCATTACCGCCTACTTTAGCTTATAAATAAATCATGACATATGATAATGTGCATTGTTGTTGGTTGGTCGTTTTGTTTCTTTTATGAGCAACATTAAATATGACAATCATTCGCAGCGCAATATGCCAACTAAATGATTCGAATTTAAGGTACAACTTCGCATTTTATGGCCAGTGCGACGGTAGACATAAGACGGACGGCATAATAGTTTTATGGCTTTTTTCTATTAAGAAAAACAATAAAAGAACAAAAAGAATATTAAAACCGACTTTTAATTACTTTAAATAATTTATAATTTTGCCTTCGATGCTCTAATTTTATATAATTTTATGCCAAAATTTTTACATCATCGCTAATTTGTTTTTAAACAAAAATAAAACAAATAATTTTTGCGCACTTACATTTATTTTGCTTAAAATACTTTTTTTATTTCACATTTTTTTTTTTATACCCGCCACACATAGTGTGGAGGGTATTATCATTTTGTCAGAAAGTTTGTAACGCATTAAAGGAGACGTCGTAGACCCTATAAAGTATAATTCTTGATCAGCTCGACGAGACGAGTCGATCTAGCCATGTCCGTCGTCTGTCCGCCGTCTGTCCGTCCGTCTGTCCGTCCGTCTGTCCGTCCGTCTGTCCGTCTGTCTGTCCGTTTGTCTGTATTTATGCGATTCATTTGCTTAGTTTTAAAGATATTGACCTGAAACTTGGAACTTAAGCTTTTCTCAGTCCTAAGCAATTCAAGTGTTAAAATCAAAGTGCCACGCCCATTTTAAGGTATAGCCTTCATACAAACTTACCTTTTTTTATAATTTTTGCATGAAAATAGCTATTATTTATGAATGTAGTCCCTCGAATGAAAAAATACTTCTTATGTCATCAATAACAAATCCAAGCTGCCACGCCCATTTTAGATATAGCTCCCATACAAACTTACCGCCCATTCTCGAATTTTGTATTAAAATATTTATTATTTTGAAACAATTCACTCAAATTTGGGTAAAAACACTTCTAATGAAATCAATATCATAACCAAGGTGCCACGCCCATTTTTAGATAAACCCCCAACAAACACCGCCCAGATTTAAGGTCATTCACATTTTAAAAAACTTCTTTTAACATACATTATCTTAATTCCAATGTCCCACCCCTATTTTTGTTCGCTAGCAACGTGGCGTATGAGCGATGTGCAATATGAATTTTTGTATATACGCCGCATTTGATTAATAGCGGCGTTTTATACTGCATTATTTGATTTATTTATTGGCATATTTGCAAAATATTATTTGGCATTTTTGTGTGTGTTTAGTTTACATTTCAATTAGATTTCATACTCATTGCATTTATACGAAATTGTCTGTCAATCATAATGTGCAATAATACGTTTAGTGCATCAAGTTTATTATTGGCACTCAAATGTTCTATAATTAGATAAAATCTAATTTGGTTATACACACACCTACAGATGCAGTGGAATGTATCGATTTGGATATGTGATATAATTTTATAAGTTTTTGGCAACAAGAAATACTTGAACTATCATTTCGATTTTTAACTCGCAAAAATCTTACAACTTTTTTAATTAAGCCAAAACATAAACAATAAATGAAAATATTTCATAAAAATCACACGAATCAAAAAAGAAAAAAAAAAAACAAAAGATATGAGCAATCGAAAATTCCACGAATAACAATAAAAAATGAAAAATTATTGAATACGAAAATTCATTTGAAGGCGCTGACAAACAGAAACAGAGATTCTAACAAAATAAAACCATGAAGAAAATCTTTGTAGAATATACAAAAAATATGAAAAGAAATGATTCGGCATAAACGAATTTTTATACCCTGTACCCGAAGGGTTTAAGGGTCTGTCTGTCCGTCTGTCCTGCTGTCTGCCGTATGAGAGAGATTATCTCGGAAACTATAGGAGATAGGGCCAACATATTTGAAACTTAGACTCTCCTAAGCCGTCAAGTATGCACCTGCACACCCATTTTAAAGGGTACCCCCATAACAAATCGAACCCAAAATTTTGAGTTTTTCCATAAAAACGACGTCTAGATTTATTATAAATTATGCCTATGATAGTCCCAATGAAATATCCCAATATGGGTGGAACCAAGAAAAGTTTAGGTATAGCCCCCATACAAATACTCCCCATTTTTAAAGTTTTTGTACGAAAATCCAGTAAAATGAGGTATGCTAGTAAGATAAGACTTAACTTTAGGGTACCTTGCAGTCGAGCATACTCGACTTCAGCGTTTTTTCTTGTTTTGCTCATTACTTACTGCGAATCTAAAGAAACAATAAACAAAAATACAAACTGAAATCAGTTTATTAGGTGCTTTTTTTAATACAACAATTTATAGCATGGATGAAGGGTATCAATAAGAATAAAAAACAAAAAAAAAAAATAATAATAAAGCTGCCTGATAAACAAAAAACAGAATAATAAAAAAATCTGTGAAATAACCAAAAGTCTTCAAAAAAAAAAAAAAATAAAAAAAAAAATATTCAAAAAAAAATGAGCAAATCTGAAAAATTAAAAAAAAATAATTAATAAAAATTCAACAGAAACGTAGCTGTTATACACTACATTTTAAGCGCTAAAATAAAGAGGCATGTAAATCGAACTCACTAATTTTACTACAACCGGAATAAATGATTACGAGAGCGAGTGGCTGTGTTGGTTTTAAATTAAAAGGATTTCCGAGCGAGTATGCATTATTTTCTTCCGCTTCCTTTATTCTGATTTGCATTTTACTGTTACAAATTTATACTAAACCAATATACACTACACACACATAGTAATGTATAGTGTGCATACTACAATATAATTTATATTGCACTCGACTTAAAAAGTAAAAAAAAAAAAAAAAATAATACAGCAAAAGCTTTTTACTTGCACAGCTAAGCATAGACAAAAAAAAGGATGACGTTATAAAAGAAAATAGCATAAAAGCTTTTCTGTGACGTCACAGCGCCATGTTACAAATGAAAAATATGCTTTTAAATGTCTCAGTATGTGTGTGTGTATGTGTCTATTCAGCGCGCGCGCATATTGAGCAAATTCAGCAAATTTAGAATTATTTATCAAACCGAATCCAAAAAATCCGTTTCGTTTTGGCATTCATTCAAACGCTCAGCGGCAGTCGCACGAAGCGGACATTGGCCTTTTTGCGAGTAACAACAAAAAAAAAAAAAACGAAAATCGAATACGGAAAAATTATAAATTTTTTATCCAAAAATTTTTTTTGAACGCTTGCGAAATCAGCTTTCGATTTCAGTTCAGTTCGTGTTGAAATACGCGCCACAAGAGTCCAAAAAAAAAAAACAACAACTAAAAAAAAAAACGCGAATACATTTTCGGTTTGATCGCTTAAAAATTACTAAAAGTGAATTTTTTTGAAATAAAAACAAAAAATTTCGTATTTGTGAATTTTTTTGAAATTTAATATTTTTGAATTTTACAAAAAAAAAAAAAAAAAAAATAGTAAATAAATATTTCGTAAATATTTTTGTGCAAAACAGAAAAGTGTATCAAAAAAAAAAAAAAATAATTTTTATTTAAAACAAAAAAAATTGTATGCTAAAATGATAAAAAAGTAATAATTATAAATACATATATAATTTATATATAGAATATCGATCAAATAGTTCTAAACAATTAATTTGCTTAACAAAGCAGGCAACCGCAGGCTTTACTATCAAAAGCCACGTAAAGAAAGGACTAAATACGAAAACAGGTTTGTTTTGTTTTTTAAATAAATTTTTCAATAAATTGCAGCAATTTTTTTTTTTTTTTTTTTTTTTTTTTTAAAGGGTTTCTGATTATTTTTTGATTTATTTGTTTGCGAACTTATTGACCGCCGCATTTGACGCATTTTGAACTTTGTTCAAATTAATTGCTTACAATACTTTTTTTTTTTTTTTTTTTTGAAAAGTCATTTCCTTTTTTATATAGATTTTCTTTTCTGGTTCTGTGTTTCCCCTGAGACTACTCTTCTTAATTTCTTATCATGTTCAAATCATTGCCTTAGGTTCTATAATTGCGTCTATCCTGAAAGCCTTTTGTAACCATTTGACTTCGGTTTGATTATTTGTTTACGATTTGTTGTTGAAATATAAAAACAAATGTTCAATTTGTCTTTGCTGCTGTTTTGTGTTTTGTCCTTTTGTCATATTGACAGCGTCCTTTTGATCCTTTTAAACTACTCAAGATAAATAACAAGAATTGCTGATTTGGGTAAACATGTAAAACATTTTATTTATTTATTTATTTTGTTTTTATTTTATTTATTCCAGATTAAAAGTCTTTGAAAGGTCGTAAAACTTTTCTTAAGCTGCGCGCATAAAATTTTGTTTTGTTTAAAGTCTTTTTTTTTTTTTTTTTTTTTTTTTTTGTACATAAAACGTTTTGCAGTTTATTCAAGAAGCCGCCGCACGTTGCATGCTGATTTTTATGTGTCCATTGGGGGCATAGGTGCTAACATCTAAGTTGAAGTTTTTTTTTTTCCTGCTTTTTTTCACTTAAAGCAGTAAAATTTATTTTTAAAATGAAACTTTTTTTACTACAACTTAAATTCTTAAAATAAATCATAAATCAAATCAAATCCTCCGAAAGTTTTCCGGGAAAATAAATACGTTGCTGCTTATTTCATTTATTGAAGGAAAATTCATTAAAACTGAATTTAAAATAATTGCTGCATCGATATTTGCAACTAACAAAATATTTGTTAGTGTCCAAAAAGCTTTTGAAGTTAAATTCAATTTGTAACAAAGTAATTTCGTATATTGCCAATGCCAATGGCTATAAAATCTTTATATTTAGTTATTTATTTAGCTGCTTCTCTTCTCTAAAGTGCTTTCGAATTCTTTCAATATGCTGCAACCATATTTACCAAACCATTTCCAGTTGAAACTATGGCATGCAGCATTTTATCCATCGTGGCACGTGAAATAATTAATTTAATTAAAAATCACTTTTGTTTTTGCTTAAGTGCAACGCATGTGCAACCTAAATAATAAGTATGCAGCGTTGTAGTGCAGCAAGTCTAAAGTTAAAGGAGCAGAATTTATGTAACACAGCAAAGGTTTTTAAAAGAGTACAATGCATGACAGTAAACACTGGTAAGGGTATTCGTGGACATTGAATAAATTTTAGAGCTGAAAAGTGGAAATGAAGCAATTGTATGGAAGCTCAAATCAGGAAAAGTTATGGAGATATACAATATATTTCTCCTGAAGAATGTAGTATCCTATATGAAGCTGCAATCTACAATGAACCTAAAAGCTCGAATTATATTTTTTTTCCGAGGAAAAAGTTCCACAAAAAAGTTCGGTCATAAGCAAAGACTGTGCTCTCAATTTTTGACGAAATAAATAGACACAGCTTCAGGTAGAACGATTGCCTCTGCGATCACATCAATCCGTTGGCTTCAGTTTTCGCTATCAATACAAGCGGAAAGGCGCCTTAAGAGGTTTCAACCAGTTGACCTACCAACAAGACACCAGATTCCAATTATAATTTATTTCATCATTTTTATATTTAATTACTTAATTTAATGTTCTGTAATTTTTTTTTATTCATTTTCAAGAATGCGTTTAAAGTTTCTTTAGTGGAATGCTCAACGCAAATAAACAAACAATTTAAAACAAAAATAAAAAAGAGAAAATGAATGGTTCAAATGATTGCTTATAACTAAACACACTGTTATGAAATTCAAATAAAAAATCAAGCACAATGGTTCTTGTTTCAAGCACAATGTGCTTGTTTTGAGAACAGACGTGCTTAAATCAAGTTTCAAAAGCTTAAATTGCAAAACGACAGAGCAAAGTAGTGAATAAAATAATCTAAGCTGTCAAAAATTTGCTCTCGTAGCATTATTTCTTTGGCTTTTTTATTTAATTGTACTATTTTAATTGTGCGCTTCTTTAGAACAATGTGTTTGATATGAGAACAAATGTTTAATTTAGCTTCTCTTCGTTTCTAAACAAAATAAACCATACCTTACAAAAACTATGTAAAAGAGACAATTGAGATTTAGAACTCATGCAAAGTGCAAGAATATTCGTCAACTGCATATAAGTCTATATTATATTTCACATAAATCTGATAAATTTATATGCTTCATATCGTCCCAGTACAACTGACAACAAAAGTTTAGCTTTTACTAGCTTTGATATTGTAAATGAATGTACAGACACGAAGACTAGCAGCAATACATGTAAATACTTTTTAAATAATAGAAAAACTAACAAACTAACAGCAGGATACATATCCAAAAAAAAAAAATTAATACAAAAAAAAAAATGTCCAAAAAATCAACAAAGTTGTTGCTGCCTGACATTGCATTGCAGCGCTTTAGTAGCCTTCATCCTTTCATCCCTCATCCCTCAATCATTCATTCGTTTATACGTTCATTCGCTTCTTTAATGTCCTTTGAGGTAGGCAGTCAGTCAGTCAGTCCGTTGTGTTTCAGTTCGTGTACGACAAGTTTTGTCGACGTGCTTTAACATAGTTTTGCATTAAGGGGGAACAATAGAAAATATATGCAACATTGGACTGAATACTGCCGGCACTGACTACTGACTTTGTTAGAAAAACTTTACGAGTATTCTAAAATATTGCAAAGAGACACGGCGACAAGTTGCCAGAATTAGTTGCAAGCAGTTGCAAGCATGTGTACTGGCAATAACTGTCAAATAGTTTCAAAACTATTTCAAAAGAAAAAATAAGAAAAAAAAGTTTGAACAAAACGTACAAAAAATCCCCAAAAAAAAAGAGAAAATTGGTACGAATTGATTGAAATATTTAAAATAAAATGCGAAATGCAATGCGAAACTATTTTAGAAGTCATGCTTTGCTTATGTTTTTCGAAAAAAGTCAAGCAAAAATATTCGATGTCGCATAAAAGTTGTTTTTAAATTTTTTTTATAAATTTATTTACTTAGGCAGAATTTTATTACACGTTTTCGAAATAAATTTTAAATGAGTCAAAATTTATAAATAGTCTATGAGACATTTTTTTTTTTTCTGATACATTTCACAATTCGGTTTGGGTTTAGCATTTGGATTTCATTTTTTTGTTTGTTTGCCATGTTCAGAATTTAAGCCATGCCAAATATTTCTGAGAAAATCTTTGTAAACCGAAAGATTAATTGCAACATTTTTAATAATGCGGACAGACATAAAAATTTTGTGGTTGCATATCGATTACAGAATTTGAATTTTTTGTTCCAAATTTTCATGTGTAAAACAATAAAAAAAAAGTTGTTAAAATTTTCAGAAAACCAAAAAAAAAAATTTAAATGAAAATAAAGCAGAAAATATAAGCATTTCGTCTTTCGTTCGATTTACCTGAGGCAATTTTAATCAAAAGCAACAAAGTTGAACAAAAAGAAATTATTTAAGCTTAAAATAAATCGTTGCCGCATGATGCGAACTGCCACAAGAAAAATATTTAAGCGTAAACCGAAGCAGATGCATGCTACTCGAGAGCAGACTCAATGAAGCAAAAAATATTGCAAATTCCAAAAAGTTTCATATTTTATAGAACAGCAGCATTCCGGCAAATAGGAACGTGATGCATAAAAAATGTTAATTTTCAATGCAAAAATTTTGGCACAGTCGCACGAAATTGCATCGATGCAAATGCATCGAATTACTTGCGCTGCAACGCAGCGTCTGTCTGTCTGTCTGCACTGCACATCTTCTCGAGAAAAGCCTTTGCAAAGCGTTTGCAATGGGATTAAATTCTGCCAATTGTGAAGGCCAATGTGATGTGCGATGTTCTCATATTCGCTTTTTCAATCAGTGCACTATTTGGAATTATATTTTCATATTGAGAGCACACATTAAATGACTCATTTGTGCTGTTCACGAGGTCTAGCATGAGTGCATAAAAGAAAAAGTGCAAATTATTGCAACAACAAGTAACACAGAAAAAATTTCTGTGTAAGTTGTTGTTGCAATCGTTTGCACTTATTCTTTTATGCACTTATGCTAGACCTCGTGAACAGCACAATTATGTTACCAACGCTTCAAGTAAACCACTTATAGCCAAGACATATGTGTATAAGAAATCATCTCTGACAATCTTGATTTTATACAATTTGAAAAGATTTTCCAAATCGATGCACAAATCGAGCTCAAGGGCAAATTACACGACACCACACTGTACCGTAGACAACTCAAACAATGTAGACGTAGTCGTGCGATAATAAAGCATATAAAACAAATTGACAGAAGAGCAAAATATTAGCAATTTATAAGCGAAGCGTAAGGCTGAGGTTAAATAAAATAGAAAAATAGTAAGTGACAGTAAAATACTTCAAATATGAGACAGACAGACAGACAGACGGACAGAAAGAGGTACGGATAGATATTTAACGTTGTCTTCATAGCATCGATTTTAATTGTATTCTTTGTGCTGATTACAACTTACACACATGTAATCAACTTTAGGCTGCCTTCAAGTCTTAAATTACGTTTACGTTTAAGTTAAAGCACGCAAGTAACGCACACCACTAAACGAGTAAAAGTCTATATGAGTGTGTGTGTGTGTGTGTATATTTTTTTGACACGTCTTGAAACTTGTTTATTTGTTATTTTCAATTTACGTCAAAGATGTTACCGCGAGCGCATCTGTTTACATAAAAATTCACTTCATTTAGTTTCTTACAGGATGTGGCATTTTTTTTTTTTTTTCGCTTGTTTGTTTGTTGCGTTTCTTCATATATTATAGGGTATACGTATACAATATAATATCCTGTTGAAGTAAACTTGTATGCCATAAACATGCAACATACTATAAATATATTTATAGGTATAATATAATCATATACATATGCATATATGCATGTATGTGTGTAATTTTATGCACATACACTCGAATGTATAATTAAGTAATGCTGCGTCGCTCTTGTTTGCTTTTATATTTTTTTTTATAGACTGAGAAAGCATGGTAAAAGTTTATTTTCATATTTAAATATTGCATTATACCCTGCACACATATGGTTTTCTCTGCTTCTTCTTACCGCAAATCAATCACCGTTGCCGATTGTACATTTTTCATGCACAAACTTGTTAAGTTTTCTAGAGATGTGTAGCATTCGATATACCAGAAACTGGCGTTATTAACACAACCATTATTTTCAACACAGAGCAGCGTATATAATAATTGTGCTAGACTAGCCTTTTTACTAGGCCATACTTTTACTTCTTACATTTATAAGCAGCATCAATAAGCGCTTATGTAGTGTGCTGTTGTTTTTCTCTATAATTGGCTTTTCATCTTATTAGGGCCAGTGTCAACGTAGAATGTCAAATGTCCTTTGGCAAAGTCCTTTAAAAGAAAAGTATCTGTTTAGTACATTCATATATGCGTACCTATGTAACAATAAATAGGAATCTTTTTTTCCGTTTTGCCTTGATTGCTTTATTGTGCCTTCTTTGGTTTTTGTTTTTTTTTTTTTTTTTTTTTTTTTTGCAGAAATATGTCAGTCGGTCTTTAGGTTTTTTGTGTTACTTATGTATATTTTTATAAACATCAACTAAATTGGGTATTAGTTTATGTTTTAATAAATGTTTAAGTATAAAAACAAACATTCTATTTGATTTAAACATAAAAGAAAAAAAATTAAATAAATAATATAAAATACACAAGATATACGCATAAAATATATAAATCATTTTAAATTTGCCAAATATAAAAAAAAAAAAATAATTTTATAAATAAATTTCTTATTGCTTTATTTTCAAAAACAAAATTTTAGTTCCCCAACTAAAAGCTTATTAATTTCTTAAGCATTTAAAATTTGTTTAAGTCTCTAAAAACATTAAAAAAAAATTATTTTCGAAATTTAAGTGACACACACAGACGCGGTGTGAATAATATTAAGAAAAAACAATAAATAAATAAAATTTAATTACTTAACTAATAAACAAAAAAATAAATTAAGAGATGCGCCAGTCTGCGTCTTAGAATCTGCTACAATTATGAATAAGAGTGACACAGTTTATAATTAAGCACTTTCTAAACTTATTCAATACTAGCGTTTATCAGGCGTGTGCTGGTAACCGCTCTTTAAACGTGCGTTTCGGCTGCTCTCTTGGCTCTTTTTCATTCCGCAAACATTCAAAAAGCACTAAAAAATACCACTTTAACGTATATTTTTGAGTAATGCAAACAAATATTGTATACGAAAATCGACTTAATGAATGAACCGAATGCGCCTTCTGCTTTGTTTCAGTAGTTTTGAATAATTCTGGCATTATTGCCTTTCAAATGAAACCGTTTTGGTATACATCGGTTGTATGGTTTCAAAGTCCATAGCGGACATAGAAACATTTTTACTATTTTCTATATAAACATTAGTAAAAATACTTTAGAATTATATTGAAAATGATTTTTTAATTTAAAAAGAAAATTAACTATAACAAAAATAATAATAATAATATCTATTGTTGTTTTGACTTTTTCGCATTTACACGCCGGCATAGCAAATAGCGTAAAGTGCGCCATAAAATTAATAAAATCAAAATAAAACTAATTAAAACAAAACCGATTATATCGATTAAATATAATTCATACCAATTAAGATCTAAAGCGGCTGAACGCATATGCGGCGCACCCTTGTGCCGTATAACATACTCAATCCAGTAAATGACGCTTTCACGTGGACTCAACGGACGATCATGGAAAATATTGGAAACTCTTTGCATATTATCACGATATGTGGTATTGTAGAGCAGCTGTTGTAGTGTTTCGTTTAAAATTTCCTTTGTTATTGACTGAAAGTGTAGACTAATTGCATAGCCACCCTGTACCGCTTTATTCATATTGAGATGCTGATCACAATAGATCGGTATACCCAGCATAGGCACGGCATAATGTACACCCTCCTGCGTACCAAAGAGACCACCATGCGTAATAAAGACTTTAACATTTTTATGCGCCAGTATATCCGACTGTGGCAGCCATTTTTTAAGCATAACATTTTCCGGTATATCACGCACATTTTCCGCTTCAAATTTCCACAGAACGCGTTGCTTTAAGCTAGCAAAAAACTCAAGAAACATGCGCAACTTATCTTCAGGCATATCTTTGCTTTGTACATTGCTGCCCAAAGAAAAGTATATGGCACCATGGTGCGCCTCATCCAGAAACTTATGCTATATCTGCTGGTAATGTTTTTGGTGGATAAATGTGCATACCCGCAACTGGTATTATGCTATTCGATGTGGGACGTGCCGTTGTCAATGGAGCGTGACTGTTTACTAAAATTGTGGATATTTGCTTTTCCATAACTGCGACCTTTGGTATTTCAACTGGAAATATATATTTTTTTTGAATTATATTATTAAATATTTTTTTTTTTTTTTGTTGCAAAGCTTGACTTACTTGGCAAATGTTTAAAATATTTCGTAACAAGTGCATCCATTTTGGGAAAATAATTATACAAACGATTCAAATCTTCATAAAATGAATAATACGAATTTTGTAAACGTTGCCAGAAATTCATGCGATCTGTATACGGCAAAAAGCCATGCGGCACAAATGACCAAGGCGTTACTAAGCCAAACATTTGGCTAAAATGATTCTGATAGTCTAGCGTACTTGAGGTAACAATTGGTATTTTATATTTATAGGCCAAGGCAAGAAATACTTCCTGATAGAATTGTTCGGCCAATAACAAATCGTAAACGCCTTCTGACTGCTCCGCATTTATTAGCTGCTGCACTTTGGGCTGTTTCAATGCATGCTCGCTTGTCGTTAGGCCAATAATTTCGAGCATTTTAAAGAAATCCATAGAAATCCATGCTGGTCAATTCGAAAAGATTGTCCGCTTTGAAAATGTGTCTTACTAAAATAAATCATAAAAATAAATTATGCCTCATTAAAATTACAACAAAAAGATGAGCTAGCTCACTGTCATGCCAAAAATCGTAAACGGGTTCAATAAGTATTTCCGTATAATTGCTGCCCAGTTGCTCTTTTTCCAATGTAAACGCCGTAATCATTGTGACCTGATGTCCGTTGCGTACAAGCTCTTTAATGAGCGCCGTATGCATCATATAATGACTTTTTCCCGGAAATGCATATACGGCGAGTATCTTATAGCTGCACACTTTTGTGGTCTGTTGCTGCACTACAAGCAGCAGTAGCAGCAATGAGCATATTTGCTTTAAGTACTGCAAAAATTGAAAAATATTGAATTAACTCAATAAAAATAAAATTAATTTCATTACCATTTTTTATTCAAAGCTGCACTCATGCGTTCGGTTCTAAAGTCTCAAATAAATTGAAATGATTTTTGGAAATGCTTCTGATTTTAAACGATTTTTATAGCAGCTTTATCTCTCTCACTCGAACTATTTGTAGTATAATCATTAATAAGCAAAAATTGACTACGTGTGTCGACGTAAAAATATGCTTCACTAGCGAATCACGATTAATAAACTAAAAAAATTGAGCTGACTGCTTGATACATACATACACATATATAATTATTTAATATTTGTTTATTTTGAATTTCAAATGTAGCGTATTCATATGCATATTAATTTTTAAACAACGTTCGTAACATACAAAAGCGTGGAGGCGATTCGACAAACACACTCATTTTAAGCGCTTTCAGACTTTATCGTCTAGTAGAGACTTAAAGAAAAAGTATCAAAGCTTCGTTACTATTCAATGCGTTTCAAATGATGAATTCACTTATCCATTTTTTTTTTTTTTTATGTGACAGTCTCCCAATTAATTTTATTGACACGCAACGTTGTTATTGTCTAATTATATCAAATAATAAAATAAAATAAACAATTTGTAAATATACAAACCAAAAATACGCTACATATGCAAAGTTCAATATGTTATGAACTGCTCTCGTTGCGTGAATAATGTAAAAAAATGCTAATCTGTGTTTCTTTCGTCTACAACAACAATTCTAAAACCTTACAAACATTTCCATTAACTAAACTGATAAGACCCGTTTCACACGCGCTTGTCATTTGGAATCCGCTTAAATAGTTTTTAAATGAAGCTTTTCAACTTTGTAAGAATTTACGCCGTAAGAGAAATCTGTATTCAAGCTTTCGGAAGCTGCTATATTTCTCACTCAAAATGAATTTATATGTAATTTTTTTTTGAATGTTGAAAAAAATTTTAAATTTAAAATAATTTGTGGCAATTTATAAAGCTGCTAAAATTCTTTTAGTGAGTTTAACAGGCCTGTTCTGGTTTTCGCTTTTGCAAAATTTAATGAAATGAGTTATTTGATATGCTTTTAAATTAAAGTTTTTTAAGTATTAAATGCAATAAAAGTCAACAAGAAAAAGTATAACAAAAACAACAAACACAACAAGAACAACAAAATTAATTTTTCCAAAGCAACAAAAACAATCACTCGAAATGTTAAAGTAAAAAAAAAAAACAAACTACAACAGCAAAAGCAACAGCAACAGGTGCTGTTATTGAACAGCAATGATGGCCATGAAAAGAAATAATAGAAACTTTACTGACAGTAAGCATGCTTATACATATGTTGCATCTATATAAAGGACTATAAATATATAATACATATGTATGTGTGTATATGTATATGCAGGACACATTATAGGCAGATAAAATACTTTGAAGAGTAAAAATACAACTTTAACAGCAGCCGCCCGCCCATGCATTTAAACAAGCACGGCACGCCTACACACGTGTATGCTGCATAACATACATAAGGTAGCCGGCCGGAATAATATTTATACACACACACACACACACAGCACGTACATACATATGTGTATAGTCAGTTACTAGCAATACACAAAAAGAAAGTTCACTCATTCGCCAACTAATTTGCATATTGCACTGTTTTATTGTGTTTTGTAAAATGAACTAGTAAAAGGATAATGTCAACATTTAACAAGGATAATACAGACAGACGGACAGACAGAAACAATATTAAATTGCAAAATCAGTAAAGTTTTATAAGTAAAAATCAATTTAAATAGAAAAGCAGTTCACTTGAAAGCATTTTTTCTTTTTAAATAAAAAAATAAATAATTTATTGCCAGAATTAAATTCTTATTTTTACGCCAACATAAAATTGGCCTAATTGAAAATCGAGACAAAGCAAAGTAAGGCACACGTCACAAAGTATTTTTTTTTTTTTTCATTTTTAGAAAATTGCTTGAAGCATTGGCATTATCAAAGCTTGTCTTGTGCAGCATTTACGGTCACAAAATAATAAAAAAAAAAAAAAAACAAAAACAAAGAAGAAAAACCTATTTTCATATTTTTTTTTTTTTTCCACTTGGAAAAAGGAAACTAGGCAAAATGTTTGTCTGAAATTTAAGTTTAATCATTAAAAAAAGTAAGGCTACGGACAGACGTACAAACCAGCTCGTTTCCATTTTTACTATTCAAAAGAAAACTACTTAGTACAATTACAATTTATTCTAATAATACCTTTCAATTCCGATAATTTTTCGCTATTAAATATTGTAAATATATATTTTTTTTTTTTATTTCGTGCAGACAATTGCTGACAATTTAAGTTGGCAGGTGTTGTGTTGTCGCTGCATAAACAAAAGCAAAACAAAAATAAACCAAAGTAAAGTTAAATACTTGGAAAAGACAAGTAAGTCTGTAAGGCATGTACTATCCAAAGACAAGATATAGTATAGCAGCACCTTATTCTCGACACTTTAGCTGTCAACTGAAGACACACAACATAGCGAAAGCCAAAGGTATCTGTCTGTCTGTCTGTCTGTCTGTCCGTCTGTCTGCCTATCTCTCATACCAACGCCATTTTGTTTTTTTTTTTTTTTTTTTTTTTTATTTGTTTGTCTGTCGTTGATTTTGCTGTCAACCACTTTTGGTAAGTACCTCCAGTGTCAACGCCGTTAATACTTATCGGATTTTGTGGCTTTAGATGGTATTCGAATGAACTTACACATACATACATACATAGTAGAGAGAAATTGGTTTATTTATTTATTTATGTACAAAACATTTTTTGTTTTAGTTTTTTTTTTCTGATAAACTCTAGCAAAATGTGTGGAATTTCGAACAGCTGCGCAGTGTGTTTTAGCAAAATTATTAATTTATGTAAGCACATTTCGCTTTTTTCTGCTGATTAGCTGCAATTGAAGTCAAATATTTGAACGCCGTAAGAGAATTTATGTTAATAACAACAACAAAAAAAAAAAAGAAGAAAGGAATTTTTGCTGATAACATCTTTATAGCCTCAGCATATGCGGGCTAAGCAAATGTTTACACATAAATAGATTTGCATAGATCATATGCATATGTATGCTGTATGTGTGTGTGTGTAAATACCAAAAAAAAAACTAAAACAAAAGCAGACACACACACATAAGCATCAATGCTTTTTGGTGTAATAAACGTAATCAAATTGATAGTGAAAACGTACATGGCGTATACGTAATATTAATTTTATTATTTAGAATTAGCTTGTTGACATTTTTTTTTGTTAATAAATTAAGTTAGCAGTTATATATTATGTTGAGGATATGAGATAAATCGAGTGTGATGACCCTAATAAGCCGCAGCAATTAATACCTTTTATATGGCAAACAGACAAAGAGACAGACATAGACAGACAGACAGTAAGCTAATGGCTATATTAGCTTTTAAGCCATTCTGAGTCAACTTAAATTCTTAAGAATTGTCATTTTTTGAGTATAAATTTATTTTAAGCTTTCAACAAATTTTTTTTTTTTTTTTCATTGCAACATTTTCTAAAGACTTTATTTTGTGTGCTAACAACCGAAAAAAAAATTAACTCATGCACGACTGATCTCTTGGGTCAACACAGAAAAGAAAAAGCATAGCTTAAGGCTTCTGCTTAAAAGCCGTAGACAGGACAGCATTCAATGCATGCGAAATGTGTTCTCCATTAATGCGAAGGAAGAAATCTAATACAAAGATTTTAGTCAAACACATTAAGATTGTGATATGTGAAAGGCATTGAAAGCTAAACAAAAATAAAAAAAAAAAACCGACACACACACACACTTCAGGAAGATGTATAAAATGACTACAATGTTGTTGTTGACGGAAAATGTATTTTCGTAGTCCTTTTCGAAACAAATCAAGCGTAAAAAAGACACCAAACAAAAAAAAAACATAACAAAACGAAACTTGTTAGCTGAAAGTGTTACGTTTGGTCAAACAAACTCACAAAACGCACACAGACGGAAATACATGCATACATTATGTTTTAAAGGCATTTAAGTCTAGATACACTACACTCGCATAATTTCATATAAAAAGCAACAAGTTATAGCGAAAAATCATTTTACAGACTATAAATTCAGATTTCGGGGGTTCCCAAAAATTTAATTTAAGCTAAAACATTTTAATCAAATTTAATAGGCAACTTCTGTTCTGAATTCAGCACTAGAAATATGCATCTGCATAAATTATGACTTAATACCGCCAATCTACAGCATCTTTTGCTCAATTCTCTGTGGTAGGAATTGTTTCCCATTTTTGCCATTTCGAATATTTGAATATAAAAACCTAAACTATAAAAAATTAATGAAGCCTGCCATAGTCTTTACCACCGAACTATTTCAAGCTTTGCTAAAAAATTAATATACACAAGTACAAGAAACTGTAACGCTAAAGTAGTAAGCATATATTTTGCACACATACATACATACATACACGTATATGAGAAAAGGAAACTCTTGTAGCGCATAATATACGAGTATGCCATGCATATGAAATAATATTGTGCTCGTTAGAAAAAGATACAAACGTGAAGATATGGCATATGTATTTTTTTGTTTTTTTCTTTCTTTATATAATGTGTAAGTTTGTATATTTATATTTGGCATTTTCCGTTCCTATGCGCTTCTTCTTATATTCTTCTTTTTTATTTGTTGTTTTTTAGCTCATTAAAGCTTTTTAAAGAACTACGTCCAAGCGACGTCTTACTTTCAAGGACTAACGCATATTCTTATGACTATTTGCCCACATATTTTAAACTTTCAAGTAGCTTCAAGATACTTTGCTGTATACTATGTATGTGTGTACTTTATAAGTATCTAAAGCATTTGTATTTTCAAATCTGTTATTAAATTGTAAACCCAGTAAAATAGTAGCTACATAAGCTGCAAATTCTTTACTTAAACTTTTTTTGTTTATTTATTTGCAACATAGTAAGCAGTGCAGTAGGTCAAAAGTATCTTGATTAAATGGAAGCTGGCAATAACAAAAAAAAAAAAAAAGCATATAGATACTTTTTGTATTGTTGAAGAGCAGCAGCTAAACTAAAACTTCTATAATTGCACTTAAATGTTTGCTAAAAGTTTATCGTAAATGTTTTAATTTCAAATTTAATAGACAGTCTGACACATTTGTATACGCTATAAACGTAGCATAAGCAGGTATATTAAATTTTAAGGTGAAAAACAAAAAACTTTATTTCAATTTTGTAAGTGCTTACAGGAGTAATAAATATAAAAGCTTCTACGCTACCAAAAAAAAAAAAAAAAAAGTGCAGTATTAGCATAAACATTTTTCTGTGCATTTTGTTTTTAAGAAAATATTTCACTATCAAAAAAAAATTGTAATTTTTTTTCTATTTAGTAAAAATATCTTTCATCTGTCAGGAATGTATCTGCATGACTGACTGCAATCGTCGTTTTGCATTTTACCGTTGCATCTAAGCTGAGCTGTCTGTGCAAAATAATTGCAATTCGTGCTCTAAAATACAACAACACAATGCAACACTCTTTGCCTTTGTGCATTGTTTACGTTTGCTGACTCATTCATTCATTGCGTTTGGCCAAACAAAGCACGAATGCACAACAAACTTGTTTTTGTCTGCAGCGGCAGCGGCGCCATTGCTGCATAACTTTTGTGTATCTTTCATTTTGTTCGTGAAAACAGAAACGGAAGTGCAAGTGATGCACAAAGTTTTTACTTCCGTTTCTTTTCTTTTTTTCTTTTTTTTTTTATCCTTTTTTTTTTTTTATGAAGTTTTACTTGAAATTGTATTGTAGATTCTCTGAATTATATTTCGCATTGTTAGCAAATTGGTACTCTTCAGCATTAAAGCAGAGAATTATTTATTAATTGTTAAGCACAATGAGGCACACAGTGCGTATTACTATTATTATTATTAAAAAAATTTTAAACCACTTCAATGCACTTATAACACTTCTGCTTAACTCCTTAACTGCTTAACTTCTTGCTTCTTTGAACTTTAACCAATTAAGACTAATTAGTTTTGCGACAAGCACGACTTTATAAAACGTAATTAACTTTTATAAATTCTTTAGCTAAAGTTTTTCTTTATAACTACAACAATTTTTCTTACTTTCTATAAAATAAGTCAGTGAGTTTGTGTTTTTGAACTAGTCTATTACATATATCAATTTCGTATTCGTATAAAAGCTGGGAATTTCTTAATTAAATGTTTTGAAAGTTTTGACTTTATTTGAACTTAACTACAAATTAGCAACTTAAGCAGCTTTTTTATACCCGACACACATACATAGTGTGAACGGTATTATCAGGCTGTGGGAAAGTGATTGAAGGAGCCACGAGACCCCATAAAGTATATATTATTGACAGCTCGCGAGACTAATCGATTTAGCCAACCTGTTTTTTCGCTGTCTCTCAGTCTGTTGCAATTCGTTTTCTCGAAAGTTTTAAAATTAAGCTTTCTAGGCTGTTTGTATGTTAGAACCAAGTTGCCACGCCCATTTCTATAATTAGTCCGCAACAAACTTTTCGAAATTTTGTTTTAAAAAGCTATTATATGAGTGAATTTACTACAAATTGGGTAAAAAACACTTCTAAAGGCATCCAATATTAAAAGAAAGGTGCCACACCCATTTTTAGACATAGCCCCCATACATATTTCAGTTTTTGTACGAAAATAGTTCTTATTTATTGATATATTCACTCCAATCTGTGAAAAATTACTTCTACGGATATCTTATGAATACTACCAATATGGCAAACATCGGGCCATTATAACATATAGACCCCATACAAACTTATTTTTAATTTTTCAAGAAAATTATAAAAGTTTTGTGTGGCGTGTATTTAAGCTTCGGTTCTACCGAAGTTAAAGTCTTTTCTTGTTTAACTTTTCTTTTATTTAAACTCAATACTAAAATTGTTCGTTTTTTTTCAAGTGTCGCATTAGTTAAAGGCAGGCGTAATCGATTTCGAGATTCTGCTCACCCCCCACTGTTTTTTTTAGCATATTTCGCTTGAGTGCTAAAGTAACTGAGTGGAGTGACTGAGTCGAAACAGTTGAAACAATCAATCGAGCGGAAGTTGCGCACCATAAATGAGTTTCTATGTGTATGTATGTGTGTGTGTGTGTGTATTAACTTTATATTGAACAGCATGTCGCCGCCGTATGCCTATAAGCATAATTAGGCATTGCGTTTATTTGAGCAATAATTAAACAATGAATATGTAGATACATTGCGTCACTATATTTTGATGGTTTTTCAGCGAGCAAAGAAATCTAATTACGTCACACAGTGTGTAAAATGTGGAGCAATCAGGCCGACAGACAGACAGACAGACAACTACAAAAATAATCGCTTTTAACAAAACATGAAGCGAACAACAGCAACAACAACAACAACAACGATAATAAAATTTTCTTTTATATTATTTAATACGTTTTAATAATCTATTTAAAGATCAGTCAAAATGTTTAAACAGACAAATGAGCACATGCATGCGTCTGAATATTCAAAATCATTTATCAAACTTAAAGTTTTTATACGCTACACTGCAAATATTCTTTGTAATTTAAAAAGCAAATGGATTTACAAAACATTTAAACAATAAAGACATCATTTTATGCTTGACAACACTTAAACGCCTAACCCCCTCCCCAAAAAAAAAAAAATTTTGCTGACCTAGTTTGCTTATTTTTGCTTAACTGAAAGGCTTATTTTTATATAAAAAAAAAATAAAAAAATAAAATAAATAAAAATAAAACAAGACAGCAATTGGCAAAGAAAAAATCACGCAAACGAATTATTATTTTCCATGTAGTTGTGCACGTTTGTTGCCAAAAAAAAAAAAAACAAAATAAAAAATATTAGAATATTTAAAATTTATTTTTATTCAAGTAAAATTTTAGCATAATTTTTTTTCTTATTTGCTTTCTCACGTAACAAATTCTTTTCACTTTTTTTCTTTATTTGCAGCGAGCACAATTTTTGCAACAAGCAACAAGAACAACAACAACAAAAAAAAAGAAAATACACAAATGCGCACAACAATAACTGCAACAACAACAACAACAACAAAAATTATAATAATAAAATAATTAAAATACTCAATTTTTAAATTGCATTTAGAGTTTATTTTTTTTTTTTTTTTTAATTTTAATTTTTTATTTTTTTGTAAAATTAAAACAAAATGGTCGACGACATTTCACCAATGCATCATCGCATGCAAAAGAAAACGCGTAGCGCATCAATATGTGCAACGGGTGGCAGCATTGAAACTGTTATACATAATATGCCCTCTGCGTCCGGTAGTGCAACACCGGAAGGCGGTACACCAGGCTATCGTAGACGCAGACCGGCAACACGTTCACAAAGTGCACGCATCACAACTGGTGGCAGACAGGTAGGTGCATGGCGGAGAGAGAAGAGAGAATTTAAATTTCTTCTTCTTCTTCTTGCCATAATAATGTTATAGAAAAAAAATATGTACATATATAATGAAAAGATTTTGTAAAAGTTTAGATGAAAAACGATAAACACGAACGTGCGCTGCATTTTTGAAAACAAATTGAAAATATTTACACAAAAATTATAGTAATTTCCAGAATTTAAATCATGTGAGCATCGATTGAACGTATTTATTTATAATTTGACTATAATTTCGGCACAACATGCAATTTGAAAGAATTTGCAGCATTTGCGGCATTTTCACTTTGGTATTTTCTGTTGGCAATGCCAACGCCATACGCCTTTGTCGTTGTCGTCTTCGTCTTTCTCTCGTTGTATTGCAGCTATTTCAAGGCATCATAAAGAGTTCACTGACACAAGCAATTCGTCGCATCGCGCAAAAGTAACATTTTTTTTTTTATTTTACTGAATTGAAACGTCTTGCGTCTTTGTGAGTTATTTTTATTTTCGCCGGCAGCAATATACAATTACGATGCGTGCCATAGCGAATTCTACGCGGAAATATTATAAAATTGATTTCGCCAGCGGCACAAAAAAGTTCAAAGTAATTTTGATTATAAACACATTTTTGTGCTAACTCACAGCATAAAAATTTACAAAACAATAATTTGATTACATATTTCATCATATGGAAAGTGTATAAACTTATTGTGAATTATAAGGGAATGCAAAAACCAACTAAATCTTGTTGATCGCTACAACACACTTTGCTTTCCCAGGATATTCCCGAAAACGAGCAAGCTGACACGCTGGCTTGACGAGGTTCATCGGGTAAATTTCAGCCAGTCGCGGTTCAGATCCCTATGAGTGCTATGTGTCGCCCACTTTAGAAAACACTGATTTTCAATGCTTTATACGTGACTATATGGCTAGCCAATATACAATTTATTTTATATATCGTATTATGACATACCTAAATTATATACATAATTCTCTATATTATCTTTTGTCAACTGCAATTGCATAGTTGCACAGCACAGCACAGCACAGAAATGCAGTAAGAGCAACAGCAGCCCTTAAGTAATTTATTTATTTATAGAAAGCAAAAAAAAAATAATTCCAAAACACAGAAACTTGTTTACAGCAGCAACAGCACCCACACCAACACACAGCAGCGTAATACAATAAGTTGCAAGGGTGCAACTAAAATGGCGCAGTGATTGCATACTTTAGTTTTACTTATTTATTTTTATTTCCTTTTTCCATTTTTTTTTTTTTTTTTTTTTTTTTTTTTGCACTGCAGTCATTTCAGTGAAATGCCATGGCACTGGGTAGCACATGTTTTACAACGGACCAAACATTATAAAAAGTATTTAAAGCCATGCAAAGTAAGAGGGAAATTGTGGCAATACTTTGACACTGATGAGTTGATAAATTAACCAACATTTGACACTGCGCTTAAGCACAGAAATATATAAAAAGGAAACAAAACAAAAAAGCAAAAAAAAAACACACACACACACACACTGCATAAATTTGTTAGAACCACACACATGGCTCAGCTCAGCTTATGCGTACGACAGGCTTATAGAATTTATATTCACATTTTTTTATTTATTTTGTTTTTGTGCTTTCGGTTTAGCTTATGACACACTTTTAAAATGTCAAAATCACGCCAGCCAGCCAGTCAGTCGGGCTGCCTGCCTGCCTGTCTGCCTGCCTGCCAGTCAACCAACATCATCGACCCATTTACGCTTCCGTTTCCGTTTGGCACGAGTTGAACAGGAAGTGAAAAAAACCAAACTGAAGTGTTGAATATTGCAAACAGCAAAAAAAAAAATAGAGAAAAAAAAGAAGACAATGGAAAATGTAAACTTGCTGAGAAACAAAGCGTTAATGCTTAACATTCAAGACGTAGAAAAATTGACATTTATGAGGTGAAAATATAAAAATTCACCACAACATGCATACCCAACAAAATTTGATAACAAATCAGAAAGAGACAGTGGCGGAATAAGTCACCTGGTATAATTATGTACATCATGGGCTTTTTCGTTTTCAAAATTTATTGCTTCCAGGGCGCAATTTAAACATTTATATAAGTAAATCTTATAAGTAGCTACTATGTATCTATATAAAAGAGACAAGCTTCATGTCAAAATTAATAAGCCACTCACTTTCACTGTACAAACAAAAGAAAAATAAATAGAACTGTCTCGTACAAGAACGCTAAGCCAATGCAATGTTTAGAAGAAGAATAATAAGAACGCTCTAAACATATTCAAGCCTGTAAATGTTTGTGTTCACTGAATTCAAGTGCAAATTGAATTATTTCTTTAGAATTGAATTGCTGCTGATGTTGTCTCAGGCGCAATGCTATGTGTCTAACACATTATTAAATTTTTTTGTTTTTTTTTGCTTTTAGCTTCATTAAAGCAGTTTTAATGAATTCTTAAATTTTTTTGTAACGCAATTTTCAGTCTCTTTTACACACTCTCTCTCTCTCTCTTGCGCTCTTCATTTTTATCTTTTGTTCTTTGAAAATAATAAACCGTCTGGCATATAATTGCATACCACTTATATTATGCATACGCAGTGTTGGCATGGAATTATAATTATTTATTTCACATATTCTTCTAAAAAAAAAAAAAAGGAAGTATGATTCTAGTCTAAATTTTAAGCATTTAGAATCTTTTTAATATTTAAAATTTGTTTATTTGTTTAAGCTCAACTTTTAAGCCTAAAAGTATGCAATTTTTTTTTATTAAATCACTTAGCATTCTATGCCAAATTATAGCTCAAAAGTATCTGCATTTACGCCAACAACAAAAATGTCAAACTCGTCGACGTTGAATTTATCTGCTAACGATGTAATTCTTCGAAAGTTTTCTAAATAAAATTACACTCAATAGCATTCATTTTATTATTTTTTTTTATTTTTTATGTATTTTCCCACACTTTTCTCTTTACGCTTCAAAGTAATACGTCTGTCTGTCTGTCTGCAATTTGTGCTATTTTTTTACGGTTGTACAAATTTTCTCTACTTCTCTCTCTTCCCTTTTTTGTGTGCATTTAACTGGCTGTGTGCAGCACGTTTATGTTTGGCCGCATTTGCGCATTCAATTGGAAAAATTTTACAATGCGACAAGTAGCAAAACATTTTTTTATTGATTTTCACTTAACGAAAAAAAATTATTGATTTAATATTTAGCACAAAAAATTAAAGCTTTGCTTTTTTCGCTGTAAATTTGTATAATTTTATATAATTTTTCAACGATTTCTCAAGAGTATAAAAAAAAAAAATTTAATCAAGAAAATATAAACGTAGAAAGTACGAAAAATTTCCCAAGGATACTAAAATAATAACAAAACCACAAAGCGTAGACCACAAGTAGACAGATAAGCGCGAAAAAGAACAAATAAGAAACTAAAATACGAAAATAAAACAAGAAATATCAACAAATGTTAACGGAAGTAATTAATTTCGTAATAACGCGCAACACAAAATTAACAGGAAGTAAACAAAAAAAAAAAAAAAAAGCAAAAAGAAATGAGCGAAGACATGTAGTATCCTGTCAAAAAAAAAAAAAAAGTAAGTTTACTTTGCTGGCTGTCAGGCTAACAGCACAGAACAGCACAGCAGAAAAGTTAATAAAATATCGGATTAAGTGCTTAATAGTTGCTGAAAATGCTTTGTGTTCGTAGCTAAACCAAAGCGAATGAAAACCAAGAAAATGAACTTCATAATTTATCGTTTCAACAGCAACAATTACGCAAGTCACGAAAGTTAAGAGCTGTGAGAATTGAATAGTAGGTCAACTATCATTAGTCCAGGATATAGCAAAAAATTCATAGAATGCCGCTTGTAAGTGTTTCGGATTTCGGTAAAAAAAAAAAAAAAAAAAAAAAAAGAAAGGTGGAAGTATATCGTACATGGCAAGCCTGTGATTTTGTTTTCGACAGCGCTAACCGCAAAACGCAAACGGCGCAGGCTATACGGTTGAGACAAAGGCGCACTTTTCATAGTCAGACAGGCAGGCATGTCAAGTAAGGTTTTAACTCAAGTGCGCTGCTGTGTGAACCTTTTTTTTTTTTTTTTATTTCATAATCTCTGCCCAATCAACTTGTATAGCCACTAATAACGTTGCACTTTGTCACAATTTTTTTTTTGTTTATTGTTTATGGTTTAAATTTAGTAAACCTTGACATTTGCGCGTAGCGTACAAAATCAAATGCATTCATATCTTTTAAGTCTTTTAGATTGCCAAGAAACTTAGACTGTCGCTTTGGTTATGAATGTGGCTGTAGCTGTGACTGTGGCTGTAGCGCACCAACAACAAAATGTCACACAAATTCAAATAAATTATGCTGTTCATATGTGTATGTTTGTATGTATTCAGAATGTGTGTGTGTTTGCAACAAAAATGTGCCAAGGAAAATGTTTACATTTATTAAAAGACAAACGAAAATAAGAAGAATTCAAAAGGCAAAAGCAGCAAAAAACAGAAAATAAAAACGCAAATAAATAAGAAAATATCTACACGGTTTGTATTTAATAAAATAAATTGCAATTGAATGGCAATGTAAACATTTTATTAGTTTTTAAAAAAATGATTAAATTGAATTATTGCGATTGTCTGTAGATATAATGCAGACAGACAGACAGACAGGCAGGCAGACGAAAAATAGAAAGAATTAAATGCTGCGTAATAAAAAAAAAAAAAAAATTAAATAAAACTTTTGTTTATATAATTTATTTATATAACACTTTTAAAAAAATTATTACGTATACGCAATGTATGCTTTAGTAATAAATTAAATAAAATCTAATGCTTATTAAATACTTACTTCTTCTTTCTATCTTCTGCTCTCTCTGTCTCTCCTTGCCTCTCTTTATTTACAGGTGCGTCGACGTACACAAACACAACAACAACAACTACAACAGCAAACATTACAGGATACGCGCACCTATTGCACCAGTGAACCACGTCTCAGTGAAACGGAAACACCACCACAACGTAGAAAACTTTCACAGCGTCGTCCACAGCCGCATGGTAAATATTTTTCTTATTTTTTTATTTTATTTTTTATTTTGTTTCCTCATTTTTTTTTTCAAAAAAGTAAACTAATCTAAAGCATTTCAGAATTTTATTAGCAACTTACTTGCTAAGCACTTAATACGCTACAAAATTCTTAATGCTTCGTTAAGCAGCAAAAGTTGACTTAGTTTATTAGTTTACATTAAATTTTCAGACTTAAATTTCACAGCTGCATTCCAAGTTTTTTTCTGTATTTTTATTTCTATTTGAAACATTTTTGTAGTTCAATGTGCTAACAATTTTTTTTATTATGAGTTTATGAGTGTTTTTTTATGCGTGCTAATTAAGCTATTGCTTCCTCTTCTTCTTCTTCTTGTAAAGTTGTAAAACAATTTTTATGAATTCAACAGATGCCGGCTTTCATAAATTTTGAAATATATGTTTTTTTTTTTAAGCTGTCATATAAACATGCTTCTACTATTTTAACTGTTGCTCAACAAAACATTAATTTTTATACCCTGTGCCCAGAGGGTAAAAGGGAGTCGAACTAGCTATGTCCTGTCCGTCTATCTGTCCGTATATCGATCTGTCCGACTGTCTGTCGTATGAGAGAGAATATCTCGGAGACTATTTTCCCTAGACCCATATTATGAGGTATACCCCCCATACAAATCTAGCCCAAAATTTTGGGTTTTTGCATAAAAACGTCATTGTTTATAATTCTAGGAAGTCTTAACTTAGTATAAATAATGTCTATAATAGTCGCAATAAAATATCCCAATATGGGTGGGACCAACAAACTTTTAGGTATAGCACCCACACAAATTTACCCCATTTTTCAAGTTTTTGTTTGAAAATTCAATACAAGAAGGTTAGTAGTAAGATAGAGTTAACTTAAGGTACATAAAGTTTGTGTACAGGGTATCTTGCAGCCGAGCATACTCGACTACATCGCTCTTTCGTGTTTTATATACTATAAAGGCAATAAAGTTAACTCGAACAGCCTGACAGACAGACAGACGGACATGACTATGTCAACTTAGCTATTACCAGAGCACTGCCTGCATCTACATTTATTTTATATTTTTTGCAAGATTAGAAACATTCTCATCTAAACATTCCATGTAATTTTAGCTAAATTGCAATGCTTATGGCCAATTCCAATTTAAAAGTTATGCACAAACCTTTAGTAGCAAAGTATGCAGTAGCACATTGCCATGGGCAACAACTGAACTGAACTACGAGTATAATGTATGCAAAATTGCTAACGTTATTGCATTTGCAACAAACAACATTATTACTTTTGTATATAGTCGAATTGTTGTTGTTGTTGTTGTCGATATAATCTGCAATATTGTGATTGTCTGAACGAAATATAAAATTCAAGTTTGCTCCATTTTAAATTTTGTTGTTCTGTTTTTTTTTTTTCGTACAATGAACTGCGTTATTATCGCAAATTTTACAGTTAACACACTTACGCATGTGTTTATGTGTGTGTGTATAAGGACAACGCCTAAAAGTATGCATGCATAAATTAGGTCAAAATGTTTTGTATGCAAAACTGCATTCAAATTGACTCCCTTTGTACTTTGCAATTTACAAAATTATTCAATATTCGATGGCATTTAATTAGATAAGTACTCAATTGAGTGCTGCTACTATTGCTGCTGTATTTATTAGGCCGGCTACTATGCAATTCGATGCCAATTATGCGCATGAATGAAATTTTGAGCACGAAAATTAATTATTACGTATACGCCATATGCAGCGCGTTGACATAATTGAGAGGCATTTTGTACACATTTCAATTAAATGTTTTTCTTCTTTTTTTTTTTTCATTACAGCTCATCGCAAATCGAATGCGTTTCTAGATGTGCCCACCATGAATATGCATCATTTACGCGTCAGTGACGACGATGAAGATTTGGATCGATTGCGTACATTTAGCGCATCAAAAGGAGGTTCGTAAGCTAGAAATTAAAAATTATTTTTTTGTAATTTGCTACAAGATATAAAATTCAGCAGCTTTTCTAATATTTAAAGCTAATAGCTCAGAAATTGTCTTAAGCAATCTTTTAAGGATTTAAAAGGGTATTCTAAAGCTCTAAATATGTCCTTTATGGTTTATTGTTTTCGATATTTGTGTCATGTTACATGTGATGGCTTCACATATGCACACACACACCAGAGCGAGACAGAGACAGAGAGAGTGAGAGAGATAGCTGTCGCATCTTATGCCATAAAATGTTTATAAATAAAAGAATAAATATGCGATTTCAGATAACTTCAATGTAAAATATTTACGAGTATTTCACAAGCAAGTGGCTGGGAATTTCTGTGTGGCATTTGCTGCTGCCTCTATCCTTTCTGTAGTTTCAAAATTTTGTAGTTTATACCGCATATTGCATATTAAAAATTCAGTGCAAGTTAGTTTGTGTTGTTGTTTACTCAACTAAATTGATTTTAAATAAGCATGCAATACTATGTAAATTTGTGTTGGGATTACAAATATATTTAATTGAATTGAAGCCACAGCATACATGCATACATGTTCATGTTCAGACATGTCGTTTAGTTTGTACGTGATTTTATAGCACAAATTTTACACAACTATCTCTCTCTTTCGCTCTCTCTCTGCGTGTGTAAGCCTTTATAAATATTTTAAAGCAAACATTTAGAAAAGATAAAAATTATGTGTGAAAATTTAAATTTTGAATTACACAAATTTTTTTAGCTGTTTTTAATTGTCTCTGAATAATTTCTTCATTTTTTTTAAATAAATATTTATTTAAAGTACATTTTTTTTTTAACAATAATTTTAATTGTTTATAAAAATCAAAAGCTACAATTGTGTTTATTGTTTATCTTTAAGTTTTAAATGATTTAAATGAGCAGCATTGATATTCGAAATAAACTGACAGCTCATCAATATTTTAGTAAACAAAAGATACAAATAGCAACTTAAGAGGCTGTCAATTACGCTACATGAAGTTTAAATAAATACGAGTATGCTGGAAAAAAATAAGGCATAAAATTAGCTTTAGAAAAACCTAAACACTCAATCACAACATTGCTAAAAATTCAGAAAAAAAAATAAATCTGAACATGTGTAAAATCTCGTGCAACACTTTGTTTTGCTTTAAATCAGTCGACAAATAAAAATTATAATTTATTTTCCTTTTTTTTTTTTTTCAAAAAGAAAAATTGTTTTTTTTTTTTTTTCAAATTGCTGCCGGTAAAATGCAAAACACACATAATCTTTCACCCACCCATACACACACACAAACAATGACAGTAAAATAAATATATACAAACAAACACAATAAATATAAAACAATCAAACAGCAACCAAACCCGCAAAGCAAATAAACATTTCAATTTTAAACAACAAACAAAAAAAACAATAAATTTATATCAAAAAGTATGATCAAAGCTCTTCATGAAGTACAAAGCAAAAAAAAAAATCTGCATAGAATGAGTTTTGTAGACAAAAGTTTGCCATTAAAAATTTTTAAACAAAAAAAATCATTCATGGTGAAATTTTTGCAATTATTTTTTGTTTTTATTAATTAAAGACGCGGCAATATACGTTTTAGAAACACGCAAAAGTCAACTTCAACTGTACGAAATAAAAACAAATTTTCCAGAATTTGATGTCAAAATTTGTCATAACAAATTTAACAGATTTTTCTTGAAAGCGTTTTACAAAAAGTCTGCATGAATTATTATAATTTTTTTTTCTCTTTTTGGCATCTAAAAATTATTTAAATTTTTTAAATGAGGTGTAAGAAAATATATATTCTACAATTAATTTTTGAAATACAAAATAGCTGCAATTTACTATTTTTAAACAAATTCAAAACAAAAATTTATTTGAAGAGAAAATTATCAAAAGTTATCGGAGGTGATACCGAAATCTCAGAGTTTTGGTGTAAGCGTTTTGGTGTCAATATTCGAATACTTTGAGTGTTTTTATTTATTTCATAGAAAAGCCATAAAAAAGCCATTTTACAAAAAATTTACGACCCGCTAAACTGAAAATGAAACCTTAAAACTCCATTTTAAATGTAAACTCAAAACTCTAGTGAAAGTGTTTTCGGTATCACACCTGATAGTTCCAAAAAAAAAAAAAAATGAAAAACGTTAAAGTTTGGTGAAATAAAAAAAAAAAAACAAAGTAGCCATAAAAGTTTTTTATTTGCAGCTTACTTTTCGCTGAACTAAAATATGCTAAATTAAGCAAACTTTTATTACTTGAACAGATTGCCAAAGAAAATTACTATAATTTTTTATATTTACCTTAACTTTGTTAACAATATATATAAAAAATAACAATACAAAAAATTATGCTTAACTGGTGGATACCCGGCTTGTGCTACATACTACGTTATACGGGCGTTTCGGTTGCTCTTTCGGCTTTTTTTCCATTTTGGCATCTGCTGTTTTTAGGGCAATTGCAGTGCTTTTCGATGGCATTTTTCATTATTTGTTTTTTTTTTTTTTTTGATTGATTGATTGATTGATTGCAGTGCAACCAAAATAAGGGGCTACCATAAGAACGTACTAAATAATACCAGTTTTTTTATTGTAGCGTGCCCATAATATGTTAAGGAACAGTATAACATATTATAATATGTATGGGAAAATAAAAAAATCGACTTCTTGAATGAACCGAATGTGCCTAATGCATTGTTTTAGTGGAATTTTTATTCACTTGTATCGTTGCCTTTCAAATAAAACCAGTTTGGGACACATCAATCGAATGGTTTTAACTTCCATAACGGACATAGAAACATTTTTAATTTTTTTATATATACAACTACTTTTTCAAAGAAATTTTTAAATAGGAAAATTCTTAAACGAAGTGTTACATTCAAAGCAAATAAGTTTATTTTTTTAATAATTTTTTTTTTTTTTTCATTAATTTCTCAAATTTGACTCATGTGATTTTTCCCCGCAAATGTGTGTAAATACAATCCTAAGAAACAATTAATAATATCTAAAAATAAAATGTTTTTATTGCTTGAGAACATTTGTATAAATAAGTAGAATTTTATTATAAACAAGCAACAACAGTTCTCACCTATTTGTAGAAAATTTTGTGCAAAACTTTGCCATTTTGGCGTAATAAATTAAATCAATTTTTCAATGTAAATACAAAATTTTTCAGTTTAGTTGAAAAGCAGAGAAAAGCATTTTTATGCATTTTCAATGATGACGCATAAAAATGTATTTTATGTTTGTGTTGCAAAAATTAAAACAACAAATCAAAAAAAATTAATAAATAAATAAATAAAAAAATAAAAAAAACATTTAATGCACATTTACACAAATGGCATGAAAAAAAAATTTAATATTTTTATTGCCATTTTGCGGCAATTAAAAGCAAATGAACAAATTTTATAGACAAAATGGCTGCCAACAGAGACGACGACGCCTGTGTCTGAGCAATGAAATTAAACATAAATTTTTATTTATGACAGTTTAAATGCATTTCGAGAGCAACTTATGCAGTAGTAGCAGTAAAAGCACAACAATTGTATACACGAGGGCTGTCTTTTATATTTTGTACACAGTCAAAATGTACGGACGGACAGAGGGGGAGACGGTCGAATATATTTATTTGATACGCTTGCATTGACAATTTTAATTAAATCCGAAAAAAATAAATTGAGACATGTCACTTCACTTCACTCAACTCAATTTTATTATATTAAATTAATTAAATGTAGTTTGACTATAGCAAAAAAAAAAATATAGTGACAATTTATCAGCACAAAAAAAAACATGAAAGAACGCTGAAGTCGAGTATGCTCGACTGCAAGATACCCTCTACCCAATCTTAATGTACCTTAAGGTAAGTCTTATCTTAGTACCATGCATGCTATTGTATTGGATTAACATAAAAAGCTAAAAAAAATTTGTATGGGGACTATACCTAAAATTTTGTTGGTCCTACCAATATTGGGACTATCATTAGACTTCCTAGAATAAGAAACCATGACGTTTTTTATGAAAAAACCCTAAATTTTGGGGGTAGATTTGTATGGGGACTACCCCTTCAAATAAGAATAGAAAAAGACCCGTTTGCCAGTGCATATTTGACGGCTTAGGAGAGTCTAAGTTTCAAATATGGTAGCCCTATATTTTATAGTCTCCGAGATAATATCTCTCATACGACAGACAGCAGGACGGACAGACAGACATAGCTAGTTCGACTCCCCTTCCAATGCTGATCAAGAATATACATACTTTATAGGGTCAATCTTGACTCCTTCTGTCTGTTACATATATTCGCAAATACTTAATAAACCCTTTTACGCTCTGGGTACAGGGTATAAAAAAAGAAATAGCCAAATGTCATATGTGCAATTCATTTGTAAACCAAGCGACTACAAAATGTATTTTTGTTTTTTTTTTTTTTTTTTTTTTTGTATTCATTTTGAGTAAAACCATTGTTAAAGGCAAATAATGAAGCGAAAATTGCTGAGGAGGCGGAAATGTGGCAGTGGCGGCAGCAGCAGAGCAGCTGTTGCTATTGCAACCACAATGGACAATGCTTTACGCTAAGAAACAATGAGCGTGTAGATTAAGCATTGTTCTAGTATTAGGCCTGCGGTTTGTGTTGAGCAATTTATCTACAGACACACACACACAGACACACACAGACACATACATACATACATATATAAGAAAATAATCAAAAGTATAGAGCTACTGTGGCTAACGTGTCGTATTAGTAACAAAGCATGCAATTTGTTAGACAAACGCTCCCGGGTGACATATGTATAAACACTTAATGTTTGTTGTTGGTTTGCTTTACCGTAGTGTGTTATACATATGTATGTGTGTGTGTGTATGTGTAAACTATGCGGTTGCAACAGCATTTATTGCTGCATTAAGCCTAAGCTTAAATTAAGAGTCAACAAACTTGGTGACAATGGTGACACGTTCCACAAGAAAGCAAAAATCTTTAATAAAGTTTTAAGTTTTTAAATTAATTTTCTAAACTTGAAAAATAATATTAGAGAAAACGCAACAAAATTGATTTAATTTCTTGTTTTATTTTATTTCATTTTTTACGCTTTCAGGCATTATTAATCGTGGCGACTCCTTTCGTCGACGACGTTCACGCAGCAACAGTTTGGCACCGGTTAGCCCAATACATCCGCGCGGTGGCGCAGGCAGCGGCATTGGCAGCAGCAGCAACAACATTGGTGCTCGCAATGGCATGGGTAATGGTTATGGCGACACAAACGCACAGGATAACCATCAACAAGTTGAAGTCTTTTGCGTTGAAATGCTTGGCTCACCGGGCGTTGGCAAACAAGCACTTATATCACAATTCCGCACTTCAGATTGTATAAACGCTTACGACGGACCAGGCGAGTATGAGTGAATGAATGACTCAATGAGTGAATGAGTGAATGATTAAGCAAACCAAGTAGCGAAAGATATATAAAAAAATCATTTTCCAAGCGCTTAACTCGAGATTTAATTACAATAAAAAAAAAGACCGGGCAAGCAGAAATTAATTAAAATAAAGTTAAAAAAAAAAATTAAATTAAAAAAAAACTATAATAAAAAAATACATACATAAGTGACTCAAGCAGCCTGTTAATTCAATATTTCGCAAAAAAAAAAAAAAAAAGAATAAAATGCAATCAAATTAAAATGTCAATCAATTAGAAGCATGAAGTGGCTTGTAGTGTTGGCAAAAAGAGTGATTTTTGAGTCAGAGTGTGAAAACTTGAAAATCGCAGTGACTGCAAAAAGTGATACAATAGCAGCTCGTGAAAAACAATCAGCGATTACTGTAGAGGTTCACTGTGCGCGAAGAGTGATACACAAAATCACCGTTAACTAAACATGTTCACTGGGAAACAAGAAAATCGCAAATCACTACTTCCGTCGCCGTGTGACATTGCGATTCACTGTAAAAAAATCACCGAAAATGATTTTTTGACTTATTTATTTATTTTCTTTTTTTCTCTTCCTCTTTTACAGAGTGCGATGAAAATGAACAAAATATTTCAATTATTTTAAATGGCATCGAATCTGAACTAAAAGTGACAACAGACAACAATGATAATAAGGTTAGTAAAATATTCCATTTTAAAGATTTAAAGCATAATTTTTCATTATTTTAATGAAAAGAAAACCAAACTTGTTAGACATAATTTACAAAAGTAACAAATGAAGCTGTCAAACGGCGTAGCTAAAGCTTAGCAGAGCTGACAGATATCTTTCGAGTATTTGTGTGGCAAAATGAGCTAAATTGAATTTAATTGAAATTCACAGTTAAATACGAAACACACAGCTGCGGCTTTTTCCATGATTTTCAGCTTAAAATCTCAGCTCAATGCGCTTAATTTTCCAAAGTGATTCATTCAAAATTCTCTAAAGTATTTATTTAGAAATTAAATTAAATTATTTGCAATTCCATTTTACAGAAAATTAAGTAATAACAAGTTTGGCGCTAATTCATTTTGTAAATATTTTATACAATTTCTTTATTTAAACTGCAAAATTCACTCTCAACGTGTAACTCATTAAAATAAAAAAAATATATAAAAAATTGTGCCTTGTTCACCGCTAATTAAGACGCAATTTTTAGAAAGTTTCACTTGAAAAGCGTAACAAGAAAAATTCTCTGTTTGTGGCGGTCGTGCGTTTGGTAAAAACCAACAAAATAAAATCAAATTTAGCAAACAAACCAAAACAAAAAAAAAAAAAAAAAGAAACAAGCAAAAACGTTAACTTCGGTAGCACCGAAGCTCAAATACCTAAATTTGTATGGGGTCTATATGTTATAGTGTCCCGATCATTGTCATAATGGGCGTGGCACCATTCTTTTGATATTGGATGCCATTAGAAGTGTTTTTACCCAATTTGTAGTTAATACATTCATAAATTATATCTTCTTTCATACAAAAAATCGATAAAAGTGGTAAGTTTTTATGGGGGCTATATCTAAAAATGGGCGTAGCACCTTGGTTAACGAAAAAGCTTAAGTTTAAAATTTCAGGACAATATCTTTAAAACCTTCCGAGAAAAACACATTGCAACAGACAGACGGACAGACAGACGAACATGGCTAAATCGATTCGTCTCGTCGAGCTTATCAATAATATATATACTTTATGGGGTCTCCGGATGCCTCCTTTAAAGCGTTACAAACTTTCCGACAAACTGATAATACCCTCCACACATATAAAAATAAGACAACTTAGCCCTTTCAAATGTTTTTGTCAACTTCTACACACTTTGAAGTACTTACAGAAATCATGAAAAATTCTTGAAATAAAATCTCACAAACTTGTTGCCACAAGTGTTGCGGGCAGTTACCCGCAGTATGCAGATCTGATTTAAATTTTTGCATAATTAAAATATAGAAAAAAAAAAAAAAAAAAAAAATTAATAATAAATTTTTATTATATTTCACTTTCGATTAAATTTGTTGAAAGTGAAATTGAGAACACGACTTTTTCACATAAATTAAAAACTCTTCAAAACTTTGACTTTGTGCTTGGAGCATCTTTATCACGGCTCATAATTAATTGACGCTCATAACAATTTGCAACTCACGTAAGAAACGTAAGAAAGTTCTTCAAAACAAACAAATTTTTCTTTTTTGTGTTGTTAAATATTTTTACTAATTACAAACAAAATGAAAATTTCAAAAAGTGCAAAGGTAAACACAACAAAACAAAATTTGCTGAACAGTAGAATTTCCCCAGTGGAAGACTACATAGATTCATATTAAAGTTGAGAACCACAAAAGTGAACGAATTGTTTGCCGAGCAATTGAAATGCCAGATTACTGGCTCAAAGCCAAATGGCCAAAGCGAATATTTAATAAAAATGTGCGACAATACTGAAAACGTTGACGACGGCGACGAGGACGACAAAGGCGTTGAATTTTGTTTTTTTTTGTTTTTTGGCCAAAATTAAACAATAATCCGCATAATGACAAAGACTTTGATAATGATGATGATAATGATGATAATAATAATGATGGCAAAAGTCGCCATTGCGCTAGCGCCAAATAAAACTAACAAATAGAAACATTGTCCAATTGCATCCAACCGCCACTTCTGCCCTCTTCAGCCACTTCAGCCAGTTCTGAAACTATAAAAATAGTCAAAATGACAAAAATTTTTATATATTTTTTTGGAGCAGTTTCATTTTACAGTTTCAAGTGTTACGACGCCAGCGAATCATGACAAAAGAAAATCGTAAAATGTACGAATTTTCACAGTTTTTCATTTGTTTGTTTTGTTCTTCTTTACACTTTAATCGATCGGTGCCATGGGGTATATTAAATTTATGAAAGTGTTTGTAATGGAATGGAAAAATGACATTAAAACTGAAGTTGACGTACCAGCTGTCCGTCTGTCCGCTGTGTAGAGAGGGTATTTAACTGTTGCACAAGATTTTTTTTGACAGCAATATTCTTTTTCTTATTTTTTTTCTGCTTCTTTTAATACATTTTCTTTTGAATTGGTTTGTGAAAAAGTAAAAAAAACAAACAAAAAAATACGAAAAGTTGTAAAAAAAACAAAGCATAGCATTTTTTGTTGTTAATTTAAAACGTTCGCTGACTTTTATTGTTGTTTTTTGTGTTGTTTTTTTTTTTTGCCATACATTTTCCGCATACAAAAACACATTTTTCGTTCATTGTTCTGTCGTAAATTTACTTGAGTGTCGGATATGTCTGCTTATAAATATTTTTGTTCGTACTGGTCTGCATGAGAATGGCTTGCAATAATGTTGTATGATGCAGCAACAAAAAAAAAAATACATTAAAAAAAAGTAATGGCAAAGCAACATCCGGTCTAACTTTTTTCTAATTAAACTCTTAACACGCATTTTGCATACAAAGTATTCGAAAATGTTTTTGCAGTTCATAACGCCTAAAAGCAAGCAATAAAGCAGACAGAATTTAAACTTTAAATAGTTGTCAAATATAGTTTCTCTAGAAACATTAAAAGTTTTAAATCACAAAACACAAAACCGCTATGCCACTTTTAAATTATTAATATGCATTTTTTTTTTTGTTTTTTGGTTTAATAACTTTCGTTAAATTAATGTTAAAACTTGTTACAACAACGTTTTGCTTAAGTTTTAAAATTAATTTGAATTTTAACGACGCCTGCTACTGCCGCCTGCCAACGCCATTAAATCGTTGCGACAACAACATCCTTTTTTTCCTTCCCCTTTTTTTTTTTTGTGCAAACGAATGCCAAATGCGCCAAATAGTGCGCTTCAGCAATTGCTTTGCATGTTTGAATAATTAAATTCGAAGTTATTTGCATAAAGTGGCGCCTAAAATGCTGCTTACAAAAAACTTACAACAAAAACAACAACAACAACGAAAATTAAAAGGAAAACTGCTTGCGAATTTGTAAAACAAGGCAAGAATTGTGGTAGTTTTTACAAAACCAATTAAAGTTAGATTAGAACATAGTTTTGCTTTGTGATTAGTTTTTAATAATAATGATGCTCTTTTAGCAGATTGCGTAATATTTGTCTCGTTACTCGTTATGTTGATCGTTTTGCAAGACTCGCTACTTTATGCTTTAGGCTTTGTCTTTTTCGTCTAAAGTAAACTTCTCGTTCCTTGCATTTAGCTCGTTACATTATATCAAACTCGTTGCTTTGATAGTTTGGCTGTACTCGCTGGTTTTATAGTTACCAATTACTCGTTCTTTATTTTTGATTTCAAAGCATTGTATTACTAGTGCCATGCCAGAAACAAGTTTTTCATTTAAATAAAATTTTTTATTTTTTTTCTCTTTTCTTTTTATATATTCACAGGATGAACTCGAAAAGGCTGATGCATATCTAGTTGTCTACTCGTGCATTGACAAAGAATCATTTACACGCGCCAAACAAATACTTTCACGTTTGCAGGACATGGATTTGCTGCGTACACGTCCCACAATATTGGTTGCAAATAAAATCGATTTGGCTCGATCCCGTGCCGTATCGGCGCAAGGTAAGTCAGGAAGTAAAATAAGCAAAACACATTGATTTTTTTTTAGCGGTAATTGACTGTGAACTAAATTTAGAACACATTCGAAAATAAATAAAATAAAACTTACTTAAGTTTAATGTAGCTGTTTGTTAATTACTAAACTAAATTATGCCAAAACTAACGACTCAACTATAGAAGCCGTTGAATACTTAAGCAGCTATAAAAGCACTCATATAATTATTTCCAAATCCAAATGTGCACGCAGATTGCAGCAAATATATTTTTTTTATAAAAACTCAAACAAATATTTACAATGATTTTAAAATGTCAATTTAAAAAAAATGCTGCATGCAATTCGCTGTCAATATTTACATAATTTAAAACCAACACAAACAACCACACAAACACTCATGCACACACACAACTAAATAACGGGAAATAGGGTGTAAACATGTACGCTGCTCATTGATGTTGTATTGCTGCGTTGCGTTGCTGTGTTCAATTATTACTCATGAATGCGTGACATTTGGTCATTTGTATTAAAACGATATGGGTCACTCCACTCACAGCTACAGTAGCAGTTCATAGTCAGGACAGGTCAGTTCAATGCTTTCCTTGTTTTTTTTTTTTTTTTGTAATAATTGTTGCGGTGCTAATGTAAACCAATTATTGCGATTACAAATGCAATTACAACAACAACAAAAACATGACAATTGTCCTGGCAACTATGTTAACACAACATTTACATTTACATTTAGTATTGAATATTTGTTTAACAGAAAGTAAATTAAATTAAAATTTATTTATTTATATATTTTTTTTTTTCATTTTTTTTTTTTTAGATGGCAAATGTCTTGCCTGCACATTTGGCGCTAAATTCATTGAGGTTTCTGTGGGCATAAATCACAATTGCGATGAGCTACTCGCTGGCACACTTACACAGATACGCCTTAAAAAGGATCATAATTTATTACAGGTAAATTAGGAAGTAATTCAATAAATTATTTCTAGAGTAATAAATTTAAGTCTAATTAGCGCTTAGCAAATGAATTTAAAAATACTACTTAAATTAGTCTCAAACTGTTTTGTGTTAGCTTATTGTAAAATACATCTTCAAAAAATCATAAAAATTTAATTCATTCATTGCTAAGTCTCTAATTTCTTTTTGCCATTTTCGCTAAACATCTAAAATAACATTTTAAACATTATTTTAGCATTTAGTGTTTCTCATTTTTTTTTTATTTAATTTATTTTGCTATAATTATTTGTCTATTTGTTATCTACAAAAAAAAAACACACAGCTTAATCCGAAAAAGTCTAAAGATAAGCAAAAGACTAAAGATACAAAAGATACTAAAGAGAAAAATGTAGAAAATCAAGATGTTCTTAATAGCACAGAATTAAGTGAACTGAATAGTGAAACACAAATGGTAAGTTGTATGTCTATAATTGGATAATATGTTGCATTCCGTGCCTGTATACCTGTACCCTTGGAAGTTATTGGAATTATTTTAATATATAGATAGAAAAAAAAAGATTATCCCATAAGTCCAGCTATCCAACTCTGTTGTATATAAAATCTTTATAAATGTAAATCAACCTAATCAAATCATCTTTAAAAATGCATGAGAATTAATTATTAAAAAAAAAATGTTTTTATGCAACTGCAATGTTATACCCTACAAAACGTTATACCCTAAAAAAACAAAAAAAAAACTTTCACCATTTTTTTTTTTTTTTGCAGGGTCATCGCGAAGGCACTTCACCTGCACATTGGTACAAAAGTCGCAGCGTGGTATTGGCTAGCATGAAAGCACGTCAAATGCTTACCTGGCTACTTGGAAAAGAGGATTCAAAGTTTAAACATTGCGAAAATTTACAAGTGCTCTAAGCTATAAACATAATAAATTATTTATTAAAGTAAATCAAAATATAACTGCAACATACAAAACTACTCAAGCTCAAAGCATTTTCAGACAATTATACAAAAAAAAAAATAATAAAAATAATAAAAATAAAAACAATAAATAAAATAAAATCAAAGTTAAAATTGCTATTAAATGTAATCGATGTCTTAAATGGTTTCGAAAAATAAAAAAAACTATTACAAGCCTAAAACCCTCCAAAAAAAAAAAAAAAAAAAAACTATTGTTATAAAAATATTGTTGTAAAAATATTAAATTAATTTAAGCAAATCATGCATAGCCTGAAATATTAAATCAAAATTTAATTTAACTTAACTTTAAAAAAAAATCAACAACAAAATGAAAACTGGAACCAATAATTATAATTAAATAAATAAAAAAAAAAAATTATTTAAATAAAACTGTGTTTACAAAAAAAATTTTAAAATGGCAAAACAAGCACAATTAAGCATAAAACTATTCTATGGAGCAACTACAACAAAAAAAAATCAACAAAAAAACTATTTATATTTGCATACTATCTATTTATATTATATTTAAGATATATATTTGTACTAGTCTATGTAACTCTTGTAGTAACTTTTTAATAAATATTACTAACTAATCTGCTATATTAGAAATTAATAAAATATATACATAACTACTTATGCATATGTATGTATTTGGTATTAAGAAATTTATAAGAGCAGTCTTACAGGGTTTGAATTGTAGTTACATTTACTGCAGCAGAGAGGTGTAGGTCTAGTTAAGTAGAAAAAAAAAACTTGTGTTGTTCACAAGGTCTAGCATGAGTGCATAAAAGAATAAGTGCAAACGATTGCAACAACAACTAACACAGAAACTATATTATTTTTTTTTCTGTGTTAGTTTTTATTGCAATAGTTTGCACTTATTATTTTATGCACTCATGCTAGACCTTGTGAACAGCAAAACTATCTTTGTTACACACACAGATACTTAAAAAAAAAAACTGCAAATTATTTAAACAAATAAAATATATAATTTATAGTAGTTGAATAGTTATTTTATTTGACTTGAGATACTTTGTTTTTTATTTATTTTTTTTTCCAAAAAAGCTACTTTCAAATATTTGTAAAAAAAAAAACAATAAATAAAAACTTCCTATATCTTCCTTTATTTTATATTAAAACTATATAAATTAAAAAAAAATAATCAAAATAAATACATTTTTGTGTCTTCCGTATTTAAAATTAATTATTGAAATGCAAAAAAAAAAATCAAATATGTAAAAAATTATTTATAAAAATTGCTGTAAATTAATTGCAAATGAATTAAATAAATAAATGCAATGTGAGGAATTTATTACTTAATAAAATAAAAATTAATAATATAAAATATGCATTTACAATTGCATAAAATTGGTATGTAAATGATGTAAACGTAAATGTATTATGTACAATAATAATAAAATTTGTAAATGTAAAAACACTAAAAATAATTTTTGAGTAAACATTGAAAAATTTCAAATAAATGTTACTACTACAGATGCAAATGTTATTCATTTTTTTTTGCGGTTTTAATGGAAAATCACTCGCAGCGCTATTTGAAAGTTTTTTCTTTTTTTTTTTTTCGTTGCTGTTGATAAATGAGAAAAATATATTCGAATTTATCCATCCATCCATCCATTTATACACATTTATGTAAGTATGTAGTACAACCATGCGTATGAGTAATATTCGACATGCTGTGATTTATTTTACATTTTATATTTTCGTTATATAATCTATTTTATTTGTGTTTTTAAGTTTCGATTAATATATTTCAAGCTGCCAAGTGTAACACAGCAAAAAAATTAAATAAATTTGGGAACAGTGATTAGAATGGACGATTGAAAAGATTGCATCAATTTGAAAGGGCAAGCTTTGTGTGTGGCGAATTGATTAAAAACTTTCCAAAATATTTTATACACAAAAATGTATTTTTTTTTTAATTAAAAAACTTAAAACTATAAATAAATATAAAAGAGCTTAGTTTACAAAATATAAAAAAAAAACTGCATGCAGCATATCAGCCAAATTGTTTTGGCACTTGTTTCGCATACTCAGAACGATAACGGAAAAGCGGACGGAAGACATTGATTTCCGCTAATTCCATATCATCATCAGCAGCAGCCACATCCGCATAATCGTTAAGCTCCAAATTGCTTAAGGCACGCTTTAAACGCAGCAATGAATTTTCTTCGCTCAGCAGATTTGCAATGGTAACAGCTCTGCTGCTGTTTGGTGATGTATTTTGAAGTAAAATATCCAAATTATGTGCATCCGGCGAAACTTCATTGTCAATATTTTTGTTGCCATATGGTAAACCAAATGTAAGCTCGAGTGTAACAAAGCAGATCAGTGCGCATAGCATTTTCTATAAATAAATTATTGGAAAAATATGTAATAATCGATTTTTTGCATACATTTTGCTTAAAGTTGAACTTACCTTATAAGTCAACATTTTTTATATATTATAATTTATATAATTTATTTTTAGATATTCTTTTTCCCAATATATACTATATACAACTTCTTTAGATCTTATCAGTTTGAGTTTGTAAACGCTTTTAATATGTTTCGTTTTTTTTGAAATGCTTTTTATACCAGTTTGCTTGCACTTTTTACGTTGCAGCTGAGCGTTTTCAGCGTTTTCAGCGTTTTCGTTTAGCACCTTATCTCGTTACACATTAATTGTTCTAATTGTTGCACCATTTGTTATATATAATATTTGAATAAAATAAAATTAACACTTACACAGCTGCATACTCGTCGTATCTATTGAATTTACACTCACAATCAGTCACATTTAAAATAACAAAATTGTATATTTTGCGCTTTTAACTGCTTACACTGCTGGCAAATCCAAAGCAAATCATGTGCAAAGATTTACTTTATGATTCGTTAATGGCAATACCATAGAAAAATATTTTTTAAAATATTTTTTGTTGACAATTCGGAACTGTCGCGTGTCAGCACGAATAATTAACTCATGATCTCAGTGAGGGGAAATCCGTTAAAAGTTTACGTTAGGTACACGTGAAGCACAACCGATGAACACATGAAGTTTTTGAAGCAGCAGAAGCTGATCTTGAAGAAAGAACAGGCAACTATGAATAGAGTGAATAGAATTTCTGAAGACAATTCTGGAGAGTCTCAGAACTTTACCGTGAAACTTAAGTTCACCGTTTATAAGCGAATTGAGCTGATTAACCTCGAAATTTCTTTTTATGGAACTACTAAAAAAGGTTAAAAAAATCAATTCGATGAAAACCGTTTAAAGAAATGAAATGAGAAATGGCAACATTGACTTAGCTAAAAAGTCAAGTTGGCAGCACTGAAAAAAATAAAAGTTTTCAAAAGGAAAAAATCTCTTGTTGCAAGTTGAAAAAGTAAAAAAAAAAAATAAAGGAAAAATGAGTTCTAAACCAAAAAAGGCAAAGATCTCACAATCAGCGGCAGAGCCAAAGCTGGAAGTGGCTACCTTAACAGTTACAAAAACAGCAGCGAACAGATTAGCTCTTTGCGAGGAATTAATCCGTGATTTTTTCTCTTCCAATTATGCGCTCATCGCTTGGCCCTTTTATAGACCAATCAAAGAAATTGGCTACGATGCAAACGTTAATGACAACTACAGGGAAATTGCCAATAAACCTATGTGTCTGGGCGCCATAAAATATCGTCTGGAAAAGGGCAAATACCAAAATGCTTTGGAATTTGCTAACGATATGCGTTACATGTTTTTTATTTGTTTTAAATATTACAAACCCGAGCATTATATAGCCGGTTGTGGTCGTAATCTGTTGCTCGTCTTCGAGAGACGTTTTCTTCAGGTGGCATTTGATGGATCATTTGATTTTGAGGCTATGCTTAACAGTGTTGCGTGTAAGTTGAAAACATACTTTGCACTTCGTCTTTTTCATTCATTTATTTTGCAGTATTTAACGCTGACTTCTCGATTAATACACCAACTGTTGCGATGACACAATTATTGCCAGAATCTTTAAAGGCACAAATTATGCCGACCAGAGGACGTGGTCGTCCACGCGGTAAAAGTCGCGCGGTGCTCGCTAAGGAATCTTTAGCTGCTGCAGCAAATGCCACAGCGACTGAAAGTGGTAAGAAACTAATTGCCACTGTTACTACTGTGGAATCGAATGAAAGCATGGACAAAGATGAAATGGCTCAATTAATGTTGTCAATTAAAAAAATATCACATACCAATGCGAATAAAATGATTGATATAATTGAAAAGATGGAGCCAGAAATATCAACGGTTCGCAATCAGCAGTTTCATGTTGATTTTGCAAAATTAAAAGTGCCTACACTGCGTCGCATACAATCATTGTTCCCAGTTACACAACCAAAGGAAAATATTGATGCAGTCTTTGTGGCCAATAAGCAAAATTTAAAGGAATTAGATGAAAAGCTTACTGAGTTCAATAAAAATAACAACAACTGCAACAATGAAAATACCCCTAAAAGCATCAGCAGCAGCAATGAGAGGTAAGTTGCAGCATGCATAAATAATTTTTTTTAGTTTTTTTATAATTTGCATTTTTTTTTTCTAAGCGTCACAACTTCTTCGTCTTCGTCAAGCAGCAAAAGTGATGTTTCTTCTTCATCATCATCGTCGTCGTCCGATTCAAGTGATTCAGATGAACAAATTGTCGTAAACTAATTGGATAACTTTTCCAATAATATTCTGTCAAAAATACAATAAACCAGATTGGAGAATGAAACATATTTCAAAAATGTTAATGGCGCCAAATGCTCTAAAGCAGCATTGCCATGCAACAAAACTGTACAGACCTGTGCTGTTTATGTGTACTAATATGTTTTACAACACTGAACAACTGCACATCACTATTATCATTTTGTTTCACCTTACACTTGTATGAGCCTGCACAAAAGTCGCTTGTACAGTTAAATTCTTAAGCAAATAATTAACAGCACAGCTGAAACATAAATACAAGAAAAGCAATCTTTTAATTACAAAATCAATAAAAACAAAATATAAATTGTAATTATTTTAAAATTATACAAAATTTAATGCAAAGCATTGAATAAAATTTGTTTAAAGTGAATGTTTCATAGATGAAAATCATTTTTGTTTCTTTTTTTTTGCATAAAATGTAAGTATGTGTGTGTGTGTGTGTGCAATAAATGCATTTGTTTTTCTATTCTTATTAGACACAATTTGTGCAGAATTGTGCAAATGTATGCGCGAGGTTATTGACATTAATTGAAAACTAAATACATATAGTGTATTGTATGTATATGAATAATTATGTTAATTAGTAAAAATAAAATATTTTCACATATGTACATATGTATGAACATTTAAGCACGTTTTTTCTTATATCCAGATTAATCGAGACCGGTTGGTCCAGCTACTAAAGACCCCCCGCGAAATTATAGAAAAAAATTGTGTTACTTGTTTTATTTCTTCTTTTTTTTTACAAAGCGCTATTTGCGCTATATGTGTGTGTATATACATATAAAGATATCTATAGTAAGAGCAATTGCAATTTTCTCTTATTATTATTATTGAACAAACAACGGCAAACATATGTAGATATGCATATAAAGGGTGTTGTTTTTGTGTTGCTTTAAGTTAATGTTAGAGCGTTCATTAAATATATCAGACTAGTATTGTCGCAGAGTATAGAAGCAAAACAGTCAACATTTATTTCAAATATTCAAAAAAAACACCCTTTATTTCAACTAAGCATTTTTGTTTGTCCCTATTTATTACTACATACATACAAGCAACAAACACATGTTTTCGGTCACGTAACCTCTATGCTGTGTATGTATGTTTGTACATATTTCTTTTTCTGGAATATTCTTTTCAATGCTACCTTCGTAAAAACATACATACTAATCATTTTCTAATATTTTCATTTTTTTCACTTTTTTTATTTGTTTGTTTCATTTTGTTTTGACCCTCTGTTCGTTCGTCTGTGTTGTGTTTTTGTGCGCATTAAAAATATAGAACAAATAAAATTTTATTCAACACAGCGCAACTATGGGAGACGATATTCTTTATAACTAATACATACAGATATACATATACATATATATATGTATAAGTATTTATATAGTATATAGATAGCCGATGCTATAAACCGCTCGCTCGCTTTGCCGGCACAGCGCGGTGTTTTGTTTGCCGGTCGCTTCGATTCATTCTCGTGCGTTCATTCGAGCAATAAACAAGACCGACCAACCAAGAGCCAACTACAACAACAAAATATCACAAGTAATAAGCAAACCAACGAACAATTTTTTTTTTATTCTATTCTGTTTTTTTTTTATATTATTTTACATATAGAAACTACTACGCAGTACGTTATTTGTTAGAACCGCGTGTTTGTTTATTTTGTATATAATATTTACCCTAAATATTGCATAAGTGCAAATCATCATTATCGATTAAATACACAGTATATAGAGCATTTTGATAATGAATAAGACACGAAATACCGGCATCGAAAACACCTTATCAAAAACGTGCATGCATACGTCACAGTATCATAATAATATTTTAAAAATACGGTAGTAATTTATTAAATAAAAAAACGAAATTGCTATGATTAATTTATTGCAACATCCAATAATATTAATAGTCAATCAATAATAATTTTAAATGTTTAATATACATTATTTATATTATCTGTAATTTAGCGACTAAATCGGCTTATAAATTTTTAATTTAAACAATGTTTTAGGGTCGTACTGTAAATTTCTATAATTCTATAAAAATTGACTGAATACTCAGTGGAATATTTTGAAATATTATAAAACTTCATCCAATCATTATATTCAGACTCAGATTACACGTCATGCTAGACAAAAAGAATGTATAATAATAAAGCTAGATACCATAGCTTTATCGCTTCATACTTGTTTAGTTTCAATAAACAAACCATAAAGAATGAAAATATTGATAAATAACAAAATATCTTAAATTACTTTCGTTACAGAACCAATCAAGTTAACTGAAAACTATTTTATGACAAGTGTAACTATATATTTTTTTGCTTAAACAAAAATAAAATAATTCTAATATAAAAAAAAATAAAAATAAAACAGTGTAATTTGAAAGCGAAAAAAGGTGTAAGAAATTTCTAGAAAAAATAAAAAAAAAAAAACAGATAAAAGTGTTGTGTGTTCGGTAGTGCGCAATGTCCTCCAATGCCACTTCATCGCGTAATAAACATTTTAAAAGTGCACTCGATGATAAGAATCTAGATATAACAAGTGAAGAATTCGAACGCATACGCTCAGCGCTTGAAAACGAAGAATTTCGTAAACTTTTCTTCGATTACGTCGAAGAAATTCAAGATCCCGAAAATCGTAAAATCTACGAACAGGAGATAACGCAATTTGAGAAAGAACGCGGCGTTGAGGTAACTTTTATACATCCACAGCCGGGCTTCGTTATAAAGACTGCAATCGATGGTGAACTTAAATGTTTCATTAATATTGCAAGTTGTGAGCACATTGAACAGCCAAGGCATGAAAATGCGCTTAATCCGGAAACGGGTAAACCTGGTCTAAGTTGGGCTATACCATTGGCGCAAACGCCACCACGTGACGATATAGATGCCAAGAAGAATAGATGTAAAGTATTCGATGTTGTCTTTCATCCGAATGCATTACATTTGGCAAAACGCAATGGCGATTTCCATAAGTGCCTTATCGAAACGGCATTGGATGCGGTCGAACGTGAATTTCATGTTAAACTCGATCGCACTAATCTCAAATATCCGAAAATGGAGTACAAAGGCATGGCACGACCAACTGTGATACGTAAACTGGCGGCAAATGCAACGCCGGAAGAGCAAGAACCGCATCCACTTGATGACGTTTGTCCTCCGCGGCCTACCGTCGATGGTGGTAAACCCAAACAGTTGCCGTTGAAGACGAAAAAAACAACAATTCCTGAATTTGCAACACCCAAGTATGTGATAAAGCATTGCCGTGACGTTGATCTATCAGAGTACACGTATGAGCTGGATGCCAAAATGAATACAACAGTGCCGCGTTCATTGCTCGTAGAAATTGAGTTACCGTTGCTGAATTCTGCAGCGGATTGTCAATTGGATGTAACGGGCAAATCGATATATTTACTGAGCGAACGTGTCGGTGCCAAATATCGTCTAAAACTTGATCTGCCCTATGAGGTAAACGATAAGAAGGGTAATGCACGTTTTGATACCGATCAGCGACGTTTATGCATTACATTGCCCGTTCTGCGTTCGGATGCGCTACAAGAGCGTGAATTGCACGATGTGCTGCGCAACTTTAATCGTGAAGATAGCGGCGTAGAGTTGCACTCTAATAGTGAATCTCCTGTCGAAGACGAAGACGAAGAAGAGGGGGAAGTAGGAGACGGAGAAGCTGAGACTGAACTAAGCGATTCTATTGAAAATCAAACAAAAGAAGCTATTTCTGATGATTGTAAGTAAAATAGATTTAATGAAGAAAAAATTAAATAAAAAACAATAACATTTTTTTAGCCACATTAACAACACCCACTGCCACCACACCAGTACACTCGCCTCGCAAGTTCCTTAAGAATTCCATACACTATCAGTTTCCAGCAAAAATCGATTGCGATCCATTGGATAATGTCATTACTTTCGTGCTGTACGTACGTAACGTACAACCGGATTCGATAGCAGTTCTAAAGCAAACAAGAAGCGTTCATATACAACTTTCAACGATCGGATCAGGCTATTATCCGACACATTACGCATTCTATGCTGAGTTGCCGGCTAATAGCGATTTGATCATTGAAAAAGCTGATGCTGAGGCCTGGGAGAACAATGTATTGCTTAATCTTCAGTTGAATAAAACGTGTGAGCATTTGGAACATTATCTAGCTGGACTCGATGCCAGCGATCTCAATGAGTACAAAGTACAAAATATAAATCAACAAAACAATGAGCTAACAACAAAACCACGCAAAGAGATTGCAAGAACATTAAAAGAAGAGCAAGTCTGTAGCAGCACTGACGAAGACGAAGATGATACAACCGCTTCGAACAAGGCTCAAAAAGCTGAAAAGAAACAGAATAAAAAGCAACGTAAACGCAACAAAAAACGTCGTTCACTTTCGGAATCAGCTTGTGATGCCATAAAAGCTATTGAACAAACTGTACAAAAGCCACAAAATAATGGCAAACCAAACATCGATGAAGATTCATCACCAGAGCGTAACATTGAGCAGAGCAATAGCCAACAATTTGCTATACCCGTCAAGAATCGTAAACAACGCAGCTTTTCTGAATGTCATGAACATGCAAGCGTAATAAATAGCAGCGCAGGTAGCTGCAGCAGCAAGGGTATACTAAAGCATTTCAGTCGCTATGGGCCACGTCCATCCATCTCCGATAGCTGCTCGTCCATTGATGAATATAATTCTTCATATTCGCGTTCAGTTGATGCTGGCGTCAATAGTTTTGCACATTTCTTTGGTGGCATACCAGAGGAACATGCTGGTGGCGGCGGCGGTGATGCTGATGCCGGGCTTTCGGAGAGTTGTAAGAAGACTGTACGATTTAATGATCACATCATGAAACAAGTCTTTAGGTACGTTATATATTTTATTTTTGTTGCCACTTGTTTGTTTGTTCAATGTTAAAACAATTTTGTGTTTGACAATTGTCTTAATCTTTGTCAATTGTAAATAATTTACGCTTATTTATTTTATATAGGCTCGATTCAAGCATTTTGGGACAACGTAAAAAGAATCAAAAACGTCGCGACAAAAAAAGATTAGCTCTACAGCGTTCTGTTAGCGAAGGCGATTCCGCTGATTATGAAGATAATAAGGTAAATAATAAAAATATTTTAATATAATTGAATTAAGTTAAGTGCTTGATTAATGAAGCTTCATTTATTACGATTTTACTTGTTGATCCTTTATCTTTTGTTTTTTACAGTCAACAAAATTTGTTGCATAATAAGAACGCTAAATTTGGCGCCACATTACATTTTTATTTGTTTATATTTTATTTATTTATTTTCAATTGTAACATGCCACACAAGTACAGACTATTTTGGCAATTAACCAACATTTTTAGTGACCAATGTTTATGTTTTTTAAATTGTGCAGGCTCACCGATATGTATATATTATCGAGAAATCTATTATTTAATTGATATGAACGAGACGTAATCGATAATTTTATTTTCTTTGATTTATCTTACAGCCTGCTGGCAGTGCACCTTATCTCAAATCGAATAACAATAGTAATGACAATACTAAGAAATCAGCTCATCATGATAGTGGTCTGGATCTGAGCAACAACGAAAATGCTAAGCAATTCAACAAGTTTAATAAAACAACAAAACGTGATCTTTCATTAGAAAACGAACAGAATTCTTTAATGTTTGAAATGGATGATGATATATAAGTTACAAACTTAAAAAAAAAAAAACAATAATAATTTTTTTATAAAAAAAGTTTTTAAAAACACTACTTTCTGCCTTCATGAAGTAACGCACCAGAAATGTTGCTCAATACAAGTACAATTAGAAATTGTTTATTCAAAAAAAAAATATTGCCGCTTATCAAAATTGCAAAAATATATTTATTGTTTAATACTATTTTTTATTTTATTTTTAAATTAAAATTGTTAAATATTTTTATTATTTTTTTTTTTTGGATTTAGTGTAAGGCATGCCGTAAAGAAGCAAACATTTTATTATAAACTTGATATTTCAAGAATTCATTTATTATATTTCACATAATTTATACACAACATAATTAGTAATATTAACAAGTTAATAGTGAAACAATATCAACAATAGCAGCTGGCATTGAGATAAATTCTATATACTATATAAAGGAAATGCTACGAATAACACTGGGAAACATAATTGTTTTGCATGTTAATGGAAAATGTATTAAAAATATTATATATATACTATATTGATATGTTATACAACTTTTAAAATAATGAAATAAAAGAGAATAAATAAAAAAAAAAAAAACATTTACTTAAAACCGTTCCATGAGCAATTTACGAAAATGTTCAACCTGTGGTATATCTCTACGCTTTACCTCAAGCACATAGAGTACAGGACAATCCAATGAAGCGCATTTTAAATCACCCACACGTCCACAACATGCTTGACACATTTGCTGTGTCAAATGATAACCGCGTTCATATTTGCATATCTTCGATTGTAATGTTGCAACGCATTTCAAGGCGTCTGTGCTACAATTCGAACAAATGCTTTGTTTTGTCTGACGTCCACAGTCAATGACACAATTTGTATTTGAAAAATATTGTGATATTGTACTCTTCTTAAGCTGATTAGAATTTTTAGTCTTGCCAATGAGTTCACTAGCACTAGATAACGCTGGCGTTAGTAGTAATTTACGTGGAAGATTTGTAAACCTTTAAACAGAGTATTAAACAGTTAAAAAATATATTTAATCAAATTATTTACGTGTGTACATACCATTCATTCACGTCAGCGCCAATGAGCAACAAACAACGATTTAATGGTGGTATAATCGCTTTAGTTATGTAGTAAATTGCATTTATTTTGTAGCCTTCATTTGCTAACAATTCATGTGGACTGCGCACCAGACGTATTAGCTGCATACCGGGTGGCCCATTAATTATTATAAAGGGTACACGTTCGCCACGTCTTGGTATATGCCGTGGATCATTTTGTAGCCATTTACTATGCAAAATAAAATTTTCGATTATTATTTCTTAATTCAGTTTTTAAGTTTAATTATTACTTACCGTGTCAACTCCAACGCCGGCACACATGCAGTTGGCTTATAACCACCTAAACCACGAAACTCTTTAGCAAAAATTAAGTCTTGAAGATTAGCGCGCCCAGAGAGTAGCTTTGTAAACTGTCGGCAAACATATTGTTTAACTTTGCTCACATCTGCAGTTTCAAAAAGTATGCGCAACACTTTCTCCAACATTTTTGCAACTGCTGGACAACCATCGCGTCGAACTGTCTCAATGCCTTTGGCCTCGTAGACTGGCTCGGTTTGATCAGGCGTCTCGTACATATAACCGACATAACGCTTTTTCGTTTGTAATATGCACGGCTGATAGACTTTTTCCAATTTTAATTTAACGGGATGCGGATTTATTTTCGTTACAGCGTCAGCAATTTCTTCACCAATTTTGAATGCTTGCTCTCGATTACGTCCGGGTACGAGTACAAACATAGAGTCAGTATCACCATACACCACACGCACATTCCATTTGTCATTTGCCTCTACCAGCTTAATTGCGCGTTCCAGTGTTTCGCGTCCTTTTGAGACTACGGTATCGCCTACCTCTACTTCTGGCATACGCCCACTGAAATTCGCTGCTGTGTATCCATAGGTGACATTGGCCATTAGCTTTAGGCCTAATTGACGCGAGTGTAGTATACGCTGCAGTGCAGTGTTGTTTTTATGCACTTTCATGGATTGCTTTACCATTTGTCGTGTATCAAGTATCTCAGATAACATACGTGGCAAGATTCCTTCGCGTACACATGACTTAACAAAGACAACACCGCATGGCGAAATGGTAACTAAATCTTCTTCAAGTAACTTTTTGAGCATATTGGGTGAAACGCGCAAATGTGATGCACCGAATTCAAATGGTGTAGATCTTGAAAAAATTATAATCATTTAAACTATTTGTAAAAAGGAAATGTCGCAATGACTTACTGTCCCAGATGTTCTACGCGTCCCAAGCACGTTGAAAAGCAATAATTGTAGGCAATAATCATGCTTGGATATAAACTTTGAAAATCCAAGACAATCAATGGATCTGCATAAAATCTTGATTCAGGCTCCATAATCAATGCCAAATATTCCGGTGCGCGCATGTGTGCACGTTGCTGTACACTTGGTGAGAGCGGCACTAGATTCTTTGGTTTTGCTATTCTCAACATCATACTCTCCACTCGAAACTGTGAGCCACGTGAAAGCACCTCATAGAACTGTATACCAATTAACTTGGCCATTTCACTTGTACGCCCAATCAGATCCAGCTGATCTAATAGCGCCAATGTACCACGTACACGCTCCAAATAGTATTCAATGACAATCCAACGTGAGCACGGTGATGCAAACCAACTGGTTAGACTCCGGTATGTATGTAAGGGGCAACGTTTGTGCATTATGTGAAACATGACATTTTCAAAAGTGTAGGAAGTCAGTGCAATCTCTGAACGCATGAGACGCCATACATCAAGAAGTATGCGACCGCATATTTTCATCTAAAATCCTTTTTAACGTTATTCAAATATACATACATACTTATATTCTTACTTACCTCCACATCTAAATCAGTAAATTGCTCTCTATCCTCATCCACAAATTCACGCACATTTTGACTCGGCACACGCGACAACCGTGGCGCTATGTTGCAACACAAATATTTGGCACGTTCAATGACGAAACCCCAAGAAGACATTTCGATTTCATAGCCAGCATAAATATCGGGATCCCATAGTTCAACCAACGCAAGTAACGCTTCCAAAGCTTCAACCTCATTGCAAACCACCTGTACCTGTATATCAGCATCGATGCCATGTATACGACCCTCAGTTACAATGTCACGCTCTAAATCGTTGATAATTATGTAACCACAGGCCTTTGTAGGTAATTGTTTTGACTGTGAGTCCTCTACAGCGGGAATGCTATGCTCAATGGCATAAAATAAGCAACCCAATTCGTCATGCATTGGATCGGGATAAAGATCTTCACGCGTAGGCACAAACACCTCCAAAGTCATTGTTGTAAGATAATTGTATTCGATATCTGCCTTGGCCTGTTGTAAATTCTCCAGATTCACTTTGAAGCCAAATGTGTTGTTTAGACTGGCACTCGTAAGACCAAAACTAACATCGTGCTGTCCACTTGTGTGCTGCAGTTGACGTACAAACGATGAACGCTCGAGCTCCGCTAAAGCAGCCTGGCTACAGTTGCTGCTTTCACTAGATTGTGACGACTTGAAACTATCTTGACTCGATGGCACCGCTTCCAAGAGTTGGTCACTTGCAATGCAACGTATTTTTGGCGCATTCGCTATTAAGTTTAACTTATCGCCAAGAGATTGCCTTGCATGCCTTACGGATCGTCGTTTTAGCCTAGTTACGCTGTCTACAGTAGATGATTTTTCATGATTCTTAGTTGTAACTGGCGTAAAGCTTTCATTATTCAGGGCTGAAGTTTTCTGTAAGGGTGTACTCGGCGTCATAGGTGTTAGTGTTAATATTGTGGAACGGTCTACGTCCTCTCCATCACTATCAGCTGCTGCGCCATCCTCATTCAGCATCATGGTTACTTTTTGCCGACGTATTTTGATCGGACTATCCTCCTCTCCAACTCGCTTCTCCGGCTCCAAGTCCTGTCCTTTGTTTATAAGCAATTCACGCGCTTTGAGCCAAATCTTAGCATCCTGTCTACTAGGTGCACTTTCTTGAGTTTCTATAATAACTTTTTTTCCAGTAGCAAAATATTCTTTTACCAGCGCTGCATTGCGATAGCGATTCAACATTACTGTGCCACCAATACTAATCAACTGCATACGCCGCCACTCTTTCAGACTCATTGCTCCATCGCCGTTTAACAAACTTTCGAATTCGGTACAGTCGTTTAGTTTATTTCCAGGTATTTGGAGCACCATAAAACCGACTTCCTTCATTTTGGTTATATCATCGGGATTACTATAGTATGGATTCTGAAATTCATGTTCATGTATATCGAACTTTTGGCAACCCTCAAGCACTTCAGCATATGTAGGCGGCAAATCAAGAGGTGTTACTATTATTTTACCATCAGCTGCGGAACTAAATGAATCGCTCGATTTGGGAAACGAAAAATGATTAGGCGGTGTGTTGCTTATACTTTTCAAAAACAATTTAGAAGAATCTCCCGATGCTGTTGGAGTTTTGTTGAGACTGGGACTTGGTACATTTTCACTAAATACAGATGGACTATTGACTAAAAATGACTGCTCGTAAAAGCTTTGCATTAAATTTTGTTCTTCATCGTTTGTGGCATTGCTCGATGCAGGACTACATGAGAGGCTGTGAGTAGAACTAGGCTTGGATGTGTTATCTGTGGGATCTGCGATATTTTGTTGCGCCGTATCAGCAACATTTAAATTTCTAACAACATTCGGTGTTTGCATGCGCTTGCCTGAAGGCGTTCACGAAAACTATTTCGCAAACGTTTTAGATTCGGAGTTTTACGTAGTTTCTTAATTGTTCTATCACTTTCTGTATCAGATGCCATGATTTGCTCATCTTCTGATTTATTCGAAACTGCAGACGGTGGTGATGCTGTTTTCACTGATTCAGGAGTAACTTTCAATACTAAAGAATCATTAGCTTCGTAACCATTTTGAAAGGTTCGATTGAACTTTTCACTATCTTCTTGAGTTTGATTAAAATGTAAACGCTTAATGCGAACTTTACATTTTTTAAGCTTTATCAATGTTGTAGTTGCAGCTTTGTGTTCATATCTTATCTTGTCAATAGCGTCAGATCTCAGTTTCCTTTTTGTTTTGATTGGCGTAACACACGAATCCAGCATATTTGTTTTTGATTTTGTTAATGGCTGAATCATTTTTTCATCTTGGACCGGTTTTATAGATTTTATTTCTTCGGATATTTCTTTGCACGGTGTGTAAACTTTTAAAAGCCGTTCACTTTTTCTGCGTGGCATTAGAGCGCATGTTACGTGCGTTTTATCCAAGTTTATAGTGCGCCTTCTGCGAATCTTCGGCATTGTACTATTTTCAAAAACTGGTTCCACTACTGGCTCCACTACATGTGGCATAAGTTCTTCCGGTGCTACAGCAATACTTTTTCTACGCAATTCCGTCATTGCAAGTTTTTTACGTAAACAAACGGAGGAACTGCAATAAAGCTAAATTTAAGTTTATAAAATTTAAAAAAAAATGGAAATACTACAAACCTACTTGGCGCAGCATCAAGATCCAGATTCATTCGTACTGCTGCAGTTGATTTAATTGGTGTTATATTACTCTCGTGCTGTACTACTTCTGCAAGTCAATACATATATTCCAATATAACAATATATTCCATTAAAAGATTTGTAAACAAAAACGTACTTTGACCTGACTTTGTAAATATCATAGGCAACGGCGCATATTTTCGAATTGCACTCGATTTCGGTGTACGTGGCGAACGAGTTGGTGTAGTTCTGTGTGTTGTACGTTTTGGTGTAACTGGCGAAGTAAGCTGGTCAATTCTCAACTTATTCTTCTTTGGTGTTTGCTGTAATGCATCATCTGCACCATCTATTTGGGGTACATGTTCAGCGCAATCGCTTTCCTTTACTTCATGTTGCGAGTTTTGTGAATGTTTAATTAGATATTCGTCTAAATTATCCATAGCAATAGAAAAATCAAGCAAATTGTCATCATTTGCATTTTCCGATTCAGTATCTGATTCCAAAATATGCGATTTTGAGGCAGCTGCCATGGTTTCTTTGTCTAAAAGTTTTGGTGTTAAGATATCTAAAAATTAGAAAAAAAAAAAAAATGGTATAAAAAAAAAATTGTTTTAATATTTATTATGTACCCGGCTGTGACATTGGCGCTAATGAACTATCCAGATCCACTTGATCCTCTTGTGCATTTGCTTCTTCTAATTGTTGTAGCACATCTAAAAGTTGCAAATCCTCTTCGCGCACTAATAAAATATTTGTTTTTAATAAAGAAGAATTAACCAATTTTAAATTGCTTACAACTTGCATTCAAAGGCACATGCGGCTGTTGCTGTGTTAGACTCAACACGAGTTCCTCATCGATAAGAGTATCATCAAGAAATACATCTTCACTTCCGTTGGATATTGGCAAATTATTCCTTTGCTCAAGACTCTTTTGAAAGACATTATTATCAGATAAATGATTCTGTATAACTGAAGCATTTAGCAATTGTTCCTCTTGCTGCGTGCACTCATCCGGATACACAGCATTTGCTAATAATTTTGATAGATTGAAAGTGGGACGTCTTTCATTTGTGTGCGCTGCAGTAGCATTTAGAATTGTATTATTTGACGTCAAATTTGTTGTATCTGAAATCGTTTGATCAGCTAAGTTGCCACTAGCTAAAATGGAGTTTTCCATTGAAAGCAATTTACTTGCTAGTGCTGTGCTATAGAAGATCTCACTCTCAGCAATTTCAACATTTGGACGCGGTTGTGTCGCGGGTACCTCAAGAGCAGGTAGCTAAATTGACAATAGAGTTAAATTATATAGAAAATATTATTTGATTAATTTATTTTTACCGCATTAAGTTTTGACACATCGCCATTAAAACTTTGTGCCAGCTTCTGGCGTCGCAGACGTTCATCATTCCAGATAGCTTCAATGCCAGGATTCGTGTGCGTGTGTTTTGTTTTAGTTATTAACTGGAAGCGATTAAGTATAAAATTGGAACTAATGTCTACCTCAAGTTCGCTGCAGGATACTTTCTTGCAGCTCAACGTATCCAGCGTTTGCGCTGCATCTACATTTGGATATGGTAAATCTGCAAGTTAAAATATTATTTATATTTTTTCACTAATTTATATCTAATTGAGTTGCGTACCTTCTTCATCATTACTTCTACGAAATTTTACAATCTCAATTGGTATATGCAGGAAACTCATGCCATATAGATTATAATCAATCATAAATTGTAGCACATACGGCACATGCGATTCATGTGGATTAAAGTTTTTACTTAATATTGCACCGTTCTGCAGAAGATTAGCTGCGCGTCGCACAAAACGTGGATTGAACATATAGATTTTGAGGAACTGATGATCGCCGCGATGGTAACCATAAAAAGGACTGTAATTGATAGCAACAATTTTTTTATAATGCTTTCTAACTATAAATACACTTTATTACATGCCCTTCACCAGCTGTATCTTAAAGACATGCTGCGCACTGGAACTGCCTTGTCCCAATGATATATTTATAGCCTTATCCAAACCAGTTGCAATCTGAAATATGCCGCGTTGCAGCGTCTCAAAATCTCGCTTATCGTATGGAATATAAAAATACGGAAAGACTCCGTGTACATGCATGCAACACTTCTGTCCATTTGCATTTGGTCCAAAAATGCGTATAATAGGTACCTGCGACAAAATTAAATGTTAACAAAATTTATATGCAAACGCCAAAATTTGATTACTCTTTTGATTTCTTTGCCGCGCAATTCCGAATAACAAAGATCTAAGCCAAAGATAGGTTTTTCCATATAAAAATCAACTATAACAAGACGTATAGAATATATGCCCTCGATGGCAGACATTTTGTTTAATAGAATGTTTAATAATATTAAAAATTAAACATTAAAATTACGCCGATTGTGAAATAACTAATTTGAATTTTAGCAGCACAGACTTAGGCACACTTAACTTGACGTCCAACATAAAGTAAAGGTGTAAAGTAAGCGCTTCTTTGTTTATTTGTTCGTATATTTAATTAATTATAGTTTATTTGTTTATTATGTTGCTATTATATTTATTGTTCCTTAGCCACTGCATTGCGTTCTATTATCAAAATTACGTCGCACTTATAGCAAGCGTGTCTGCTCAATTTAAGCTGAATGTTATTAAGTGCGAACGAGACACTAGATTATTATGTCTATCTCTGTTTGTCTAGCAAGGCCATAAATATCATTTCGCGCCAACTGCTGTAGTACACATCTATCTCGCTTGCACTTTAGTACCATAAGCATACAGTGCTATACAGCATGTCATGCGTGCAAAAGTGATGCCTATACACAAGCGAAAGTAAGTTGGCAGTGCAGCGAACTTAATGGAAATTCAAATTGTAATTTTTTTTTTATAGTTTAAAGTTTTATTGAAAGTTTATTTTTTTATGCATAAATTTTTACTGAACAGTTTTTCGAACATCTTTTTTAATGGATTCTTTTTATCTTTTAATTTATTTTTTTTTAAATATCTATTTTCTCGATTGTATTGTAAACTGTTAGTAACGTTTTTTTTCTGTTGTTTTAATTTTAATGATTTATTTAAAAAGTAAATTTGTGTTTTGTTCATATTTAAATATAATTTAGCATTTCTAATATTTTTCATGCAAAGACAGTACAGTACAAAGTCAATAGTTGTAGTTATAATGGGCTCCAATGCTACTAATTATTTTTTTTTTTTTTTTTTTTTTTGTGATTTTTATTTTATTTGTTTTGAGTAAGTGCAAAACACTTTTAAAAAAAGTTTCCAAAATAAAAAATATTTCGCGGCGGTTCAACAATTTTCTTTATCAATGTTACACTCTTGTTTTTGTTTTTTTTTCTTTTACTTTTAGCTATATTTATATAGTGTTTTATGTATATATATTTATATTAGATTAGTAAATTACGCTTAGTTTTTAGCTATATATGTATGTATTTTTGTTCAATAATGCATAAGTATTGTTAAAATTGCTTTTACTTTACTATTAATTTGTTAATTAAGTCAATATGGGAAGCGTTCAATTTCATTGCGCATATTACATTATTTTTGAAGTAAGTTAGGTTTTGAGTGTGTGAGATATATTTATTTTTATTTAATTGTTTTTTAATGCAATTAGTCGGTTTTGTTTTTATTGTAAAAAGTTTAAAGTTATATGAAATTTAATTATGAAAAATATAATATACTTTTTTAAGCATTTAAAGTGCAAATTCGTTTTATGAATGGAATATTTGATTTTGAAATTATAAAATATATTTTTATGTTGGATTGGAGCACAGACATTTTTTAAAATAACATTTTAACAAAAAAGCGCTTTGAAGCCATAAAATTTTACGGCGCTCTTTTTTAAATATTTTTTTTTTTGCTGTTATTCATTAAAAAAAAAAAAAGTATTTTTCTGTGCTTTTTTTCTTTCTTTTTAATACTTATAATACCTAATTATTAATTGAAAAATTGCTACAATTAAATATTTAGCTAGTTTGTTATTAGATTTTGTTTTCAATAGAAAAACGTATGACAATTTTTTTTATGTTCTTTTTTATATTATTTAATAAGTTAACTTACTTTAATAATTTGCAAATTGTAATAATTTGTTGTTTTATTTTTATTTCTTTTTTTGTTTGTTTTTTTTTAACCTTTTTTGTGTTCAATATTGCAAAAGTAGATTGTTAGATTTCACTTATACGCTTAATGAATGATATATTAATAAATATTTTTAATTAATTTAATTAGCTTTGGATTTGTTTCAAATATTTTTTTTGTTACTATTTAATTCGAAAATGTTATTCAAAATGTTTTTATCGAAATATATATATTTAAATGGTGCATTAGATGGCATAGTTTAAAAATGTGAAATTTTGTTTAATGACAATGGCAAGTATATATAGATTATGTATTATTATTTATGTTAGTATTATTTATCTATTAGTTTATTAATATTATTTAATAACAAAAAAATGATTAGCTTTAGAAAAATTTTTACATAGCTTCAACTAATTTATACAGCACTAGATAGTCCACTTAATAGACTTACATTAAGTTAAAAAATTATATATAAAAATAGTTACGAAATAAACAAAAAATTAAATAATAAAAATCAAGCCGTTACTTAGGTCAAATATAAACTTAAATTGGTTTTCTGTTTATTCAAAGTGTTCATCTGTCCGTTTTATGTAAGTTACAAAAAAAAGGTTTGAAAAAATTTAGACATGTTTGGCAGAGGCTTGTGATAATAAAAATTACATAAATTCTTAAAATTTTTACAAGAACATCAACTGACTAGACAATTATTCAAGGCTTTAGTTTTTAGCAGCGGTCGCAATTATTTGTAATCACTACTTTTAGCTTGTCTGCAAAATACATAACACGTTTTTTTTTTTTTTTTTTTTGCAAACGTCCGAAAAGTAGTGACAGATATTTGCAACCTGTTATGTTATTAAAAATGTTATTATTTATATTATAATATGCAAAGATGACAAAGCGTTCTATGTGTATTTGTTTGTTTGTTTGTTTGTTTTAGTGTGTTAAAATGACGTTTACATTAGCAATATTAAAGCTTTTTCTTATCAATTGGCTTCATTTGAGCTAATTTGTATGGCTTGTCACAGCCAACAATGTCTGTCTTCGTCATCATAACCATTGTGCGAAGTACTCCAATTTGAATTTAGAATGTATGTTTTTTTATTTTTTCGTTCATTATTTATTTAATTTATTTTTTTCGGTTATTTTTATGAAGCACATATTGTTCAGTAATACAGAAAAAAATATATATACATATACATAACATTCAATATCAAATCGCGGCTTATGCTGTTAGTTTTTTTATTCAATAGATTCGTGTATATCGTTCGTTCGTTCGATTACTGCTTCTTGACTTGAGTTTGGCATTTGGGTTTCGTTTGTATCGTTTTAAAGTAGAAATATTTGTTTAGAGGTTTAGAGGGTCTAACGTATAACGTAGCGTTGTGATACGTTTAATGCACTTTAAAGTTATAAGTATATATATTTATATAAGTATATCGAGTGTTAAAATACGAGAAAAAGTCGTATATATTTTTTTTTTAATTTTTTTTTTTTTTTTTATATTTATATGTAATATGTATAATAATATGAAAAACGTTTGATTTGTGTTGAGAAACGTTCAACGAGTTTGCTTTATTCCCTTCATTTCATTTTTTAAGTAATTATTCATTTTTGTTTGAATTAAATTACGCTCATTATAATTATAATAAATTATGACTATATTTTTAAGAAGTAGGAGGCGCGTATTTACTTTTTTTTTTTTTTTTTTTTTAAGTTTACAACTTACAATTACAGATTTTTAAGTTTTTATTATTTTTTTCTAATTTCCGTTTAAAAATTATATTCATTTAATAGTTATATGCGAAAAGGAAAAGAGTTACTTTATATATAAATGAAAAAAGAAAACAAGGAAAACTTTTTCTAACAAATGCGCACTATCAAGATTACCGGCACAGTTATTAGACTCAATTCTACTAGAAATCCGATTTAGATAAAACGAAATAAAAACAAAAAAGTAGTTTTATATAAAAAAAATAACGATTTAAGTATATAACTTTAGATTTGTAGCGCGACTTTTAAACATCAACAACCATTTTTTTATGTATATCTGTATTGCCGACAACCGAACAAAATTCATCAAAAGAAATTTTACCATCTTCATCTTTGTCCGCAAAGCAAATCGTTTTGTCTACGATTTGTTGTAATTGTGTATCTTTAAGATTATTGCCAACCATCATTTTTAAAACCTATCAACGCAGAATAAAAAAAAATTAATTTAAACAATTAAAGTAAATATTGAAAAATTAAGTATTTATACTAACCTGAAACAGTTCTCCATTGGATATGTAGCCATCGTTATCCATGTCATAAATACGAAACGCAAATCGTAATTTCGACAGCTTATCGCCTTTCACACTGAATTGTGAAACGCCTTGTATGAATTCTTTGAAATCAACTTCACCATTACCGTCAGCATCGAATATGTCAATGACACGCTGCACTAGAGGATTCTGTTGCAATTCGGGTAGTGACATAAATTCATCTACGCTCAGCGCGCCTGAATTATCCAAATCCAATTTGCGAAAACGTTTGCCCAAACGACGTATCTCATCTGCGTCGACTAAAAAAAAAAAATTAAGTTTAGTATCATTTTTTTATTTAATCAATTCTACTACGAAAAAAAAAAAAAAATAAAAACCAAGTGTAACAAAAAACCTAAAGTATCGCAAAACTAATGCCAAAAATCAAATAAAAAAAAATGTGCTAGCTAATTGTTATATTGACAATTTCGAAATTCTAGAGCAACGTATGTATTTAAATTGTGTAGAAAATGTGACCAATTTTATTTTTAGACACGTTTCAAAACATTTATTCAATACATATCAATGAGCCTAAAAGAGCACACAGCAGTAAAATCGGCAATAGATATAAAATGAAAGGCATGCACAGCAGACTCTAAGATACAGCGATATAGAGGACGTACAACAAATCTGTATGACAGAATACATTTCAAATTTTACTTATTATTTAGAGATATATTAAATAGAATAAAAAAAATTAAAAACAATGCAAACAAAGCAAAAATTTTTATTTATGCAAAAACAAACAACACAAATTTGATAAAATTACTACAAAGATTCAATACGCTTTAAGAATTTTTTTTTTCAATTTTCTGGAATATGTATTGGAAAAATTATCATATTTTTTTTTAAATAAACAAAGACAAAATGAAAAATACCATTGTATCGACTAATCATACCCCAGACCATTTAGTTCCTGTTTTTAAATAAATATATAAACTGTCAATATTAAAATTATATATGCTAATAAAATTGAAAATTCTCAAAATCATAATTTACAATCCACCTTAAATATTTTAGTTCCCTAAACATTTACCCAAGTTATAAAAATTCCCCAATATCTCCATATGAAATCGGTTTGTCGTTAGTGTTTATTTAATGGAAAAATTTTGTCAATATTTTAATTTAATTTTGGTGAGCTAGCTGTCTTTCATATCGAAAAACGTGCAATGCCAAGGAAAAATAGGCGACGACAGAAAATATAGAATATTTAAATTACATTTTGCAATGAATTTTAAATACATATTTACATACACATATATACTATATAAATATATTTTGCATTGACTCTTTGGTCTAAACTAGACAGTACAAAGAATCCATCCGTCGACAGGTTACAACGTACATATTTGTTTTGTTTTATTAGCACGCTGCCGCAGCGAAAAACAACGAAACAAATAAAATAAACATCTGTGCTAGGTGGCAGCAGCAGCCACAGCAGCAGCCACAGCAGCCAGCAGCATCATCCTAATATATATTTATGTTGATAATTTTCATTATTTTATTTTTATTTTTTTTTTTTTTTAAGACGCCGTAAAATTTTACGTTGCGCTATTGTAAGTAATAACAACGCAAAATTTACGTTGTGAACATTTTGTCTAGCTTTTTATATTATTTATTTATTATTTTTATTTTGTTCTGCGTCTAAATATAGTGAGCGGTGTTGTTAATTTTGTTTTACTGCGACCTGTTATTACTGCTGCTATTGCACTTGCTCTCCTCAATAAATAGATGAATTTATGTATACTGTTTGTGTTCTGATTTAATGACACAACATCAAGGTTTTAATTAAACATAAAGGAGTAAATTTTAAATTAATAAAAACCAAAAAAAAAAAAAAAAAAAAAAACATTAACATTAGCAAAAAAAAAAACTATTTGATATTTAAATAATTAATAAATTCCTTTGGAAGTAAACTTACAATTGGAGCACATTTCCATAGGCAGCGAAGTTTCATTTCCCTGCAATTAAATGGATTATTTTTTTAAGCGTTTAGTCAATGTGTATGTGTGTGTATATATGTATGTATGAATTTATGTATATATGTACGTGTACAAGGAGTAAAGGACATTACTGACACAAGCGTAAAGGAAAAAGAAGTGAAGCACATAAAATGGCTCATATATATGTATGTAGATATGTATGCGTATTTAGAATCTACAAGTATATATGTAAAAAAAAAAAATATATACATACATACACACATACGAATTGTACAAGTTTAAATAGCAATATAGCAGCCCACTGGGAGTGCCCAGAGGCAATGCAGTATTAGCAATACATATGTCAACACGTTATGGCTTAAAAAAAATTAAGCAACTTGGCAAATTTAGATATTAAGCCAACATTTGAACACATTAAAGTTAACGAAATATTGGTTTCTATTCGGAGGAGTGGAGTGAGAGTTAGGTTTTGCTGCTGCTATTGCTACAGCTCAGTGGCCTGGGCAAAAAGTTTATTATTTAGCAGGTGGCACATCTTTTTTCATTTACGCCTTGCACAATGTAATGCCTTTTCAATAACATTTTATAAATATTACCATTTTGTCTATATATATATATATTTCTCAACTACGGATTTCCTTGAAAATTCTATGTATAAATTTAGTCAAAATTAGCAATGCTGTTGTTGCGTTTCGTTTCGGTGACCACTAATGCTGCTGAACACACTTTAAAACCGTTGCTCTTTGTTTTTAACTACCGTATTATTTAACGCATGCTGTTTTAGCATTAATTAATTATTTATTTGATATATTTTAATAACTTGATTCTTATTTGATTCTTATTCTTGATGGATGTATTTGATGAATTTTCTTTTCTCTTTTACTCGTTTTCTAAGATTGTTGGAAAAACCAGTCTGGTATTTTTTAGTTTATTTAACTTTGGTGTTTTTAGAACAGAAACTTTGGTTTTTTAACAGGAACACTTGACGACCGTACAGCTCAAGTTGAGCAGTTACGCTTGAGATAAGTGCGAGTGGTGCTAAGATTAAGCCTGTCTCTTTTACACTACCGCTATCAAGTATCAAGTATAAATCAGCGAAGTAAAATAATAATAATAATAAATTCGCAATAACATAACAAATATTCTACTAATATTCTTAAAATTCTCTTAAGATTTTTTCTAAGCAAGTTGTGCACTCTTAAAGCGTGTAAAGACGAATAAGAATTTCATTAAAGTATAGCATAGGAATAAAATAATTTAGCAAAATAGCAACTGCAATGGCGGCCACCAGAAGCATGGATAAAAAAATTGCACCAAAAAAATATGCTCAAAATCTTACTTTTACACAAGAATCAGAGCGTTTAAGTTACTCCATAAGTAACTATTCCAGTTACGCGCCAAATTATTTACCTGAGTAAGTATACTCATACGGACGGAGCGCTATATATATACATATATTTTTTTTTTTTGCATAACTTTGACTTTTGCATTGTTGTTGTTCTGTTTTATTTTTCGTTACCTTATAGATGCATTGCTACAAAATGTATTATCAGTGTATTGAAAACTTTTTAAAGAACTTTTTAAAAAGAATGTTAAGTATGTATTTGAACTTGTCGTATTGAATCATGATTTTGAATCTGGAAAAACCTGTTGAACGTTTATAGCATCTTAACAATTCTGTCCCACACAAAATTTAAATGTTTGTGTGGGTAAAATATTCTATCATGCGATTTTTTAAATTTCAAATAGTATCGAAATACAAAGTTAAATTCGTTTTATTGACATATGTATGTGTTTGTTATTTTACAGCAACGTACTTGTAGATCGCCCAACCGATCAAACTTCTCGCTGGTCTGCCTACACAAACAACCCACCACAATATCTTACTTTAAAGTTGAAAAGACCCGCCATTGTACAGAGAATTAAATTTGGTAAATTCGAAAAACCGCACGTATGCAATATTAAAAAATTCCGCATCTATGGCGGACTTGGAGAAGATCACATGGTGCTCCTCTTGGAAGGGTAAGTTATACTTTTATATTTATTAATATTATTTTTTATTTTAAATGCGCTTACGTTTACTTATTAGTGGCTTGAAAAACGACGAAACACCTGAAACATTTAGTTTACGTCGTTTCACCAAAGACGGTTTAGAGAATCTGCCAATACTCTATTTAAAAATTGTGCCATTGCTATCGTGGGGGCCCTCCTTCAATTTTAGCATTTGGTATATTGAGTTACACGGACAGGATGATCCAATGTATACAGGCACTAAAATGGAAAATTATAATACGGTTTGTTTATTTTTGAGTGCATTGATTAGACTGCATAAATGTTATTGATCCTTTTATGCTTCACAGGTACGTGAAATTGAAATCATCAGACTCTGTCTAAAACATTTTAGACAACAGGGTTATGTGGCTGCATTTGATGCGTTGCAACAGCAAACAAACGTGCACCTAGAACATGGCATCGTAACAGAACTTCATGAGTATTTGGTTGAACAGGGAGACTTTATACGTTCGGAGAAATTTTTAAGCGAATGCATAGACAATGGACTAATGGATGAATACCTTAACAAACAAAACTACAAACACACTTGGGAAATGCAAGAAACAAAGACTGATATAAGGCCTGGTATGTAGATGATTTTATTTTGAACTGTTGGCTTATCTGTTAATGCTATTTTTAAATTAAAGTTCATTAACACGAAGTAATGTGTCAGAACGCTGTTGATATTGCATTCAATTGATATAGCAACAAATAATTAATCATGTTCATTTTTAATACGTGTAGGTAACCGCGGCGGGCATCAACTTACTGTGGATACAAATAAGCGACACATTTATTTGTTTGGCGGCTGGGATGGTTTTCAAGATTTAAGCGATCTGTGGTTATTTGATATTGAAAATAGTACCTGGACTTTACTCTTTGAGCACTCTCATAAATTTAATGGTCCTACACCGCGTTCATGTCATAAAATGATCTTCGACCCAATTAGTGAAAATATATTTATGCTAGGCCGTTATTTGGATAACTCAATAAGAACCACCGATTATATTAAAGTAATATACATACTTACATTTAAGTTATCTTTTGGATATAATTGTATTTTTTATTTTGTATAGAGTGATTTTTTCCTATACGACACACGAGCACGATCGTGGCTCCAAATTTGCGACGATACTAGCCAAGTCGGTGGACCACATCTACTGTACGACCATCAAATGTGCGTTGACAGCGAAAGGCGCAACCTATACGTTTTCGGTGGTAAAGTGCTTACACCGCGTAGTGTTACAGTAACATCATCGAATGATCCTGAATACTCTGGACTATATTCGTATCACATTGGCACAAATACTTGGACTCAAATACTTGTTGATTGTCATCATCCAAGTGCTGCCGAAGCGGATGTACTTTCAATAAAATCGCGTCTAACGCATTGCATGGTTTTTCATAATGTAAGTAAAGAACTGATATATTAATGCTTATATATTTGTATGCTCATTATTATAACTCCATTTCAGAAATATCGCAAACTTTATATCTATGGTGGCTTGCGTGGTAAAGAGGATATGGATGACTTTTTAACTTACGACGTTGATTCACAAGCAATTTCGGTGCTCAACAAAGACACACAGAATTCTAATAATGAAGCGAAATTTGAACCAACACCTGGATATACACTGCGCGCTACAATTGATTGTGAACGTGATGAAATATATATTTTTTCGGTAGCTGTCATTTGAATGTTTAGTGTGACTAAAACAAAACTAGTTTTGTTCTTTTTTTTTCAGAGTTTAAGCAAAATAAAAGAACGCCGTGACATGCAGCATATTGACGCCTCCAATTCATTTTGGGTTTATTCTTTGAAAAGTCATAAATGGTCGCGCATTTATCACTGTCGTCACAATTCACAAGATGTTACTACTATAAACAAAGGCAATATTTTAGGAGCAAGCAACGCTGACGGCTCCATTGAACCATGCCCGCGTTATGCACATCAATTTGTATACGATGAAATCTTAAATGTATTATTTGCTTTAAATAATTTACTTGAATACTTTATTCAAATATAATTTTTTTATTTTTATTTCAGATGCACTTTTTGTTTGGCGGAAATCCTGGCATATTTCAGTTACCTCAGTTACGTTTGAATGACTTCTGGCGGCTTAAATTAGAGAAGTAATCTAACTATATATTCTTTACAAAAAGGCATTTTATTAGCTTATTTTTTGTTACAATAGGCCAAAGCGCAATGAGATGTTACGCCATTGTCGCTATCTAGTGCGTAAACTACGTTACGAAGAAATGGCACGAAATGATCGTATCAAAGCAATGGAATATCTACGAAAACACATTGCTGAAGTAATAGATCACAACGACGCGGAGGAATTATGCAATGTAAGTTATTGTTAAAAAATCTAATATTTGAATAAATATATTTCTCTATTTTGTTGTCAGTTTCATAAATTAGCTACTCTGCTTTTTAAATCTGACGATAGTGGAAACGAGGAAACTCCATTAAGTACACCATCATTGGGCAACATTAAAGCAAATTTGCCAACTTCTGGCACTGATAGTAACATAATACCAGAAGAAAATGCACCAACACCTGCTGAAGATATCTCAATTGAATCTTGTGAGAGTACAGGCACTTCTGGTGTATCAGATGGTTCGTCCACTGGTTCATCGTGTTTGAATTTTCAGCATGCGGCTAGTGGACCAAAACGAGCACGTCGCGATCCCGGTTATGAAATAAAGAATAGACGCGATTTTCTCTTCAATAAACTTGTTCAATTGATGCCATCAAGCATGGTGCCACCAGAACGTAACTTAAGTGATTTTGTTGTAATGTAAAATTAAAACTAAGTTACCCATTTTAGATTTATATGTAAGTTAGGGAAGCTGTTTCCTTTTTTTTATTCAGTTTATAAATGTTTAAAGTTTTGTTATTTCTCTAGTGCAGCTTTTTTTTTTTTTTTTTTTTTTTATAGATATTTAGTTAGAAAATCTAATGAATTGTATGGAAAATGTGATAGGTAATGAAACTGAAATTATGAGATTAAAATTTAGTAATATGTTTAAAGCAAATGTTCATGTGTAGGATAGATATATAAAGTAATTATAGTGTTTAAGTAAAAAACGAATAAAAACTTGTAATAAGCCAAAAAAAAAAAGTTTGTTGTGGCGATGAAGCTTGATTCTTTGGTATCGATCCTTGGATAATATTATAGATTTGGTTTTTCTTTAGCTGTTTTCTCGATTCTTGGAGTTAGAGTTATGAAGTGCTCGGACTCTAAAGATCTTTTTCAATAAACGTCGACTCTCCCAAAACAACATTGAATCTGCCTAAGGCACTAAACTCAATAGCTATCGCTCTATAATTAAAAGATTGAGTTATTGCTTTCATCCAATTTAAATGCAATTAAAACTTTTTTTTGTATTCTTTTTAATTATATTTTTGCTTTATAATATTATTAGGTGTACATAGAGTTTCTTTTTTTTTTGTTTTTTTTTTTTTATTGTAATTATCTAAAATGTTTATTAGTTTTCATTATCATTTTTATTTTGTATTTCGAAAAATTTATCATCGTTATGCTGCATATACGATTTAGATTTAGTATGCTTGGGCGTCTTTGGCTAACTATTGCGAGTCGAATAAATATTTATTTTGTATTTATGTATGTAAAAAAATCAATAGATTGGTACAAAATTTGAGAGATATCAGACTCGCTGCTGCCTATAGCGCACAAAACGCACGCAAGCATTGTATTTTTTTTTTTTTTTTTTTAGATCAATATCATTTATATTATAATTACTATTAGTATTAAATTAGCCTAGAATCGGTTTTTTTATAACTTAATTTTTTTTAGTACAAGAATTCTATTTAGTACATATTTTCAAGTTTGTAAATTTTTTTTTAAGTTTAAGGTTTTTTTTATTATTATTACCTATTTGTTTTGGTTTTTCTCTCTAATTCACTTTCGTGCCAATCAATTTTTATTATTATTGTTTTATTATTATTATTATTTTTTAAATATTTATGAATCCCACTTAAACGCTATTTGACGTTACTTGATTTGATTTAAATGTTTGACAAGTTAAAACATTGAATTAGGTTTTTCTATTTAATCAAACTGCGCAACTTTATTTACTTTGGTTCCTTAAACGCTGCACGTTTTGGAATTAGCTCAGCTTTATAGTTGAACTACACATTTTTTTTATTTATATATAATTTTTTTTTTTAATAATTTCAAAATTCCTTAATGCAAATTTTGAATATTGTAGTATATAAAAATACAAAATACATATATTAATTTTATTCTTTTAGCCATTTTACTTACCTTTTTTTTAGAATTTATTTTATGCCTTTTTTTTAATTTTTTTTTTTTAGTTTAAACCTTTTTTTGAGTATATAATACGTACATTAATTTTTTTTTTTTTTTTATTTTGCATAAAATATATTTACAGTTTGATTGCAAATAAAGAGAAAAAATTTAAAACTAAAAAAATCTCTTAGCTAAAGCATAACAGTTGCACATATAGTTTTTTTTTTATTTCTAAATTTTATTACCTTTTTAGCTATTTTAAATATTATTTATATTAGAGACTAAATCATATATAATTTATATGCATTTTGTATATGTGTATGTATGTACTTTTTTAAGTTTTGACAATATTCTTGAACGTCTTTTAAGTGGGGGCTTCGAAATTTATGACCACTAGAAAGGCACAAAACGCTAACGAAAATATTAAAAAAAAAAAAAAACATTGAATTTTGCCACTTTGATGTATTTTGTCTTACTCGCACCTAAGCGTTGTGCAACGAGAGAGAGAGTTAGTGAGACAAAAAATATGCAAATGACAAATAGGGGGTTTTTCTTAGTCATGTATAGATTATGCGGTGTTTTTTTATTATTTAAATATTTTTGTTTCTTTTAAATGATTATTTGGATTTGGTGGTATAAAATTCTAGTTACAAGCAACATAAAATATATACAATCAATTTTTTTTTCATTTTTTTTTATTGTTGCTTGTAACAATTTGCAACGTCATTTATTTTTTTTAAATTTATATAATAAAAAATGTAGTTCGTGAAATGTATTGTGCTGCTTATATAAATTTTATTTTGTATTGTTTTTACTATTTTTTTTGTTCAATATAAACTAGACGCTAAAAATGTTTTTATTATCTGCTAATGGTTCACTTTACGTAAAACTGTAGTAATTGTTATTTTCTTACAGTACTTACATATTTAATATTTATTATTTTTAATCGAGCAATTATATAAAAAAAACTTCGACATTTTTATTATTTTTATTTTTTTTTGTAATTGATGGTATTTTTTTTTAATGATTAAAAATATTGGTACCGGTTTTTATTTAATGTAGCTAATGAAATGGCTAAAAAAAAAAGAAAATAAAATTGAAAAAATAACATTCGGCTTTTTAATAATTGCCTATTTTATTATTATTTTTTTTTTGTTAATACTTTTGGACGGAAAAGTAAAAATATTTCGCGTCGTAAGTGACCAATCGCATTTGTTCGAAAGAGGGTTTTGTTTTGTTTTTAATTTTTTTTTCTTCGAATTTAGCATATTTAAAAGCGCGATTTAATCTTTACGAATTACTCAAATTTTATATATATAAAAATAATGTTCAACGTTGTGATTCGATCGATTATTTCACTGCAAAAAACGCGTTAAACAAAAATTAATTAAGACAATCTGATTTTGAATTATTCAATTACGACGAATTTATTACCTTTACACATTTATGCATATACATATATGTTGCACATATATATAATATTTGTAAATTACCTTTTATCAATTGTTATATTCAGCTTTTTAAAAGCTAATTATTTAATTAATTAATTAAATTGTTTACTATGCTCGGATTAAAGCTTTATACAACACTCTTGTTGAATCGTACTTAAACTAAAGTGCTTTCGAATCGGAGGACATTTATGCCTGTAAAAAATTGATTTTCTATCATTTTCTGAATTTTTGGATAATTTATCGTTTAAGAGAAATACAGTTAAATGGAAGTGTTGATAGCTTGGTTGGTTGTTTGATTAATGTGTACAAGTGTTGTAAAATGTATGCTAAAATAAAAATAAAAAAAATGTTGGGAAAAAAATTTGTTTTTAATATTTATCGAAAAGGTCGGATATATAGTACGTTTATTTCTAAACAAGAAGAAAATTAAATATTTAAAAACTTAAAACTATAAATTAACATAAGAAAAAAATTTTTTTACTTTTATTTCGATAAAAATAAATAAATAAAAAAAGAAACAAAAACACTTATACTTTTTTTCCCAATTTATTATTTAATTGTAAAAAAAGAAAAAAAAAAGACACCACCAGAGCTTTTAAAAAAAAATAATAATTTATAAAAAATTATTCTTAACAGAACTGTTAATTAACAGTCTTTAAAATCCCTAAAAATATACTTTCATTATTATTATTACTTTTTAATTTAACTTGGGGAAAAGTATAGTGTTTTTATTTAGAGTAAAAAAGTTTAGCTTGATTAATAAAAACAATTTAGTTTTTTTTCGGATTTATTACACTTCACTAAGCAATTATTGAGGAGTTTATTATTGATTGATTTATTTTTTGAAATAAATCAGTCGAAAAGAAATCATCTTCATTCGAAATTATTCTGTCGAGTGAAAAACAGTTAAAATCATTTAGTTTAGAAGTCGTGTACAAGTATATTAAGAACAATGTAATAAATTGATAAATTAAACTATATTTAACTATCAACCGCCGAACACAGTGTCCTGACGAAAGGACAAAATACCAACCAACGAACAAAGAGGTCCTAACGGAAGAAAGAAAGATCATTCGGATTTAGAAGCTGCTAGCTTTGTCTACAAGCTTCTACTTTTCAAAGCAATCCCAAATAAGTTACTACAAAAATAGATTAGTAGACTCCTTACAAGAGAAATGTGGAAAACGGTTGAAATCAATAAAAACAATAAAAGGATAAATAAAACCATATTTAACTATCCATTTTACGTGTATATACGCATTTAGCAATATAAACATATAAATATATATATTTTTTATAGATACTTTTTACATAAATAGTTTTTTTTATAGTTTAAAGTGCGTATTTTGTTAATTAATTTAAAAAATATATAAAATTAAACTAAAATTAGAAAACAGAAAACAAAAAACATAATTGATATAAAAAAAAATAATAATAATTAAAAACAAAACATAAATTATATTAATAACGAAGCATGTTATAATTAATTTATTTCTGTTGTTGTTTAAATTGTTGGTGAACAATTTTTGAATTACTGTTTTCTTTTTTGTCTGTATAAACGCTTTTGAATAATCAAATTTTATACAATTTTTGTTTTTATTGTAATATTTTGTTGCTGTTAAATGTAAATTTAGCGATTATAAATATTATATTTGAATTTTCATATATCTGCACACCGATTTCATTAATTTTCAGCTTTTCCTTTTTTACCAATCTATTTTATTCATTTTAATTTTTTTGTTTTTTTTTTTTTTTGGAAATTAATGCTATTTACTTTTTATTTTTTATTTCTTTTTGGTATGAAATAATTTTTTTTTTTTTTGTTTTTAATTAAAATATACAATAAATGGTTCCTTGAAATACATATACAAATTTTTATTATCTTTTTTTTTAACATACAATCTTTTTTTTATATTTTACTAATTTCTTTTTCGTACAATTGTTTTATGTATTAGAAATCCTTTTATGCACGAACAAAATAATTTTGTTGCACTCATTTTGTTCTTTTTGTTATTGTAATATTTATTTTAAATATTATTTTATATATTTTTTATATCAAATTTTCTCTGACTCGTCTATTAGCATTAAAAGAGTTTTTTTTTTATTATTTGGTGAATTTGAATCAGTTAAAATATTTTTTTATTATTTATTTTATAATCAAACAAATAGGCTTATACATTTTTCATGTACATAGATCTGCATTTGTTTTGTTTTTTTTTTCTCATTTATTAATTTATTTTTTTTTTTTGTTAAGATTATTACTTTTTACTTATTAATTCATTCATCATAGTGTATGCGAAAAAAGGAATTATGAATAGATAATAAAAATCACAAAAATAGTTGTCCGATCCAAATCCAGTTCAGACCAGATTGTATTCCTTAAGATTTGATTGGAGTATGGTATCCTTCACTGCTGCAAACACAAACCTTATATTTTCCGTATCTGTGAAAAGATGAAAGAACGTATTTAGCAACTTTACAAAACTTAGACAAAATAATTTATATAAAAAAAAAAAAATTAAACATTCTCTCTCAAAATTATCCCCCATCTGCTCCCTCTAACCAAAATAGAATACACTTTTCCTGGTTTTTGTACCATATACTGGCATGGTACATATAAGACTGAAGAAGGTGTCACAGCCATTTCTAGATCAGCACTTAGCCTTTTTCTATTTTGGTTCAAATCATTCTCTCTCTAAAACAGTAGTGTTCCTATTCACATAAATAATTCAAAATAAGTTCCAAATAACAATAATATTGTAATACCTACAAATGTATATTTTCCTAAAAACATATTGTGACCCTTTGCATTCAATCACTTGAGACAAGTTCACATTATTGTTCCTACTTCATCAGTTATTGATTGTAAACAAAGCGTACGCACTTAGCGTGTTTATAGCAGAAAGTTGTAATCTTTCTCTTTTACTATATATCGAGAACAGTGTGAAACAAAACAAAAACTTTATCCCTGCAAATGTAAACCAATTTTGTAGTTGGATTCACCGACTGCAACATTTCTTCTGCTCTTAAGCAATTTAATAGAAATAATTTATATAACACACACATAAAAACAAACATACAGCAAAATATATATATTCTTTATTGTAATAAACAGAGTTTAAAAATCAAAATAATAACTATTAGTATAATTGTTGTATATAAATATTTTAAAGACATATGAAAATGCTTTCGATTCTTTATTATATTTGTATTATACACATATTCTAATAAATCTGCTCTAAGCCATTTGTATTAGACGACACTGTTTCAAGTTTCAAAAATAAGCATAAGAATAATTTTAGTACACAAAGCAGCACAGATTTTAATTATATTATTTACGTTAGTCGCGATGTTATAAAACAAAGCACACTTCGCTGAATTTAACCCAGATTGAATTCCTTGAGTGCATTCTGCATAATTGTATCTTTGACAGCACAGAACACAAGTTTAATGTTTTCAGTATCTGTATTTAAGGCAGCGATTAAATCGACAAGTAAAAATTGTTTTGAAAAAAAAATTAAAGATTTTGTAAAATATTAGTCAGTGTGCCAATTTAAAAAAAAATATATAAACTAGCCGTTTTTCTACTTGAAAGCATTTTGCGTTGAAGCGTTAAAAGTATTTGTGTTACCTTTCGAGTCGAAATTGCTTATAAAAATGGATCTAATGTTCTAATCAGAGACAAAATTCGTTTTATATTTTAGTAAAAACAAAAATGTAATAAATAAAATTAAAATAATTTAGGTACATATATGAAAGAAATTATACAATAATATAAATGATTTCTAAGAAACTTACCCGTAGCACATGTGAAATGAGAATAAATGATTTTCTCGGAATCTGGATTTAAGTCTACAAACATGCGCAATATAAATTCACGGGCGGCTATTGCGTCTCTTTGTGGACCTGTTCACGTACAAAAATAATAGATTGGAGAGCAAAATATTTAATGCATATAAAGGAACTAGCATACATTTCTTAAATTTAAAATTAGCTGGACTACATTTTAGCAATAATAATTTAACATTTTACAGCACAGGCGGCGTTTGGCTTAAGATTTATATTATTATAATATGTATTTATTTTCTGTAGACAACCTGTTGCTGTAGTAAAATGTGAATAACATTGACGTTCTGGATCTGGATTAGCAGCCAAATATTTTTTCAATACAAATTGTTTAGCTGCAGCATGATCACACTTTGGTCCTTTGGCATTATTTATTCCGATGTAGTATTAAATTTCAATAATTATGCATTCCATACGAAATACTTATACCAAATATAAAAAAAAAAAAAAAACTTACCATCATACTCAGGAAAGTAATCTACCAAATGCGAATACATAATTTTTTCCTTCTAACAAGTCTTTCTTGTTTAAGAAAAGAATAACTGATGAATTCTGGAACCACGGGTACGTAATAATAGTTCTAAATAAAGCTTTTGATTCTTCCATACGATTCTAGAAAAAAGTGAAAAATAATTTTTAAAAAATACAATATTATTTCAATTTATTTTTTACTTACCTCATTATCAGATTCAAACAAAATTTGATCATATTCCGAAAGTGCAACCAAAAATATGATTGATGTTACATTCTCAAAACAGTGAATCCATTTTCTTCTTTCAGAACGCTGTCCGCCGACGTCCACCATTCTAGTTTTGATTTTAATTATATAAATAGTTTAGTAAATAGAGTTTAAATTCATTTTAGTTAGCAATATGTCTATGCATAGTATATTAACGAAAAGCATGCATAAATAAACAATTATTAGTATAGAAGCAATAACTTAAACTAATTCAAAGCTTTACTACAAATAAATGTATATGTACACCCCATTTTAGCCTACAGATTTAAAGCTTACGCTGGCGAGACTTGCATTTATAATTTAGATTTGCAAATACCTAAACACAATGCCATCCAAATCGAATGGATACTCAAGAATTCCAGTAGTGGGAACACGAGCTCGTAAAATATCTTGTTCAGTTGGTAGATAGTCGGGAAGTTCAATGCGCGGTATATCGCTTAAATAGCTAAGTAACATTTATGAGTTTCAAAAAATATAAATTATAATTAAAAATATATTTATGTACAAAAGAATAACCGTACGTCCGAGATCGTTCAGTCCGATAAACAACTTTCTCTAATATCTGCTAGGACTATTAGTTAAAATAAATAATAATACCTTCACCATGACAAAAAGTTCTACTATATTTGTTAGAAAAATGGCCTCTCTCGTATAAATTTTTCTTCATATTAATCAATGTAAAAATTATTAAAACCAATTCACCAAGTGTTTTTTTTTTTTAAGTAAACAATAACCAGTACAGAACAACGAAAAACCAAGTAACATGCAATTAAAATATTCTTTAAAATACCTAAACCGTATTTCTTCTAAATCAAAGGGATATTCAATGATCCCCGTTGTCGGCACACGAACTCTTAAAATATCTTGTTCTGTTGGTAAATAGTCTGGTTGAGCGACACGATCGAGATCCATCAGATAACTAAATAAATAATGTTAAAGTCATTAATAAATATAGTAGGTACATCATTTGTCAAATTTCCGTGCAGTGCTGAAGTCGTTCATAGTTTGTTGTAAATCCATTTTTGTTTTTATTTATTTTATTATTAGAGTCCTAAAACTTACTATTTGGCTGAATCTGTCAATTGATATTCTCTTCGTCGATCGTAACATTCCTGTATGCCAGCATCGGCCCAAAGAGTTTTTATGGCTCCCAAATAGGGATCTTCAAAAGTTGTTACTGTTTCATAGTCAATGCTCATAATCAGCTCGGCGTGTTCCTGCGTGTTAAAACGGGAAAAGAACATTTAATTAAAATCAATAGAAATAAATAATCAATAAAAAAATACTTACGCTATGTTCACTAACGCCATATGAAATTTTTAACATATCCATTGCTTTGATCATTGACTGCATAGCCATGAATATGTTTTGGAAAACTAGTTTAATGTAACCACGCTTATCATCATCGGAATAACCGCTACCGTGAATAATACGCATCTGTTTGATGAAAGTTGATTTACCGGACTCACCAGTTCCTGTAAGAGTTTTGATTAGTTAACAAATAAAAAAATAATAAATTAATAATCAAATTTATAATGTGGCTCTTTTTCATTTTTCTAAGCTTTGCTATGGCTTCAGTTTAAAAATATGAAATAAGCTTAAAATAAATACATTATTAGCTTGTAAATTAAATTATTGATCCAAGTACTCTAATTAGCTACAAATGCATACGTCAAGAATTCAAAGGTGTTGGCGTAATGTACCATATACCATATACAGTGGTTGATAGTGCTAACTAGGGTGCCAGATATATTTAGAGGTAGCTGAGCTGATCAACCCCAAAACTATAGAATAGAGAAATGCGCAATTGTTCATTTGTGCATATGTTATGTATAATGCAACAGCAGCAGCAGCAGCGTGGAAACCACTTTTGTCCAAAGTAATGAATGAATAATTTGTTTAAAAAATGCACTTAACTACAAAAGGCAATCTTTTAATGCTTATGACAATGTCATGGTTTACTACCATAAAAACAGCATAGATCGATGAATGTCGCTAATGAAGTTATAATATAAATATTATTATCATATCGTCTGTCTGTCGCGGCCAAGGTTAAATAGTAAAAATGTGACTTTCATCGACCGTGACAGTGAGGAGTATGGACAATAATGAATGTGAATTACATATCATTGAATTCTTATGCTTACCCAGTAGCAACAATTTGAGTTCCCTTCGCGCATCACGTTTGTCGCGGCGCAATTGCTTCTCGATTTCCTGATTGATGCGCTTCTGTTCCTTGGCCTCTTCTGATAAACAGCACTCCATGCTAACTAGATTTGTAAACGCTTTTGCGTTTCTCCGTTTGCCAGCAGCACTGCACTCTTTTGCTTAGTAACAAACACGTTGATGTTGCTCCTTCCTCCTTTAATTATATATGTATATGTTTATAGATGTCTAGATGTGTGTCCGGATGATATATAATTTGCTTTGTTTTGCACTAATGTATTTTGTTATACAACTATATAAAAAGTTTCAACAGCTTGCAGGTTGCAGTTATTAGAGCGGCGGCATCGGCTGCTGTATGCACTTTTGTTTTAGATATTGCTTTGCTTGTCTGTTTCTCTTTCCCTTTTTTTTTAGTATATATCCCGGAATTTTCTTATGACTGGTACTACTGTTGCTTCCACTTTTAGTGTTGCTGTTGCTGCTGCTTTGTTTAGTTACTCAGAAACATTTGTACTTTGGCGTTGTTTGCTTGACTGCTCTGCTAGCTACTATTTTGCTTCAATTATTTTGTTGCCCACTCCAGACCGACGTCGTATTGTCGCACGCAGGCTGGTCGACAATCAGACAGGCTTGGCACTCTTTGACGATTGCTTATTTTTTTTTTTTTTTTAAGGCTTCTATGGTGTTGTTTTACGTTTTGTGCACTTGTAGCTTTTTTTAGTTGAAGCCTTCAATCAATGTTGCTGCAATCGTTTCGAACTTATGACTTGGTTGTGGCTGCAGTAGCTGTAAAGTAGATGACATCGACATGGACGAACAACAAAATAATTTATTTCTTTTATAGAGTAATGCGATTAAATCCATAAACATCTGTAAAGTATATAAAAAGAAAAAGGTGGTAAATGTTAGTATAGCACTTGAATAAAAAGTTTTTTTATTTTTATTTTTCTTTTTGTTAAAGTTTTTGCCGACCAAGTTGTTTGCTCAACGAATGTCCGTAACTTTATGCCAGGTAAAATTAATAAGCATTTAGAATATGCATAAACTGACAGTATCACATAGTTATTGTACTCATGCGCACAAGTAAAAACCGGGCGGCACGCACAACATTACAAAAGCACACACAGCACAATACAATACCCCGATTTGTTGTGAATTGGTATTAGATAAAGCAATGGTCAGACAGAATGTATCGGTAGTAAGGCAAAACACGAAACAACAAAAAGAAGAGATTCAGGAAACGTCGCCTAACAAATTTGCCATGGTCGGTCTCCCTACTAATGCTAAAAAGCTGATTTGCTACATGTACGGCTTCACACACCATTTAGTATGAAGCGTCAACGAAACGACACTCATGCAACCGTATGCGTCTACTAATCCAATTGTCCAGCAAGCAAGCAAATTCATAGGCCAATGGCAAGGTTGGAAAAATGTTTAAAAGAAAGCGCAACGCTAAAAATAAGGTGCAAATAAAACTTTTTCTTTTTACTGTTTTTTAATAGGAAGTACCTTAGAAACGACTCTAGCAACAATAGCCGTGATGAAGCTGTATATGTTTGCCATTTTAAAATGTAATTATCGAACATAAAGGTAAATCTCATACTTAGGTGCAGCCTGAGGATTAGACTTACCTATGAGAGTGGATTTTGATTTTCCTAATTTTTTAGGTTTATATTAAATAAAAAAGCGCACAGAGTAGTAGCCAAAATCTAATTAGCAAAATCTTGATATGTATATACAAATTTCTAAGTGAACCCTCAAGTTGCTTTGCTGGCAGACTAGATATGCCAAGAATGAAGCGATTTTCAATATTTTTGTCATACAAAAAATTAGAGCGCTAAAGCATTGTTTCAATCAAAACTATTATTTTTATCACTTCAGTGGGTTTTTATATATGTATGCAGTTACTAACTAGACCTAGATAAAACTTTTATTAAAACAAACAGCTTAACCGCAAAGTTGCGGCTACTCATTAAAAAATATAGTATTTGTTTTAAGATTTTTGGGTTCGGTAAATAAACTCTGGTCAGTTAGATAAGTCAGCTTTAGCCCATATAAAAATGAGTCCATCTGTCCAAACAATGTTTTTAAGTTTTTGGATGTGTAGTATCGAAAAAGATTTACATTGAATTCTGGATTACACTTTTTTGTATAAAAAGAAATTTCTTATTTCAAAATCAACCTTTGAACACTAAATTTATTTTAGCTCTTTACATAAAACAATAAAAGTATGCAAAAATACTCAAAGCATATAAATAAATTGGAACTCAGGAATTTTAGATAAACAATAAATTTTTCAAAGCTTATCTTAACAATGTGTAATATTTTATTTATTTTGAAATGCTTTATAAATTTTTTATTGTTTGAAATAAGGAAATTCAAATAAAAAAATAAATAATATTTTTTATTCTCTGGAATTTACTGAGATCTAATTAGGTTCAATGTTACTTGCTGACTTACCGATTAATGAAAACGCAATCAAACTGGTTAAACTTTTAAATAAATATTTGCAGCTTTCTTGTTTTTTTTTTTATTTTTTCCGTGTGGTATGCTAAGATGGTTTTATTATTTTTTTTTTTTTATGAAAATTATGACGGACGACCACGTTTGATGTAAAATGTAAGAGAATCGTTTTCTTTTCTTGTTTGTTTGTTTTTGTTTTTAATATTTTGCTTATATTTATATAAATTAATTTATATTTTGTTATATTATTATTATATAATTTACATATAATTTTCGTATTTTTTCCCTGCAGTTAAGTTGAATCGGAGTGGGTTGTTTTTATTTATTTAAATATATATGTATATTTATATTTTTTTGATAATGATATTGCTTTATGGATTACAATTTGCATGAAAGTTGATGTGTGTTTTTGTTGTTGTTGTGGTTTTTGGTTGTTATCGTTATCGTTGTTTTAAAGGAGTTTCTTGGCTACGAATGATGTGGATCCTACAAATGTGGCTGCTGCTTGTAAAAATTTTATCGATGAACTTTAGAATTTTTGCGGTTATAATTACATTAAAAATTGTTTATTAATTTAATTCTTTTTGCTGCCATTTATCGTGGTCGTTTAATAAGGAACGTTTTGTTGTTGTAAGTTTTTTTTTTTTTTAAGAGTTAATTGTTTTTGTATTTTTAATCTCTTTTACACTATACTTTTTGCACTTTACTTTGTCAAACTAATTTTGAAATTTATTAAAAATGAGTTAATAAAAAGAACACCAAAATTTATTTTTATGCATATTTCTGCTTTCTATTATTCTTTTTTTATATTATTATTATTTTTTTTAACTGCAAAGATAAAAAATGCAACAAGCGTTTAGGTGGTAGCGACAAAAAGATAGGAAAGAGACCAAAAATAAAAAAAAACAATGAGAGAAAATATACGATTAAATTTTTTTTAATAACAATTGCTAAATAAATATTTCAGTGTTTTATTTTTTTTTTATCTATAAGCCAACAGTCAACTGCCGCAAAATGAGCAGCTTTAAGTACACAATTATATATTACACGAGTACAGAGATTATATGAATTAATGAACGTATGATGCTCGCATTTTGTTTAATATTATATTTAAAATGTTAACTATTGAACTTGTTTTGTTGCAGAGTAACTAATTGGCTAAACTTTTTACGAAATACTAAACGCGCGCTCTTTCTTTTTTATATAAAAATTGTTACACCGCGCGCTACTCTGTGTCTACTTTTATTGTTTGTTCTTTTGAATAATAAATTTAAATATAAAAAATCAACGCGTTTTTTTTTCTTTTTGTTAGTTGTTCTTATTGTTGTTGTCGCTATCGCGAGATTGATAAAGGTTTGTTTATTATTGTCGCTGCTACACTTGACAACTCTATTCGCGTTACCGAAGAGCTTCGTTCGGGAACAGAGTTTCCACTATTCGGGCAGCAAGAACGAATACACACAAGAGCGAGATGGCAAGACTTTTTTATAGGCGAGGCTGCTGAGGCCAACAGGAAAAATGAAAAAATGATGTGATTAAATTTATGCAGTAAACATTTTCCAGTTACTATCTTTTCAATATTTATTAGTAGCAATTGCTAAACTAGCTTCTTATTGTTAGAACAACTGCAGTATGCACTTTTTAGCTGCACTTTTAATGACACTCGGTAGCCATTTCGATTTTGTGTATTGCTTGCTTTTTCGCTAGAGGACGATCACCGGGCTTTTTTTCTTTGCCGTATTTTTTTCTTAAAATACACACACGAACGCGTAAAATAGATTGCACGTACATACCGCTATGCACTTTTAAGTGTTTAATATTAATAAGCACTAATATTTATTTTCTACATTTAATAAAAATTACATTTCGTTTTACAGATTCACCCGTCGATTCATTTTCGAGGAACAGGGCTATTAAGTTGGCAAACAGGGCTATTAAGTTTGCATCAAAGGGTAATTTTGTGCGAGGAACAGGGCTATTATGTTGGGAGCACAGGTTCAAAATGCGAACACGATATGTATAGTTATCAAAATCGGTCTTTTTTGAAAGCAGGGCGACTCAAAGTAAATATTTTACAGGGTGACGCACACGACTTGATATGGTGACTCGCAAAATACCAAGGTAACCTCAAAAATACCAGAAGTATCCAGTTCACCGTTAAGTTTAAAAATATTTTTTTTAAACCTTTTTAAGCTTAAATGATTTTTTTTGGTCCTAGGCTGTTTGTAAGTCAGAACCAAGGAGCAACGCTCATTTTTAAGCAAAGCCCCCAAACAAACATATCGCCTATTGACGAGTTTTTGTATGAAAAAATTTATTATTTGTGAATTTAATCAATTAAAATCACTTCTAATGTCCACCTTAGTATATATATACCACCGAAATGTTAGGATCGGGCTAATGTAGCATTCAGCTAACCCTCACAAACTTGACCACATCCATTATGAAATATTATATAAATACATTTATACTCGAAATCGCGGCAGAAAGAAAAAGTATATTGAAACGCAAATTTATATTTTTATAATTTTATTTTTTAATAATATCGAAATTAATTTTAATCGATCATTTAAGCATAGTATTAGAATATACATAATTTATTTATGACATTTTTTATACATATATAGTATATTACATTACAACGTATTATCATGGCAACATACTCCTCAGAAGTTTTCGCCAATGACATTTAAATATATCTTTGATCAAAATATTATAAGTCTAGATAGTGTGTATAAATAGTTTCTGTGCCAAAAGAAAAAACATTTTATAATTAGAACTTTATTCATTTACAATTGAAAGAATGCATGGCACACTTGGGATCATTAATTTGTCAACCGGTTTTTATTATTTTTTTTTTTTTTTAAATTAAATTAAAATATTTCGAAGACACATGGAGCAAAATTAGAGCTAATCGTATATATAAAAAATATTGTATATATTTCGGTATCGATATAATTTAATGTACAATTCAATTTTCATGAAAATATTACATGAAACGAAACGAATAATTTTTTAATTTTTGTTCATACATATAAAAATTTTTAAATTACAGATAATCTAATAGTTTATCACAGTTCGAAACTGGGCAAGCTGTAGCTGGCCCAGTCAGTTAGCTTATAAAATAATTTACGTTTTATATTTTTAAAATTCTAAGTAGTATAAATTTCACCTAAATAGTCCATTAAGCAACTAGACTGATTTTAATAATATACATACTATATATATTGTAGTATTTGGCGCACGCTCGACTTCCAGTTATCGCCCTTTATACTTACATATACAGGGTAGAAGGGCGTGACGTCGTCGTCGTGCGGCGTTTTAAAATGCACTATCGGTGTTTTGTTCTCGTGTTTACATGGTTCGCATAATCGCATATCTACAACCACACACACATGGTCACTGAGTTCTACTCTCTAAATTGTTATTGTTATTGTATTATAGGATTACTTACAATTAACAACATTTACAAAAACTTACATAACATATCATCATATCGTATATATAATATGTAAACGTCTAAGTACACTAGATCTACTACATACATACATACATATTAGATAGATTCTATACAATTTCTTTTATATTTTTAGTTTATCTACAATTACAGGCGAATGAATTTATCTATGATAACAGCATTCAAAGGCACGTCATGAGCAAGCATCGAGATATTCGGCGTACAGATTTTTTTGTGTTTTAAAAGGCACTTGGGTGGCACGAGGCGTTTTCGCCTCTGTGGCAAGATCTTTTGGCAGTGTTGAAAACCTAATCTAACTAAATCAGTGGTGGTCAGGCTGTTTATCAGACTCTTGTCTCGGTGCTTCGATGCAGCGGCTGCAACTCACGCTGTGTGTCATTGTAGTACTCGTGATCTGAACTAGTTGGTTCCGAACCGGGCACATTGATAACCTCTAACGTTGTGGGCGCACCATTGCACGTTGTTCCGATTACGGGAATGCCAATTGTCTGTGTGGGAATCGGCGCATCGCCACAGCTGAGTGTCTGCGCGTTTAGCAGATATTCTGGATTATCGACACTGACCGGCACACCAATTAAATCCATATAGCCACCAGTCGTCGTGTTTTGTAATGTGCTATTGTTGTGGTTATTATTATTGTTGTTGTTGGTGTGGTTGGTGTGGTTTGTGTTGTTTGCATTATTGGGATTCGTATTATTGTTAATGTTGCCCGTGACCTGGCAAGTGGGCATGAGATAATCATCCTCGTCAACTGGCAGATCTAGTCGCAAATTACCAACGCCAACTTCGCGTGCATTTGAGTCGGTTTCGTCGTCGCCGCCACCCGAGTTTTTGTTAATTGGATCTTTGCAGTAGCGATTCAATTTTGGAATTTCATCGGTACCGTCTGTGCGATGACTAGGACCTGGTGCTGCCTTAGGCTGTAAATAATCTTCCGCTTCTACCATTGTTTCCTGTCCATCTGTGGTAGGCGCTAGCTTGCGTATGAGATCCTTTTCGTCTTGACTCGTGTAGGCGGGCAGACGCGTAAACTTATCACCTGGTATAGCCAAATAGCGGCCAGGATCGCGTGCAAATTCAGCAAACACATTCACCAGCTGCTTGAATGAAGGACGCATTTCGGCGTCCAGATGCCAGCAGGAGAGCAGTGTGCAATAAATGTCCAACGAGCAAATTTCCGGTTGTTCCAGTTTAAGACCAACCTCAATGAGATCCGGTATATCTTTAGCGGGTATATTTTCGTGTGGCCTCTGTCCAAAAGTCAACAGTTCCCAGATAGTAACGCCAAACGCCCAAACATCCGATTTACTTGTAAAGACGCGATGTCGTATACACTCGAGTGCAAGCCACTTTATTGGCATCTTGCCCCCGGCAGCCTTGTACTCGTTAGAATCATTGCTCAGCAATTTGGCTAAACCGAAATCCGTGATTTTAACGCATGACGGCGTCTGTACAAGTACATTGCGTGCTGCCAAGTCACGGTGCACTAGGCGCTTCTCCTCTAGGTAGGACATACCCTTGGCAATTTGTGTGGACCAGTTTAAGAGTGCCTTGGAGCCAATTTTATCGCGATTATTGCGCACATAATCCAGCAGACAGCCAAGTGGCATAAGTTGCGTTATTAGCATCATTTGCGATGACATGCACACAGCTAGTAGCTTCAGAAGATTTGGATGTTCCACTGATGCCATAATGTATGCTTCGCGTAAGAATTCATCACTCGATTCGGCGCCCGATGACTTTAGCAATTCCTTAATGGCAACCGGAATCTTGACATTTTCGCCTTCTGGTACCCAAACGCCTTTGAAGACACGACCAAAGGCGCCCATGCCGAGCACACCACCTTTACGCAACTCGGCATCCTTGACAATGCGAAGTTTACACAGATTTGCGCCAATGTTAGATGGTCGCAAAGGTTCAGAGTCTTCGCAACCAGAGAGTACCATGGTCATTTTAACTGCTTCATTCTTGGCTTTAGTATTCTGACGGCAAACATACGCTATGACTGTGAGCACACAGATAAATAGGATCAGTGTGGCACCAGCGATGATCAGAATTATGTAATTATCGACTCCAGCAGTTAGCTTCGCACCTTTTGGAGGACTCGCCGTACAGAATGGACCAATATGCACAGACTGATAGTTGGCGTGCGGAAATTCACTTGGACACTTAGAAGTGCAATTAAACAACGTTGAATTATCATTGGGATCACCCTCGCCAAACACCTTAAAACTGCGACAAGCAACGCAATCCTCTGAACTTGGACCTGTGCAGCTCTTACACTCTGGATGACATTCGAAACATTCATGCTTCAGCTCATCGGCGTAATGATCGGGTGGACACTCATCCTCACACTGCTCGCCACGCTTATAACCAGCGCATTTTGAACACACCTGCTCATGAAAACCGTAACCAATACAAAGTTCACAACGTGGATGACATTTCCGGCAGATTGTCTTCCCAGCTAGTGGCTTCAGCGATCCCTGCTCCTGTGGATTAACATACTCCCAGTAGTAGCCATCTGGACACTTTTCGTGTTTCAATAAACAACGTTCGACGGTTGCGTCATTGTTGATAATTGCCAAATTGCACGTCTTACATGCACCAGGGCCAATTGTGTTGCGTGGACCAGTGCAACCTTCGCAGGTATCGTGACATTTGCGACAAATTCCATAGTCAGAATATTTATCCTCCGGACAGACGGTAACACAGCGCTGATCATCGCGTACATTTACACACTCATCACAGTGCTCTGAACCGGGACCAGAACATGTGCGACACTCCGGATGACACTGTTTGCAGGTATTTGCGTTAAATTGGTAGGCACTGGGAAATTATTAAGAAGATGAGCATTTTTGTTTCTTCTATATTTTAATTAAATTGTTAAACTTACTTTGTGATATTGCGACAATCTGCAATGCAAGTCCCGTTGTAGTTGAAATTCTTGCAATCGAGACACTGATCTGGACCTGAGCCCCAACAGCCTGCTTTATTACATTGATCCGAACAGACAAGTCCTTCTTTTTCTAAAAAAAAAGATAAATAAAAACGCGTTATACGCATTAAAACTTGCTGCAGCTATGCTTGACTGTGTTTTGAAATACTTACTGCAATCGATGCTGTCACGATTCTTTTCAATGACCACGCCATGATCCTGCGACTTCTGCACCTTTTGCCATTGAATATTCTCGACGAAACATAGATTCTCATTCTGCTGAATCACGACAGTGCCGGAGTTAATGCGTTTTAGATTACGCAGCTCTAAGCTCTTCAGCGACGATTTAACAATTGATAGTGAGGCAAAGTAATTCTCCATCAGTTGACGTCCATGTATAATCTCAAGATTGCGGAAATATGAAAGATTCGTAAAATGGGGATGTGCGCCTTCGATATCCAAGTAGCCAGTAATTTCTTTTACAGTCGAAAATACCTCAAGACGATCCGGATGCATGGCAATGTAATGCGGACCCAATGAATAGTTCTTATAGATATCCTGATAACCTGAGAATGTTTGATCCAAAACACGTATTGAACCCTCGATGACAGTGCAACCCTTGTAGCTATCAATATTTCCAGAGTGCAGCACCGAAATACCAGGACAGGTCTTTGGACATGGACCATTACATGGTACGCATTCACCTTCTTTGGCCATCTTATCCGCGGGGCAGCTACGCACACAAGCGCCATTATCCTTCAGTAAATGCTCCGGGCACTCCTTGACACAAGTGGCACCATATGCATATTTACCTTCCGGATTCGCTTCCCACAGATAATTTGTCGGATTATATTTCTGCATTGGAGGACACTCTTCTTTGCAAACGCCATCATCATAAAAGTTTTTGCATGCAATACAATCCTTTTGCGTTGGACCAGTACAGCCGCCAGCGCAGAACAAATGGCAACACTCACGCGGACGTGGACCAAAGCAACGACCCTGCGCGCACTGTGGCGAACAGTTGATTTTGCTAAATTTTTGACAATTTCCCGGACCCTCACCCCAACAGCCACGCTCACACGATTCATGACACTTGGGACATTCACGTTCCGGTGTTGTAAAATTGTAGACATAATTGTAATTATCATTAGGTCCGGAGATGATTTCACGCCAATCAATTGTCTTAATGTGACACAAATTGAAGTTATTAAAAAAACCAACAGAGCCCTGCAGTATATCACGCAATGCGGGCATCTCCAGCGTAAACATTTTCGAATATGTGGCGAAGAGCGCGAATTGTTTAGCTTGCACATTTAAATTGAACAATGTGCGACCGCGAATAATTTGAAGTCTGCAAACGGATTGAGAAAATAAATTTAAAAAAAAGATGTTTTAAAAAAGATTTTCATTGGCAATTTACCTTGGAAACACGACTTTGGGTATGTCAACATGACTTATGAGTATATAGCCCGTCACTTCGCGTATATTCTCCAGAAAGCTGAGATCCATATTTGTATCCTGCAGCCACGTGAGTTCCAGATTACCATCAACATAGGTGCAATTGTTATAACGATCACGTAAATTACGATAGTGATGCTCACGATTTGAGGGCACCGATAGCAGCGATTTGGTGCCAATACAAACTGAAAGTGGACAAAGGAAGAAAATAAATTTAATAAAAAAGTATTTAACACAAAAAAAAACAACTTAAAAATTACGTTTTAATATTTCAACTTTAGGCTGCGCACATAAATAAATAAAGACAATGAGTGGGAGGGAGTGAAAGAGAATCGAAGAGATTTTATTAATTAAAGCATTATTATGATCGTCGCTGACCCAATCCGCCCGCACAAATGCGTTACTTCGTCGTTGTTAAACGATTGCCCAATTCAAACAGACGCCCTTCAATGCCCTTCAATACGCTACGCACTACGGATACGGATGCTGTAAAAGCAATCTGTCACATAGAAAGAGTTTAAGTTTTTCATTTACCAGAACGATTTTTTTTTTCGTTTGCTTAATTATGCGCGCGTCCAGTCAGCGCACATTTTATATGTGTAAATTATTATGAATTTGTGTGGGTTGCGCATTATAAAAAAAATAAACAGATGCAAAGTAATTAATTCATTCAAATTATAAACGGAAATAGCAGTTAGCGCTATCATTTCAAAGCAGTATGAGATACAAAGAATCTATTAGTTAAAGCGCTCTTTGGCACAATGGGCTGGCTAGCTGCTTGCTGGCTGGCTGTAGGCGCTTGCGTGCTAAAACTTGCACTAAATATGGCAATAAAAGAGTCTAGCGTACAGAAATAAACATTATATTTAAGTTAATAAAATTGTAAAATGTATATAAACAGCTTAAAACCAAAACAAAAAAAAAAAAAAAAAAAAAATTATATACAATTCAAGTTCGTTGCTTAAGTCTTTCGTTTTATTATTACATTTTCTCGGAAGAAGCAAAGCAAATGAAATAAAAAAAAAAAAAGAAACTAAGATTTAAATGAAGAAGAAAGAAGTAATAGCAAAAACAAGTGGGCGCTGCGCACACTAGCACACAGATACACATGCACATATGAAGTGCACAGATACAAGAAAAATATTATAATACATATTTATATTTCATGCAACCGCAGCTTCTCGTCGTTGGCGTTTTCGATAATTAGCAACCCACGCCAAAAAATAAAACGCTTTAAAATAAAAGTGAAGTAAACAACGCAAACACAAACAAAAATAAACAAATAAAAAGTTTTGTTTGTATGTGTATGTGTATGCCTAGATAAACTCTTCTGCTCTTATCATTAGTCAGCGCAACCTGTGCTATGCTCGTATTTATGACGCGCGTTCGTCTTTATTAATTTGCATAAAATATTGTATTATTCATTTAAAATTGTTTAAATAAAAAAAAAAAAAAAAAAAACATAATAACAGTGAACTTTGTCAATAAAAAGGGCGTACGCGTTGCGTGTGTGTGGGCTGCCGAAAAGTGTGCCAGCTGTCTGGTAACCATTTGAAGCTATCAATTTGCTAAAGAAAAATGATACTATTTATAATAATAACACCCACCCAACATGATAGACGTGCTTGCATTTTCTAATCGAATGTTGATTTCCCTCATAACAAAAAAAAAAAAAAACTATGTATAGCACCTACAGATCTAGCCCACTGCTGCAGCTAATTAGTAGCGCTTCGAAATTTAAATTAATTTCGAAAGCTAACTTCCACAAGGAAATGAAATATATTTTAAGTTTAATATCTTTTGGAAATAAATAAATAAAATAATTTTAAATAGTTAACCTACGCTAAAAAAAACATTTCAATATGTTTTATAAGAAAAAATATATTATGGAATCTTTTCCAAAATATCTTTGCAAACCATGTCAATATTTTATTAATTACTAAAAATATAAAAAAGCATCTAGACTGAATTATCTGACAAATATTTTTCATTTTAAAAATGTTTCTCACAACCAAACTTTATCTGCAATATTGCAACAACAAAAAAAAAACTTTTTATTCATTTCATACGAAATATTGTACAACAAAAAAGAATATTTCTTAAATTATGTTTGCCTAAATTTAATTTTTCAAAATAAAAATATTTTTATTTATTGAAATTCTTAAGCAAAAAAATATTTTTGTTTGTTTTTAGCGCAAAATGCATTGCGACACATCAAAGATAAAACTCAGAAAAAGAATACAGCGAAAAAAAAGTTAAATACAGCGAAAAATGCGCCTGATAAATGCCGACCACATATAACCAATATGGCAATATGGCTTAAAGCAAAAAGAAAAGGAACAAAAAATTATATAAAAAAAAAAAAAAAAAAAGAATAAAAATTTTACTAACGACGACGCTGCGCACGACAAACGACAAAATAAAACCATGCAACGCGCCAATACCAATACGCGCTTCTCATTCTCATTCCCATACTCAACCTCAACCTGAACCTGAACGTAAACGACAAGCTACACCATTGCAAAAGCATCCCAAGCAGATACTGCTTGCTGTGCTGATCAAAGACTTTTGCGCAAAAATTTTTCGTACAAATTCTTTTGCTTTGTTCTTGCCTCGAAGTCAAATAAAGCTGCAGCAGCAGCAGCAGCAGCAGCAAGAAGCATCTTAGAGAATTTTTCTTCTTTTCGTGTCTTTTTTGTTGTTGTTGTTTTTGCAACTTTAACTTTGTTCATTTGTTCATATCTCTCATACTGAGCAGAAGACGACTAGAAGACCCTTCTCAAAACGATTTTATATGGATGCCAGCCAGTCACTTTTATCGCGTACAATTTATCAGCGCACAATGTTGTTACTCGCCATGTTTCTTGTGAAGCAACTAAAGCCTTACGGCCTACTACGACTACACACACTACTACTACTGCTGCTGTTGCTGCTATTGCTTGCTGGCTTCATTTCTTTCCTTTCGTTTGGCTTTGCTTTATTCTTTTTGCACAATTTTGCAAAAGGCATTGGCGATATTTTTAACATAATATTTCTTCGACACGCCCGCGAAGCCACATCTTAAAGAACATGACTAAAAGAAAAAGAAAAGAAGAAGAAAAAAAAACAGGCTAATTTGTAATCCTTAGGCTAAGTGTGGCGACGCTAATGAGTACGCGGCAACAGTGGGCGGTGTGTGGTTGAGGTTGAGGTTGAGGGTATAAAGCGAAGCAAGCAAGCAAGCAAGCAAACAGTTGTGTCGTGGCAAAGCGATAAAGTCGCTAAAGAAATCAAAGTCATAATTCATGCGTTGCCGCTCATTAAAACAAAAGACTTAAGCAACAAACTTCACTTTAGTCGCATCGAGATTGAGTTGAAACTCAACTCAGCTGCGTGTTTATTTGTTTATCGATGTATTATTTTTTCTTCTTATTTCTATTTTTTTATTTCTCAAGTTGATTAATAGTTGACCACATTCCATACACTCCATACACTACGCTTCGCTAACTTTCTAAAAGTCGTTTTTTTATTGTATTTGTTTTTTTTGTTTTTTTTTTTTTTTTTTTTGTGGCCAACAAAGAAATTTTATTTTTTTTTTTCGGTGGCAACATTCAAATGCTGCACAATTGTTTTGAATGTTTAGCCAAAAATACTTTATAGATATGTAATTCTGTAAAAAAAAAAAAATATTAAAAGCCAAAAAGAACAAGAGAAGCTGTAATAAAACAGTCATGGTCAAAAAAGCGTAACCAAATCAAACATCAAAAGTAAAAGAATGTTGCTTGCTTGCTTGCTTACAGCTTAAGTAAACTACGCTCTATGCTACAATATAGAATATGCAAGTGTGTGTGTAACTCACAACATTTGCTTGTTTGTATATTTCTAACTTCTAAAATTTTGATTTTTTTTTTTTGGCTCTTGCTGCTGCTAAACGCTGCAGGCCTTCTTCATTTACGGCGGCTGTAGCTGCCACTAACGCTATGAGTTGCTCAGCCGGTTCTATACAATAAAACAGTTCTCTTTTAATACCCTACATAGATGGTATAGAATGCGGCTTTAACAGTTCTTTATGCAATTTGTAGTGTACTGTACATAATAAATTTATGTAATTTAATTTTCTTTAAAAAAATTTAATTAATATTGTTAAAATTCGACTATTTTGTTTTGGCATAGCCAAAATCTATTTTGAAAATGCAAATATCTTATCCCAAATAGTAGAAATGAAGCGCATTATCGATTTGGTTTTATTAAAATTGTTTTACTTTTTTTTTTTTTTTTTTTTTTTGTGTTTTCATTTCGTGGAAAAGATACTTTTTTATTTTTATACAGCAACAAAAAAAAAAAAAACAAACCAGCTGAATTTTTTCCTTTTTCTCAATCTACTGGCTTTATCCATAAAAATCTTAAACTCGATAGAGACTCTTTTTTTTTTTTTTTTTTTATTTTTTGTGTTGTACTCTCTCATTTTCTTGCATCAGTATCAATTTCACATAATTCTAAACGACGCATTTTTCTCTCGAACCTAACCAAAGATTTTGTTGTAAAAAAAAAAAAGATTTTAAAGGGCAATCTTTGAGTGTGTGAGTTTCTGATTTTTTTTTTTTTTGGGTATTAACTTTAGGCAGTAATCAAATTAAAAAATCTACTTCGAAGCAAGTAACTAAGAAATATTTAGAGTGGCAGGCATGCATTGAATTTTGCCGATAAGTCGATAGTTGCGGCAAAGCAAGTACATTGATCTTTGCTCTCCATACTGTGAGTGGCGTAAGGGGCATAAAGGAAAGGCATTGAGGGGCATAGAGTGACTGTCATAAGCTACAAGTTGAAAGCCTGGTGAAAGTATGCAACAACAAGAAGCAAATGAAGTTGCCAACTCACTCACTCAATCGCTCAATCGGTTTTATGTATATTATGCTGCTGCTATACTTGGATGAGATACATTTCATGTGTATGTATAGAGTCATAAATCTTTATACACACTACATATACAAGGTGTCACAGATTAGTCTGCATAGCTTGCATTATTGGTATGCCAAGCAGCCAGCAACTGCAGCAGCAGCAGCACAAGCTACAAGATGCATAAATAATTCATAACTGTTTTGCGACAATTCCGACTCAAGCACGCGCCGTACTCATACTCGTAGATGCAGTAGTAGGCATATTCAGTAATAGCTGTATTTGTTGTAAATAATACGCAGACGCACAGCAGCGCATTAATGAACAACGCGCTACGAGACAACTCTAGACTTTAAAAAAATAATAACAATAATAATAATAAAAGAAAAAAAAAACAGAGACTTAATAAATTCATTTACGCCTCAATTAATGCAGCTTCAACTCATTATTGGCGCTGAACGCGTTTTGAGCCAAGTCAGAGCGAACAGCGGCAGCATCGATTGCGGCACAGCGCAGCACAGCACAGCATGAACGGCACAACAACGCATTTACGTGCTTGGATTTATGATGTAGAAGCAGCAACTAGATACATTGCCTAGCTAGCAAGCTAACTAATATTAGATACCTGTGTCTATCTGTGAGATACACACAGCTTATAGCCGAAGCTTAAATTATTAAAGAATGTTGACTTTCTTCGCGTGCTGCATAAACCGCTGAGCATGGCGCCCTTCTATAACAACCAAACATACATATTTTCTTAGCACGAATCCGTGATTATGAGTTTTCTGGTGTCTTATGCGCATACGGCGCATCAACTTTTCAGCAAAAAAAAAAAAAAAAAAAACGAAAGAAAAATACAAAAGAAGACGAAGAAACTAAACCAAAGAGAAAAAACAACGCTGCAAGCGCATCTTTAACGTTCAAAATCACAGCAGACAACAACAACAACAAAGCAGCCGACAACTTAAGGTACAATCATCGACGAAGTAGTAGAAGACGACGTTGAAGATGACTGTGAAGATACATACAAAAGATACACCAAACAACAAACGTACTATCGAATCGTTCAAGAAATAACCATACAGATTGGCCTGAGTTGGCCTGGCGGCGAGCTTCATTTCGTGTTCGATGTTCGTTCATTTAGTTTGAACAACAATTGGTCAGGGTCGTGCCTCACGACATAGGCACAACAACAACAACAACAAATAATAATAAGGCACATTGACTTTTACAACAACAACAACAACAAATAGTTTTCAAGTTACTTTAAAGCGTACATTCCAAAAAGAAAAAAATCTTTTGTATAGCCAAAGAAAAAAAAAAGTACTTAAAAAACTTTTCATGTTACTAAAATTATATAATATATTAATATGTTGCTACCAGCTCTAAATTGAAATTATATAAGATACAAATATAATTTTTGTTAGATATATCTTTATACTCCTTAAAGAAGCTCACTCAAGAAATGTTATTGAAAATTAACACAATCTGGTGGCCATTTTTGTTAGTTTAAAAGGTGTTCTATGTCAATAATGCTAAAAAAAAAGTAACTTTATAAAGAAAATAGCTTTTCTAAATGGGTTTCTTATTTTAAACTTGCTGAATACCATTTTAAAAAGATTTTTAAATGTTCAAAAACAATAAAGTACGCCCACAAATATTTTTCATATATTTATTTATAGCTTTTCATTTTTAAAATTAAAAATATAAAAAACGTATTTCCATTTATAGTTTTACAAAATTTTAATACATTTTTTAAGTTACAACGCACTAAAAGAAAAAAAAAAAAAAGGTAAGTGTAAAAAGTGCAGATTTAATAACTACAATCACAAAAACAAAAAAAAAAAACAATTACAGCAGCAAAAAAAAAAAAAAAAAAAAAACACAATACACAGATACATGCTGTATTTCGCATGTATTAGTGCACAACACAAGAGCAGTTAATATAACATGAAGCTGGCTGGCTGAAAGAGGCTAAATGTATAATGCACGAATGCTGTTTGACAACAACAGCTACAGATACAAATGTATCTGAATATAGTACGCGCATCTCTTGCTCTTGTATATGTATGTGTGTATGTGTAGAAAACCAGTATTTTTATTAGCTTTATGTTATAAGTGTGTGTGTGTATTTTTGTTGTTGTAACTTTATCTAGCTGCAATATTGTAACAAACAAAAAAAATAACGATTTTAGCTCTTAAAGATCAAAAGCTAAGAAATGTAACAAGTTTTGTATTAAATTAAGTAAATATATCGAAGTTGTATGTGCTGCAAATATTTATTTAATTAGTGAATTAAATTTTTTGTTGTTGTTGTTGTTACATGTATAAAAAAAATTTAATTTAAGCGCGTGCCAACGACACGATTGTAATTTTTAGGCTACAGATGGATGCTGTAAGCGCACTATGGAATGTGGTTTTTCAAGCACACTCAGCTACATACATACATGCATGCGTACAAAATACAGTCGCGCAATATGTGTGTGTCTATGTATTTGTGTATATTTGTGTGTGTATCTAAGTATCTAGGATCAGAACTAGAGAGTTTTGAACTTTCAGCTTTAGCATAAAATGCATAAGCGTTGACAATTTAAACGCTAATGAATATGCATATGCATACGGCTTATAAAAATTTATTGCTTTAGCTACAATTGCCAGATGTTAAACTGTTTATTCAATAACTACATACATATACTATATAGCATTAACTGAATTGTGTTTTTCCGTTTTACAAACAACAACAAAAAAAAAACATATGCATAATTGAAGCCCTTTTGGAAATATACACATATATATGTATATAGTATATGTATCTACAAATAGGGCGCAACTTCTGTGGGAAGTTTGCAAATATAATAAAAAAAATCTATAAATTTTATTATCTACGCTTTAGCATATCCGGTTAAGATAAAACTTATTATTATAAAAAAAAAAAAATTCTATAAATATAAATCGTAGCTCCATTACCCTTATTACTATCAAATTATCATAGAAAAAAAAAAAAAACTTCATACATACATTATATGCGCAAATGTATCTAGCTGCGTATACACAATGGCCGCAAGGCCGATTACCTACGTTTTGTTTGTTTTTAATTCGTGCATAACGCTGCTGCTTCTTCCTCGTCTTCGTCTTCGCATTTTGCTTTTATTTAACAAATATTTGCAAATCGATTCTATTTGCACAATTGTGTTGTGTATAACATTTAATAATTTTCAACCAAAAGCTTTATTAAAAAAAAAAAGCCCCTCTACGCTGTATTTGCATACAAAAAGATATTGTATCTACATTAATTCGCAATCAAGCGCTAAAAGATCGCTCGCTCGCTGACACGCAGACAGCAAAGGAGAAAAAATAAAAAAAATTGTTAACAAACATTTACACACAAATAAAAAAAATAATAAAACAAATATTTAAACACACGCAGCACCGAAATAATCTTTTAGGCAGAAACTTCGTTTTGATTTTAGTGAAAAAAAAAAAATAACAAAATTAAAACCAAACTCATTTTGCGCGCAAATATTAAATTTGAAATTTTTAAATAAGAAAATTATAAAGAAAATAAAAATTATTGCAACATTAAACTTAAAATACTTGCGTCAACAAAAAAAATAACAACAACTGCAACAACACAAAACTATTAATGTCGTCAGTTCGAGTTGTTGTAGTCATTTTTAACTGGAATCGTGTCGCCTGAAATACAAATTGCAATGCTTGCAATTCACTGAAATTGCATTGGGAAGCAATAACATGAATGCACATATATGTATATACGACTGCTAATACGCTACATTATTAATATAAAAATGCAAAAGTTAGCTATTTTGTTAGCTATTTTAATGCTTGAGCCAATAAGAATGGTGTTAGATGCAGACTCAGAATTCTAAAGAAATTTTTAATATATTTATATTCCATTTCATATTCCATTTTTCTCCCGTTTGGAAAAAACAATTGTTTCGAATTGAAATAATTTGGTTAGTCTATTTTTTTATACGCTAAAATATTTTTTGTAATTTAATACCCATAACAACTTTTTACGATAAAATAGCAAGAGTCAATATACGTAATTGTATATTGAATGTCGCTGTAAAAAATCTATTCTATAATTTAAATTAATTTTTTTTTTAAATATTTTTATATGTACTTTCTTTTATAATTAAAAAATTATTTCAAACCAAAAAAAATACTGCTTACAAAATATCTAGAACCCAAAAAAAAAAAAAAAAAAAAAAAAAATCAAAAGTAAATAAATTTAAAAAAAATGAAAAAATGAAAAATAAAAAAGAAAAACAATTTCTTTATTTAATCTTGAACATACTTAATATTTTAAATCGTACACAAAATATAGTACAAACAATGAACGAACGTATGATTTGGGGTCTTATGGGCCAAACATAACATAAGCGTTGATAAAGTCAGAGGTGAGATACCCTTCATATCTCTGTGCATGTATGTATGTATGTAAACATTACAATAACCGAATAAGGTGTCCAAATAATAACTTATGTGGTGCATGAGCAATGCAATCGAGCAAATAATCAAGTTATGAGTTGAGCGGGAGCGTAAGATAAGATAACTATGCAACCAAAAAAAAAAGGTAACCCAAAATGCAGCAACGCAATGAATTGAAATAAAAATAATAACAAATCTAGCACCTATACTACTACTAAAGGTAGTATATACTATATACATATATGTTTTTTTTTAGTAAACACTTACATGTAAGATAAAATTCTATAACTGTATAAGTCACATATATAATTTATGTATGACTTAAGATTTTTTATGTGCTTTATTTAAGATTTATTTTAAACGAAAATTATATAAGCAGCTTTCAGGGATCTAAAGCAAAGAAAATTTATTAAAAATCTGAGATGGATTTGCCTTTTCAACATTTTATTCAATCAATTCAATCAATAATATCCAGTTTCATAGAATTTGTGTAGGGTATCTGAAGAAAGCGCATTCAAAACAAGTTGTACAGGTAAAGACAATATTATTGCACGCCGATTTTGACGATGATATATGAGCATGCAACGCTCCATTCCAATTCCACTCCATCTTCATCAAAAAAAAAAAAAAAAAAAAATATGTAGAAGAAGAAGATACTTACTTTTGCCCTTAACGAATTCGGTATGATTATCCTCGTGGCTTTGACTAGCTGCCGCTGGACTATTGCTACGACGACCCGCATACTGTTGTGCGTTATTATTTCGATTTAAATAACGCTCCTGACTACGTCTTCGTGCATTGCCTCCACCGCCACCGCCACCACGTTCCTCTGCATTATTATTATTTCGCGCATAACGATCACGTGCTGCCGCAGCAGACCAAATGCAAGTGCAGAGTAAAAGCAGTAGCAGCGGTCCTAATAGTGGCGTTTTAGCCAATTTGAATAATTTCATTATGCACACACACGCGTGCGCCTCTCTTCTCTTCTGCTGAGTATGTAAGTAGCCAAATTTGAAGGGAAAATATGTAGACAATACGCTACAAATTTGCGTTTTTCCAAACGTTCTCAATGCCGCTTCATATCAGCGGGAGGGGGAGGTTTGCTAGTTCGTTTCTTGCTGAGTTTTCAGGTAGTTTATAAAAAATTTGATTTGGGTCAAAATATAAAACGGCGCCGACGCCTTGCAACTGACGTCATATGTAGCACAGATGCACAAATACACAAACACACACACACACACAACACATACACTGGCACTCACTGTGCAGCAATTTTAGTGGATTGCACTTTTTTATATTTTAATTTTTAGCAAAATAAGATCTTTTACTATCGTTAATACTTATTATTTTTCACGCTTAGTCTGCACTTTGAACAAAAATTCGCTTCGGTTGTGAAAAAATAAATAACCGAAAAATTCTATACGTGTGTGTATCTTTGTATCTTTTTTTTAACACCTTTGCAATTTTCTGTTGCGAATTAACGTTTAATATTTTTGGTTTTTTTTTTTCCTTATTATTTTTATTTTTTCATTTTATCTGCATATATAGTAAGTATCTGAATACATAAAAGATATATATCATATGCTGCTTATAGGAACCAGTTTCACAAAATGCCACTCTACCTTCTTCGTCTCAACTCAGCCAGCAGCCAACGCTAAACTTTTTTTATTTTTTTTTTGTTGTTTTTGTATCTTAGCTTAAGCTTGTTTGCCGCTTTTGAGGTTAGGACGTAAGCGGGTATTAAGTTTGTTGTTTTGTTTTGTTTATTTGTTTGTTTGGTTGTCTGCTGCCACAAGTTTTATGTTTTTTTGTTGTTGTTCCTTCACTTATACACTCACATATTCAAACACACACAGATACAAATAAAGAACAACAAACAAATACAAATACAGCAGCAATATTGTTGAGTTGCAAGCTGCTCATGTATCTCAATATTTTTCCGTTTGGAAGATAATTAGTTAAAATTTTCAATTCTTTTTCGACACTCATTAAAAAAAGTCGAGCACAACACGTATTTGCATAAACAATAAAAAAAATGTTGTTGTTATTTTTAATTGAGCTTTAAATGCAACAACAACAACAACAAAAACATTAACAAAATCGAACACTTTTGAAAATCTTTGCGAATGTATCTCTACAAACGAATCGAAACAAAACGAACCGAACCGAACGTACGTACGTGCGATCTAAATCTTGTCGCGTCTGCGCAGCGAAACGTTTTATTCGAAACTAAATAAAATCGAAATGTCGACGACGTGCCACAGAGCAACGCAAAAGTCGCTCTTTGAATAGCAAAAATATCAAAACACATTCACACAGATACAAAGATCGATACACACACACAACAGACACAACTAAATGCACAGGTAAATGTGTAAAAGCGAAATGGCTGCAAACACAGGTAAACAACAACAATAATAGCGGCGAGTTTGGTAGAGAGAGAGAGCGAGCGAGCGAAAAATGAGACAACGCTTTGTAAGAGTGGCAATCTACACTGAGAAAAATTGATTTTAAATGAAAAGAGTTTTATTTGAAAGCAATAAGAAACTAATTAAAATTTAAAAAATTTTTCAAGTTTGGTAATTATCGAACTTTATTCGATTCGACAAGCTCTATTCTAGGCCTACAAGTATCGTTGTATATGATTTTTGGGGTTAAAGCCGAGTCGAATATACAAAAAACTGTAAATATTTAATTCGTCTTACATTTTTTTCCGCTGTGTATATAGAGTTGCATGTTTACTGCAATTAAATATAAGAGCCGAAGAGAGAGTTCAAACAGGTAGGCGGCAATATGCGGCGAATTGCACAATAACAATTGTTTTTTTTTTTCAAAATAAATTCGCCGCAATTTATGTTAAGATTGTGGCGAATTCAATGTACAAACAAAAACAAACTCTCAAAAACTGTTGCATGCCGCTCACCTGTGTGTAGCGAAAATACAACGACAAACTCACACATACACACACACACACACTGGCATAGCAGCATTTGAGACCTTATAAGCGCATAAGTTCGCTTCGCTTCGCCATAGCTATGGCTTACTCTCGAACTATACCAAAGTATCTACGATGCCGCCAACTGTATCTGTATCTATAATAATTTCTATGTATGCGCGCCAGTCTGTGTGTCTGCGTGGGTTTTCGGTTTGGCAATATTTATAAGAAGAAAAAAAATAATAATAAAAATTATAGATCAATATGTTGCCTGCCATATATTCATAATTTTACGATGTTCATGGCTATTAAAACTAAACTTAAGATATTGTAGCTCATTTTAGTAATTTCGATGATTTTTCTTGAGGCGCTAGAAACAAAAAAAAAAAATGGTTCAACACTTTTCACCTGTCCAACTTAAAAATATATAAATCGGGTTTTTACGCCTGCGCAGCAGGCTGCAGGTAAACCAAAAAAAAAAAAAAAAACATGAGAAAAATCTGTATCTAAAACGTTTGCAAGTACTTCAACGCCTTAAAAGATACACCTCTCATATAAGACAAAACAAACGAACAAATGCGGCAATGTTGAAGCGCAAAAAAATATCTTTTGTACTTGAGACTTGAAGCCAAAAGTAAAGGAGCGCGCAAACAAAAAAAATGTATCTTAACAAACAAAAGATGACACTCAATGCAGTGCAGCATGAAAAGCACAAGACACTCGAGTGGCTGGCTACAGCATTGTGTCGCGCTGTTAATCCTTCGTATACCACAGCAATACACGCTGCTGCTGCTGCTTGAGTTTATCCGAGCGAGCAACAGCTTTGTCATTGTTTTATAGAAAATACTTTTAAATTGGATGAAAAAAGGTTTTCAATTTGTTAAGCCAATGCAACATGCAACAGCAACAGTTACAGCTGCGCGAGCCGAGCCGAGCGCCGAGCCGAGCGCCAAGCCATGTTTCCAAGAACAAACAAACAAATGAACAAATGGAAAACGAAAGAAGAAAAAAAAAACACAAACAGATACATCGATCGTTTGATAGACAGCTAGATACTGCTTGACTTCTCGACTTGACCTTTAAAAAGGCTGCAGCAACAAAGTATCTATTGCTCGATCATTTTCCATCTTTCTCTCTTCTAACGCAAGCAATTTCATTTGAACGTTTTAAGTAAACCACTCGTGGCAAAGAAAATATTTTCGAAATTGATGTCTGTAATCAAACACATTAATAGCTATCCAAATTCAGCGAGAACCTCAATCAAAGACAGACAGTCAGACAGACGCATATGGCCAAGTCGTCAGCACTAACATTCGAAAGAAAGGCACAATAATCTGTCAAATCGCGGCATATCTAACTGACAAGACAACATGAAGAAGAAATCAAAGATGCTGAAGCTAAAGTAACAAATATACAAACTGTTTGTAACCGCCAGGTATGCGCAAGCGCAAACTCAAGCAACTCAGCAGAAGAGCGTGATCAATTCAACTCATTTAAACCACACAGCGCAGCGCAAAACAATTTGATTGAAGCGTATAAAAAAAAAAAAAACTTTAAAATAATGCTCTGCGCTGCCAGTGAAATTTTTATTTCTCTATACAAAACGATATACCATATATACCAACACGAACAACACAACATATTATTTTCTCAGATACATATTCTTTAGTTTTGAGCATCTTTAAGCAATACAAAAGAAAGCCCTTAAGACAGAGAAACAGATGGACAGACAGACAGACGGCCATGCCATACAATATGCAGTCAAGCACCAAATCGAAGCGTTTCAAAATGTTCCCTAAATCATAGTCATCGACAGCATCGACAAGTTAAATTAAAAGAAAAAAAATCTCTTTTCTTTTTCTTTTTTTTTTTTTTTTTTTTTTTTAGGAACAAGCAATCTAAAGAAAAGAATCTTTTGAACAATAGACAAACAGGTTGTCGAAATCATCGTAGCAGCTCTAAGATACTTTTTGTACTCATTTTTGACCTGTAGTAGGGAGGTGTCGATGCGTGCATTTTTCGAGTACCACGAAGATTAACAGCAACAACAACAACACCAACAACACTATTGTTAGCTCAAAAGTGAAGTGGCATTTGGTTTTTAACATCAGCGCTCTTTAGCTCTTTTGTGAAGTTACTTATTATTATTATACTACAACATTTTTTCTTCTTTAGTTTTTTTTTTTTCAAAAATATTGCCTACTGTGCCGCAAGATGTTCTTTGTTTCGTAAAAACAAATTGCAAATGCGCAATTTAGTAGGCATGAAAGATTCTATTACAACGAAAATATTTCTTATAGATAACTGCGTAACGAAATGCCAACTGTCAAAGAAATCAAGTGCTGTTTTGTATAAAATATCTTTTATCAGCATGTGGCATGTTGTATGGCATTATTTAAGCTATTGTTTTGCAGCGCCATTTCAACTGAAAGTGGCGCCGCCAATTTGAAGTATCTAACATTAAGTCCTAAGCATATTTTATATACAAAAAAAAAAAATTCTTAAGATACAACAACAGTTTTACAATTAGAACTTCAAAGAGTTTTTCAATTTGGACCATTTTTTTTCTCTCTCCGGATCCGAATCCGGATCTATCTATTCTTCTTAAATTTGTTTTTCTAACTAAAAATAAGAATATTCTTATAGAATTAGCTTTTATATGCATATTTTAAAAAACTCTTTAAATTTAAATTGCTAAAAACATTTCAGATACATTTCAGCATTTATAGTAAATAATTAAGTTGAACCAAAACACAAGTTCACACTTCGACACCTGCGATTTTAGACACAATCGTCCCATATCTACAAACTACAATGTTAATTTATAAAATATTTAATTTGCTCATACATATTAATTAAGTCGTCTATTTATTTAAAGCAGAGGTATTTGTTTTTTTTTTTTTTTTTTCGACTCAGATACTTCCACGAATTTTTTTTTTTTTAAATTTAGATACAAAAAAAAAAGCACGTGCTAAAAGTCTACGCTAATTAAACACCACGTCTCTGTCTCTCTCTTTCTCTCTCCCTAGACTAAGCTATACCATATAATTGGATTTGCCCTGTGTCAACTAAATGAAGCCCTTTTTTTAGAGTATTTATTTTTATAGATTGACGACGCACACATGCCATAGCTTAAATTATTGTTGTAGTCAATGTACGCGCGCATAGCTTATGCGTTGGCATCTTTAGTGAACTTGCGTTTGCTGCTCTTCTTTTACTTGTTTTTGTTGTTACATAAAGCCGCTTAGTATTAAAGCTAATTGCCGCAAAGCTTAAATTCAGTTGATTTTCTATAGAATTGTCATATAACAATGTCATTCAAAGCTATAAATATGCTATCCAATGGATACACACAATGATTAGGCAATATTTTCTTTGCCATGTCTCGGCGAACTCTAAAGCGTTACTGGCCAATTTGAACTTCTAACAATTTGTATGCTTAATTGAAATATTTGTTAATTTATGATTTTTCAAAGAAGCATCACAATTTTTTTTTTTGCCTCAAAGCGCGTAATTCAAAACCTTTCGCCATTTAGTTACTTTTTTTCTGATTTTATTTTATTTCAAACACGAAACGTACATTTCAAATTAAAAAAAAAAAAAAAAAAAACAGTTGAGTGTGTAAACAAAGTCTGAGCGCGTTACTTAAATCAAGAAAAAAAAATAATACTTCAACTGAAGTGGACAGAAAAAAAAAAAAAAAAAACAACCGCACAAAAATCCAGTTTTGCGCGTCATATGTAGATACTAAGCCATGCTATAGTATAGTACTATATACGACTTATATGCATATACGTTTAGGTTTAGTCGTTTCGGACATTCGAGTGTGTGGCATATTGAAGTTAAACAAATTCGCATTTGGGCTTTGACTTTGAAATCATGTTTCTTTATACCCTGTAGACTTGTAGAGTGATAGGCTATATTCATTTAATTAATTAATTTAAATTCATAACAACATTATAGTACAGATAAAAAAAACGTTGACAAAGCTGCTGAGTGTAGCGTATAATATAGGCGGCACAACTTTATTAATATACATTTTATTTGTTTATTTTATTGGGTACTGCAGACATTACTGTAGTTGTTGTTGTTGTTGTCCTTATTGTTAGCATTCATTTAAGTCGAACATAAAATGTCGCACGACTCAAAAAAAAAAAAAAAAAAAAAAATACAAAATTTGTTGCCAGATTTAAGCTTTGAGCCCTCATCAATTTTTTTTTTTTTTATCGAATTTTTTTGTTTAATGTCTTTGTAAACATAATTGCAACAACTTCAATAACAGATTTTTTTTTTGTATGAATTTAATCGTTTTGTCGTGAAGTGTAAAGCGAGCATAGCGCAATGAAGGAAATTTCTTACAATTGAAAAAAAAAAAAAAAAATATTATACTTATTTATATGAAATACGAAACAAATAACAGCAACGCTAAAGGGATTTATCCAAATAAGAATTGTCGCAACACAAACAACAACAACAAGAACAACAACGACAACAACAATTAGCGCGTTTGTCTTAAACAATCAAGATACAAATGTATCTACAAGAACAACGCAGATATACATATGTACAAAATGGAGGGAAAAAATAACGCAAAAGGACGCTGTAGCAACACGTTTCGATTTGCGATTTGTGATTTGCTAAATTTAATTCAAGCATAAAGCACAAAAGTATGCACAATACACAATTCCGTTTCCCTCTTTCCGCTTCACATTGCATTGCATTTCATTTCATTTAGTTACATTTTAGCAACGCACACGTGTTGCCTACTGCACGCGCAACTTAAAAAGATACAAAAAGCAACAACAACAACAATAAAAAAAAAAAAAACTTAAAGCATGACTTTAATACAGTGCAACGCAACCAAGTGAAAGAGACAAGACCCTTAATAAGTCAAGAGACTGGCGAGCTAACTTTTAACGCTGCTGGATACCAATAACTACACCAGCCAAGCAGGCAGGCAGGCAGGCAGGCATGCAGGCATACTGGCAACAACCATGCCCAACTAGCCAGAAAGCATCGCATTAAAAATAAATCGAAGAAGATCTTTACGGACAGATAGCTTACTATGGATTTCGTTTTGGCATCGAATCGTTTCGGATCGGCTTTGGTTTTAACTTTAAGTATAGCGTCCAGGCTGCAACTTAGGCTTTGCCTTGACTTCTCTTACCTTGGCTAATCGGCTATCCGCAGGCGCTCGCCATATAAAAGTTGCACAAACGTGCGGCGACAGTGAACGACAACAACAACAAAAACTTAAAATTAAGTTAAGGCCACAGCATCATCAAAATGATAGAAAGAAAGAAAGAAAGAACGAACGAAGGAAAGACAGCCACTGCCACAGCCACAGCCGCATTCCAATATGTAAGGATTCATGCCACAAGTCTTAAGCAGCAACATCAAATATGTTGCTGTCGTTGTCGTTGTTGTGGTTGTTGTAGCCTTTCTGTTGCATTCAAAGACGATCATCACTTCTATTACGACAACAACAATAAAAAATATTAGTTACAGCAACAACGACAACAACAAGTACGACAACAAATCAGTATTGAAGAGCATCAGTCCAGTCCAGTCCAGACCAGTCAGAACACAGACTTAGTCCCAAGACAAGACCAAGACCAATGTGCTGGCTGCCTTTGCTTTATTAGCTTTATTGCATGTTGCAATCGTGAAGTGAGCGTTGCATAGAATTTTGCACGCTTCATGCTGATTCTGCATGCTAAGAGCAACAACAACAACAAACAGCAACAACAACAACAACATTCAATATCTATTCTACTCGTCTAGCATTCATTTGCAAAAAAAATTTAAAATGGGGAAAATAAGTTAAGACTCTGTCTCTCTTCATTCTGTGAATGTGTCGTTGCATCTTCACCTTTTCGGACAAGGTCAATACAGCTTAATGCTGTAAGAATTTAAACATTTAAATGTATCTACTACATATGTAGGTACTTTTGTTGTATATAAGAATATAATTAGATGTATAAAATCTTTTGTATAGATTAAAGTGTCTGAAGATGCAGCGTAGAAATATTTGAAGCCTCCGAATTCACCATCAAAAGCGATTTAAGCATGTCCAACTATCTGTTCTATGAGTTTTATGTTTAAAAATAAATAACACCTCTTCTCTTCTTGTAAAACGCATGCAAATCGAAACAATTTCTAATGAAACAACAAACTAACAAAGAATCTTATGTTCATAACGATTGTAAAACCAAAGACAATCAATCATTTCTTCAGTTTGAATTTATTACCAGTTTCCAGTTTCATGTTTGTTTGTTTCTCAATATTAGATTTGCTTTGTCTTTGAAAACGAACAAAAAGAAAAAAAAATATTTAATTATATAAAAATTAATTTTCAAGCTGGCAGCTTTATTAAATTTATTTTAATGACGTGTTTACATTGAGTTGCGTTAAATATTAAATCAAGAATTAAAGTTCATACAGGTTTTTAAAGATAAATATTAAAATTTTATTTTCAAAGGTATTAATTATAAAGAAACAAAATTCCTGGAAATTTAAATTTATTAAAAGATATAATTTATGACCAGAAAGTTTATTAGTATGGCGCAATTTATCTTATTTTTATAAATAAGGAACTCTAGGTTTTAGCTAAAAATCCTTTAAATAAATGTTTAATCCAAAGATTTTTTCATTACTAATATTTATTTTAGCAGTTTGCGATTTTGTTGTTGTTGTTGTGCTTCATTTATAAGAAAATAAAAACCTACTATTTTCTCTTATTTATTTTTTTTTTAGATGCGATTTGTTGTTGTTATTTTTTGTTATTCGTATATTTCTGCGAAATTCGAACTTAAACCGGTTTACAAACGCCTCACGGCGCAACAATAAAAAAAAAGCCAAATGCTTTTTATCTGACAGAGCGAATCTAAAGCTTCGAAAAAAAAAAAATCCCTTGTATGTCGATGAATGCGCGCTCTCAAATAAAAACTTAAAAACAACTCAGCTCACATTTGGTAACAAACACACAGATACAAATTCTCTTTGTTTCATGTATGCTTGACTGTGAGTGTGTGTGTGTGTGTGTAAATTTCTTAGGAAAATTTAGTCAGCATCTTAAAACGTCATCGGCCGCAGCATCCACAAAGGAACGCATACAAATACAAAAAAAAAAAACAAACAAACAGAAATACTGGGCTACACAAGTTCCCCTCAAAGTAATCTTATACAAAGATAATTTTCTATAAAAAGAAAAAAAAAACAAATACATGTGTATGTGTAAATGTTTTTAAGTTGGTAGCCAAATGTGCTCTTATAACAATTAAACCAATTTAAAGATATTTTCATTTGTATTAATAATTACTAAACAATTTTTATGGAACGTTGTATTATAATGTTTAAAGCATAAATTAATTAATTTGAACTAATAAATTTGTTTGCTTAATCCAAAATGTTTTTAAAAAATGTTTATTTACAAAATAGAAAACATATTTTCTATTACGCTGCATTAGCTGCGCTTAGCAAAGACTCAATAAGCGGTGAACTGTTTAACCCATCCACTTTGCTGTATTAATTAATGGTGCAAATCTTTGCTAAATGAATAATACCGGGAAGGTGTCGGTAGAACAGGGTGCGACCGAATTCAACCCGCTGTTATTATCGATGAAACTGGTCAAATAGTAAAAACACAAACCCAACTTGTTCTTCACCCTGTGTTGTCTTATGCCCTGTGTTTTTCGGTGTTTGTCTACGATTGAAACTGCATACAAGTACTTTTACTCAAACAAGCAGTTTGCTAGAACAGTATTATACGCAATGAACTGCATTAAACACTGTTTTACATACATACATAAAATATCAAAATGGTTCAGAGCAAAAAAAAAAAAAAAAAAAAAAAATAAAATACCAAAAACAGCTCAATTTTTTTAAATTTTAAGCTTCTGTTTTTTTTTTAAATCTTATTAAATGAAAATTAACATATGTATTGAATATAAATCATGAAAAATCGATTTAATTTAGTTGCATTCGTCTTATGCCGTGTTAAGTTGACAACAGGCCATATTACATGCAGAAAACAAAAGCTTAAAACAACAATTCTGTGATTCTATAAAATGCATTGAATTCAAAAATTAAATGAAAAAAGCATTTTTTAACACCCGCTAGTAACAACAACAACAACAAAAGCTGCTATTGTTGTTGTTCTCGTTCTCGCAAACCATTGTAAGAACGACGCGCAGCCGATTTAAAAAAAAAAAAATCACTCAACACCAAATAATAAGTTGCGTTCATTGTTTAAAGAACGTACATGTTAGCGGCGGGGGGATACGTTACGATACACGCTTGAAGTTCAGGTCACCCGTTTCCATAGGCAACACAATACAACAACAAATAAAAAAAAATTTATATAAAATAAATTGACACACGGACAGACGGACGGACAATACACGCAGCCGGCTGCGTCCAGCCGTGAAGTTTTTCAACTTTGCTTTCTTTTGTTTACAAACGTTCTAGCCATGCTAGCCACCATTCTTTGTTGTTGTTGTAATTTAACCACTTGAATATCATTTCCACCAACGCCAAGCGAAACTGCTGCCAAAAGTTTTTTTTTTTGATTGTAAGTCACTTTGACAATATTCAATTCCAAAATGAGAACGAAATCTTCTACATTTGTACACAAAAAAAGAGCATAAATCGTTGCACGCATGCGCAGAACACCCCTTTTCACGTTTAATGTTGCAGCAGCGCAATGTGCAACAAGCGACAGCAACAATTGTTGTTCGTTCGCTTTTCGTCCTAGTCGAGTCGTATCTGTTGCAACTTAATGTTTTTGCTTTTTTTTTTATTTCAGCTCGTAAAACCCTTCAAGCATAACTATTGTTCCCTTCCAAAATAAGCTACTACAAATTTGTTGGGTGCTTTAGTTGCTTAGAAACGAGACATCACTTTGTCGTTGTCGCTGTCGCTGTCTTTGTCGTTAAGCGTTACACAAGCTTGCACACACAATGTGCAACAATTGAATTGCTATTTGCTGCAGTTTGATTCATTTTTTTGTTTATTTATTTTTATATTTTTATTACGCGACATACAAAAATATATATTTATAACACTCAAACGGATGCGCATAACAAACTAAAGTTGCACGAAATTCTAAAAATTCAGTACTGTTTACCATAAGTTTGCTTTATAAAATTCATAAAAATAAATTCTTTTGAATTTGTGGTTTTTCAAATTATTGTAATTAAATTGGCGCGTGGTATTTTTTAATTAGAAAACCACAAAATCATTATTGTCAACTAAAACTAAAACGACAATGAACGCCGCATGAAATATGTAGGGCATACAGTTGAATAATTACGTCGACATACCTGATTTTTTTTTTTTTTTTTTTTGTTGCTGTTAGTCTACTTAGATAGTTAGTTACGTAGTTAGAAAAAACGAGCATTCCATTAGCTCAAGTGCACTCACCTGGAATGAAAATAAATAAAAAAAAAAAAATAAAAATAAGTATGTGACTATTAATATTTTGATTCATGTTTAAGTGTCGTCGTCTATGTCTATGTTTATAAAATATAGCAGTTGAATTTCATTATAATAACTCATTTTGAAACGGAAAAGTATTAAATTTATTAAATTCTTTATAAGCAATTTTCATAAAAAAAAAATGCAGTGTTATTCAATGGAAAAAGTACTTTCAGTAAAAATTTAAATTTGTAGTATCTCAGCTGTTTCAAAATGTATAAAACTACTAATGAGCTTCATGGTTTTAAAATTCTCTCATTCAAACACTTCACTTGCAACACTTTCGCTGCGGCAAAACTAGACGTAAGTACAATACATATGTATGTATCTTTGTATAAAAAGTATCTTATAGATACAATATAAAGCTGACGGCAGCCAGATGATATTCAACTTTTCTCTAAAGTTATTCTGTCGAATTGAGTTGTATGTTGTGATCCTCTGCGTTGGATGTTACTGGATGGCATCGCATGGCATGGCATGGCGGCAGCTTTAATTCACACGATGTGCGCCCATACGCGAAAATTCTCACGACACTGAAACAACAACGAACATCGAAAATTATGCCAATGTAAGTGCGAATGAGTTGGCAACATTTCAATGATACTCAAAGACGCACAGATGCTGCATCTCACTCACTCACTCACTCACTCATTCACTTTGGTATGTATTTTTTTTTGTGTTGTGTGTGTTTTTTTTTTTTTTTTTTAGAAAAATCGGTTACAAATATACCAATACATTTTATAAAATTAAAACAACAACAAAAGTAAAAACAGCTGCAATTGCAGCAAAAACATTTGTAATTGCAAAAAAAAAAAAAAACAACAACAACAATAATGCACGTTAACACTTGTTGCACACACAAACACACAAGCTACAAATTGTGAAATGCAAAAAAAAAAAAAAAACTTTTGTATATAGAATTACATACGTAGTTGTATGAGTATGAGTATCAAATACAAACATATGGTCTGGCTAATTGTGGGTTAACGATTTGTTTCTTACTTGTTTTTTTTTGTTTTTTTTTTTTTTTTTAAATACTTTGCAGTTTTTTGCGAAATAAAATTTAAAAGCCATGAGAATTTTTTTTTTCTTATGTTTGTTTTAGTATGTGAAATATAGTTACACACATACATACATATTTACATGGAGTTTTACTCGTTCTTCTAACATAAAAAGAAAAGTGAAAGGTTGGTAAGAAAAGATGTATGCGACATAATTAGAAAGTAGGTTAAATTCTTTTTGTAAATATTGCATTTGAAATAAATGAAAATTTATGCAACACCAAAAATAAAAAAAGGTTTTTGTAACAGAAGGCGTGGGTGAACTCATTTTTTGAACAACATTGAAATCCATCAAGAAGCTGGATTTTTCTGAGAAAGAGGATATCAAAAAAAAGGAACACTGTTAAAATGCTAAAAAAATATCTAAACAGATTTCAATAAAATTCTAATCCAAAATATTAAGTTTTCTTACTTAATTTAATTATTTTTAATCGAGCAGCGCAGCCTATTAAAAACTTGTTCGCTGGCACCCCATCCGGCAATCAGTAGCTCATTGGAAATGCAAAACGCTAACGAATATTTATATGTGAATTTCAATTTGGAACTTATTTAAATTTTTTTTGTATTGTCTTATAAAAATAAAATTAATGAAATATACAAAAAAATTTCACACGCACTATGCGAACTTTTTGTATCTTTTTAAATATTTAATGTTTTTATATGGTATGTTATATACTATATAGTATGTACATAGAACTCTAATTAATTGTATGTATATATACGATATAAAATAATGCAGTTTCTGTCAATTAAATGTTCTGCTCTATATACAAATTCCAACAAATATTGAAAAAAAACAACAGCAGACAGACACAAAAGCTTAAGTAACGCCATTTTTATAAAAATTAAATTTTTGAACATCAAACTGCAAAGTATCTGTCCAACTGACTGACAACTTTGTTGTCTGTTGTATAAATATAAAAAGACAACAACACAACAATATGTTGCATGTTGAAAAGCGTTGCACATTTTGACATTTATCTGATGCCTAACGGATATTACTGCAAATGAGATATTTTTTAATATAGAAAAATAGAGATACAATTGTATTGTAATGTACACGAAGTACCATAGTCACAATAATTAATGTTTTTTGTAGCTCGATACTTTTCAATTTAAAAAAAAAAAAAAATCGTTTTTTATATATATATTGTATATATGAACGCTAATAAACTTTAAGCTTAACACGGACAAAACAAAGTCCGTGCACGACGCAGCACAATGATAAGCATTTGTTCTGTTCTATTGAAAAGGCTATCAATATAATTTTTTAGTTCTATAGAAATCACGCAGATTTTATTTTTTTTTTTTTTGAAACGAAAAATAAAAAATAAAAAAACGAACTCATATGCGGCATGTGCTGCTGACTGACAACGAAGCGCCTCGAAGCGTTCATGTCAAATGTTATCAAACATAGAATTCAATAAAAAAAAAAAAAAAATAAATAAAAAATAGAATTATAACATATTGAAATGTTGTATTGAAGGCATAGATACACTTTGTTTGGTATTATGGTACTTATAAGATTCTATGAAACGATTTTTAAATGAATAAAAATAACGAAACAAAAAATTGCGCAAACAGCAAAAAGATTGGCATTATTCTGCTCCTAATTTCAACGAAAAATAAAACAGATAATAGCAACGCATTCAGCAAAAAAAAAAAAAAAAAAATAATAACAATAATTTATATGAAATGTTAGCGACGAGTTATATAATCTATAAGCGTAGCATAAAACCCTTTACGAATAAATTAAATTTTCTCATAGTATCACAAAAGCGTAATTTTTCACAAGTCAAAACAACGCCACTGTTTTTTCTTTACAGCACACTCTACGTTCTGGCTGACTTAGCCAACTAAATACATATATACACATGGTATATATGTAGAGCGAAAAGTTAAAGTCGAAACTTTTGATGTACATTGTCGCTGTTGATGGGCGCACATTGACCCAACGCGCTAGCGCCGATATCAATCAAAACTTCAGCAGTTCGGCTCATTAAGTTTTGCTTGTTTTATGTCTATCTTGTAGTAGTATGAAGCGTTCTCAAGTGAACTACTGCTGACTGGGTGGTTGCCTCAAATGAGGGCGAACAAGCGCGTAAAGTTACATTAGAAAAAGATACATTTACGCGCATCTCAAGAGCCGTTTGTTCGATCGATGCTTTACTTAGAGTTTCAACTTGAAGTCAAAGCAAATCATTTGTTCTCATTGAAGTTGATCTGTACGTTGTGTCTCATTGAAGCGTCACAATGCAATACGCTGTCAATCTCTGTGCCACTTATGGGCATTACAGCATCTCTATATGCACATAAGGCAACCCGTTCCGTTTGCTCTTGTCCTAGCATCAAGTATCTTTTTAAGTTTGCTTGTTTTTTTCTTCTTCTTCTTATTTTTTAATCAAAGTGCGTTCATGTACGCGCTTAATTAAAAAATGTTGCACTGTGTTGCAAAGTTTGCCAGACGCGCTTTCCACGCGCAACTTTACCAGTTTAGCTTCTGCAATTTGTGGAGTGTGTGGCATAAACACGAACTTGTCTTGCCATTTATTGTTTCGTTCGTTTGAAACTATCTTTACAGCGGAGTAGGATGTCAGCCGTTGCAGCAATTGATCAATTATGTCGCTGCTTGTGCTGCTGCTGCTGCTGCCGCAGACCATAAGACTTCAGCTCCAACTTGGGAGCAGCAACTCTTTGAGACCAACCATATGCATTATTGGTACAGTTTGTGCGCCATATTTGCCGCAACTGTCTGCCATATTTGGACACCCGCATGACAAAAAAAAAAAAAAAATAAAAAAAAAAAAAAACAGAAGCATCGTTTGTTCCTAACTTGGTCAATTCACATCATTTTCTGGCCATGTCTACGTTGACAACGCGTCTACTGATCACGTTCATGACTAGCTGCTGCTGCTGTTTCTTTTTTTTATTATCATCATTATTATCATCAACATCATCATAATCATTTTGCAAATTCGGTCAATCGATTGTTTGCTTACTCAATTGGAGTTTCCAGCCATAATAGCCGACATAAGACGCTGCTCATGCGCGAAATCTGTTCAATTCTGCACGGTGAAAGTCTCTCTTACTCACAGCACAACTATAATACTTAGCCCTCAGCCTCATTTTACTAATGTTTGCTTTTCATAAACGCTAAGATACCTACTTGCTGCGCTTTTTTTTTATGTTACCGGGAACACAAAAGCATTAATTACTTCCGGAGTAAACAAGCGCTGAGCTCTGAAAAGCAAACGAACATCGCTCAGCTCCACACCGTACCGGTTTGCTGTGTGTTTACTCTGAAGCAGCAGCTTCTTCTTGGACACAGCTTCAATCGAAGTGTTTTTTCTTAAAAAATAATTTGTTTTTTATTATTTTTTTTTTTTTTTTTTTTTTGTTTTGTTAACTCTTGCCAGACGCAAATAGCATATTAAAAAAAAATTATTTAAGTTATAAAAGAATTTCATTTTTTTCACTATTTTTTAGTTTTTTGGTTAAGACTTTATTTCACCATTTGTGAGTAAGCAAATTCGTGCTAAAATAATTTTTTTATAATAAAAAAAATGTATATGTATATCAATCCAAGGGAAATTTGTCAAATGGGAGTATTGGCAGTTCTTGTTTATAAGAACCATCTTATGTGTAAAGATTTCAGCAAAATAAATTAAAACGTTTTATATCTTTCCACCCCATATAATTATTATTATCATAAAATTTCTTAACTTGGCACTCCAAGAAACGAGTTTCACCAAAAAAAAAAAAAAATAAAAAAAAAAAAGTGATTTTAGATCAACGGGTGTTCGACATTTCCAAATTTAACAATTCATTTTCAAATTCAGAGCTAACAACTCAAATCATCAATATACGACCTAAGCTCAGCTTAAAAAAGATAATACAAATCCAGCAGACATACAAATTAACATGGCACATAATTTCTTTAGCACAGTTTGAACTTTTTGGTAATAAATTTTTTAGCATAATGCGAAGAAAACAATATTCAATTGTACACTACAATGTAAGCAATGTAAAAGGGTATATTAAGTTTTTAAAATGCCTGACATATATTCCTGGTAGAGCGGTAAGTCTTCATACGTCTAGAGAGTTTCTTCAATATTTAAGATTTAATGAAGTGCCTCGGTACATAGCAATACATCAGATCGTCCACATTTCTATGTGTGTAAGGTATCTCTTAGTCGTATATGCTCAACTATAGCATTCTTATTTCTTTCATGTAGTCTTATATTGTAAATTGTATGCCGTGATGGCCAAAAATTACGCTGAGCGCAGCAGAAGTCGTTGAAAAAGAGCAAACTAAGAAACGTGCTGAGCCTAACAATAATTTTTGTTTCTGGTTTTAGTTGTTTTAAACAAAAAAAAAAAAAAAAAAAAAAAAAAATAATATTATTTTTTCCCTTGGTAATTTCTTTATTTTTAGGTTATGTGCCTACATATGTATTCATGTATTTTGATGACGAAGTTGTCTTCTTTCTTGTCTTGTCTTTTTTTTTTTTTATTTTTAATGTTGCAATCAACTTGCCAACTTGCACGAATCATATAAAAAGCTAAAATGCAATAACTTAATATAGGGTGTTTTGTTTGACATAAGTAGGCATTAATAGTTGACTGCGATTAAATTCTGTTGAGAAATATTAATCTATTTGTGTAAGGCTTCTATTATTTATTTTATAAAATTAAAATTTTTAAATATGTATCTAGAACTTTTTCATGAATAAGTACACCCTTTTAGCTTAGTACGCATTTTATCTCATTATAGCAACAAAGGTCGTCGGCAAAGGTGAAGCGATATGTTGCGTTATTGTTGTTGTTGTTGTTCTATTTGTTGCTATTGTTAAAAGCAGAGACTATATCGGCGTGAGGCGCACGTCTTGGGGCGTTTTGGGTGCATGCGTTTTTCTACATTCTTACACATGTATTCATGTATTTGTAAGTTTGTCTCTATAAAAGTAGTTTTGAACAAACTCCAAAGTACTCAATTATGTTTGTCGCATGCATGAAAAATTACATACAATCACACAAATATAATTTTCAAGCGCAACAACAATCGATGTAACATAACGACGAATGTATCTAGATACAAAAAAAAATAAAAATAAAACTACAAAAACACAGCGTATCAGTTTTAATAACTTTTTGTCGTCGTCGTCGTCGAAAACAAAAAACTATTTCCAAAGCGCTGTGAACAGAAGTTGCTGATCAATCGCTGTCTTCGACCCAGTTGGAAATTTTAAAAATATGTAATAAATTATTATAATCTATCACGAAATTATGGAATGCATTCGTTACGTCAGTTTGTGTGTTATCAACAATAGCGTAGCGCGTATTAAGTATGGCTAATGCACTTCTAGACTAATCAAGTTAGATAAGGTCAGTCAGCATTAAAATTAAGCATTAAGTACGTATTTGGGCTTGTTTTCGAGTGTATCTCCTGGCATAAAGGTTATCGGCTGTAAGAGTTAATGCCCTGCTGAATAATATTATTTGTTTTTTTTTTAAATAAAATTTCAAAATAGTTCATAGATTAGCAGCACAAATTAAAAAAATACATATATACTATATGTGCTGATTAAAATCCAGTGTAATGATTAGTTGTAGCATCCGACAGAAAATAAGATTAAATTTAACTTTAAGCGTTTTTTTTTTAGAATACAGTAAGCTATTAATCTAAGTCAATGATGGGCACACTATTAAAAAATCTGTAGCCACAAAACGCTTGGTATAAAAACCAGAGTGCACACCACTGATCTCAACAATTATCCCAAAGTATTGATAATTTCCAATTGGGCATAATTTCGTGTTGTTGTTAATCATAAAATTGTAGTTAAAAGTTCTGATTTTTTTTATTGTTGTTGTTGTTGTTGTTTTTGGTAGTGTTTTTTTTCTTGTGTTTTGTGATTACTACGTGATCGACATCACAATTGCTCAATCGCATTATTGAGTAAAAATTTTCTATATTGTAAATACTCAGCATATTTAGCTTCAACTTCGATTCTGTGACATTGGCGCACCTCTCAATATCAGCTTAAGACCCGAACCGTTCAGATTGATAGCAGCGAGCTTGGCGGCTTATACTGAAATTAAGATTCTTGCAAGAATATTTTACAAAATAAAACGAAAATATGCCGCTTAAATGACAAAATAAACTTGGATTTTTAGTTCACAACACAAAATCGAAGAAGGCATTTTAAATACATGCTTGAATTTTTTTATTTATTCGTTCTGTTTTTCGATTTCTGTTGTTGTAAGACAAGTCAACGGCTCATAAAAAATTGTGAAATACATACATACAAAATGTTTTAGTTTGTATGCGATTTGAATTGTGGCTGTCAACTGTGGCGTTCATTTTATATATTATAAGATTATTGGTTGTTGTTGGAGGCACTTTGGGTTATTTTTTCTACTATAGACTTTTATGGCATTTGGGTGCAGTTTGTCAAGCCACAAAGCGTTATTTGGGCATTTAGCATAACAATTAGATTGAAAAAAAAAAAAGAAATACTATTAAATATGCGCAACAGTGTTAAGAGTTTTGTATACAATAGTTTTTAGTGTTTTATTTTATTATAAGTTACACTTAAAAATGCTCGAGATGCGTTCAGTGAAAATATGGAGAGAAAAAAAAATTAATAGCGCTGCTGCACTTAACGACCCGCGCAGCTTGCATGTTGACCCCAAACGAAATTGAATAGAAATAATATTAAAAAAAAAAAAAAAAAAGGCACGCAATGTTGAAAGTAAATGCGCCGACCGACAGTTCGACCGACCGTCCGGCAAACAAACAGATACATAGATAGACGTAACGTATCGCATCGTATCAAGCAAGCATTTTAACACCAAAATGCAATGGCAAAGGCCAACATCATGCATGATGTTGTTGTTGGTTAAAATTGTTGGTTGTTGTTGTTGTTGTTTGATGATCATCACAGACAGACAGCAACAGTATCGTAGCATCAGCCACAAATTACTTCCGCTGCGTATTTTTGTAGAATAGTAAAAAAGAGTAAAATAGAAGTATGTGAGCCGCGCAATTTCATTACAAATAGTTAATCTATCAACGCTTCTAAATAGCCAGATACATATTGTATACAGTACATAGCGTAGTTATACAGGTTTACTACAAACATTGAGATACAATCGATCATATAAACTCATACGTTGATCATCATAATTAACGCGCATTGAGCGGAAATTCCATGAAGTAGTGAAAGAAAAAACGTTGCACAGGAAAATTTAATAGCTGCAATGAGGAGTAAGCAGAAAATAACCTGAAGCGCGCATACATACAACATATTTTCCAGTAGCCAACATTTGATTTTTCAATAATAATAGTATAGACCGACCAGTTTTATGCCGCAGAAATACTACACATAGACCGGATGGGCCTGGAACGCTGTCGCTTGTTGTTTGACTTGTACACCGGATGACAGTATACAGCATCCAGTTTAAGCGCCAACGCTAAAAGCGCTTAGAAATTAACGCTAGAAACTGCTGAAAGCAAAGAAAAACTATGTACCTACATATTGGAGCAATAAACACATTTTATAGGTAAATATGTATAGTATACAGGGTGTTTGTTTTTTCGATTGAACATTGTTTTTTATATAAAGAAAAATGTGTCCTTTTTAAATTGTACAGCTTTAAAAAAGAGCACCCTTTATAACTGAATTGCGCATGCGCAACTTTGTTTTTGTATTGAAGTGAACAGGAAGCCGAACCGGCTGTGCTGCAAAGGAATATTTCAATAAAAAAAAAAAATTATATGCAGCAGCTAAAATGAAAAAAAAATGCTTGTAAGCAGAGGAAGCAATCGCTGAACCTGTCAGCCAGTTTAAAGAAAAAAAATCGGGCAAAGTAAAGGTAATTGCAAAAACGAAAAAAAAAAAAAACTTTTTTTAAAACTGAAATTAATCATTGACAAAAAAATTTGTGTACTCGTTTAACTTTTAATTAAAGCAAATATTTTACGAATGTACACAGCGCGTATTTGTAGACTTGAATTTTGAACTAAAGACTCTCATTTTCTTTGCATCTCCGTTTTTTTTTTTTGGCGCAGCTATTAATCCCATCAATTAACCGCAATTAATAAAGCAACATAGTTTTTCTTACGCTAACAATTCAGGGCGCTTAACCCATTATGCCATATGCAGTGGCGTCATAGTCATTTCTTTTTTTTTTTTTGATGCGCTCAAGTGCAAAAGCCGTTATAAAAATGTGACTGATGAAGTGGAGTGCTCTAATAAAGCGCCACTACTACTCCTATTTAATGCATTTTTTAAACTCTTCGAAGTTATTTACGCGCATATAAATATGCTGAAACGTCAAACGACCCACATTTCGAACGTAAACCTTTTTTTATGTACTCATGGCAGTAGCGGATTTTTAAGTAAAATAATAATAAATGCATAAAATATATTAAATACTATTCTCTCAAATTATTAAATTCGCTCCTGTAACATTCAAGTGTGTTATTTTTACAATAACTTTTTGGTGTACTCGCCCTGACACGCTTGCCCTGTCGCTTAATTGTTTTTAATTAACAAAAACGCTTTTCTTGAAAAAAATTTCAATTTCAATTCCCCCGAGTGTAAGCCAGCAAGTTACAAAGCATTGCTCTGCTCGTCTCGCCCAACATAAAAGCCGTCATCGCTTCGACATCTTAGACTATGGATCGATTATATATTTTCAGATCTCTCGTTTGCTCCGGTTTGAACAAAAGTTTAATTTTCTGTTTTTTTTTGTTTTTTTTTTTTTTTTTTGTTTAGTTTACTTTCGTCATCAACGGCATCGTTGGCAACATCGACAACGACGCTGAATTAAATTTATATTGAAATGATTTTGAAATCAAGCAAGTAAAGTGGGGTGCGGTCTTCTGTAAGCAGAACACTCTGGCTGGACTCTGACCTGCCTGCCTGGCACATTCAAACGAAGCGTGAAATTATTGGAAAAACGAAATTAGACTTATGACTGTTATATGCACATATGTATGTATGTGTATATACTATATAGTATGTATGTATCAATATATTTAATTAGAACTTTTACGATAGATGATGAATCATTTTGTTAAAATTTTAACGAAATCGAAGTGAAAATTGCATGTATGTGAAAATTTTTGACCTGCCATTTATTTGGGGTTAAATGATGTCGTTATTACACATCTCCTTTCCTTAGCATCATAGTATTTTGCCTTTGTATTTGCCGTCAGTCGCTATTAAGCGCTTGAAAAAGTGATCATCAACTTTAAGCAGGCTTTGAGTCAGACAGACAGACAGACGAAATCTTCTTGGCGGTAAACTATTGTTGACAACACGTTGTCTTTTCGCATTATGTATTATTATTATGCCTGCGCTTGTTATACTTGTAAATAATATATTTGTAATTATGCAAGATCATTGCCATGATCTTTCTTATTTTTGTCGTCAACATGGACGCCGTTGACCTTTGCAAGTTCATTTAGACATACACAACAACCTTTTCTATTTATTATTTTTTCTTTAGAGTTTATATTTTTTGAGCTTCAATAAAATTCACGAAAAAAACATCCGGCTTAGAGTATAGCTAGGATTTATTATTTTAGAGTTGCTGAAGAAGTGACAAATTTTTAATTTCCCCCCTCGTTTTGCTCGTTTTATATTGCTGCAGCCTGTAGCTTGTGTAAACTGATGCCACTATGTATGTTTATATCAGTCGTCTGTTAGCTTTTATGCTCAGCTTATGCGATATATACGAGTACATGTATGTATACATATGTATGTATATGCAACAGGCAACAGCAAAGTAACATTTCTTGATCATGCAGAACTGAACTTGAGCTGACTGAAGCATGACATATGGTGCCATCTCTGTCAAAATGATCCGTTCCGATTCATCCCTTTTGCACTGTCTTAACTAATTATGCCTTGCGTTTGTGGTGTTGTTGTTGTTGTTTGCTGATCAACGCTAAATAAATATTATTATCATCATCAACGCCAACGCCAACGGCAACAGCAACGCAACGGCTGCAGGCGTCTCTTGGCCGGCCTGCAGTAATATGAATACTACTCGAATATCTCTTAAGAATCCTGCTGTACAATGCATCTTTTTTTTTTTTGTATCTTTTAAAAATTATTGCTATACTTGCACAATGTGGCGACAGGCATATTTAAGAATATGAAATACAATAAATTTTATTTATTGGAGGGTCTACAACAACAGCTGCGAACAAATGCCACCCGAAATATGCTTAAGGGTTACGTTTGGAAAAAGTTTGGCTAACCAAAATATAAAAATATATTTTTCATTTGTTCATACGCCTGCAACAACAACAACAACAATGGGTAATAGTCTAAATAACAACAACAGCAAAAATAATAAACGATATTGAACGCATGCGTCATAAAAAACAAATAAGAGAAGAGCACCAACAACAACAACATCAACGAGACTAAATGATTGGAGAGGCCGCATGCAGCATCTCATCTCATCATTATTTAACCTCAACGTACAACAATAAATTAACGACGACCAGAACCGAATCCAAACGAATCGAATAAAGCTCGTACAAGTACAAATTTGCATTCTCTCTTTATCAATTGAACTCTGCGTATACTCAGTAAATTTCTTTTTATACCCTGTATATGTAGGGTATATTAGGCTTCTACAAATGTATGAAACAAGCAGAAGAGGGACCCGCAGTATCGAATGCAATTGATACTAGGCACAGGGCATCCCGCAGCTGCGTTTACTCGATTGCAATGTTCTTTTTTTTTTTTGTGCGTAAGCAATGAAAGCGAAAGAGAATTAGCAACGGCATTCAGCATACATTTCTGATTGGTCAATTCTATGCCAAAACAAAATGGTCAACTTTAGCAGCATCCAATGATGGCGCTCAAAAATGCATTTGAACAATATTAGACAAATAAAAATATATAACTTTATTTTACAATAATAAAATAAATACGTTTTTCTTTTACTAAAGGTTTTTATCAGTAAACGCTTTTCAAGCCGATTCAAGCAACGTTCTAGCCTTTTATTATTTACTTTTACACCTTTTAAGATTATTTCTTCGAAGAAGATTTTAATCAATTTTGGTTTGGACTTTGTATATTTCTTTCTTTCATTTCTATTTCGTTTTCTTTTTAGGTGCAACATATGAATTATTGTTTTCAACACAAAAATTAATTCAATTTCCTTGAACAATTTGCATATTTCACATTTAAAGAAAGAAAAGAAAAGAAATGTTACATATGTGAAACACACTGATTTGTATCTGTAGCTGCTGCGCAACGATGAGAAACATACGGCACGGCACATTAAGAAGAAAATGAAGACGACGACGTAGTATTGCGCACAGGAAATCGATTATTATTTATGATTGCTGCAAGCTGGCATATAGCAGCAGACAGGAACAACAATGAAAAATTCGTGTACGTGTAACACGAAAAAAAGAAGATGTAGCTACATTTTAAGAACAATATTATTTTGGGCAGCATGGGAACTGCAAAAAACAAAACGAAAAACGAAGAACAATTGAACATAAAAGATACTTTAAGTATCTAGATACGTAGATGCAACATGATAATAAGAGCGAGCATATGCATATGTGCATTGCTCTTCTTATAATTGCAACGTACTTTTCTTTTGAGTGTGTTGTATCTTTTTCTAAGTATCTGCACTTAAGTTGCTGCTTGTATGGGAACTTGTATATATCAAAAAAAAAATATATATAAAACATCCGCTTCTGGTCGTCTACGTCGTCATCATTATTTTTGTCAAAGAATCCTGGCAGCGATTGAGTAATTCAAACTTGATACATACTAAAAAAAAATATGCTTTATGAAATTTGATACTTTTGTATTGCTTTAAAGCAGGCGAGGCGAGCACAGTCTGAAGTAGCGTGACTGTGAAGTGTAGCGAAATAAAGAGAGCTATAAGAGAAAGGAATATAATCGTGTACATGTTTATAAGAAAGTAAAACGTAGGCGTTCAACTTGCTACCTGGCAGGCAAAAAGGAAGAAAAAAAGTCAATAGTGCTGTCCTTAAGGTCGCTACTTATGAATTCTTTGTGTTTTTGTGAATACTGCGATCCTTTAAGACAAGACAAGCCACTTCAAGTCATATTACTTCGCTGGAAAACCACTTACAGCCGGCGACCACTTATGTCTAATGCCATTTTAACGGCAGAGGAAATCGTTGTCCTTTTTTTCCGTTCTTGAGACCATATCCTATTTCACAATTTTCTCACTAATCTAACAGAAATCAAGGTATAAACTTGCCGCGTCACTAATGACTGATGACGACGTTTGTTATTAATAATTCTTTTCTGGTATATACAAATGTTATCGCCTAGAAAAGTACCTACAATAATATTCTTTTTTTATCAATTTAATTTTCGCGTATGACTCTAGATAAGCATTTATTTGGTCAAAGAGCTTAAGTTGAGTCATTTTTTTTTTCTAAATTAAAAGTCGTACTGCAAATGTAAATATTGAAGATACAGAAAAGTATCTGAGAGATACATTTTAATGCAAATACACGTGTTTGTATGTGCTATACAGACTTGTCTTGTAAATTATAGTTTTTGTTGTTGCTGCTGCCTTGCGCAAAAACACCTGCAAGCAAATGAACAAGCGAACAGCATGGCATGCAACGTCGTCGCTGCGCAGTCGCTTTGAGTAGCTCCAAGTGCTTGTTTTGTAGCTTTTTTTGCGTCTTGCTGTATCTACTTCTTTAGTTTCAGTTGTTACCACTTTTATTTTTTTTATGTTTTATGTTTTGTTTCTCTCGTTGGCATGAAATAAAATCTCACGCTTCAGCTGCGTATGAGTTTGCAAAATGCACGCAAGCGAGTAAACTTAACTTGGCCAAAAGCAGAGACGAAAAAAAAAAAAAAAAAAAAAAGAGAACCAAGCCAGCCAACAAACATAAACAAAAACTAAATAAAAAAAAAAAAACATTATAAAAACAATAAGAAACTCGGTCGTTGTACTTATGTAGGTTTGTTTATTTTATTTTTTCTTCTTCTTTTTTTTTAGTTGTAGTTGTAAGTCGCTGCAAAAAGCTAAAGAAAATACAAAAGCACAGAAAAAAAAAGAAAAATAAGAAATAAAAAGGAACTAGTTAGCTTGCACTCTGAGTGACAACTGAGGCAACAATTTTCATTAAATAGTTTTTTTTTTTTTTTAATATTAAAGTGGCCAGACGCGCCGAATTTTGATCGAAGTTGATTTAATAAATGTCATTTAAAAATAAAGCAGCATCTGCGCAATCTGTACTTCAATTTACTCAATTCATACACACACAAACACACACACATACAAGTAGAAATCTTCTAAAATACTTGTCGACAGTCAGAGAGACATATACTACCTGTAAAAGGAATCACAATCCTGCTGAGTACTATAGACAACAACAAAAACCAAAATTTGAACGATGCCGAACCAGCCACAGGTAAACAAAGACTCGACAGGTAGCGTAGCGTAGCGTAGTCAAGGTGCGTATATAGTACACAATACTATGAGATGAGATACTGCTCCATGGGAATTTACGCTTTAAGTAAACCTGTTTCAACGTAGCAAACAATGCCAGTCTTTCATTCAAAAAAAAAAAAAAAAACAACAATCACAAAGGGAACCTCGACTCAAAAGTAAAGAGAAGTGCACAGCTAAAGGAACAGATGTCCATTTCCTCCCTCAACTATATAAAAAAAAAAAATAAGATAAATCTCTTCTGAATATGAATCTCGTTTTATCAATTTTTGGAAGTGATCTTCTGCTTCGTGTGATCAAGCAAAAAAAAAAAAAAAAAAAAAACAAATAATAAGAAAAAGTAAAATGAAAAAATGGCACAGAAATTTTAGGGATCTTGAATTATATAGTATAATTTAACTTACCTTTCATATCGCCATGATCGACATAGCCAGCATTGAGTGCAGCTGCACTCAAATTGGCCAGGACGAGCAGCAAAAACGAAGTAATCCAAATTTTGTGCTGCATGATCCTCATCATCAATTTATGATGCTGCTGCAGCTTAATAGATGTTTTGTTTATTTTGATTTTTTTTTATATAAACCAAGTTTAGCTAACAAAATGCAAATATGTAATTTTCTGAGCACTTCACAATCCAACAAGGGGAAAATATTTGTTTACGTTATTTTAGCTGAGTTTTGTAATTTTTTTTTCCTTTTCTTTTTGTTGCTTTTAAATGGCGCTTATTGTTGCAACATTATACAATCGGATTTAGCACAATTTATTTTATGTGCATTTTTTTATTTTATTTTTTTATTTACGCCAAGATCATCGCTTCGTTGACTTTGATCTGGCTGATATTGACATTAAATCGGTTGACATGTTTATTGTTCTTTTGTGAATATTTAGTCGGTAATCAATAAATAAAAATGCTATGATTTATTTAAAGCGTATGTGCGCGCGTTTTAAATTTCGTATTGGCAACAACAGCCAAAAAAAATAACAAAAAATAAATAAAAATGGTAATAAGCCCAATTATTATGAAAAGAGCGTTAATAACTCGACAGCAACAGCGACCCGACACGACAGACAGCGAACGATCGCGAAATGTATACTACGAATAAAACAACAAAAAAAATCCAATTTGTTTTTGTTTTCGCGGAATCAGCAATGTTTGATAATGACAATATTGTTTTTCACTTATTTATTTATTTATTTATTTATTTTATTTCACTTTATTATTTTAAATCGGCCATAATATTCTGCCGTAAATAAAGCGCGAACCGAAAAGCGACGTCCAAACGCAGCGAACGATCGGAGACAACAAAAAACCATTGCTCTGAGATTGTATTAGCACAGGGCAGTCCAAGTCCAAAGACAAGGCACTTCAACTATTACCGCAAGCGCCAAATCGGTTTTAGTTGGAATTGGTCATGTTGAAAATACCAACGCACGGTCCAAGCGGGTATTTATAAAGAATTTATTAGAACGTGCGGATAAACCGACGAACACATGCTAAAATTAAACGAAAAATAGGGAAAGTATCAAATAACTGAAAAATAATTAAACGGAACATTACGTCTGCCAAAAGTTCTGGTATATTTAGGCCCCGAGGTCATGAACATTTACGCGAGCACATGCCTGATCACATTTTCTGGTATTGATCACATTTCTTGGTATTTTTCCGGATTTCGGATTTGGATACATTTTCGGTATTTCGATCACAGTGCCTGGTATTGTGCGAGTCGCCCTGTTGAGACATTGACTCACCCGTAGAATGTATATGGGTCACCCTGTAAACAGTAACGGTCGGTCACATTTTTCCGGATTTATTTTTGATCACAGGTTATCGGTTCGCTTTTAGTGATATCGGTCCGCTTTTAGTGTCATCGGTCCGTGATCACATTTTCTGGTATTGATCACATTTCTTGGTATTTTTCCGGATTTCTGGTATTTGTGATCACATTTTCTGGTATTTTTGATCACAGTTTCTGGTATTTTTCCGGATATGTTATCGGTTCGCTTTTAGTGATATTGGTCCTATTTTAGTATGTCATCGGTACGCGTTTAGTGATATCGGTCCGCTTTTAGTGTGCTATCGGTCCGTGATCACATTTTCTGGTATTTTTATGCTGGTATTATTTTTTGTTGGTATTAAATTTTATTGAATTCGGTTACACTGCACTTACTTGACGAAGAAGCCGCTTTAGCCAAATAAGAAATTGAGGAAATAAATAAATAATTTAGTTTAAATAAATAAAAGATAAACAACTCTAAGACACTATTAACTAACGTAGAAACTTTGCAACGTTGCAATGGCCTTTAGTTTGTGCAAGTAAGTATTTCATTTGCAGCTAAGCGCATACTTTGAGGTTAAGTGTGTGTGCCGCCAATAAGAAACAATCGCTATGAAACGTTTAATAAACTTTTTTTTTTTAGTTACAAACGAAGTCCCGGATACGCCGGTAATATCGCCACACTCTGGCGCTGTGTTTGAGAGACGTATAATTGAGAAGTATATACTGGAAAATGGTTGCGATCCAATTAATGGCAAAGACCTAAAAGCCGAGGAGCTTATTGAGGTAAAAACGCCACCAATAGCCAAACCGAAGCCGCCAAGCGCAACCAGCATTCCAGCAACATTAAAAACAATGCAGGATGAGTGGGACGCCTTGATGTTGCACTCATTTACACAGCGACAACAATTGCAGACGACACGTCAAGAGCTGTCTTATGCATTATATCAACATGACGCTGCATGCCGTGTTATAGCGCGTTTAAATAAGGAGGTTGCGGCGGCACGTGAAGCGTTGGCGACACTTAAACCACAGGCAGGCATTGGAGCTGCAGCAACGGCGCCGACAACAATACCACAACCGGCTATTGCAGCAGAGGCTGGTGGCAGTGCATCACAGCCAATAGAGCAGGCCGGTATGAGCGATGAAGTCATACAAAAACTTCAAGACAAGGCCACAGTACTGACACAAGAGCGTAAAAAGCGCGGACGTACTGTACCCGAGGACTTGATAACGCCGGAACATGTAAAAACATTCATGACGGTGGCTTCACATGCCGGTTTGCATTCGGCTTCGGTGCCCGGTATTTTGGCACTTGATATAAACAGCGCTGATCACAGTAAAATACTAACGGGTGGCAATGATAAGAATGCAACTGTTTTCAATAAGGATACCGAACAAGTGGTTACCATACTTAAAGGACACACAAAGAAAATAACCAAAGTTATTTATCATCCCAATGAGGACACGGTTATTACTGGTTCGCCGGATATGAATATACGCATTTGGCATGTGCCCACATCGCAAACACAACTATTGTTGCGTTGTCATGATGGTCCGGTTACCGGTCTCTCACTACATCCTACAGGCGATTATATACTTTCGACTTCGTCGGATAAACACTGGGCATTCTCTGACATTCGTACTGGTCGTCTATTGACAAAGGTAATAGATACCGCTGAAGTTGGTCTGACTACAGCTCAATTCCATCCGGATGGTTTGATTTTTGGTACTGGCACAGTAGATTCGCAAGTAAAAATTTGGGATCTGAAAGAACAGACGAATGTGGCTAATTTCCCTGGACACACTGGACCCATTTCGGCAATATCATTTTCAGAAAATGGTTACTATCTGGCTACGGCTGCTGACGATGCTTCCGTTAAGCTATGGGATTTGCGTAAGCTTAAAAATTTCAAAACTATACAACTTGACGACGGCTATGAGGTACGTGATCTGTGTTTTGATCAAAGCGGCACATATCTAGCCATAGCCGGCACGGACGTTAGGTAAGTAAATAATTCAAATTAGATTTCAAAAAATGATTTATTTTGCTTAATGGTTTTGCTTTGTACGTTGCTCCTGCAGCAGACGATGATGCTTCTTAAAATGCGCTAACCAGTTGTTTAAACGATTTTGTTTAACTAAAGCGCGTCGTGACATATCCTTTTCCTTTTGTAGACGTCGTCGGACTTCGCTTTCGATTCTACGCAGTTCACTCTGCGGCACTTTGTCCAGTTTACTAAGTAATTCCTTCAAAAATTATATTTTTATTAAACAAAAAATTTGCTTAATACTCGTAAACTACAACATACCATGACGTATCCTTGTATTTTCTGTACTTGCACAAGTGTAGACTCCTTTTCGCCTTCGTACTTTTTCGAACTTTTTTCATTTTCGAGCTGAGCATCCTCTACGGTACGCCATTGTTTTACTGGCTTCTCTGGTGTTTCTATTGGTTTTGTTTCCTTTTTAGGTTCTTCAGTTTTTCTTCTTCGCGCAATATGTCCTTCCGAATAACTGGTACCACGCTATTTAGTTTTATATTTACAATGCTAAAAATCAATACGTAAAAATTATTATTTTTATTTGAAGCAAACAAACAAAAAAAAAAAAAACGTACTCCTTTTTAAACTTTAACTCAAAGCCTTCGAAAAGCTTTATTGCGCGTGATTGCAAGCCTTCGACGCGTTTCTTCAGGAATCCGGGATCCTTAAGATAAACCGGTTGTTGCGTATGCCGTTGATACGTTTTTTGTGATTTGTCATGCAGTATACCAACAATATGATTCAATAAAGCTAGATGTGTAAAACGGCGATTGTAGTTGGATACTTTCATGCGCTGACGCTCGTATCCTTTAATCCAAACATCAGCATTCAAATGGTTACGTTTTTGTAAATATGGACGAACTACACTTTCCATATATTCACGAACTTGACGCACCTCTTCCAAACCGGCTGGGTTTTTCTCACTTATTACAAGTCCTACAATGTTAGCAGGCATCTGAAATTTATTTTCCGCGTCTTGCTCGTCAATAGTATCGTCAAAGTAGCTGATTAGCTTTAGTAGATACTTGAAACGTCCGTAGACTTCCTGAACTTCCATGAGCACACGTTGATGTTCAAGCTCTACTTCAGCCAATTCCTCTGAAACTTTGTTCTCTTTGAGTGCTTTTAGCTGATTTTGTGTAGTAAGCATATCATTGAAAGCTTCTATCTCCATTTTCTTAAGCGATTCGTCAGCGAGCTGCAAAAAAAAATAATTAAATCTTTTTTTTTCTACAAGATATAGTTTAAGTAATTGCCTTGTGAAACTCAAGCGCCTCCTGATAAATTCGATTCTGATGCTCCATTTCACGCTTTTTGTCGAGATACATTTCCTGCGTTGCGTAGTACATGAACTTGTTACGTGTTATATCGCGTAAACGTAGAATATCACTGAAATTTAATTATCCTAAAACAAATTAATTTAAAATGTAAAAAAGTACAAAAGTTTACAAACGTTTTCATGCGAAATTTTGGGCAAATACGCTGTTGACTTGCATCCTTTATGTAGTCCGGATCAATGGTGGTCACTACACATGGTGCACGAGGATTAGCCACTTGGCCACGCTAACAAAATAAATTATAATTTTAATTGTTTACGTAGAAAAATAAAAAAAATCAAAACTAAAATCACACCGCATTAAAATCCGCAATAGACAAGTTGAGTGGCTTTAATGCATCCGGATCAATCAAATCTTCAGGTTTAAAATAATCTTTTGAAAAAGAAGATTAGTATTTAAAAAAATTTTATGTATTTATGAATTTTTACCCTCAAATTTGCGATAAATTTTACGTTTAAATCTGCGCATTTTATTTTTATTTAAAAATATTTCAATTATTGATTACGTTGCTATGCAAAACTGTCGTATATAATTAATAATAATATATATATATATTTTTGTTTTGTTTTTCAGAGTTTACTTATGCAAACAATGGCAGGACTTGCGCATTTTCAATGACCACACCGCGTTGGCAACCGGTGTGCGTTTTGGCAAACATGCGCAATATCTTGCCTCGACAAGCATGGATCGTACAATGAAAGTCTACGCCATCGAATAGAGAAAGGCGGCACTTCTTTTATTTTTAATCTTTAAAAAACCTATTGGAACAACAACTATAAACGTAAATTAAGAATAAAATGTAAAAGTTCAAAAATGATTAAATAAAATTAAAAAACTCTGACAGGTGTAAAATGTGTATTTTTAGCAAATGGCGTAGTTTATTGTTAATGTACAGCCCTAAGGCGTATCTAAAAGATTAATGAGAGATACTGAAAATATTCCTTTTACAGAAGTTAGATTTGTTTCTGGCATTTAATTAATAATATTTTTTTATTGTATTAGATCGACTTTATTCTTAAATTTACGTTATTTATGTATAAGTATGTTTATAAAAATAATCTAGATGCATATTGTTAAACAAAATACTACGAGGCTGATATTTGCTTTAGTGGACCCTCTAAATATGCAGCCAAAGCCATTGTCTTCTGCTTCAACATGCCAAGACCAACGTTTTCTTTAGCGTACAAACAAAGTAAGACACTTGCAACCTAAAAATACAAAATGAAAAAGTAAATAAAAACCAATTCTATATATTGAAGCACCATAACGCGCGTACCTGTGTAATGGCCACATGACCACACTCGCAATCAATAAGCACAAACGTTAGACGATCCTCACGGAAAGCATTGCGTCCGTGCTTCTCATAGGCTGCCCAAATATTACTAGCAATGGCCGAAGTTATGCGTGCATCCTTATCACCATATCCGGAGTAGGCCAATAGTGCGCCTTCTTGACTCAGCAAGCTGCAAGTTGTCGTTGTAAGAAAATATTGTGAAATCAAGAAAATAATGAATAAAGTCTTACAGCGTATTCTCAACACCACCGGTATTGGCCTGGCTAAGCACTTGCGTTAAGGCTCTGGGCTTTAACATTTTATAATAAATTAAATTGAATAAATTAAAGAAAGGACGCACAACAAATAAGAAATTTGCGTCTGATAACAAAATGTCTGCTTCTTCTTTTTCTCTCTCTCCTCTTTTACATTTTGATAGAAAACAGCTGATATGCTGTGAGATGTGCAGCACTGCCAGTATTATATTTGAACGATTTTCCGTTACTTTTTTAATTTCGAAAATATTTAAATTGATTGACACTAAAAAAAAAATAAAATATATAAATTGTTAAACTATTATTAATTTTTTAAAACAATATAAGAGTTCTTATTTCTTTACTCTTATATATATTACGCTCATATAAAGATTCTCAAATGAATCATTTTAATGAAAACTCCATTTTTTGTTATCAAATAAACCAATTTAGCTTTGCTAAACCTTTTAAATTATGCATTTAAATTCAATTATATACATAAATGCATTTGTTCTTAAATGAAATTTCACTTAAAAGCAAATTAACGTCACGCGTCATGCTAATGAGCATCGAATTTATTTTCACAATGACGTCATTTCCGTGACGTTCAAGCAGACACACACACACATACACACCCTCACAATACTTTAAATCTGGGTCAATAGACGCTTATTTTATTACGCAGTGCTTCAAAACTGCATTTTTCATTTCTAATCTACTGCGTAAAAAATAAATAGGAGAGAAATCCACCACCATAATGTGCAGCAGCAACAAACATGAAACCAAAACAACCACGAGAAATGCGAAGCAACAGTGTGAGCTCAATTTTCCAACAATTTTATATATTATTTTCTCAATAATTTTTGCCGATTACAAAATTTCTTCAAAGTTGTTTTGGAGGCAAAAACAAACTAAGTAAGATGGCAACGAAAATTTTAAACTCTATCAATAGTGTAATAAGCTCTATACTCTTTTTCACAAGCTTCGCAATAACAAGCTTAGATACACTTTTCATAATTTGTTTAAAGTGCATCAAAAAAAAACTCTTGCGCTATACAAGACCAAGGATATTTTTGACTATCTTGTCCTTGGGTGTACTATATATGTGTCGTCGTCGTCGTCGTCATTCAAAAATCTAGGTCATGTGTGTTGCCAAATTTTTGTTTTGCTCCGGGTTTCGCTGTTACTGCGCAGCAACAAAAATATAAACTTAACCTTGCCGGGTGTTGCTAGTAAAATGTTAGATTTAAGGATTAAATGCAGAAGAAAATCTAATATATTATTATTTATTTGTTTTTTATTATAATATATATATTTTTTAATATGTAATTCGAAAGTTTAATATTTTAAATTTGAATAACAAAAAACGCAATGAATTTATACAACAATTTTTTTTTAAATAAGATTTTGGCTTTCAAATATAAGCAGCACTTTTGTCTAAAAAAAAAATTTAATCAGCTTTTGCACAAAAAGGAAAATATAAAAGGGCATGAGTATCATGTCGAGTACTTTAATTGTAAGCGAATAGTTAATTCATTTGATTTCTATTTAGTTTAGCTGTTATTAATATTATTTTTTATATTTATTTTTATTGCAATTCTATTAAATATTGAAAAAACTTTAAGGGAAGTTGAATGAAAAAAAAATTGCATTGCTTTGAAGTAGATATAAAGAGCTGCAGTGTATAGCTTACATTTAGGCGTATATCGGCACGGATCTAACTACCTACTTATTAATCTCATCACGTATAAATGACACTCAAATAAATATATAAATTCATATAAATATACTCATATCGCAGCGCAATATTTAAATTAAATATACGTTCGTATTTATGTATATGTAGATGTATATGTATATGTTAACCTAATTATAAAAAACGCTTATATAAGTTAGGCTAGGCTTAATCTTGTGGTTGCGGCTTTACTAAAAAATATCAACAATATATATCGTTATTTCATTTCATTTTCATGCTCATCATCGAACTCAATTGATGTGCACGCGTGGACGCTTGTTAAACAAACTGAAGCTTGAATCACTCTGATGCTCTGATGTCTCAGTTTTGCACGCTGGCAAGCGTCTAACGAAGTTCATTGGTATTCCTTGCCTAAGCAATTGATTACGACCGATTTTGTCGAGATTATCATTATAATATGTTATGGCATCCCAACACATTTCACTTAGTTTTGGTATTGTCATCCACATTTTGTAAAGATGATTTCTTCGGTGCATATTTTTTTCATATTCAATGCCACCAAAAATGTACATGCAGCCATTATTCGAATGTGCAGCCGAATGGAAGTAAAGTGGCTTTGGAAGTTTTGCAGTTTGTATACGCGTCCATTGTTTTGTAGCCAAATTTAATTTCCATAAATCGGAGAAGTAATTCGAAAAGTCACCCTGTAAACGTAAACGTAAATTAATTTAATGACAATTTATATACAAGTTCTAGAAGTGTTTTACTTACTTGCAGTCCACCTGTGATAAAAGCTTCTACCTCACCATTTGATAAGGTATGTTGCACACATGAAAAACATTTACGCGGTTTCGGATATTTTTCATCGTTTGTCAATGATCTATCGGGTATTGTATCAAAATAATCCCAACAGTTCTCTTTTAAATTATATGCAGGTATGCGTTGTAGATCATAAACTGAAAGTGAAGTGCCACCGCCTAATACAAAGATATGATTTCCATCATAAACAACCTCATGACGATAGCGTCCCTCCGGATCTTCACGCATTTCCGGACGACATATGTACACATTTTCCCAAACTCTTGTACGTAGATCAAGTCGGTAAACATCACAGGAATATTCATAGCCAGTAGTACCACCAATAGTATATAAATAATTATCATGTATCACAATTCCTGGCCCATACTGTGCTGCGGGTAAATCACCGGTAACCTTTAAACGAGAAACTGTCGAACGTTTTTGTTCGCTTGAAGTTGTCGTATATACATAGCAATCATTAGAACAGGATTCGCCAAAGGGATAGCCAGTACCGCCGTGAGACTGCAAAATAAGAAGAAAAAAAATATAATAATGGTATATAATATAAGGAGTGAGGTGAAATTTCACGGCCAATCGTTATTTAACTACCATAAGCATTTGGAAGACGAACGGACCACTATTTTATATGTTTAGATTGACAAACACACCCATAAGATATTAGCAATGAACAAAAATAAATAGAGCACACAAACGACAGTGAAGATCAATGCTGAATAATCTATATAAGCATGCATATATCTGTATAAATTTATCTAATGATATACATAAAAAAACATTATTTTATATCTAATTATGTACATACACACGTACCCCAATATGAACTTTATATATGATATCACAAATTGTAATAAAAAAATAAACAAAAGTGAAAGCCCACTCTGCTGCATTTAATTAGAAGATATTCTCTGATGAATTGCTTTAATCAAATGCCGTGGCGTTCCAACAAGCTTATCTCGTGCAGACTTAGCGGGAGGGAAATCTAGCATACATAGATTGTTCAGACAATGCTGGTGGCAGTGATGAGATACGAATATGGTATATTATTATTTATTTGATTTTCCAAAATGCTGACGAGACAGTTTAATGCGTGTCTGAATAAATGGGATAAGACATAAATATTGTATTATGGATAATCTATAATCTAAACGATTGATTTACAGATTATGATATAGATAAAAATGTATATCGCTTTGCAGTGATGATCTTCAGGTTGGTCAAATTTTCGGCTATTGTTAATTTATAAGATCTACAGAGCTTCTGTACCACTGTGTTTGGAAAACTAAAGGCCAATGAACGTAAACATACATACAAACATTAACAACAAACATACATACACACTTATATGTATGTATTAGTAAAATATTCAATTAAAATTAATTAAAGTTACAATATGCAATGCAACTATGGTTGAAACATAATTTATATATTTGACCATAAGAAATGCTATTGCGACTTAACCTCAAAAACAGAAAAGCGCGCGCTACTTCGTTCGTTCGTAGAAAGTTGGAAAACAAGTTGTTGCATATAACAAAGTAAAGCATTCAAATGAGTGTCTGTGAGTGAAGAAAAAAAAGACTACTATAAACTACGACGTAACTGATAAGCAAAGGGGCAGCCAGACTGCAAGGGAATTGATTAAAATACAGTTAAAAGACGCAAGAGATGCAGTGCAGCTGTGCGCAGCTGCCATTACTGCCATACTGCATACAAGAGATGAGATGATGATGAGAGCAGAAAGGAGAGTAGTAAACTTTGTTTAGAATGTGTAAATAAAGCGAGAGCTTGAAAAATCAAATAAAAACAACAACAACAACACCAGTAAATGCGTGCTGGTGTGTAGCATTGGAAGGGGTAACTGAAGCGCTACGGGTGTGGTTTTTTACGTCGTAATATATTTGTTGTTTTTGTTGTGTTACTACGTTTAGCGAAGCAGCATAAATAAAAGCAAAACAAAACATATAATAAAATAAAATATGATTCACATTTGCAATGTAACTAAGCAATTGCAAATTGTTTGTTGTTGTTTTTTGGTTAACCAAAAACAAGTTTCAAATTTCTGGCGTTTTGAAGGTCTTTAAAACAATAAACTCTCGCATCCAAGCAGCACAGGTGTCAATGAAAGGGCGTGAATGTTGCTCTATATACATATAATACGATTAACGATAATTCACAATACTCACAATTAAAACATTATTGTGTATTGCCAATGCATTTGAAGCCAGCTCTACGGGCATTTCCTTGGCTGTGTCCGCATTCATTTCTAGTTTCCAACGTTGCGTCGCAAAATTATAACTCCACAATTCCTGATACAACAGACATTGATTATTGAGTTCTGCAATTTCGGCGCTGCGCGGATTATAGCCACCAAGCGAATATAGATGAGAATCAGATGCTATAATGCGATGACCACTACGCGCCAATGGATATTCTCCAGGTTTATTTTTCGTTATAAAGTGTACTCGCTCCAGTTTTAATGGTTTGAACTCATATATCCATTTATTTTTATTTATTTCCGATACCTCTCGAACGAAAGAACTTATCGCTGATAATGTACTATATTGCGAAGAATCACTTGAGTACATTTCATCGAAGTCTTCATCGTCATCGTCGTCGTCATCACCTTCGCCTTCGCTTTCGTTTGCATTTTCCTGTTGTTGTACATCAGCTGGTGGTATTGCATTTTGTTGCTCCTGCTGTACATCCTGATCCATAGCGGCTTCATCAATTAGTTCCGGTTCTTGCTCCATATTGTTGTTGTTCTCCAGTGAATAATGCACGAGTTTTTGATATATAATTCGAAGTGTTGCAATAATAAAATATTTTAATTTAAGCAATTGTAATAATATGTCCATAACAGCTTTCGCAAATCAAAATATATAATTTGTGTTATTTAATTTTGTTTAAAACACAAATATTTTCGTTTTTTTTTTTTTTTTCTTTTTACGATAAATGTTTAAAAACGTACAAAGACGACAAGTAACACGCTCAGCTGTTTGCACCAAATTTGTACATTCACATTCACAGCTGCCATTTTTGACGTTCTCTTTTCAATTGTTATTCTGCTATATTCGATACTACACTATTCACATAAATACGTGTTAATCAAACTATGTTTTCTTTTTTTTAAATTTTTTTTCTTCTATTTTCATATTGAAAAGAAAAATAGTGTGCATATAATACACGACAAAAGATTCGAGGTTGCAAATACGACCTTCAGTGATTAGCACCTTGTTGTTTCTTCTTTTTTTTGATTTTAAATCCAAATAAGTGTTTAGTATGTTAAGCACTTCAATACTTTATTATCACTTCTTTACTTTTACACACACCGTTTTAGAGTATATTTAATTTTTTTCTATTTATTTATAGCCATACAGACACAAATGCACTGCACACACACGTATCAGCGCACACACTACGGCTACTGTTGTTGTTACTACATGCACAGCTCAGCTCGAAATGATGTTTTTACGCTCTTTACTATAAGAAATACAATACAATAGAAGAAAGTTTTTTTTGTTTCGTATTAGTTCGCTCTCTCACACATATTAGATTCTTAATGATTATGTATAAAAGTTTGTGAGTGTAAATAAGACAACACTAGAATTCTACCAAATTTAAACAAAGGAATTACTATGTTATGAAATACATAGAACATAGGGAAATGCGTGCATTAGAGACGTGTAAACAGCTGATTCTTGATTGTACTAAGTTAAAGAACGAGTCGCATTAAAAGTATGCGTACATCATAAAAATAAAAAATGTTAATGAGGGGTACCAACAAGATGATGGTTAATTAAATACATTAAACAACGGGGTTGTGATTTTAAGCTGAAACATAAAAAAAATTAGAGAACATCTATTAGTTTCCGTTAACATTTTTAAGCAGTTCGAATTCCTACATGTTTGTCAAGGGGCACATATCCATAAGACAAATCTTTCATAAATAAACTTTAAAAAATAATAAAATGTTCGTAGAAATTCGTAATGTCTTGAGTTTAGCTGAAAAGTCAAACATCACAGGTCAAATTATTTCATCCTGTACGAATTAGTAACATTAATAGTAAAATGCTTTTGGAATAAAATATTTTGCTGTACTTAAATGTAAAGTTCCGTTGTTTGACAAACCCAACTTTTTCAATTTCAATGTGAAAATTTTTTCATCGTGTAGCAGCAGCCGAATATGCCTGCAACAGCTGTAATGAATTTTTCTAACTTAATTTACAACACTTAATGTGTTATTCGAATTTCTCGAACTAAGCTTTGACATTTTTCAACACTTAAAAATTGAGACACCTTTACACTAGCGTATTATTTAAAAAAAAAAAAAATAAAAACAGTATAATATAATTTTAAAAGTAATTAATAATTAAATTGTTGACGTTTTAAAGATTTCATAGACAAAACAATTGATGAAAATTTAAATAGTTTGCTCAGTCTTGCAAAATATATTTGTTGATAACAGTATGATATGATAATGCAAATGGTTTTCTTTGACACATGCACGAAACAGCTGATCAAAACGATAAACCTGAAATTTGACATTTTAAAATAAGACTCAAAATTATATGAATTTTCGTAAATTTTGGCAGCCAACAAATTGTCTATACCCATTTTTGAAAGAAACAATTAGAAAAACTCTCCCGTGCTGATCAAAAGCGTGTATATACAATATATATATATATATACATACATACACATGTGTGTATGTATTCTGTGCGATATAAAATCAATGTTTTTTGTACGTTAATTAATTTTAGTTCACTTCGTATTTCGACGACCGACAAACAGTTTGAATTTGGCACTCAGTCAGTGTAGACGGACGCAGTTGCAGTCAGCTCTGGCGAGCCATAACCAATCGAATTGTTGTTATAATTAATGTTATCATTATAGCAGTATTGTTATAATTGTAATAAAAAAATGTTTTGCTTAAAGCATGAAAAACTTTGATATTGAGCAATTCGGATGCTGAAAATTTTTTCGCAAAGTTCTGTTAAAGTTAAAAACAGTGTTTCTATTTGTGTTTCCATTTTATTTTTTCCTATGTATTACAAATAAATTTTTCGCTTGCAACAACCCTCTCTCGCGCGCTAATACGATAAAGACGAGACGACAGCAACGTGAAAAGCATGAAAGCGTGTTCATATTTAAATTTTTATTTGGTAAAACAGCGTAAAATGGAAATAATGCTATACCAGCAAATATTTTTATTATCCAAAAATATAAACTAAATTGCATAGAATTGCTAAAGCTGATGATAACTGGCAACACAAAAAGCGGCTTCAAAGCGATTCATAGCAAAAGGCAAAGTAGCAGGCAGCAGACAACGTGCATAACCTAGAAAAGCCAAAAAGAGCGCGTAGGAATCTCATACATACACACACAAACAAGTAGTATCATTTGAGTGAGTTTATTTTCCTGCGCAGGCTCCGTGCAAGGACAAACAAATATAACACAGCCAGACAAACAGGAAGAGAAAGAGCCCAATCAGCTGTTGCGCGAATGGTCGCTACGAAAATTCTACCTGTAGAAAGCAGCAGCAGCAGTAGCAGTACGCAACTCAAAAATTTATCAACGCAGCAGTTCAATTCTTGTGTTTCGATGGAGGAGCAGCAGGTACAAAAAAACGCGGATGCTAGTAGCACTAAACAAAATATAAAAACAACAGCAACAACAGTGACAATTGACCAAGTGACTCTGGAGAAGCAACAGCAACAGCAACACAAAAAACCAAGGAAATGGATAAAGCAAATTCACCAAAAACCAAATCCACGTCAATCATTGAAGTTGGCCAAAATGAGTACGGCCGCAGCAGATAATAAACGTGTCTATAAGATTGTGCTAACTGGTGGTAAGTTAACAAATAATTATTTATTATATATACACAAAAAAACAAATAAAAAAAGAAAAGAAAAGAAAAATAGATACTTTGTTAGTTTCCAACTAGATACACATTTGTACACCCACCACATAAATACATAAATATGTACACTGATTTTTCAGTATCTATCCGGGCTACTGATTATTTTCAAGGCTACACACGCTACTGTGCAACGCAACTGTGTCTATGTCAAGGTCGCAAGGCTGCTGCAAGTTTCTGCAATGCCTTTGCTGCTGCATGCATGCATGCATTTGAAATCCTTATCTTTTCGCTTTGTTTTTATTTTTATAAAAAATTATTTAAATATATTTATTTAATGCACTCATGTAAGTTTCTACATATATACAACACGTGCTTTTCTCGAAATGCTTCTTTAGGTAATTTTATTTCAATCATTTTTTTCTTTTTTTTGTGTTATAAATATTTATGGCGCCCCACACGAAGAACCTGTTTATTGTATTAGAAACGTAAAAACTTGTTATCTTCAAATTTCTAAGAACAAAATGGGAAGTACAGTGAAAAAACATTTAGCCACGTCTAAAAAATTTGAGATAACAGAATGAATATAAAAAAGAACCTATTCGATTATATTTATTCAAAACGCAATTTTTTTGGGTTTTTTTTTTTTATTTTTAATAATTGAAACTGTATCGATACAGCAAATTCCGTTAGTTCAAATGGATCTCAAAAAATGTTTAGTAGATAAAGCCACCATTTTAGAAATTTACAAGTACAGAAATTAGAAATATATAAGAAATAAGAATAGAGTTGATACCTTTTATGAGATATGTAAGTGTCAAAGGTTCGTTTAGAAGTCTTAGTGTAATGTTCAATAATAAAGTCTGTTTATTTTTTTACATAGACTCTTTCTAAAAGACATATACTCATAGCTGCGAATGTTTACTCTAGAGTTCTGCGGTACCTAATCAAGTCTTGCCTCTAATTTTTCAGCGTAAAGAAGTTTTTAAGATTTCCTTTTTTTTTTTTTTTTTTTTTTTTCAATCAGAGCAGGGTATCTATAAGTCGCACATAACTCTGTTTTTATTTTCTGTATATCAATGAATCAAATACAAATGTGTGTATATGTATTTTATCTCTATTCAACGCGTGTTTTGTACACTATTCATATATATAAACCATATATATATATGTATATCTATATAATATATTCTATATACTCACAAAATCATTTGCCCAAATACATGCATCTTTTGACCCTTATTGCTTCTCTTTACCTGCTAACTGTATACAATTGTGTAGATACAATATTTCAAGAATGCATTTCTTTTGAATTATTTCTTTTTAAAGTGGTTGAGTATTCTTATTGAGTCTACTTTATAAGTGTTAGTTGCCGTAGGAAAATTAATCCTAGGGAAATACACACTTTTGACATGCTTAGTACGTGTACATAGATAAGTATGTATATAAACAAATTTGTATTAGTTATGAAATGAGTCATAGTTTTATTTTGCCTCTTGTTGTATATTTTTTCAATAAAATTAATACTGTATTATCAATGACTTGCATGCGGTTAGGTATTATTAAAACAAATTAGTTGTATGCTTATACGTGGTAGGCTTTTAAGTACAAAATAAATATGTATAAAACAAAACCGCTAAAGCTACAAAGTTTGGCATGTCATATTAAAATTCATTTATTGTTTTTTTTTTTTTTTTTTTTTAATTATAATAAGTAGGAGGTCAAATTGATCTTTTTTTTTTTTTTTTATAAATGTGCATTCTAAAAATCTGTTAATAAACTCCGATTTAGCCAAGAATGTGTTCTTTAAAAAGTACATTTTTATAAATTTCGAATTCAACGGCGTAGTTCCAAAGTTCAATGCTCTGTCTAGTCTTTTAATTTGAGACCGTAATATGGGATTCGTATTTCTTATACATAAAGCATATCATATTTAATTATATCAATTCGAAATTCCTAATAAAATGTTTCTTCTGAAATAACTTACAGTTCTAGACTATCAAAGTTTTGATTCATTTATTAATGCCAAAATTTAAAAAATAAACAAATCGTTTGAAGTTCTGATTTTAAGTTATTTTTCAATCTGATTGGTTCGATCTGACAGTTTCAAGTTTAGAATTTATTTAAATTGAATTCATTCTGTCATTATTTGTTTTAAGTCTGTCAAAATGCATATAAATAAATGCTAAACTTGAAACTGTCAGTTTGAACCAACTTCCACATGTATAAACATATAGAATACACAAAACATTTAGTTCTAATTGAATTTCCAGTTATTGCAAGTATGTGTATACATAATAGCTACAATGATTCAAATAAAAAACAAACAAAAAATGAAAAGTATTGAAATTGCTCAATTCACGTCAATTGTTATTAATTATTTAAATCATTTCTGTGCGTCGCATTTTGAAAAATTGAGTTGGCCATTGACTTTGACTGTGCATTTCGAATATGATTTAATGTTCGATACTATTGCATATTGACATAAAACATAACTAACTGGCTTAAATGTAAGGAAATTGCATTGAATAAATAATGGCAACAACGACCAAAGTCGACCACAGTCAAGGTCAAATAATTTGTTCGAAAAAAAAAAATAAAATAAATAAGAAAAAAAGAAAAACATTTGCTTCAATGTGATTAAATTTAACGCACACGCAGCCAAAAAACACAATAAACTACGTCAATGAAATGTTTGTGTTTTTTTTTTTTTTATAGATTCTAAAAATTGTTTATATTAAAATTGATTTTCTCTGTTTACTGTATTCCATTTGTTTAATCGAATTATTATATTTAATAACAACAATTTTATTAACGCATGCGTTGTATTTCCTCTTATTTCGCAGGTCCATGTGGCGGCAAAACAACCGGGCAGTCGCGTTTGTGTACGTTCTTTGAAAATCTTGGCTGGAAGGTAAGTTGACAGTTGTGTTGTGTAATAACAACGTTTGAAATTGTTTACATTTTACAGTAGAGACTCGTTTAAATGTATTTTGATAATTTTAAACATAATTAAAATGACTTTGTCCGTTCCGTTATATATATAAGTGAAAATAAGAATCGTACAAACATTTTCTTTTTTGACTGTATTTGTTCTAAACTTACAATAGTGTTTATTATATTGAGTCTTTACTGTATTATTAAACTACAACATTTTTTTTTGTTTATTTTTTTTTATTTAACTTTCAATATATTAGCTTTAGTTTCCAATTTGCATATATAATTTAGTAGAATTGGGTTTAGTTAGAAAGTTTAATTTGTTTATTTTTTTCGGACTATTTAAACAATTTTTAATAATTTAGTTGGGTTCTTTGGTCTTGATTAGTGCAGTCTTGTAACAAATAATAAAAAAAACATAAGAAACGGAATTTATTTTTCCTATAAAATCCTGAAACCAAAAACAACGAAATGAGCATGTTCATATTTTCAGGTATTCCGTGTGCCTGAAACGGCTACCGTACTTCTCAGGTAAATGCCTTTAAAAACAAAATGAAAACCAAAAGCAATTTAATTAAACATAAAAAAATCAAATTGTGTTTAATTGCTGGCAAAAAAAAAAAATAATTTAAAAAAATGTATAAAAGTATATAACTATTTATGTACTCATTTAATTGCTAATTTATTTTTGTACAAAAAAAAAAAAATACATTAAAAAAATATTTTAGTAATATTTTGAGTAGATTTATTATCTATATACAATATTTCTTTTCAAAATGATGCTGCATACAATTTTCGTTTGTATTGTTTTTGCGGCATTTAATAATTTTTAAATGTTTTAAATATTAAAAAAAAAAAAAAAAATAAATCCATAAAGCTCTGAAAAAATTTTCAATCAAAAAAAAATGCTAATACTTTTAATATTTTCTTTTATTTTAAATAATATAGTGGTGGCGTTAAGTTCTCCGATCTCACAGAAAAAGAGGGTAAGTTAAATATAATTTTTTATAATTTTATTTATTTTTTTTTATATATATATTTTTTTTTTTATACAAAGTCACATAAAGTGAATTAACATTGCAAACAAGTAGACTGAATGTACTAAAAATACATTTACGAAACCAAAAATTACATTCACTCATTTCCCTTAAGTTGACATTGTTTTTTTTTTTTTTTAAATTTTTACATTTGTTGCCAATTTTTAAGCTGCTAGTTTAATTTATTTTCATTTACTTTCTTATGTTGCTAAGAACATTTATTATGCATTTATTATAATATATAAAAATAAATGTATACATTATAATCTTTGTACAAAAGCAAATGCATTATTAACCTTGCAAATAATATAAGAAATTTGTTCATTTTCGTTCATTAAATCATACTGCTTGCCCAAAGTTTATATACATATATAAAGTGTAGTAGTATACATATTGTATTATTGATAGTTTCGATTTTAGGTTATGTACTTGAGTGCTAATTTTAAAAATAAATACAAAAGTATCACATGCGTAGACATGCCAAACAAATGTGCTGCACAAAAAGTTCTTCAACGCAATGTGAAAAAAGTTCTCCCACGGTCAGACAGATGCAGACAAGACAGATTTGTCACATTTAGATCGTGTGTGCTTCTTAATGATACGTTTTTATACTCTTTACATACACATCAAATGTGTGTATTACTAATAAACTTAAGTTTGTAACATTGATAGTTTAATTAAAATAATCGAGATATATATATCTATAATAAGAAGAAATGTTTTCTTTATTATCAAAATACGTAGAAATAGCTACAAAACTAAAGTAACATATATAGCATATGCCTATGTATCGAATCTAACTTTCAATCATGCGATATCGATAACAGCTATAAAAGTATCGATTTGACAATGTATCGGTATTAAATATTTAGTACAATAACCAAATACTTTAGAGTTGTACTTATGTATTACCACAAAAACTCGCTTTTCACATTTAGATAGTTACAAAAAGCTCTATTTTTTTTTAATGTATAATATCCTCGGCTTTAGCAATCTAACAATTTCTTTTATTTCTTTTTTATTTTTATTTTTTTTTTCTGTATTACATAAAATATTAATTATGTCTTTTGTTTTTATAATAGATTGTCTATTTGAATATTGCGTGTTTTTGCACAGTTAATGTAAATTTAATAGAACTTTCGAGTCTTTTTTTTTTTTTGGTTTTTGTTTTTTTTCTTCTTGCTTTTTGACTAGGCCAAATCGAAAGCGCAATATGTCATTTCAAATTTTGAACGTTTACTTCACATTTAATGTAGTTTTTATCTTAGTTTAAGTCACATTCAATTAGGTAAATTTATATCAAACTCATTTTCTTCTATTCGTGTGGAACGCTAAAGTGTACTCAGTGTATTTTTTCATTTTTATGACATATTCGCTGAGCAATTTGACGTTGAGAAATGAATTTATTGTTGATAAATATTCAGCTAAAAAATAATGATATAATTATGATCGATTATGAGCATGTTTCGTGTTTTTTTTTAATTTTTAAAATTTATTGTAAAAGTAAAAAAAATACATTTCGAGCATTAATTAGCAAAAATTAATTGATTATAAGTACCGGAAATAGTAATATTAGAATGGGGTCGTTGGAAACGTTGAAGTTGCTTTCTAAATGGCTGCTTATTGTCCTCGCTACACTGAAGAAACTGTAGCGCTCATATAAAGGGTGTTTCATTTTAACGCACTATTTGTTTCTTTTTTACGAGTACTGTTTTTTGTTATAATTTTTCAAAGTATTAAAATCCAAAAAAAAATTACACGTTTAAAGCAAAGATTTTTTTTTTTTTTTTTTTTTTCGTGAGCTATCTAAATTGAATTTACGTTTTTCTTTTGTATATTTCTATACATTTTATTTTTTTTTGTGTGTGTGTTTTTTGTGCCACGAGTTGACTTTTTCTTTGTTTGTTTGAGTGTTTTTTTTTTTTTTTTTTTTTTTGATTTTTATTGAATTTAATGCCATTTGTTGTTATTTTGAAAAGTATGTGAGAGATTTAATTGTCGTCATGCTCAATTATAGCGCGCGATACACGTCGTATACATTCGTCAACTAGTAGCAATGGCACTCTTCTCTCTTTCTGTCCATCTCAACTGTTATGCGAGTTTTTTTTTTCTGTTGAGTATTTTTAGGAAAGCAATTTTGTCACATGTTCTTGTGTCATTACTACAATACTTCATGCCATACTGCCTGCATTACGTACATAGAGAATTGTTTTTTTCTTTTAATTTCACAACTTTGTGTATGTTTATTTTATTTTGTTATTAATTTATTATATGAAGCTGATTTTTTTTTTTTATTATTATTTTTTTATATACAATATTATTTTTTTTCTTTATTTTTTTTTTCTTCGTATCTTTCGAATATATACATAATCATACTACGTATATCTTATATACTATAAAAATTCACTACGTTGATAACACGTCTGCAACGTCTGCATTACCCCTTTAGACCCACATACGCCGAGTACATTCGTTTATAAAGATCTACCCTTCGCTGCACCGGAACATAGTCTTATCGATTTGACTGCATCCTGTCCACGTTGCCTAGCAAACGCTGCCTCAAAGCCAAACGGCAGCGAAGGTGAGTGTGCACCGCCAACGTACAAGATACAAAGATACTTTTTTTTTTGAAATTCATTCAATTGATCATCGCTGGTTTATTTTATTTGTAAGTTAAGCAGAAAAGTATAAAACTCTACGAAAAAGAGTATTTCTGCTTGACTTTAAAATGGCCTCTGTTTAATTTATTTGTTTTTTCTTTTTAAATACTAAATTAGCGTTTTTTCTAATATTTTCAAAATGTTTTTTTTTTTTTTTGTTTGTTTTTTTTTTTTTTTATTTTTTTATTATTTTTTTATTTTTTATTATTTTTAATTTTTTTGCTGTATTTGTTTTAATTTTGCTTTGCAGCAACGAAACCATAGAAATAGTTAAATGAATTATATAGAAATTTGTGTTCTAACAAAAGTTTTCTTTTTTTTTTTTTTTGTGATTTTGCTTTTGTTGTGTAATTTTTTTTTAAGAGATTCAAATTTTTTTTCTTTGATGTTTCTTAATTTTATTTTTTTTTTAAATTAAAAAAAGTGTCATATGCACTTAAATGTTTGATGACAGAGCGAAAATATAGTTTAAATGAATTTTAAATCAATCCTGGATGTCACACAAAATTTCTTTTGGTTGTTTTCAAATCTCTTTTGTTATTCGTTGAAATAATTATAATAATTCGCACTTAGTTTAAACAGTGTTTATTTTTTTATAAATACTGCTTGAAATAATTGTGAATTATATTCGTTAAACAAATAAACGACATAAGAGTTTTTAAATCAACCCAAAGTGTGTTCTGTGTGACACCCCAGTATAAGTTTGAAAAAGAAAAATAAGATCAAGAAAAGCTTCGTTTTATTTTTTTGCTTAGTCAAATGTTTGTTTTAAACAATATGTTCGTTAGTTTATATTTGTACATGTGTGTATATACTCTGCACATATGTAGGTATATGTATATAAATTTGTACATACATGTCTTGGGTGTTTGTTTTTCTATATTTTTTATGTATTTATTATTTTGTTTATTCCGTTTAACTTTTGATTTTCTCTTATATTTTAATATTTGACACACTAAACTTTGATAGCTTATAAACTTGAAAATAAACAAATTTGATAGTCATGGCTTTGATAGGGATCTTTATAAAATTAAAGAACAATTCAATCTCGTAAGCTGTTATTAAAAACCAAAGGGCTCTGTCTTATTCCACAGCATCGTTAGCTATTTAAAAATATTTAATCAGACTAGCTTTCCTATAGTAAACTTCTATGTTATGAATTGATTTCAAGCTTTTTGGCTCTAGTTTATTTTATCATATTCTAATTTCTGTAAAATGAAATGATTTTCAGCAACTATGCAAATTCACTAAAATATAGTTTTACTGTGTATTTAAACAAAAAAAATATATCCAGCAACAATTATATATAAAGTCTGAATAGCTGCTAACTGGGGCACGCATTTTTATATTTTTAAAATATTTATATATATATATTTATTTTTTGTTTACAAAAATACAAAATTATTTGTATTTATGTGCCAGATACTAGATAAGATGTATTAAAATATTATTTTATATATTTTTGCGTCTGCGAAATTTTAAAATTTGTAAATCTTAAGCAAATTATTTTTAGTCTAGCACAAATTCATAATTTTTTTTTTTTTGGTTTTTTTAATTTTTGCTAAAATAATTCTTTTTTTTCATAAATAAAAATATTTGCTTGGAAAAAAAATTCTAAAAGAGAGAATTTGTTCGTTAAAAATCAAGCAAAAAAAAAAAAAACATACACTGTAAAAATCTATAAAGCAACTCAAAGATTACCAGTTTTTTATGGTTTCAGGAATTAAATCACTACATTTTAATTTGCAAAAACTAGTTGAAAGCGAATAATTGTTTATCAGTAATGGAAATTTTCTTATCGCTTCCGATTTATTAAAAAAAAAAAAAAAAAAAAAAAAAAAAAAAAAAAAAAAAAAAAACAAAACAATAATAAAACTAATTTTTACAAAAAAGAAATCTTACAACCTTGATTATAATCAGTGAAACGCAAAATTGTATATGCTTGCTTTGTAAAAAAAAAAGATAGAACCACCTGTCAGCCATATAGTTTCGTATGAAATAAAATGCATTAAATTATTAAACTATGAATGAACTTTGTTTATTGATTTTGTTTATAATCGATACAGACAGTCACATATGCTTATATAGGTTTTATGTAGCTGCATAGACAACAAACGATCGATCCCTCTCTCTCTCTCTCAATATTCCAAAGTGTATCTACGTTTCAAAATTTGGCAATACGAAATTTTGCGCTGGAACGCTGCCCAAAACAATTTATTTTGACATTGTTTACAGCAAATCATGTGCCCTACGGTTTCTCTCTGGCTGCGCAAAAAAGTAGGCGTGACATCACGTGTCTTTGCGCGTTTGTACGGTTGGGTTTAAGTAGTACAATAAATAAAATCGTTTTGGTATGCTCTCTGCTGATTGTTGTTAATAAAATTGTTTTTATTTCTCACAAAAACAACTAATAAGGTTTTTAGAGAGTTAACAGTTTGATGTTAATTATATTTTGTAAATTTATTATTATTTATATAAAGCTTTTCTTTATCAATTTTATTGATTTTGTTTGATTGTAGTCAATATTTTTTTTTTCTCCCAATTTTTTTTTATACTTTAAGCTTTTTGCAATTACCATATTAATCACGTTTGCAAATAGCAACAAACTAATGCCTGCTTCTTGAGTGTTAAAAACATTTCAATTAAATATAAAAAAAAAAAAAAAAAAAAACAATTTCATACTTGTGCGTTTGGCAAATCGAAAAAATGTGTGCACACTCATACAAAAATTAAAAAAAAAATTTTTAAAATCAATTTAGTTGGTCTAAAAATCTAAACAATTATGCCTTTTACGTGTAGGGTATTAAAAAGAAACTACGCAATAAACAAAACAATCGACAATAATAGAGGCAATTTGAAAAAATTTTTTTTTTTTTTTTTGTTTTTTTTGTTAGATTAAAATTTGCTAATTAAATTAGTGGAGAATTTGCAACAAACAATGACAAAAATAAAAAAGTTCACAAAGAAAAATCGAAACAAAACATTTGTAAAGCTGTCGTTTTATGACTAAATTTGTCATCTCTTCTCCGTCATTTATGACAAATAATAGATCACGAGAACCGGTAGTAAGAAATGCGCGTGTATGCCAATTAGAAAATTTATGACTTATGTAAAATATTTTATTTTCTCAAATTCTTTTTTTTTTTTACTAAAAAGTCAGAGACAAGCTGCTAATTTTTGAAGGAAAAAAATCTATAAAAAAAATTAAAATATAAAACGAAATGAAACATTTTATAATATGTAAAAATAACGAGGCGATTAAAATTGGAACGTTTTGTTTATTTCATACACACTTACTCTACATTGAGTATCAAATGCTGCATATTAGTTTTGTTGCAAGATTTGTAACCAAAATATGTGGTTTACATTTTAAGATTATTAATTTTTCATAGAGCATATAGAGCCATGGCGTAGGGACAGACACAGTTTCTATCTTAGCTCCCACGCATTACACTACAAAGTATATAAAGACCTACTTTTAGAAACTTCTATATAAAGAAGCACCAACGTTGCACCCAATGCTGTAAAGCGTATAAATTCTTCGTATACCATTTTCATTCGAATTTTCCTTATTATTTTCTATCTAAATAGACAGAAATTACTAGATGCTAGCGGAAAATGAGCCAAATTCTTTTCAATAGATTAAAAAAACAAAAAACAAACATGATGCAGTTAAAATTCGAGTATATTCGAAAATTTATTTTTATTCTTCAAATGTTATCTAACTGAAAGCAATGCCATTTAAAATGATTTTAATTTTATTTTATATTTTTATATATTATATATGATATATGTTAAAAATGAAGCAGAACTTTAACCCTTCTAGACTCCTAGACACAAAAAATCGTTATATGTAGCGTATATTAGTGTTTATATATTGTATGTATATTAGTAATTACAATTAAATAAATTTAAATAAATAAATATATTGCAATTCTAATGAAATATCATGAAATGCAATATCAGCGTTAAATTCAAATATTATAGTACGCCTACATATATTTTTTTTATCATATTTCACGTATCATTAGCTTTTATAAAATTTATTTTAGTTTACTTAAATAATATCATACCACCACATTATAGTATTTCAGTCGTATCATTCGTTTTTTTGTAAAATTATTATTAAAAAATGAATGCTACAGCTTTAAATTTCGATATATAAATTAATCAAATATTATATTTCAATTACAGCATTCAAATTTCAGGAGAATCTAATACGCACCATGGTACAAATCGAGAATACATATTTCGAGCTTGGTAATTCGAGTACGCGTAATTGTTTGATTATTTGCGATCGCGGCGTCATGGATGCCAGTGCATGTAAGTATTTAATTTCAAAAAAAAAAAAAAAATATGTACATATTTAATAGCTAATTAAATATATTTTTGTTTTATAGATATTTCCAAAGATAAATGGGACAAAATGATGCTTGCAAACGATTGGAATGCTATTGAAATGCGTGATAATCGCTATAATCAAATTTTGCATCTTGTATCGGCAGCCAATGGCGCTGAGGAGTTTTATTCGACAGAGGTAATTATAAAATAAAAATCTATATTAATTAATCCTAAATAAAATACAATTGTTAGGTTTGTGATAGAGTAGACATGTCCGTTCGAAATATAGTTTAGTATAGGAACTTTAAAATTCAAATCAAACTGATATTTTTACGTTTGTATATTATTTTTTGTTATAACTTGAAGAAAAGAAAGCGACACTATCAGGTAAAAAAAAATTACAAATAATTTTTAGCCGTTCTACAAGCTACAAATGTTTTTTAATGCTAGCATAATTTGACTTAAGTAGGATTTGCTAGCAGCATTAGGTTCCATAAGTTTCAAAACTTCAGACTTTTTCAACGCTGCTCATAAATATTCATATATATTTTTTTTTTATTTACCAACAGGATCATGCATGTCGTTCCGAAGGCGTTGATTTGGCACGTGAACTCGATTATAAATCTGCTGCCGCTTGGGTCGGACATCCATATTTCGATGTTATTGATAATTCTACAGATTTCGAAACGAAAATGAATCGCATGATTGAATCTGTTTGTCAGAAATTAGGCATCGATATTGGTGATCGTTTGCAGGCGACATCAAGAAAACTTAAATTTTTGGTTGCCAGTTTGCCCGCGGATAGTGAATTTCCAACGTTCCAAGATTTCGATGTTGTACATCATTATCTACAATCGGCTGGACCGCAAGTACAGGCACGTTTGCGTAAACGTGGTCAAAAGAAACACTGGAGTTATATATTGACGCAACGTCGCCCCAATATGCATGGTAAATCGCGCATTGAAGTAAAGACACAATTGACACAACGCGATTATACAAATTTGTGGGCACAACGTGACAGTGCACACTTTACCATCTATAAGAAGCGTCGTTGCTTTTTGGTAAATAATCAATATTTCCAGTTGGACATCTACAGGGAACCATGTCATTCACGGTAATTGGATTTAATATTTTCGCAAAGTAAATTTAAGAAATTAATATTTATATATTTTTAATAGTTGCAAGGGTTTGGTGCTACTTGAAACATATTCGTCGCTCTCCGGTGAGGCGTTAAGCAATTGCTTGCCAAAATTCTTAAATATTGTTAAAGAGGTTACCGGCGATCCAGCTTATTCGATGTTTAATCTGTCGCTTAAGGAGGATTGGAGCACGACGGAAAAATTCTATCATTCTTCGCACGGTAAGCGCAGTGAATATAAAGACTATTGTGATGAAAACAGCGACTAAACTAAGGCGTCTGTGCGCCAGCAAGTCAACAGCAAAAGCAACAAATTGACGTCGTCGTCATGTATATTTTGTAAAAAAAAAAAAAACAAACACAAAAGAAGATACTTAAAATTTCTAAAGCATTTTACTTACATCAATTCTATTTGATATTAATAGTTCCTCAAGTTTTTTTTTTAAAAGTGTTGTACATAGTATTGTAATGCACTCTATTTGGTATTATTTTATGAGGCAGCTATGATTCTTTTTTTTTTATACCAAAAGTATTGTTTTATGCTTTCATATTTAGTTTATTTGAGCTCAAAATATTTTCTTTTAATTATGCTATTTTATTCCCGCTGTACGCTGAATATAATTTTATGTTTTTCTTTGTTTGTAGAACAAGGCTCCGCCCACAAGGCAACCAACGGCGTTACGAATAAACAATTGGTTCTTAATGGTCATGCCAAGGGTTAAACAAAATCTCAGCTTTAAAAAAAAAAAAAAAAAAAAAAAATAAGACATATATGCAAAATTTTTTTTATAAATTGGCTTTTTGAACATCCTAACTACCTACCTACCTACCTACCGAAAGTCTCTACACTACTAACAAACAAAAAAGTACTGATCTTTTTATAAATAATTGCTATCTCTCTCGGACTTGCTTAGCGACTTAATATGCTCTTTTGTACTTAAGCTGCAAGCGTTATTTTATATCTGCCTATTGGGAACCAATTTAAAATATTTAAAAAAGAACTTTTTAGCAAAAAAAAAAAAAAAAAAGAAAACACATAACCGAAATCTGTGTACTTAACTTTAACATAATTTTGCAAAATAATTTTTTTTTTTTTTATGTTTTCCTAATATTTAATTTTCTGTTTAAGTAATTGGACACTTGATTGATTAGTAACTTTGAAAATTGTCTTGAATGTTTGCTCTTTTAATTATGTATTTATGTAAGTTCAAAATATTGTAAAAAAAAAAAAAAAAAATATTAGCAAATGTGTAATAGATTCATCTTGAATTAAATTAATGAAAATCAACTATTTTAAAATCCTGAATAAAATAAATAAGTATATTGAGTAAATTTATATAAAAAAAAAATAAATAAAATAAACAAATGAAAAAAAAAAAATGTAGTAAATATAGTAAGAAAAAATATTAAAAAACTAAATATATAAAAAATACAAATTGTCTACTATTGTTTTGAAGAAAGTTTTATTAAAAGTTATTAAAATTCAAAGAATATGATGAATGGAAAACATTCTCGGTCATCATACCTCCGTTTGCTGGCTGACAGTACATATATATTTTGTTGTTGGTTTTAGGTATGAACCATTTGAAAAACAGCTTTTCACAGAACTTAATTTCCACTCGTTCACATAAAATATTTGCGGTCTTCGTAAATGTAGACTGGAGCTTCGTTATGATTAAAACAAAATTATTTTTTGAAAACTTCTTTGGTATTAAAAGCTATATTAAAAACGTATGCTTTAATAATGAAATACATTTGAGTGATGTTTGGTTTTTTTTTATAACTTTTGTTCAATAAATAATACAAAACTTAAAGGTAAGAATGAATCTTGTTCTGTTTGTTTAAATAAAATAAACTATTACAATATTTTAGAATTAGAATTATTATTGCTTATTAGGAAGTTATTTGTGCGTTTACTATTTAATTTTATTTATGCGTCTTATTAAATTATCAACAGCACGATTTATACGCAAGACCAGCACAAAGCCAAGTATAATTGCAAATAAACTAACAAAAGTAGCTAAAGGCTTCGTAGATGAAACGTGGTGCAAATATCTTCCAAACCATTAAATGGCGACAATGTATAGTACACGCAAGCATGGCACAAAAAATCTGCAACGAAAAATATGAAATTAGTACACAGTTCAGGTCAAAAGTATAGAAATAAAATAGCACACCTTAAGTCCCTGCAGCATAAAGAATTGTGTTGCAAGTTTAAAAGCAGCACCAAGAAATACATCCTCGTTTTCAAATAAGGTCAGCTCTCCGCGTGTTATATCAAAGCCAACGCTGTCGCTTGAAATATCTGCAAGTGCACGTTGCGTATTTCGCAATGTATCCGTCGCCGATTCCGTTTTGCTACGTTGTGAGTCGCGATTATAATTGCTTTTAATTAGCGCAGGAAAGAGTGCAAAAATTGAAAATGTCTCTGTGCAGAGCAATGAAAATGTACAAAAGAATAGTACGTGGCCGCAAAAAGTATTTAGCATAACTAGTACACCCGAAATAAATGTAGACTGTCCCAAACCAGTGGTGCGTCCAATAAATGCAGCACGCCAATCGATCTGTGAGAGTGTCGTCTGATGCGAAGTGGCAAAGAAGCAAAAATGCGCAAGCAGAAACCAGCCAACAACAGCGGTAAATGTGGGTTGTATGCAGGATTCTATTAAAGCAAAATAATACATGAATTACTTGGTAAAATCAAATTTAATTTTAATACTTACCAAAGCTATTTGATGTACGGAAACGCAATATAGCGTGTACAGTAAGCAATATTGCGCCAATCGCTATGCATATAACTAAACCAATTGTCGATCTTGGCTCAAGCAGCACAATGAGCACCATTGCCAAAAATATGCTGAATGTAATTATAATTGAGGAGTATACCGTTGCAAGTCCGTACACAATTGGAATCTCGTAACGACGCTCAGCATCGTCACCTTCGTACATGCGCTTCATCTTTTTAAATATTTCCGGTACAATGCTTTCGTGCGTATTAACGGAAATCGTATTGCTATTTTTTGGTGGTAAGACATACGTCATTAATGGCGCAAAACTAAAAATAATTACTTGCAGCAGGAACAATGCATAGATGACCAAGGCCATGGCATCAATGTGGGAACGTTGTATGTTTTTAATAGTACTATTCGCCAACAGTATATGGCCACCAGCACAGATTGAAGCCACCGTTGGTCCGTAACGTGCAAACAGCACATTCAACGAATTACCCGTCAGATTACCACAAGAACGCAAATAGAGACGCGTTAGTGTTGTATAAAGCACAATTATTACAACAGCCAGTATATAGGTCTTGCCGCTAGCTGGCTTCTTAAGCGAGAAACCTGCATTGTTGTTGTTGTTATTATTTGAAAAATCACCACAATTTCCTTGCTCTTCGCGACAACGGAATAATGTATAAGCGAAACGTATAAACGTAATTGCCAAAATGCTGGCCAAGATTAATTTTAGTGCAGTCGATTGCAAAAATTGTGAAAATTTAAACTTTGTTTTAAAATCTACACGCACGCTTTTCTGTAGCAGCTCATAAACAAGTAGCAATATAATTGCGGCCAATAGATAGGAAAGTATTTTGGGCTCTTGTATGATAAAACTATTTGAAAAAAAGACACCCATTAGTATAAAAAGTATGATTCGTGTTGGCATATTTCCAAATCGACGCACGGTTGACCAATTTAACGCGATTGTTGGCCAAGAATTTAACACGTGCAGTATGAGTATAACAGAGCTTAAAATATTTGTAAAGAATATTACGCCGTGTTCTTCGTTTTTAAAGGAAAAGCTTTTATAGTAACGATATCCGAAAACACCAGCTGCAAGATTCAACAAATATGTGTAGCCAAGCTCTTTGGCTTTAAAAATGTTACGATAATCTACGGCGCGCGAGTTATTGATTAGCAGGAACGCAAAAAATATGGGTAGGAACGTAAACAGTAGACCTTGTGACATTTGTGTCGGATCAAACTTAATCCAAATCTCACGACACGTTGAAAGTATATCACGTAAATGTTTGTTCAAATCGCCGACAAACGATTTAAAGGCCTGTTCATTATAGATAGTCTTAACACGATGCGTTAGTAATATAAATTCAGTCTCCATTTTATCCAATTGTTCAACATTGAATGTACGCTTATTCTCCATGGCATAATTGTAGAAGTAATTGTAAATCTGTTGCGCATTTTGCCAGGCATGAAGCAGCAAAGTTTGAAATTTGTTCATAAAAGGGAACCTGGACATCAGGTACAAGATTGAAATTTATCAAACCCAAATTCGAATATGGAATGGGTATGCCCAATATGGTGGCCAATGTGGGTACAAGATCAATCTGAAAGTGGAAAATATTTTTTTAAAAAACAAATAGATCACGTCATATATTGTTGACGTCAGCGCTATATAATCATATCTCTTTTTAAATCTTAAAATGGAGCGTCGTCTGACGTTTCACGTTCTTATTTGTAATCTAATCTTTCACTTTACCTGCTGCAGCATTTTGCTATCTGAGCTAAATTCACTGCCGACAAATTTATGTTGCTTGTTGTAAGCAAACAGTAGCGCATTGACTTCATCATCTGTATCTCCACCATGATCTCCAGTTGCTGTCATGCCATGATCACCCATAACAAGCAATGTTGTCTCATTATCCATTTGTTTAATAACATAACTAAAATGTATTAAAATTTAATATAATTCAAAAATATGTGTTCTCATAAGCTACCTTATCATTTTGTTCATTTCGCTCAACTTGCGTGACATTTCCGTATGCATTGGTCCATGTTTGTGACCACAATGATCAACGCCCAAAAAGTGCGCTATTAAAACTTGCCAATCATTTTTCTGCAACTCCTTTGGCAAATTCTTCTGTATTTGATTGTCTACGCTATCTAAATCGAATATATCAAAACTAGGATAAGCATAGCTACGTTTAAAACGACGCGGATACAAATCTGTCCATGTATTATCGCCCAGAAATACTATTGGCAAATTATGCTTAATCATTTGATCAATAATATTGTCCTCATTTATTTCCGGCGTGGCAAAATTGGAACCGATATCAATGAATGTGGGCAAACTGCCCGTTGTCAGACCCTTAAGGCGCTGCAATGTTGTTGTTGGTGGATCAGCCTTAAAGCGCATTAAACGTGCATGTTTCGGCGATTGCTGTAGTAGTTCATGCATTATGCTCAATTTATTTTCATAGGGCAAAGGATTCGTAACGTTCTCGTTGTAAATGCCGAATTCATATTTTAATGCATCGATGACTAGAATAATTACTTTAGATTTTTGTGGAAGACACAAATTGGCGGAGGCGTTAACATCTTTGAATATCTCATTTACCAGCTCTTCGGTGACATAGTACTCCTGAGATAAACAAAATTAGTATTCAGGCCGGTGGCGGTACATAAACCTTTTACTTACATCATTCGGTTGTGTGGACAAGCGGCGACAGCTGCTGGCATCCGTTTTGGATACGCGTGAGAGTAGAAATCCGCGCGAGAAAAGCAGCACGCTGCTGCTAATCATATACGCCAGCCAAACAAGCACAAATACGTATGTGTAATTCATTGCTTAACTACTTTTAATTAATTTTTATTTTAGTTAAATTAAAGCATTTAAAACAATGCTGTCCGCTGCTCTTATGTTTACACGCGATCAAGCGCGTACTCTATTTGCTACTTAATAAATATAATCTAATTGCACTTCATTTGTTAAACATACAAATATTAAAATGCGGCGCGAGTTAAGATGATTTTATTTTATTTATATACAAATTTATATATACATTTATAAACACATTTTCGCTGCGCTGCCTGCTGATTTGCACTATTAACCGATGAGATGCCGATGAAACCGATATTTATCGATATGTTGCTGATAAAGCAATTTCCGATTACCGATATTTATGTTATCGAATTGTTGTTTTTGGTAGTGACACATCAGCGACCATTAAGCCGATATATAATAAAATAAGAAAAAAATACGATATTTAAGTGTTAAATTTGTTAGTTACTAATAAATTACTGTGCCGATGTACTGAGTGGGCTCGGAAGCCTAAAAGTGGCAGCAAAAATACGCCGGAATAAGGTTTTAAAGCGGTGTGCGTAGCAGCGGCCAGCGCCGACGAAAATGGGAATCAACGTCAGCAGAAATGCCGACCTGGCGTCAAATGAGTTCTTACAGAAGTTTGTAGGTCGAAAGCATATAACGCACGAAGATGAAAACTATTGGAACGGTTTGCTTAATTATCATATTGTCATGCCGGAGAACAGGTACGTGTACAGCAAGCATTTGCAAAAACCAAATTGTTAATATGAATGAATTCTTTTGTTACAGCCAAGACCAGCTTAATTTGGATTCACGTTTAGAATCACTGTGTCAGTCATTCATAAGCAACAATTTGAAAACAGGCAATTTCGGTTCACTAATAACCGTTTTTCTCGATAAGGTCACCGAGCTCTTATCACTGTCCGATCAGGAAAGTAATTTACACGTATGGCAAACTTTTAATGCGCTCTTCATTATACGTTCCGTGATAAAGTACATCAATGAAACGGGATCTGAATTTCAATTGTTACAACATTTCGAAGCAATACCAAATGAGGAGGCGTTGCGTGCTGCTGAGGAGGCAAGCGAACCACCGGAAAGTGCAACAATTGCAATTGAGGCTAATGAACAGTACGGCGCCAATAAACACGTTGCATCAGTTATAGTGGATGGCGCCAAATTTGAAACGTTCATCGATGCCTTGGTCAATTTGATTGTTGTGATACCCGTCAAGGAGTTCACATATCATCTACATTTAGAAGCTGTTAATACGTTAATCACATTGCTTTCGGTGCATCTATTTACGGAGCAACCGACTGACAAATCGATAATCTTTCGCACCATATACAAATGTCAGCATGCCAATGTGCTGATGTCGGCATTATTGCATTTTGTAGCGCGCATGGTCGAGGTACCACACACAATGTTCGGTTCGACAACGGCCGGCTCATTTGTCTTTGGCATTGCCGAGTCCCTATTGTCGATCTTTAGCTTCCGCAAACAGCAGGACGTACTGAAGGCAAGTGGCACCACCGCACTCGAACTGACACAACAGTTTCGCGTACACTATCCACTAGCAAATCAGAGTCTATTGCTCATATTAGTGCTAACGAATCATTGTACGTCCAGAGAGAATGACTATCGTACGAGTCTTTTCGGCTGTGCCGATTCTAAGGATTCGCCCAAAGAGGGCACCAGTGCCATTACCTTTCAGATTGATTTTTCCGCCGTTTACGAAACGCTTTGCCGTATTGTGACCATCGACCAAGCGACGCTACTGCTCTACCTGTTGCTACATCGCAATGAGCGTTTCTTTACTTTTGTTATGCAACAAAATGATCTAGAGCAATTGGTTATACCGATATTACAGACGCTATATAATGCGCCCGATAGCAATTCACATCATATATATATGTCTCTCATCGTTTTACTAATACTGAGCGAGGATGAAAACTTTAACAAAAATGTGCATACGATTGTAAGTTGACTGCTACGTAACACGCTTCTTTTATATTTTACCAATTGAAATTTTCTTTTTTTTTTTTTTTGATTAGATTCTTAGAAACATAACATGGTACACAGAGCGCACGATATCCGAAATCTCACTTGGTGGCATACTTATACTGATTGTTATACGCACGATACAATACAATATGCTAAAGATGCGAGATAAATATTTGCATACGAATTGCCTTGCAGCGCTGGCAAATATGTCGGGACAATTTCGTTCGTTACATCCGTATGTAGCACAGCGTTTAGTATCGCTTTTCAGAAACGCTTGCGCGCAAACATACACGACTCGATGCACAGCTTAAGGAACCTGTAAACAGCGCAGTCTTCGTAAATGTCTCTACAACACCCGAAGATATGTTGCAAGATTTAACTGTGCTGGAAGAAGTGCTGCGCATGGTGCTTGAGATATTAAATTCCTGTTTATCCAATCAACTTGCCTACTGTCCAAATCTGGTGTATACGTTACTCTATAAACGCAGCGTTTTTGAGGGCTTCCGTAGTCATCATGCTTTTCAGGATGTCGTACAAAATATAGATATGGTGATTAGGTGCCTAAACGATAAAAAGATTTTAATTTAATTAATTTTTTGACATACAGGTGGTTGGATTCTTTTCTTCACGCTTGCAACGCGTACAAGAGCAACGCGGCGAATTGGGCGTAAATGAGGTACTAGAGGTGATATCAAAAGGTGCCAGCCAATGGTCCAGCGATCGGTTACGTGTTAGTATTTTTGTGCTTATTTAATTTAAGACTTTCATTAAAACACAAGTTTATCTTTTATTTGTTTTTGGTAGAAATTTCCCGATTTAAAATTCAAATACGTTGAAGAAGATGCGCCCGAAGAATTTTTCATTCCGTATGTTTGGACATTGGTTTGCAGACACGGCTGTGTGCATTTTAGCTCTGAGAGCATCAAAGGCATAAGCACAGATATTGCTTGCTGAGAATTAGCCCCCAATGCATACGAACTGACGATGTTGGAGGCACCGCTTGCGCTATATATGCATATATAAAAAGCCGAAAAGTAAAAGTAAAAGCCAATCGAAAGTTTTGCTATGCAAGTACATATTATATAAAAAACCTTTCTAAGTTTAGGCAATTCTTTAATTAATTGGTATTTTATTTATTGCGTACTTGAAATGCGTTTAAAGTTTAAAAAAACTGCTTTAAATGTTTGTGTTTAAATTCAAGCTACACAATGCCAGTGCATTTGGCGTTTAACTGACTATAACGATAATAAATAACATAATTAATAACAAATGAATGTTATAATATTTTGCTATATATAAACAAAATCAAATTGTAATAAAGTTAAGCTCTAAACAAAATTGATAATTGCGTAAATGAAAAAGAGAAAATAAATAATATTTACTGAATTCAAATTACAGTTAAAAGTGAACGATGTACCGCAAAAGATACAATATATTTATTATATTTACTACATATTATGTATATGCATGTTAGTTTATTATGTACTATAACTATTTAGCAAACGAAAAATCCATATATACTATATTAATATTAAAAAACTATTTAAATATAAATTCAAAAATCCATTTTAATTATATTTATTTAATTCGTTAGATAAAAATTTGGAAAAATATGCAATTTGCTGAGGCCAAATACTGCGTCACTCGACGACGTCATTGGTGTTAAATTTATCATAACAGTGCAAAAAAAGACGCTTAAGTTTAAATTTATTAAAATTAATTTTGGTCATTATGCGCTAGATGTGCCTAACGTAGTACGTGTAACGTAAAAATAAATAACAGCTAAATTTGAATGAAATCTATAAAAAAAATGTGGGAATGCCCGATTGTATGTGTAAATACTTGTCTTGAATTTAAAAAAAAATAATTATAATACTTTTTGGTTTGGGAGATGACACATTTGTATTGTGTTTGGTTTTCATTTGACCTTAGAGTTTTCTAAGATATGAGTGAGGAATGATTCGCTGTTAATATAAACATTCCAATCAGTCAGGACTAATATTTTCCTATTTTTTTTTTAATAGTTATTTACATATTGAAACTATAAATGTTTATTTATTTATTGTATTGCTTTGTTTACGCGAACTACGCCTACACAAAAAGTTCAATGACTGCTCGCTCTGACGACGTTGACGTTGGCTACGCTTGACTAGCCATGCCCATTGCAACTTTTTTATTTGTTGCTTCGTTTCAATTGCAATTGCAATATTTTAATTTTTGCTTTTTTGTTGTTGTTGCGTCCATTGCTGTTGAACGTGATTTAAATGCAATATGGTCAAATATCATGAATAATTGTAAACTATTACATGAAGCTATTGAACTTTCAGATACCTAAGACTTTCCATTCTCTCTCTTATGTCTGCTTTTCTTGTAGATTTCCAAGTAGTACATTTATTAATGAAGCTGTAGGTTGGATTAAATATTTTATTCTAAGCGAAATTATTTTTGACTCAATTACGCCCATCTCTGGCTTGATTTTGAAGCGTTCAATATTTCCATTTTCATTAAGCTTAATTTTATTTTTAAAATTTTCGATTTTTATTTTTACTTTTATTAAAAATGCGGAAAATTTCTGCGTTGTATTTTACATTTTTATGTGGAGTTTTCCACGTTTTTTTTGGTTTGGTTTTTCAGCGTGCGTTGTGCATTTTAATTGATTTAGTAAATTAGCATTGCTGCACTTTTCTATTGTTTTTATGCATAAAAGAGTTTCGTTTCGTTCTTTTATTTGTTTATTTGTTTATTTATTTCTGCATAGAGGCATATGCAGGTTATTTTAGTTTATTGAACCTAAAAACGCTTATCAGTATTTGTTTGGGTTTCTAAAAAGGTTGTTGACTTGTTATAAATTAATAAATTAACTTTTGAAACTATTATTTTTAGCTTCTTTAGATCAGTGGTGGGCATGCACATGTGATAATATTCCATAAACACGCGTGATACAAAAAATAGTAAAGTTTACCCACTTTTTTGAAGCTCTTGCAAAATATTCAGTCTATAAAAGATAGCAAATATAAATTTATTTTATTACATTAATAAAATATTTAATTGAGTAAAACTTAATAAACAACATAAAAATATTTTTAACATTAATTACTCAATAATTGAATGAATGAACGAATGATTGCACACTATTAAAAATAAAAAGAAGGAAGAATTCTCTAGAACACGAAAATGATTTCCAAAATTATTATTGCTATTATGCTTGCTTAAGGTTGGAAAAAAAAAAAAAAAAAATTGTTGCAAAAATTTGCGCATGTGCAGCCTAGGAAAATCGAATTAAGTAACTGCAAAAACGTGTTAAAATTGCTTTGAATTCTACATAAATTTTACAAAGCTTTACATCTTCAAAATCCGTTGTTATACTTTTTAAATTTTTAAACGAAGCAAAAAATTTTTTTTACAAACAAAGCCGGTGGCTATAAAAAAATATATTTATTATTGTTTTCAATACAAACGCTGCTGCGATGTTGCAATCTTCAAGCGGCGGCAGCGTTTGCGGCGGCGGCGGTCAATGATCTAGCAAAAACTCGGCAGACTACAAGCGGGTTTTGGCTTATAGCCAAAGCAACAACAACAACAAAAAGCCAATTTGAACGCGTTAACTATCGCTGCTCAGCTTAATCAATCTATTTATCCAAATATCGCGATTCATCTATTTTTTTTTTTTTTTATTTAACGTGTAAAAACGTTAGAAAACAAATTGTTTTTTATACCCGCCACACATAGTGTGAAGGGTATTATCAGTTTGTTGGAAAGTTTGTAACGCATTAAAGGGGGCATCGGAGAACCCATAGAGTATATATATTCTTGATCAGCTCGATGAGGCGAGTCGATCTAGCCATGACCGTCTGTCTGTCCGTCTGTGTGTCTGTCCGTCTGTTTATTTTAACACGGTTTAGTTGGAGACTACTGGAAATACTTAGCTGAAATTTGCAACTTAAGCTCCGGCAACGACCAGATCAAGTTTGAATATGACTGTGCCACGCCCATTTTTAGGTATATTCCCCATAAAAACTATCGCCCATTTTACAATTTTTGTATGAAAATGGTTATTATTTTTGGAATATATTCACTCTAAATTGTCTAAAAATACATCAAATATCATATAATATCAAAAGCAAGGTGCCACGCCCATTTTTAGCTAAAGTGCCCATACAAATCTTTTTCGAATTTTTGAATTAAAATGGTTATTTTTTTTAGTAACTGCTATTGACTCCAAATTTGGTAAAAACACTTTTAATATCATCAAATATCAAGTTCAAGGTGCCACGCCCATTTTTTGGCATAGGCCCCACACAACGTGAGTTGTATCAGACCACTGAACCCGTCCCATTCCATTTCGAAGTTCTATTTAAGCCACATTAACAATTTAAAAATATGTGTGACGGGTATATAAACTTCGGTTCCACTGAAGTTAACGTTTTTCTTTTTTTTTTCTTTTGCATTTTCTATTTAAAAATAAATCAATGAACAATTTATTATTAAAAATTTATTACAAATTTTTGCACTCACCCATTCACTTATTTGATTTACTTATTATTTGGCTTATAATTTTTTCTTTAGTATATTTTGTTTTCATTATTTTGTTTGGTTTCTGTTTACTCATTTGGCCCGGTTTGTTTAGATTGTTTGGTAGTGGTTTGCCTAGACCCAACTTCATTCACAAAGATTTTTATTGACGTTGTTTGTCTTTAGATTTATGTATTTGTTTTTGCGACCTTTGTTGTAGATCTGATCTCTCATTTTACTTATACCGCTGCGCTGCTTCGGTCCAACGAATTGTTTGCTTTTTTTTTTTTTTTTTTATTTTTAGACAAATATATTCGAGAAATTACCAGACTTGGTTAATTTCCAAGTGAAATCAACTGAAAGTTTGCTAGACGAATTGTGGTTTAGGTGGTTTTTGTTGTTGTTTTTTGTTGTTAGTATATTTGTGCTTAATTTGTGACTGTTTTTATTTTTTTTTTATAATTAAATTGTTTTTCTTTCAAACTGGAAATTTAGGTGCCAGAATTGTAAACAATTTGCTCCAAACGAAAAAAAATTTTTTGGTAGTCAGCTCGTTAAAACAGCTGTTTCTGTAGGACAGAAAATAAAATAACGTGGTAGACTTCATAAACTGTATGCTTTCTGGATCATCTTATTCAATTCCAAGTTTTTCTGTCTGTTTGCCTCCATGCTGTTATATTCCATATAACGATCCAGAGAGTGTTAAATTTAGAGCCAACAAATTTAGAACCTACATACATACTCAAGAAAGCTAATACCTTCAGAATCTGAAAAGTCTGTCTTAAAACCAAAAATTATAAAAAACACAAAATATATATATTTTTTTTTAAATTTTTAAGCTTTATTTAAATTCGCTTTGCAATATCTTAAATAAAGTTATACGAAAAAAATGTTTGTATATAAAAAATTATCACAAAAAACTAAAATTATTTAAAGTGTAAAAAAATATAGTTTTTGTTGTAATGCAAACTAAGAACTAAAGAATGATTTATATGTTATGTTATGTAATGATATGATATGATATGTATAGTATGTAGTTGTATATGATTCGATATGTGTTTTTGTGGTTTTTTTAAGTAGGTACATATAAATATTTCAAAAAGCATGCATGACGACGATGTATGTTATTGTTTATTGAACACTTTAAATGCTGCTCCAAACTGCGATGAAGTATGAAGCGCTCCTTTGGCAAACAACTCATATACAGGATCTCCAGTGAATACAGAATCTCCTTTTACATGCCTTCACAGGTGGACATGCATTCCTTGTAGCTAGCAAAATTATTCTCATTGCCATCGCAACCGCCGAATTTGAATTCAACACATTTTTTGGCGCTCGGATCGTAACGCCAACGCGGTATGAGTGCACGGCAGACACCTTTACGTGCAGGCATTAAGCAGAATTGTTCTGGATGTGTATTACGACTCGAATTGACAACTTCATCGAGCGAAATTGAACCAAAGAATTCACCCACATCATCATAGAGATCCATGGGACGCGCATTGCACATATTTATTATTGCAGCAGACCAAAATTGTGCAGAATATTAAAACAATGCTGAGTGCATTAAATTTGTATTCCATGTTAAATTATTTAGTTTAGTAGTTACGAATCAAAAATTTGATAAATTTAAAAACTTTTTAGTTTTTTTTTTGTCTCTTACGCGTTTTAATAACTTTTAACTTCACTTGTCGCGAATTCAAAACGAAATGATTGCTTTGCGAGCGTTGTTTAAGGTTTTTATGCGAGTTGCAAAAATTGTTTAATTTGTTGTTTTTGTTTTTTTTTCTACTTCGTGCGCGATTGGTGAAATGTGACGTGACTAACGATCAATCATCGGATCGGCTTTGTGAGTAACGAATTGGTTTGCTCAAACGCATGCGTAACGTACGCATTGAATGAGATATGATGTATCTCAATTTATGTTTGGCGCTCTTTTACAACTGTTCGTATGCTCTCTACACTTATATCTTTCGATCGATCAAACTCTCATTTTTCTCTCTTAGATTTATGCGTGTTACTGTACTGTTGATTCTTTACGTTATTGTATGACGTATTTGTGTTTGCGTTCATGACGTCACGTATGCACATTTTTATACGCTTCGCGCTTAACATATAAAGTAAGTTTATTAAATTTGCAATTAAGTTTGTAACAAAGTTTTTAATAATAAATTATATCGAATATTTTCATATCGTATAATAAAATACCAATTTGCAACTTTCGATGCCCGCATGATAACAACAACAACAAAAAAAAAACGTTTTACCACAACAAAATTGTTTATTGGCTGTAATTGATGTGATAATCTGTCTATTGACAACGCTGGCTTGCGGTGGCTTTTCACACACTGAATCCTTTTGTTTGTTTGTAAAGCTAGAGAGGAATTTGTTGCGCAGCTTTTAAGGCTTATCGAATGCATGACATTTTTTTGTTGTGGTCGTTGTTGTTGCTGTTGCTTTTTGCATAATTTAATTAATGCAGCATGCAACTATTTAATTTCATAATAGGCGATATCGTTCAAAATGCGCGTTTAAAATGATTTTATTAGAAATTTTACGCCAAAAGTATGCAACAAAATATTTTTCATATTTTTTTGTTGTGTTTTTTTTGGCAGTAAACGAAGCAATAAGCATCGCGTTGTCCGTCTGTCCTTCTGTCTGCCTGTCTATGGGGTAACATTTATCTTTGTAAGCGTACATACATGCATATGAAATAGTTATCCACATGGAATAGTATGCCAAAGAGCTCGCATGATATTGTCCAATCTTTAGAACGCTCAGAATGAAGTTGCTGCTACTATTTTCAATATATTACGCAAACGAAACAAAAGTTTATTGTAAAGCTTTACTTTGGCACTTTGGTTTAGCTATTATACTACTCGTACTCTTCTGTATTTGCTTTGACTTGGCTTTAGCGCTTTTTTTGTTTTTGTTTTGTTTTTGTTTTTTTTTTTTTTCCAATGCACATTGGGAATTTCTTATATTGTGTGACGTGCTTTGTTGCAAGTAGCATTAAAAATATTAAACGGTGTCTTTTTAGCGCTGAAATTTATCTTTAAAACAGTTTAAATTTTTTCACTTTACTTTGCAAGCTTTTACAATTCACAACTTGTTTAAACTTTTTTTAAAATTAATTTATTTGCACAAAATCAAAGTTTATTCGACCTTTTTGTTTATTTTAAATTTTTGTTTTTTTTTTTTTACTTTTTCGTTGACTTTTAAGTTTTTCAAAGCTTAGCTATTTGTTTGGGTTTCTTTGTTCCATATTTTTTTTGTGGCAGATGGTGGCTATAGCCTTTCTTTAAGAAAAGAAAAAGATGGGAAAAAGGCACCCTTTATACATGTGCCCTTATGAAGATGACACGCTATTGTGTGCCGTTAAATTAGCTAAATTGATATGTGTGTATGTGTATGTGTAAGTACAAGCATCAGGTGCATTCACATTGCGAACGGATTTATTGCAATAAGTTTTCTTCAATTTCAATGCGATTTTCTACGCTGTACGCATGCGAGGCGCAAAATAAAATTTATGATTTGATTTATGTGAGAAACACTGTGCAACCTAGGCGAAACTGAACTTCTAGATTGTTAAAACATCTAAAAAAAACTACAATATTATTGAAGATATCAAGATATGTTGTATATATGTACCCGAGAAACTTTTAATTTTCTTAATGCTGCGCGCTACTCTTTCTCAATTTCAATCGAACTTAACAATTTACACGCGCGCGCCTGACGAGTTTGTAATTTCCTTATAAATACAAATATAGTTTTTTTGTTGTTGTTGTTGTTGTTACTTTTACAGAAGTCTCAACGCAACTCAAGTCATAACGGGCAGCAATATCATGACAGGCGGCAACATCTCAAACAGCCAGCAAACCAGTCAGACAGTGGCAAGAGAAATAACAAAAACAACAACAACAGTTGCAGCGACGTCGTCGTCATCGTCGACGGCGACGATGAAATTTAATGCCGCACAAACGTAAAAACAGCAAAATTATGACCAAAATGAGAATTTAATCGAAGTACGTGAGCAGAAAAATGAAAATTTGACTGCAACCTGGGGATCGAGCGTATACAATAGTATACGCAGAGTAGACAGTAGACACATGGAACAGCAACACAACAACACAACAACATTGCCGCCAATTTTCAAGCCAATTTCAACATCAAAAGTGTTGCAGTCTGCAGTTGCAAATAAACTGCAACTTCATGCAATTTTTATCAGAGTTTTTTACAACTTCTTAAAAAAACAAAAAAAATCGTATCGACTTAAAGTGATTGCAAGCGTAATGAACGAAACTGTTGAACTATTTTTATTTTTATACCTTCACCACATAGTGTAGAGACATTATTGATCGGCTTGACAGCCATTTAGTCCATTTAGTCCATCTGTCTGTCCGTCTATCCGACCGTCTGTTTGATGCAATGCTTTTTCCTCGGAAAGTTGTAAAGGTATTGTAATTTATAATTTAATTTTGAGGAGTTTGTATGTTAGAGCCAAGATATCACGCCCATATTTAGGTTTAGCTAACATACCAATTTACACATTTTTTTAGATTTTTTTTAAATGAAAATGGTTATTATTTATGAATGTTTTACTACAAATTGGGTAAAAAATGTCTAATGTTATCCAGAGAACGGCTTCCGTTGAGCGCAAAACGTTCATACACGAATAATTGCCGAATAATCAACCTATTCCGCTCAACCGCTCAAGCTAACGCTCGCATATGTTTTTACAATTGAGTTAAAATCAATCAACTTTGGTACATTTGTTTTACTCGCTGACTTTACTTCTGCTCGTTCGGCTCAACAATGATCGTGTTGAGTCAAAAAAAAAAAAAAAAACAAATGAGCAAACTCAACTCGTTTGAGTAAACTCATAGAGTTTGATCAAAATACGTAATTTCACAATATATTTATTAACTTCATTCTTATATTATATATAACATAATAAAATAATTAATTTTAATTAATTATTAAATTAAAATATAATAATAACAATATAGTACATGCGTTTTTACGCCAGCTTGACGCAAATGAAATTATTGCAAAAGCAATGAGCCGAATGAGCCGTTCTTCAGAAAAGGCTGATTTTATTCAATGCAGAGTTAGCAAACGAAAGCAAAACATTATGGAACGAAGGCTGTTCGTTGTACACGATTGACGTATTCGTCAGCACGAGCTGATTTTCATTCGACGCTGTGTTTCGCTTAGTTACTGGAATTGAGTAAGAATTTTTACGTCTGAGCTGAGTTTTTCTATGAAAATAGTTTTTATTTGTGAATATGTTTACTCCAATCTGGGTAAAATCAATCCAACTGTCATCCTATGATTATTCTACCGATATGAAAAGGATCGGGCTACTATAACATACAGACCCCGTACAAACTCATCTTTCATTATTTTATTTTTTCAAGCATAATTATTGCTATATCTTAATTTTTAGCTTAAAATTTTACATACAATACATGCGTCTTATTTGAGCCTAAACTTGAGTTGCCCCCCTAACTCTTTTGAGGAACACAATCTACGTCACTGATGATCATACATGAACTAATTAAAGTTTCGTGAGGCGGGTATTTAAGCTTCGGTTCTACCGAAGTTAACGTTTTTTCTTGTTTTTTTTTTTTTTTAAGATACAAATAGTTTTTTTGATTTATAGATACAATTTTTTAATTTTCTTAATTGCTGCTCATTTCTGTACTTAATTTTGTTTATTTATTATTTTTAATTCTTTTTATAATCTTCGTAAATATAGGACATGTTAATTTGAACCTCTTCTTTATTGTTGACATATATTGATACACGTCCAGCATATTCGCCAACTTCTAATGGTAGTTTTTGTATTAAATCTTCAAAATCAAACTTCCAATTGTTAAGGATTATTTCTTCACCAGCCTGAAAAAAAGTATATTATTTATACAAAACTCTTTTTTCAAGACTAATAAACATTTTTGCATACAAGATATGGACATGTGTGATTAAAGTTTGTATATGGTCGACAATATTTCCACATTATATTTAAAATTATATTATTTCGTGTTTTGAAATATTCACACAAATCGACTTTTATGTTGTAGAGAAAAGGATGCCAGCCGTTTGCTTTTTTAAAAAATTGCACGCCAAACTGCAAAAAAAAAAAAATAAAAAAAATATTGTTTATGTATATTCCAATAGCCATTTCGGCGATACTTACCACAAGATCTCTAACGGTTCTTAATTGTTGAAACTTAATATATACAACATTCATTGAACGATTTAAAGCTTTTATGCGGCATTGTTTAAATACGCCATAAGTAGGATCCATAGAAGCGCAGCTCAGTTGTTTCCATTTGCCGTCGGTTTGGCTAACAAATTTAAAAAAAGATGAATAATAAAATATAAAAAATATTTCGATTTGGTTTGTTGAACTTCATTGTTTTCGCACAAAAACTTAACTAAAGTCAATTTTAACTGAAGTCATTAGTATTATACACGTTTTGTTTTGATTTAACAAAATTGCAAAATAATTAAAAATCGATTTATTGTTGAAAGAAAATTGGAAAAAAAAAATTCTAATTGCGTAATAGCGAATTTAATGGAAAACAATATCTTCTCAAAATAACTTAAAAATTTAATTTTTGTGAAATTGTTTGCAATTAAAAATGATCTAAAGTTACTTAATAGTATTTTTTATTTAATATGGCTCATACCCCCAAAAAAAAAAAAAATGTTCTATAAATAATTTTGTTTTTAATAAAAAAAACTTGAAAAAAAATGTATATTAATCATGACGTAAAAAGTAAACTTGGTAAACTTTTCAAAAAAATTGACAGACAGATGCACAGATGGACGGACGGACGGACGGACGGACGGATAGACTGCTAGATCGACGCTTGTTGCAATGCTGATCAAAAATATTTATTATCTAGCTTGCCCTCTTTTGCACTTTTCTCTGCGTATTCATGACTTAAAAAGTAGTTATATAATATGAAACATTTTTCTCAACATGAGATATTCACACCCACTGATAACAAATTTTGTACTCATGTTCTACAAGTGCTGCGTATATGTTCGCTGGAAAAAAACTCTTAAAAGTATCCTAAGCTTTCGAAAAATAAGAAACGCTTTTAGCTGCATCAAATCAACCCCTCTGATTATTTTTTTGTTGTTGTTGTTGTTTTTCACAAATTAACTTAAACCGCCCCAAAAATAATATTGCCTCGAACTCATTTATGAGCATTTATACGCTCGTAAAAACACTAACGCCTTCAAGTCAGGTCACAAGTAACTAAATTAATTCGATAATTGACTTCCTGCTGACTTTTTCAATGTTGTTCGTATTGCAGCAACTCCCCTGAATGTGTTGGTTCGTTACTTTTAGATTTCTTTTGTTCTGCTCTGTTCTATTCTGCCCGTCCGTCCGTCTGTCCGTCTGTTTAGTTGGCTTATTCTGTCTGGCTTTTCCGGTGGCGCATTTGTTATTTTGTCGCTTGTTTGCGTTCGTTTGGCACATTTTCTTACAATTTTTATTTCAATTCGTTTAGTTTTTTTCTTATTATTTTTATTTTATTTTTTTTTTTTTTCATTTGCCATTGCAGAAATGTTTTTTGGCCATCTACTCTCGTTTCTTAGTGCGATTATTTTTTATATTCTTTAGAAGGCAAACTGTCAGGCAGGCAGTCAGGCAATCAGACAGAAAGCAAACCAAAATCATAAAAACGTCTGCTGCTGCGTGTTGCATATGGAGAATTGCCAAAAAAAAAAAAAAAAAAAAAATGTTGAATAAAAAAATAATGAAATAGTAAAACTACTTGTGTGTATGTGTGTGTGTGTAGAATGGCCATCAAACACGCTCAACCGGAAACGGAAATTGTTTGTAGAAGCGTGCTTAAACGTTTTTATAGTTTCGTAAGTGAATATGATTTGTTTATGCTTTTTGAATAAACTCATTTTTGAAGTTTGAATTGTAGTTTAGCGAAAGTTAATTTAAAATAGTTTACATATCGAGTTTCAAATTCGATCAACTTATTCAGCATTCAGCAATTGCATTTTCTGTTACGTTGCATTTCGTTACACATCTCAGCTCATGTTTATTTAATTTGATCAATTGCAATCGCATGTCACATAAATTTCGTTTCAAAGGTGCTAAAATACAAAAATTCAACACGAATGCAACCAAAAGGACAAACGGACAAACGGACAACTAACCAAAGGAGACAAAGAAAAGCCATATAAGATATAAATACTCATTGATGTGTTCAGTGGTGTAGTCTGAGGTAAAAATCTATTCATTTTGACTTGAAAAATATTTACCGACGCCTCTGAAAATAAATATTGAGAACATTTCGATCTATGCTGCAATGCCACGTAAATGTTTTTTCAACACCTTGACGCAAACACACCAAATAGGATGGAACAGCAAAACATTTGCCGCAGAGAAGTCAGCATTACAGCAGCAAGAACCGCATTAACTTTTATTCGGACAGGCTTGACTTTTATATGCAACAATTTGCAAGCATTTTGAGCAAATTGTTTTTTACTTTATATGCAACATAGAATATTTTCAATAAAAAAAAAAAAAAAAAAAAGTAAAAATGTTGACTTAAGTAGTACACGAACCTAGATACACTTCATATGCAGTTTGCCTCTTATATGATCAATTTAAAAGTTGCCAGATCGGAATGAAAAGTATGATCATTTTTTATACCCTGTACCCTAAACTGGGTAAAAGGGTATATTAAGTTTGTGCGAATGTATGTAACAGACAGAAGGAGAGATTATCTTGGAGACTATAAAAGATAGGGCCAGCATATTTGAAAGCCGTCAACTGTTCGAACGGTTGCAAACGGTTTTTCTCTAGACCCACTTAAAGGGCTACCCCCCAAAAATTTTGGGCCCTTGCATAAAAACGTTATTGGGTTTTTTATTCTAGGAAGTTCAAATTTAGTATAAATTATGCCTAGGATAGTTTCAATGAAATGGTACCCAATATGGGTAGGTCCAACAAAATTTTAGGCATAGCCCCCATACAAAGATATATCCGATTTTTTAAGTTTTTATATAAAAATTCAATTTAATGAAATATGGTAGTAAAATAGAACCGATCTTAAGGTTCATAAAGATTGGGTACAGGGTATCTTGCTGTCGAGCATACTCAGCTTCAGCGTTCTTTCTTGTTTTAGTCTAAAAATATGCGGACCGTTTTGGCAAAGAAAGCTTTATGATTTCACTGGAGTCACTTAAAAAATTGATCTTGTAATAAAAGATTATAGTTCCATACTCTCGTCTTGTCTGTTGGTTGTTCACGTCAATGTTACAAAGCTTGAAACTAAATAATATACATTTGATGTAGGGTATAAATAAGATAAAAAACCGAATGCGCCCACATGTAGCGTGCAGACTGAAACAACTCAAGTTGATTCTATACACTAAAATTGCATTTAAATCAGTTGACTACGAAATTGTAGCACATACAACGTCAGCCATTTTTTTTTTCGTCCTTCGTATGTATATGTGCTGAGCAGTGCTGTGCAGCATGAACTGACTTGGTAAAAGAGATATACGAGTATGTATCGTGTATAGAAAATGTTCATAAATTATGCAAAACATTTCTGTTTTTTATTTTTGTTTTTTTTTATTTAAGAGACTTTTGCGTTCAATGCGAGTGCGAGTATGCAATGTCATTGAAATGAGCTGCCACAGTTTGCCGCAGTTGGACCATGGATCAGCTTCAGCTTCAGCTTCAGAGCAGAGCTTTAGTAATAGCCAAAGCAGTAGTTTAAACATGTACGCCATTTGTTCATTTCGAAACCAATAAAATGAAATGTTTCGAGCTCTACGACTGACTATATACAACTTTCATGATATTCTGAATGAAGGAACGAACGAACGAACGATTTTCGAGTTGCGCTTGAGCGGTATTGGATTATGGATGAAATGCTTGGTATGGAATGGGATTGGAATGGGATGGAATGGGATGGGATGCTGTGAAGAAACAGTTGCAACTGTTTAGTGGTTGCGTCTGTGGCTCATAAACTGTCGGCATAACAAGTTTATGCAGACAAAGACGTCGTTGGCTGTTGGCTGCTGTGTATGCGGGGTGTGCGGTGTGCTTATGAAAACGTTAATGAATTGCTTTTGTCGTTGAAAATGAAGACAACAACAACAACAAAAACAAAACAATGACTAGAAAATTATTTTAATATGCTGCAACATTTTTAGGCAGCATTGAAATATCTAAATATATTTTTTTCCTTTTTTCTTTTTTTCCTTTTTTCTTTTTGAAATAAAGACATAAAATATGCAACTTTTATTTATTTTAAATAATATTCTTTTCATAGCTACCGGGCACGTGCAACTTTTGAGTGATGACTGAGGTGCAGCAAAAAAATCTTGTGCATTTTTTTTCCAAAAAAAAAAAAAATTTAATTTTTTTTCATGTTTGCCACAAAAGTTTATTTTTTTTTTGTTTTTTTTTTTAGAAACATCATATTTTACTCAAGTGAAATTTTGTAAGAGACAATTTATTTTTGTTGTTGTTGTTGTTGTTGTTGTTTTCTTGTGCAAAACATGACACGGTTGATGAGTCGCCAGCCAGCGAAACTCATCTGTATTTCTCGCTTCAGTTCAGTTCAGTTCAGTTCTATTTTGTTCTATCATTTTAGTTTATTTTTTTTTTTTTTTTTTTTTTTTACTTTGGTTTGAGGCACACAAAAAAAACATTGTCCAAAAAATGTTTTTGTTATAAATTTCGCTGCACGAAATGTGAGCTCGTGACAAGGCTGCATTAGTAGCTCTGAGCTAATGCAATGGCAAATGGATATGGAAACGGGAATGTGGCAAGTGATGGCAGTCATGACGTATACGTATTATTTTCAAGTAGTCGACTATACGTTAGATGTATGCAAAGAAATTGAGAAGATGGGTGAATATGAAAAAAAAAAAGAAAGAATGAAAGAAAGAATGAAAGAAAGAAAACAATTGTTAACTATGCTCGGGCATAAGTAAAAACTGTTGTTTCTTTTATAAATTTTTCAGAAAAGTTTTAAATAACATTTTTTTTTTCAAATTTGTATTAAGTAAAAACTAAAAGGATATGGATAAAAGGATATTCTTAAGACTTAGCATTGATTGTAATAGAATTTGTTACTTAGCTGTTTACATTTGCTTGTTGTCTTGCTGTGTTGTTTTTAATGTAGTCTCAGTGTTTTATTTATTTATTTTTTTTAAATTGATTTTTCACTTTTACTCAAAATTAGCATTATCAAATTTTTGCCTAACGTCAAAGTAAATTAAATTTCAATAACGCTGAAAAAAAAAAAGAACAATTTAAACCGCAAAACTTTTAATTAACAAAACGCGCGCACATAATTCAATTAACAACAACATTGAATGCCACACACAGCATGCTGCGCTGTGCTGCCTTTGCTATTTTACACACACACACATACATACATATGCACATATACATAAATTGACTGCGTAGCAGTAGCTCGTACATAACGTATCTACAAATAAACAATGTATTCTATCCATGATTTTCAATTGTTTTTCAAACAATTGTTAAAAGTTATAAAACTATCATGTATTGAAGAATTGAGTCTATACTATACCATATATATACATATGTGTGTGTGCAATATAGAGATAAAACTCAAAGACACATATACACACTCACACAGATACAGATACAAACGGAAACAGGAAATGTTATTGTTAAGGTTGTTGTGTAAAAAGTTTGACTTGTTGACAATTGAATAGCTTCGTTTTCAAGGAGCCTACACGATATATTCAAGCTACAAGCACTATATGTAGACTATATAAGAATATAGTTTGGAAAATAAGAACTCAGATAATTTGATTGTACATGAGAATCAAATGTTAAACAAAACGTAAAAGTATTAAATGTCACTGAGATTAGAGTCGATGAGTAGAAGTGGTGGTTGTGGAGTGGTGATGGTAATAGCATACGACAACACAACAATTTTTTACTGTACAGTATAGTCTAGATTTAAAGATATTGAAGTAAAACGAGTTGAAATAAATACCTATGTACGTCTGTTCTTCCATACAACTGTACGGGAGATTATCGATAACAAAATAGAACATATCAATTATGATACTCCTAAGCGCATGTTATTAATGCTTATTAATGAGTACTACTGTGAATACAACTGAGTAATACTGTCTTTTTAATTGAGTACTACTGTGAATACAACTGAGTAATACTGTCTTTTTAATTGAGTACTACTGAGTACTACTGTGAGTACAACTGAGTATTAATGACTTCACTCTGAATAATAATGTGAATACTACTGTCATTTCAATTGGTTACCAATGGTCGAGATTATTAGTAACATATCCAAGATAAATGCAAACTAGATATGGATATGGTCTATGATAGTTATAAGAAAATGTTGTTGTTGACGTTCAAGGCAAGGTTTTACTGTAGCTTTCAGCAATGTACATTTCGCGCACGATACAAATAAACTCGAATACATGCAAATACTGTCAAGGCATATGTCGGAAGCGTCAACCACCAACGCAACCAAAGCCGGAGATGAGTCGAGACAAAAGCAGCAGCAGCAGCAACAGCAGCATTTGAAGTTGAAATCATATTCAAAACTTTTGCTAAATTCAATGAATTGCATAAAGGTGTTACCTGAGTGAGCTGCGAGCTGCGAGCTGAGCGTTGTCTCTGAGTTGTGGCGTGGCGTGGCAGAAAAGAAAATATTATTTTGTTATCTGCATGCGGAAAAGCTGTCAAAGCTTTTGCAACAATGAATATGAATGGCACCTAACAGCAGCGGCAACTGTTGCGCTTAAATTGTGTGTATCAACTAAACAAAAAAAAAAAAAAAAAAAAAGAAATCTTTAAAATAGAATCACGCAGTTCTCTATGAGTTTAGTGTAGACTTAATTATTAAACAAAATAAAAAATTTCACAAAGAAACTTGTGCTACACAAAAGTGAAAAATTGAAGAAAATTAATAATAATGATTTTCTTACAAATCTGGTGGACACTTTTCTTTCTCAGCAATACTGGACCCGAGGCTAAGCAGGCCAGAGAGGCCAGTAGTGAGCTGCAGGAATTTCGCGATGATTATCTAAAGGCACAAGGCGATCTGGAAGATATACACAAGGCTTACGATGAGCTACGCGGTACAATGCATGCCGAGGACTTGATACGCAATCGACGTGGCAGCATACACAATGTCTTGGCCCAATTCGAGCAGGATGCCAATGAAGAGGATCGTGCTTTGAAGGGTGCCGCCGATCAATGGTATCGTCAGTTTCTATCGCGTCAGGCACGTAAAATGAAAAAACGTCGCGCATCGTCGCATACGAAGCGTTTTAAGGAATTCGAGGATGATCTTGCGGACACCGAAATGGGTAAGGTTAAGAAAAATACCAAGATATGCCGTTCGATAGCATAAATATGAGAACGCACAAGGACTATCTGACTGATTCGAGGGGTGCTTCGCCGCTGGATATTAAATTGAAACATTTGCATAGCATTCTTTTCGAAAATGAAAACAACGAAAATGCTGCAAAAGAAGATGAATTACAAAGCGGCAATGCCTATGACGGTGTACGTGTGCCGGACAATGCATTCGAACAGGCGATCTCACGTTTACACTCCTCCTCGGCTACGTATGGAAATAATCGAAATGACGACAGCAGTTTTGAGTTGAAAAATAATCTCTCGCATGAGGCTGACTACAAATTGTCGAAAACTGAACAGGAAGCATCGGAGCCAGCGCGCAAGCAGTCACGTTGGCCATTCAGTCGTGGTGCACTCCAACAGAGCGAAGTACAGAAGCGACATAGCGGCGGATTCAATGCTATGAATGAAATCAAATTGAAGACAAGCAGCCGCTTGATGAGTAAAGGCTATGGCCCATCGCTGCCAAGTAATTCCTTAGATGAGACCAGACACGAAATGATGGTGGATGACATGATAAAACGCAAAGAGAAAAGATTGGAACTGGCGGAGCAACAGAAGAATAAGGACGATGACTATGGCATGGAATACGGTGATTACGATGCGTCTAGTGTGCAGCTAAATGATGATCAGGCCGCCGAGGGTGATAATGCTGCTGATTATTTACCAAATTATGCGAAGTACTATGACGGCGGAAATCGTTTCAAGCGTTTAAGCAATGCAAAAAATGTCGCAAAGGCAACGCAGCTGGGTAAACATGAGGTAACAGCAAAAGTTGTGGATGTCGTGAAACTAGCTGAAAGTAGTATTAAAGGCGAGCAGCTGCCCAAAAATACAAAAATTAGAAGCAGTTGCTAAGTTGGTGGCTGTTTCCAAGGTTGGCGATGCTGCTGCTGCGCCAAGCAAACTGGAAGGAAATGATGCTGGCAAAACTGCTGCAGCGGCTGCTGAAACTAAAGCAGCGAATGATGCTAAACTGAATGCCGGAGAAACAAAATCAATTGCTGCTGCTGCTGACAATACGGCAGAAACCGAAACGAAACTTAGCAGCGGCGTAGCAGTAAGCGATGCTGCCAGCGAAACGGAAAAATCGAAAGGCGATGGCATAGCTAAATTATTAATAAACGATTTACCAGCTCAGCTTAGTAGCGGCGCGACGTTAGTGGGCAGCGCTGCAGTTGGTAATGTCGAAACGAATAGCAATAAAGATCGCGCCAAGCGTTTTACCAAAGGACATCATGCAGGACATCAATTTCAAAGATATGCACACTTTGCGCCCAGATCGCGAGTGCATCGCAACAAGCGTTATGCGCAAACGGATGCGGAACTTTTTCAGAATAATCGTGATTTCGATACGTTCGAACGTAATGAAGACGAGCAACGTTTGCTGCGCATGCGTCGTGCTATTCCGATACAAAAGACGTTGCATCTACGTCAGCGGCGTTCGCTTGCCAAGTCTAAATTGAGTAATAATTCCACGCTACACAGCAATCATAGCAATCACAGCAATCACAGCATTGTCAAACGTCAATCGTTGAATGACATGGAAGATGGTGGTAAGGAAGCATCCCTAAGCAAGGATACGCTTAGTCTGGATGACAGCTTTGAGCTGGCCAACGCTGTTGCGGATACAAAATCATCGCGTAATGCAGTCATTTCGGTTGTTGCGAAGCCAACAAATAGGCTGAATATGGAACAATTTGATAAAATGCGACGACGTCAAAATGTCAGCAACAATAATAATCAAAAGCAGAATCAGCAGAATGAGAACAACACGCTCAGCTATAATAGTTATTTGAATTCATTGACTAAGTTAAATACGCATGCGAATAGCAATATTAATGCAAATGCAAATACGAATATCAATAATAACAACAACAACAATAATAATGGCAATCAGAATGTGATGCAACAGAATCAAAATCAAAATAATCAGATTAATGGTTATCAGATTTTGGAAACACAACAACAGCAGCAGCAACAGCCGCAGACGCAACAACAACAACAACAACAGTTGCAGGTACAACCACAACCCCAACCTCAGTCTCAATTACAATTGCAGCCACAACACATGACACAGCAACATACTCCAACAATGGAACAACTACAAAAACAATATCCCGAATGTGTACCAATACTACCAAATGTACCAATACCCATGCGACCACAATCACCGACACCGACAGCGCATATGGGGCCAACAGCTCAAGCGGCGCCACATGCTGCCACCGGAAATGCAGACGATCTGACAAAACTTAATATAAAAATTAATGCCAACATTTGTCGCGATCATAAGGCAAAGCGTTACTATGGCAATGGCTCCATAAATGTACAGGAAGGACTGCGTGAAGATCGCGTAACACGTGAAGTCTGGGATCCATTTGAAGTCGATGATGATTTCATACCAATCGATGATAGTGAAGATGATGATGATCTTTTAGACTTGCCAATAGATGAAAAACGTGCTGTAAAAACTGATGATAAAATGCTGAGAATGCCAAATGCAAAAGAAACATTTTTGGATGAGACAAACGATGAAAAAAAGAGAAACGGAAAGAAGCTAAATTTAAAAATGAAAGCGAATAAATCAAATATACAATTTAAGATTGATGGATCCTCGAAATCGAATAATAAATCTGCCTCAGCGACTAATAAATCCAATCAAAAAGCACATAAAAATAATGGCGATACAACCACAACAACATCAACAACAACGACAACACCAGCAGCAACAACAACAACAACGACAACGCAAACACAAAAACAAAATTTTGATGATAAAGATAAAAAGAAAATCGATGCAGATACAGAGCCCGATGGCAACGATGACGACACTTATTCAACTATGTACGATCGCATGATCAAAGGAAAACTCTCCATTGATATAGTCGATCAGGTTTTGAATACGATTAGTAAAGATCCTGAAATGGCACCACTTTATGCTGAGCTGCAACGCAATCGTTGCTGCATGAAACGTAAGTTCAAACAAAGTCAGGATCTGGCAACGGCTGCCAAGCAGAACAATGCCAGCGATCATGCAACACAACAGAAGCAACAAATGTTGCAGCGTTTCATGGAGACCATGAATTCGATTATCGACAAACAGGTGCGTGAACGCACTTGCATTTCGCTGCCGCCAGCACTTAAGGATTTCTACGAAATTATACTGGCGACACATGCACAACAGGATAAGTCACGCGCTAAACGCGAATACGCACTGCGTGGCTTAGCCGATGAGTTTAGTCAGGATTTGCGTTCGATTGATGCGAATAAAATTGAACAGAAATCGCGTATTGTGAAGAAACTATTGCGTCAATATGAAGAATTACCGGAAGCCGATCAATTGGCGGCGCTTAATATACGCGATGAATTGCTGCTCGATTTAATATTTTTGCATCGCATGCAGGATGGACTCGAACGTGAAAGACGTTCGAACAAAAAAGCCGAAGTTCTGGAGACGCCATGTTGCAGTACAAAGGAAAAATTAAGTCATTTCGGTGGTGTTACGTACACAAAGGATTTCACAAAACTCATAAAAGTCGCAGAGACTTTCAATAAGGTTCAAGCGATTGCAGATTTTGGCGATATTGGACTGGAAGATTACTAAAAGATATTTGATAAAATTAACTTTTTCCTTGTTTTATGCAGCGCTTTTGCAAATATTTTGTTGTATTTTGTATTAAATTTGTTAATAAACGACCTTTTTTTTATATTGTTTGTTGCCATTTTAGATTTTATGTCGAAAATAAAGCGGAAAGTTAATACGTTACAAACACGTAAAACACGTAAAACACGTATGCGCTGCTGCTACCTTTATGCGAGATTATAGATAAACTGCGTTTATGCAGTGAAATTATAATTAAATGCGCAATATATGCGTTCGTAAAATTTTGTGAATAGAATTTTTCTTTGCCTTTTTTCTCATCGCTTTACATTTCGCTCGCGAAAAGCGTAATCAGAACTTTTTCAAACTCATTCATGTGCAAATCGTCGTCTTTATGTACAATCGACGACGACGAGGATTTTGATGTTGATGATGATGATGTCCTTATGTGTCGTTCATGTTTGTTGTTTGGCGCTTTTTACTCGTTTTTAATCGAAATCAAAATGAAAGGTTTATGAATTCTTCACATATGCAATGATTTTAATGCTTTCGTAAGAGTTTAGTTAACGAGAAAAAGTTAGAAATTTTAATTTGATTAAAAATATGCTAAAAAGGATACAAAAAAAAAAAAAAAAATGGCCACAGCAATTACAGATTTATGGTGTATAAGTGTCGACGCCGCGCATGCAGATTTTTGTAAGCACAACACGCGTGTTAAAAGATTTTATTGTGTACAGCACTGACACTGAAGTAATTAAATTGAAGTATTGATTAAGTTAATCTTTACGCCGTATTTTCTATTAAAACCAGCGCTCAAAAGTTCACTTAAATTATTGAATTCGAGAGTAGCAGCACAAATTTTATTATGCTACCTCAAAAATGCTCATTTTAAGCGAAAATGTTGTAGAAAAAACAAAAGCAAAAAAGAAGCAAAGTGTAAACAATTAAGAAAACAACTCAAAACAAAAGTCAAACATAAGTAAAACAATTTACACAACACGCCAACATCTTGGCAATAAAGTCGTACGCAAGTCGCAAATAACTTGTATATCTTTTCTTCTCTCGAAGCTGTCGGAAACTTTTTGGATGCAACTGCTTCAAAAAAAAAAAAATTAAATAAAAAGAAGTCAGCAAGTAAATGCACAACAAAACATTTTTTCTTTTGTAAAAGAAATATGCGTTTTTATTGCCAAGTAGCAAAAAAAAAAAAAAGGAAAACAATTGCAACGTTTCCTTTCCTTTCTTGTCGTCTTTTATTCACTTTTGTGACGCCCAAATGCAATAAAACATTTGGTTTAAGTGCAAAATAAATTTACGTAATGAGTTTGTAGCATTTATGACTGTTGTGTGGCATTGTACAATATGAAAGTTGGCTCGGTTTTTAAATATGCAACAGCTTCGTGCAATCCTTATACGCAGCGTTGTACGTGTATGCATAAAAATGTAAAAAAAAAAAACTGTTGCATACTTAAGTGAGCAATATTTGTTGTTGCAGCGCTACTGCTTTGCTCTGTCTTAACGTAAAAAGTAATGCTTTAATCTAAAATATTAAATCGTAAGATTACCGAAATGTTCAATTGCCTTTGCAAGTAGACAATTTAAATGCCACAAAATGATTTTGTTTGTTTTATTAAAGAATGCGCTCGCTCGCTCTCTCGCTTGGTCAGCAGCGGTTGCTGTCGAAAACAAAGTAATATTCTACATGAAAATTGATGCTTGCGATCAATCATTTTCAAAACAAAACGCAAAACATACAAATGTGCACAAAGTAATTTCTTACAAGGACATGCTTTCATTAAGTCGATATGTTATTTTGCCGCACCAGCATCATCATTGGCAGCAGCAACGTTGGCACTTAAACGTTTCGGTATATATGTACGAGTAGTAAGAGTTGTAGTTGTAGTAGTAGTATTGAGAATGTAAGTTGAGACGTTTCAATATTGCCCACGTCATCGTCACCCCTACTTGCTACACTTAATATTCGTCATGGCAGAAGTAAAGAATACTAAACCAAAAGCTTTTCATTTGCATTTTCTGTAGAAAAAAATGCAAGAAAATAAGTTGGAAAAACAGCAAAAGACTACACAGAGGAGTATGGCAGTCGCGTGAATCGCGAGTGTTGGCAATAATAATCATGAAAAAATCACTGCGGTTAGTTTCAGCTCAAGCGTCTGTCCGCCCGTCCGTCCGAGACCAAAATACCCTGTAAGCTGGCAACATTATCTTGTTTGCTCATGACACGCTTCACTCACAAAGCAGCGTCTGCTTTGTGCCGTTTCACCAGCTGCTGCCTCTGCCTCTGCTGCTGCCACTGCCACTGCTCATTTCTTGCTTGTTGACCAATTCTACATTATTCAATATTATTTGCATTGCATGGCGTGAGGCGTTTTTTCCAACTGAATGGAATGTCTCTCTGTGTCTGCCTGCCTTGCTGTTTGTCTGTTGCCAACGTTTTAGTGCTTCATTTTCATGAAGCTTCAATGCTTTTCGTTTGTGTTTTTTTTTTTCTATTTTTTTTGTCTTGATTTTTATTTTTTTTACATTATTGCGTTTCATAAGTCAGTCGTGACTTGAGTCTTTGGCTTGTCAAAATACAAAAATGAAATGAAGCGTTAAAATTACTTAAAGATAAAAAGAAAAAATTTTAATTCATTTGTAAGAGAAGCATTAATGCTCTACAGGCGTATAATATCATCTCCTAAAGTCACTGACATCGCCTAAAGTCACTATTACTGCCGAAAGTCACTGTTACAAACAAAAATTACAGTCATCGCCTTCAGTCACTGTTACTAACAAAAGTCTCTGTTAAGTTCACTCTAACAGACAAACATCACTGTTACCGCCTTAATTAAGTTAATTACTTAATTACTTAAGTAACTGAAACAGCCAAAAGTCACTGTAAAGTCACTGTCACCGACAACAGTCTCTGTTATAGCCTAAATTCAATGTTAAATTCAAAAGTGACTGTTACAACCTTAACCGCAAAATTTATATATCCTTCACTTTTTCTTCTGTAAAGTGTAAAAAAATAACAAGCTAAATTGCATAGCATACCAATTTTCTTTATTGTCCCTTTTCATTTTCTAACAATGATCGTCGCATGTTATTTTTACAGTTATTCAAGGCATAATGCTATGCATCATTCTCTTCTTGCTCTAACGCCTCGCATTTTACGCCTCTTTGCTTTTTTCAGTGTAATTCAATTAGAATGATTATTGTTTTTGATTAGCGATTATAGTGCTTCTCAGTTACTGAAAGCAACTGTGGCATTGGAAGTACAATAACAGCCTTTTTTTATGATTTGCTGGCTTAAAATCAACAAAACTTTTTAAAGAATTCTAAAATAGCTTCGCAATTAGTGCGTTCGTCTTGAACACTTCCTAAGGCATCACAATCGTTTAATTTGCATGCAGAGCTCGTAGGCAACAAAAAAATATTCTGGCAGCTGTGGCACTGGCACGATAAATATTAATTTAATTTTTTATTAAATATAAATACACGAAAATTAAAAAAAATGTAAAAAAGAAGTTGACAATCTCGCGACCGAATGATTCACGCTTATACTACGCGAGTATGCTGTAGCTTAAGTTAACTTTAGTTCCTTCCTTCACTTCCTTTGTGTATGGTGCATGCATTTTATATTTTAATGTTGCATGATTTACTTTAGTTGCAACATTGTTTTCTTTACTTAAATTGAAATCGTTTTGTCCTCTTTTTTTTTTTTGTTGCTTCTAGTAAAAACAAGCAGCAGCATTGTTGTAGTTGTATTTATTATGATTATGCTTATTTTTAATGCAATACAAGAACAACAAGAACAAAGATTCAAGGATGTAGCTACTAGCACCAAGTGTTGCGCGAAATATGCAAAAATAATCTGCAAATTTATAGGCTTTTCCCTAGAATACGCGAGCTGGCGGGCTGACTGGCTTATAAGTGAATAAATTGATGTGTTGTTTGAGTTGGATGTCTACATGCGGCATGCGGCAAACGAAATACGCAGGTTGCGTTTGTAAATGAGTAAGCCCGCTATTATCTTTTATGTAGCAAAGTTATTTGAGAAGCTTAAGCTTTAGATTGTCTTTGTTTATCAAATTTTACTTTATTTTTTTTTTTTGGTAGGGAGTTTTTCTTTTTAATTTTTTTTTTTGTTTGTTTGTTGAACGATGCGAGTGATTGATGGACTAGTATTTAGATTAGAGTGACCATATTAAAGTTGCATTTAAAGAAAAAAATTAATTTAAACACAGGGATAAAAGCTAGAGCTGAAAAATAATTGCGCAGTTTTTTACAGTTTTAACAGAAAACAACGATCTATTCGGATTGTTAAAAAAAAACATCGATGCTATCGAAAATATATCGATACTTTTGGAGTTTCTAAAATAATCGTTTATATTAAATATCGAATATTTGCATAAAGTGAATTACATTTGGTCACCTTATTTCGTGCAATTTTCTTTTAGTTGTCAAATAGTTGCATGCAAATGTGCACTCGCATATGTCACATCAATAAAAAAAATATTAAAATATTTAAGCGCTACAACTGACAACTTAAAGTCGTCGTCTATATAGAAAGACGATACCATATTATATGTACGTACGTCACATGTCCTTTGCAAAAGCGCTTGCTTAATGCATATGTACGATACGATAAGTCTTTGTGAACTTCCTTTGTGTGCGCCTAAAAGCAAACTTGACATTTTTTGCGGCACGACACGTCTTAAAAGTTCATTATATGTGAATGTCAAAAGTAAAACGCGTTCGTTCAGGCGGCAGAATAAAATCTACTTATGTATGTTAAAATCCATTAAAACACTTCTGTAAACAGCAACAACAACAACAACAACAACAAGAAGGACGAAGGACTTTAACAAGAATGAGAACGTTGATGCTGCTGCTTGCGATATTGTTTAAAAACAGAAACTGAATAAGTCAGTCTACTTTTAGGTGTTTAGGGTTGTATGTAACCAAAGAAGCTTTCCTGTTTGCTTTTAGACATTACAGATTGTTTCATTTTAGATTTTTATTTTAAGTTATAAAAATATACTTGAAAATGCATTTCCGGTGACTATGGTGACTCAAAGCGTTTAATTTTTTTTTTTTTCAGCACTTTCAGACAAGCGATACTTAACGCTGCCAGTTGTGTTTGTTGTTTGATATTGAAATAATTTTAAAGAAAATAAAAATCAATTTTTTTTTTATGCAGCAAAAAAAATGCTGCAGTTGCGTTGCTGAGTGCCAAGTTTCTCGGCCTTCGCTTTAAACGAGGCTACAAGGTAGCTCAACTGTCGAACAGCGAAGGATCTAATAGACGCTTTCGAATACTTAAAAACTATTTTTGTATCAATTAAAATGCCGAATAAAAATTTTAAAATAAAAATCCCAAGTATTGCTTTTCGTGATTAAAACTCAAAATGGAAAATGCTGACAAATACGAAGTATCTTTAGCCTTTTTTTTTTTTTTTTTAGATATTTTCTGTCGATAAGTCGAGAGTCAGCAACTCGCTTCATATTGTTGTTGGCATCTCGACTTGAGTGAAGAACAGCCAATGTTGTTTGTAAACTCATAATTGGAATTAATTATGCATTCGCACTTTGTGGTAAACTTCAAGTGGAGTGGTTGCTTGGCAATAGAGCGTGTAGCTAGTAGCTGTTCTCTTCTTGAGTATCTCTGATGATGATGCTGATGTCGTTGTCGATGGGTGATAGCAGTGTGTGTAGTACTGCTAAAATCATTTAGTTGCGTGTACATGTGTGTGTGTGGGTGTGTGTGTATGTGTTAGGGGGTGTTTAAATGGTTGTCTTATAGTATTTTGTACTTTAATTGCTAAACTGCTGCCTGAGTAGCTGCTGCTGCTGTTGCTGCCACTCAGCAATATCTGGTAGCGCTCAATGACAACAAAATGGTTGCAATTGTCTTTCTTAACTATGCTATGCTTCCTTAACCATAACCACAGAGTTTATGCCATCTCAATGGGTTTTTGTGGTTGTCACATTGTCTATATATATTTATATAAATATCTATGTACATGTATGCATGTCGTTTTACTCACACTAAGCTCTCTCATGCATACCAAAGTCCTTGTGTAATAAAATGTACGGTGTGGGGTGGGGTAAAAAATATGCGCATGTAACTATGAGAATGAGCAAACTTTTTAAGTTCAGCGACAAGGGTTAAGTGCAAATTGCAGTTATCGTATTTTTTCTAAACTAATTTTTATAAGAATTTTAAGTGTTGCATAGCTTTGGGGGTTTTGCATTATAAATGATATTTTAATATGAAACATTGATTATGTTTAGAACTTATTTTTTTTTTTTTTTTTTTTTTTTGAATATTAAAAACGCAAGAATAATGAGCAACAATCAATTATATTGAAAAACATTTAAAGTAGTAATAAGTTAGAAACATAGCGCATATTACAACTACAAATAATAAACGTCAAATGAAACAATTTGTCAAATAAAATTAACAACAACAACAACAAAAACAACAACAAACCGATTACAAAGTTAATTTTGCACTACACTGTTGTGCCTTTAAATTGAATAACAATAATTACCCGAGAATACCAAAAAGTCATTTATTTAAGTCCAAAAACAAAAAAAACTAACAAAATTTCGAATGGTGTACCCATTTTATATGAAAATGTACAACAAATACAATAGAGTACTACATTGATTTTAATTTATGCGCTAACTGACAGCTCGTGTCTGATGCTCGAGGCAACAAACAAATTGACTTAAATCATTTGTAATGAAATTTCCATTGAAAATCGAACGAAACGATTCGATACGTTACGTTACGTAACGCGCGCATAAATTGAAGCAACAAGCGCTGACAATGCGCTAAATGACCGCGCAACGAAGTATAAAGGCACCGGAGGCATGTTGGACAGACGGACAGATAGACTAAAGTGATGAAGGATATCGTAATTTGTGTGTGTGTTAGTGTCTATGTGTGTGTGTGTGTGTGTGTTTTATGCTAATCAAGCAGTAGATATGTATTGTGGTTTTAACTGTCAATATATGTGACAGTCACTCGGGATAGAAAATGTCAAAAATGCCAAAATAAGGATAATTCTATTTTTAACATAAATTTTTTTTTTTCATATGGAAGAATTTGCAATATAAATTATATTTTGCTGAAATTTAAAAAAAAAAAATGGAATACATATGAAACACTTTTAATACCTTTTGAGTGTTTTAGTGAGTGAGTGAGTGTGAGTAATTGTTAATAAATTCGAGTTCGAAAGAATTTAGATCTCTCGGAACTTTTAGGAAATAAGTTTATGGAAAAAAAAAAAATTTAATAGGATAACAATTTTTCCATTGAAAGCTTTTGTAAAAATAAAAATGTTAAATATAAAAATATTGGGCTGTATGAATTTAGACGAATTTCGTAGTTTCATGGAATAAATTCGTGACTCTTACGAAATGTCAAAATTTTATAGAAGCATATGCGTGAATTCACCATGCAAAACATTCAGGAATATATTTTTCTTAAAAACCATTTAAAAAACATCTCAGTTTACATATGCAGAGCATCAAAATGACAATTTATGTTTATTTGTGTACCATAAAAATCTGTCAATTGATAAATGATTTATTTCCGCATAAATAGCTTAAGAATTTGCTTAGTATTTTTAGTACACACATAACTTTTGGTTGACTTTATATATGAAATTAAATCCTCATTACATAATCGAAAATGTTTTGTAAACAAATGCATAAACACAAATCTAACAAAAATTTTCTGCTGATGTTGTTCAATATTAAAGCGTTTGCTGCTGCTTTTAGGGGTTTTTTGGTTTCGTTTCGCATAGGTGGGGTGGAGTGGTGTAGACGTTAAATGCATACATTTTGGCTCTATTAGGGGTTGCTAGTTAAGTCAAATGCAAATATTTGCAATCAAGTCAAAGTATTTAAAGTAATCGTATGCTTAGCAGAGCAGCAGCCACAAACAGTAAACATTTGAGAGAAACTGCTCATACTCCCTGCCTTACAAACAACAACAACAACAAAAACCCAACTCAAACCAATTAAATAGTCGAATAGAGTATATAATGCCACATGCCACATGCCAGCAGCGGCAGCGGCTGACACCGAGCAAAGTTAAACATTTTATGCTGACTCCATTTGCTCGGGTAGATTTTGTTCAGCTCATGTAAATATTTAAAAGCACATAAATTAGTATGTGTGTGTGTGTGTATGTGTGTGTTTGTATAAAATCACGCTTTAATACTTCATTAAATAAATTTTTTTTCCAACTTGACAATAAATTCAAGCTGTTGTCATATTGAAAATTTTATTTAAAATTGATGTGAGACCTGCGGCGTTAATGTCATAAAAATCTTGGAAACATCAAAGTTTTCACATAAAATAAATTGCTGCTAAATAATAATAATAGTTAAGCAACAAACGAAAGGCGTCATTTAGCTTACGGCCGTAATATGAGAATAATGTTGATAATGATGCTGATGATGACGTAAACGTTGACTGCAAAGAAATTTCCGTTTTGCTACAACCCAATCCAGCAACAACAAAAAAAAGTGTAAAAGGGGTTAAGTTATGTTGCCTGCTTTTTTGGCGCGCTTTATTAAATTACAAATAAATAACGAGACGAGAGCGTAAACTTTTCAAAAACAATTAACACTAAACAAAAATAAATAAATTTGAAAATGGCAGCCGGAAATCATTCAACAGCATAAAAAGCGGAAGTGCCATTTTGAATTTATTTTTTTGTTTATTAATTATTTCTTTTCAAATTGACACTTTAAAGCAAAATTAAAACTAATGCTGACAAATTGTTGCATTAAATGTTACACATTGCATACGAATACACTAAATGTTGTATGTGCAGATACATACGTATTTTATGGCATTATTGTTTGTCTGCCACAACTGTAGCAGTTGTAGGAGCAGAATTTGCTCGCTCTTGTCGTCCACTGCAATGTACTGAGTTATGTGTCGGTTTGTACTATTGTGTCCTTTCGTCCCTATTTGCTCGGTCGATTGTAGTGTTGTGTTGAATTTGTGGCCACAAATGCAAACCACAGACAGAAGATTGCAGCAGCAACACTGGCTACAACAATTGTAACAAAGCACCAGTTGCAACAAACAACAAAAGCGACAACAACAAAAACAACAACATTCACAATACAAGATTTCTATTAAAAATTGTATGCTGCAGAAAAAAAAAAAAAAATATAAAAAAAAAAAAAAAATAAAGTCTTTGTGTATAAAAAAAAAAAAAAAAAAAAATTATTTATAAAACAAAAAAGCCTTGTAGGCATTGAAACGGAAATTACAAATATTATGCGCACACGTTTTTATTCAAGCAAGGATTTACTATATATATATAAATTTTTTTTTTTAATATTTATGTGCATAAAAATATATAAATTTTGCGCTTGAGTTTGTTACTTCGAGGCTGCATTGTTAATTTAGTGCCATAGCAGAGAATTATTAAAAAAAAAACCATTGATAGTTTTGAAAATTAAAGATTTTAGTTTAAAAAAAAAAATATATTTTTTTTAAGAAATAAATTTTTGGTATTTTCTGCTGCATATGCAGCAAGTATGGAGTATGGGTCTACAGCCCTTTTGACTTTTTTAAATTTATCTATGCGTTTAGGCATATTTTGGGTCGCACCATTTCAGCAGGAATCGTGTACCAAACGTCCTTGGTCCTCGCCCACAGCTCCATCACTATACTCTGCCGGATTCCATATTTCGCAAGCTGCTATTTAACATGGCTCCATAGATTTTCAATGGGATTCATGTCTACAGATTGCGTTGGCCATTTTTCTGTTCGAGTTCAATGCTTCTGGAATGCCAAAAATTTTTAAAAATATTTTTCTTCTATTAAAAAATTGGTAAAATGCATTTCTCAACGAACAAACAGGAAGCATAATATAAAATAAAAGATCGAATAAGAATCTTATAGTTTAGATCTATTGCACGGCGCCAAAGTTAGTCTTTGATTTGTCACTCCAAAGTAATCTCAGCGAGTGTAGATGTCATGTTTCTTCTTTTTTGTTGTCTTTTTGTCCATTCGTTTCGTGTCTTTTTTTTGTTTTTTTTTTTTTTTTAGTTCATTTGTCTGTAGTGTAGCAGCATGCCTGCCTGCCTGCCGTCCTGCCTATCAGTTTGTCTGTCTTTTTGTCCAGTATTGCCTTTGGCTGATTTTTGATGAAAAGTTTTCAGTTTCATAATGCAGCAGCGGCGTGCCATTTTGTTTTTTTTTTTTTTTCATATTTGCTGCTCTTCATCATCAACGCTACATGATGATGATTTTATTTGGATTTTTCTCTTATTTTTGTGCAATGAATAGACGCTTGGCATATTTTTTTAATTTTGTGCAAATGGAAAATAATAATCACAATATACACTGACTCACTCACTCACTCACTCCTTACCACTCACTCAAAGAATATAAAAGAATGGACGCAGGCGAAAAGGTGTTGGCACTGGTACAATTGAAAAAAAGGAAAAAAAGATTATAATAAAAAAAGAAAAAATAAAAATAAAACTGCAAAGTATAATATGAGTTTAAAATCAGAGAAGCAAAATTTATGCAAATGCATGAATATGGGCAATGCTGCGCTGCAACATGGCGCGCTGCATGCGGTTTTTTTATTTTGTTTATGTCGAGTATTTTCTAACAAAGCCAAGCGTGTACTTACAAAAAAAAAAAAAAAAAAATAGACACACACACATATATGCATACATATGCACTAATATGACACAAAGTTTTTTTTTTACGCATAAGTATCTTAAGTTGTCAACTTGAAAAGAAAAGAAAGAAATCCTTTAATTTGCAGTAAATGCAAACTCAACGCCACTTTGTCAATCTGTGCAACTTAAGCTGCTTCAGTAACTACCCTCACTGCACACTCATATCTATGCATAAAGGGCTTTTAATATATGTATAGGAGTATGCGTGCGTGTATGCAATGTTTATATATTTATATACATGCGCCTTAAGGTATGCAGTAAATTAAAATGCAATGTATGCAACATGCAGTAAAGAGCTGCAACTGTGCACTGTGCTGTGTTGTCTTGTCTTCTCAATTTTATGCTAGTACATATTTTTGTATACAATACATTGGCCCAGTCTTGTTGTTATGTTGTTGTTGTTGTATCTTAGCTGCTCTTATATGTTCGCAAAAACTTTTGCCCTAAGCTGCTTTTGTTGCCTGTTTGACTGCCAAGTTCTGGCATGCTGCCTGACACAATACTTCTATGCAAATTCTAACTGAAAAGTATCTATGTAGCATTTGTGTGGGTATACTCAGAAAAGATTTTTCTTGGGTTGTTAGAAAAGTTTTCAAAATAAATCTTTTAAAATATAAACAGTTTGCTGCCTACTTTCTCCAGCACTACTCGGAAAAAAGTAGCATAAACACGCAACACATTCTACATTCACGTTGCGTCGGCACTGTTGATGCGTAGTATTCTCTCTGATTCTGTATGTATGTCTCTGTGTGTGCTCCTTTATGGCTACAAGTGTGGAAAAGCTGTTAAGAAGAAGAAGAAAAAAAAAAAAAGAAATAAAGGACATCAACCGCAATCAACGTAATTTTGCATATGAATAGCAAGTAAGTAGAAAATTATGGACTCCAAATGGTCGTCATCGTTGTTGTCGTTGTTGTCGTCGTAGTCATAGCAAACTATAGACAAACTGTGCTCCTTTCTGTCACATAAGGTGTAAATGAGAAAGAGCCTGGCAAAGCGTCAGGCAGTAATATAGCCGACGGCAGTAAATGGCTTTTGTAATATGCCATAGCTCGGTTTACGTTTACGTTAACGTTTACGTTTTCCTTTTTTTCTGCGTTTATATGAAACAAAATTTAGCGTCACTTTGAATTATGGCAAAAGACGAAGGACATGCAAAAGCATTGCTAAATAATTTGTGCAGGCGCTGTAGCAAGGATACAGGAAAATAAGTAGTTATTGTAGTCGCAATAGAGTTGAAGTTGGAAAAAATATAATAAAAAAAGCAAAACAGAACAGAACATGCTAGAAAATTTGTTTTGTTGTAAGCGGATTGTAGACAAGTTTGTAACGACAAAAAAAAAAAAAAAAAATGAGTCAGAATAAAGAAATTCAAAAGCTGAGCGTAGGCAAACAAGAAATGTCACGCTTGTCACGTGACACATAACGGAACATTTCAAAGCACTTTGCAAACAATTTCCCAAAGAAGCGAAGCGGAGAAGAAGTAATAACGCATTGAAACGGAATGAGCAACACATGAAGGACAAACAGAAAAGGATAGATATATATATATAGCTGGAATAAGATAGAAATAAAATAAAATTTAATGTAGCGCATAATTTTTGCTGTTTTAAAAAAAATTGTAAAAAAATTAAAAAATGCTTTGCACAAAAATGTAAAATTTACAAAAAAAAAAAAAAAAAATAAATAAAAACAAAAACATTTTTTAAGTTGCAATTAGCCTAAACGAAAAGCTTTATAAATTATCAAAAAGCCAAAGTGCGTTTACGGCAGCTGCGCTACTCCATTTTTTTTTATATTCTGGAATAAGTTTAAACTTCGAATACAAAGCATAACCTTCGCATTCATAAGTAGCTGCGTTTGTGATTTTCAGCATAACTCTTTGATTGGTTTCACAATTTCTAGGAAGCATTTCATTTTTTTTTAAAAATATTAATTTTTAGTATAAAAATTAAATTTGTCAACTAAAAGAAAAAAAAACTTTATAGCGCATTTACATTTCGCCTAAGGCAAAAGCCATGCAATTCTTCAAATTTTTTTCTTCTGTTCCAGCCACACAAAGAGTATTAATGTATTTGCGTTTGGGGCGCGGTAAATAAATTTTTGAGGTAAATCATATTTTGTTGGAATTTGTTTGGCTTTTCCTAGCATTTTTACATTATTTTTCTTTTTTTCTTTTTTCGTTTCGTTTAGTTTTGTGCCATGCTTATTTACTTTGCAATTTACACGGTTTCATGCCTCAAGTGTATAACTTAGCCAGCTTACGTACAAATACAACATTCACCTGAGCGAGCGAGCGAGCGAGCGAGCGAGCGAGTGTGGTGTACCAGATTTCCTTTGGCTACGAGCAGTGCTCAGTTGCTTTCCATTTCTCAGATTCTTTTTCATTTCTATTTTTTTTTTAATTTATTTTTTTATTTGAATGCATTCTGTGAGCACTTCCGTCTACTGGCAATGTGAATTGTGCGACGGAAGTGCAGGCGTAATGCCAGCTAACAACAACAACAACAATAACAACAACAAGAAGGACAATACTATTTGTCGCTTACAAGTTTGCTGGTAAGCCAATTTGCGCTTCAAGTGGCTTACCGATGGCGTTTGCCTAATTATGCGTTTTCCTTTGTTATTTATGAATTAGCGTTGTTATGCTTCCTGTGTGTGTGTGTGTGTGTGTTTGTGTGTGTGTATGTATATATTGTATTTGTCTTGTATATTCGTTATGCTGCCCATGAGGCTAATTAGGTCTTAAGCGCAACCATTGTGACAGGCGTAACATTTTGCCTTAAAACCATTTTGGCAATTATTATTGCAGCTTCTTCATTTGTTTATGACGGAAATGCGGCGAACATTTAAATATCTTCAAATACATACATAGACTGTTTGATTGTTATCATTGCTGCACAGGTTCGAGTCCCATCCAATACGCCATTTTTTATTAATAAAATATTTTAAATTTTATTTATTACAATTTTTGTTGCATATAAATTTTTGTAAAATAAAATTGCATCACAATTATTGCATATTTTAGAGCAGTTGTTATGATTTTGAAAATACAAAAACGATCTAAATTAAACATGCCAAATATGTCAAAACGTTGCCTCGATGCAGCGCGGCTTATATAAAACATTTCGATTAACTAAAATAAAAAAAAAATCATTTCTTTTTTTAAATTTTTTTTCATAAATATCAAAATATTTACCTGCTTAAATTGTTTCGTTTCTTGGGTAACTCTTAAATCCAGTGCTTTTATTAAATCATAAAGAAGTGCTTCTTTCGATTTTAAACGAACACAAATAAAATTAACTAAAATAACATTATAAAGCCTCAAAATAAAGCAAATAATCGATAATAAAATAGTCCAATAAAATTCAAAATATTTCATGGCATAATAAAATTGCAAATAGAATGTTAGGGTGCTATAAAATATAAGCACGGATAACATCATAGTTAAATGATAACTTAAAATCTTATTAAGCTGCTTAACAATTTGTTGCAATTTAAAATGTTGCAACAATAAAAATTCCAATTCGGCTGGAAAATCTTTTAAATGCAAATTAATCCAATCAAAATATTCGCTTACATACAGAAACATTAATGTATAAATAAATATTATAATATGAAAATTGTTAAAAATATATAAACCATAAAAATAATTTAGTATATCCAAAGTTGTAAGCGCATAGTTCAGTTGCAGCACATATAAATTCATGAAACCAAAAATAAGCAAAGGAAATATAAAGCTACATTTTATAAGAAAAAATATATAAAATTGTTTTGAATAAAAAAATTCCGTTTGTGCATAATATTTATTTTCGAGTTCGAATAATGCATTACGTAATTCGAAGAAATTATGCGCTTGAAAATGTGTTAAGATACAATTGAGCATGATTATCACAAATAAAAATAACTCATTCGTTATGAAAATGAGCTGTGGAATTATTTCGTTGTTGTTGTCATCATCAGCTAAGTAGAATTTATTTATACGTAGTAACGCGTAAGCAATTAATAATGCCATATTTATGATAAAACCATAGAATTTTAATAATTTCGAATACACATAATGTCTGCTATGCGTATTAAAGAAGTAGCTGCTAAGGCCCAGTATTAGAAAAATATAATAACAACAACTTGTGACACTTTTATATACTTGGACAGTCCACATTGTACTCAACCACTCAGTCACTGAGTAAATATTTTCTACAAAACTAATTTTATTAAAAAAAAAAAAACAAGAAAAACATTAACTTTGGTTAAACCGAAGCTTAAATACACGTCACACGATGATTAGACTATCATTTCTTGAATGAATATGTGCGTTCGGTTTGTAAAGGGGTTATGTACTATAATGATGCTACTTAAACCATGTGTCCTATAGTGATCATGGGTTGCTACAATAAGTATTTTGAAGTTATTTGAAATAAATCGTTTTAGAAATAAAAATTTTTTCATGCAAATACTTAAAAATTAGAGGTAAATTTCAAATGGGTTGTATTTTACAGTGATCCCATCTCAACACTGGGTCCTTTTCTTTCATATTAAAAAAATCGATAAAGGAGACATTGCTGATAAATTGTCGTATCGAAAAGATCAATTAATACCATTTTGAACGATGTTTTGGGCCTCAAACGCGTCAAATCTCGATTGGTACCAAAAAAGCTAAATTTTCTTGAAAAACAGCGTCGATTCTTCGTGAGTTTTCCTCCAAAAATGCAACCAATATCGTTCCGCAACCACCGTATTTGCCTGATTTGGCCCCGTGTGACTTCTGACTATTCCCAAAACTCAAGAGACCACGCCGGGGAACGCGTTCCAAGTCGGTTGAGGAGATAAAGGTTGAATCGAAGAAGGCCAATGGCTATACCGAAGGACTATTTGGCATATTTTGAGGACTGGAAAAAACGTTGGAATAAGTGTATTTTATCGGGAGGAGATTACTTTGAAGGGGACGAAATTGATTTACAAGAAAAAATAAAGATTTTTCATTTTACAAACAAATTCACTTTTTAAATTTCATAAAAACAATTAAAAAATTTGCGGTTGATTTGTATGGGGGCTATTTGCCTAAAGCTTTTTAAATGGGCTGACATTCGAGGTTTATACTGTGCTTGACAAAATCTTCAAACCATTTTTTATAAAAAAATTAAAAACTTGTCTGGGGACTGTGCCTAACAAGGGCGTGGCACTTTGGTTTTAACATTTTAACTGCTTAAAAAGTTTATTTGAATTTCATCTCAATATCTTTAAAACTGAGCAAATTAAACGATTAAATACAGACAGACGGACATGGCTAGATAGATGCGTCTCGTCTAGGTTGAAAAATATACTTGGGTCTCGGTGTTTCCTTTCATGCGTTACAAACTTTTTGACAAACTGAATATACCCTTTCAGGCAGGGTGTAAAAAATAATTAAAGGAAAATTAATAACTAAATAAATAATAGCTGCAATTAAAAACGATTAAATGAAGCTTAAGAGTATTATTTTAAAATAATTGTTACATTTTCGTTGCACACACACACACACACACACAGTGGGACCAATGAATATTTAATTTAAATTTGTATGCCCCTTGTGAGTTTATTGATAATTTTGAAAATAAATTTTAAAAATATTTCTTGTAGTGTTTCAAGAAGTTATAATTAATAACTTTGCATTTTTTTTGTATTGTCAATTCCCCAGAACTACTTTTTTCATAAGTTTTAATTAAAAGTGCTTTTTTTCTTTTCTTTTTTTTTTATTTTATTTCTTTTTTTGTTGTTGTTTTTTTTTTGTACTGTAACATAATGCAAGCATTTTACGTTCAAAGTGATACATTAACAAAAAGTGCACATATAGAGTTGAGTAGTATGAAAGTATCTAGTAGATACATAGATACTTTCATATCATTACATTTCATTTCGATTCATTTCATTTCATTTGCGTTGAATGACATTCTTCTTGTTGTTGTTTTGTTGTTGTTGTTGTTGTTCACGATGACAACTACGATAATAATGCTGATGTTAATGTTAATGCTGATGCCTGATGCCTGATGCCTGATGGATATGTTTGTTTGTAGACAACGTTAAATGCAGCATTTTTTCAAGCAAAATAATAATAATACATATCATTGGCATGCATGTATAAAATGTTTTTAATTGAAAACAATAAACAAGCTGTTACACAATGTAAAATAATGGAAGAAAAAAAGAAGAATGTAAGTGTAAATCTATTGAAATGTACAAAACTGTGCTGCTGCGCTGTGCTGTTCAGTTCTGTTCTGTTCTAATACTCAGTTGAGATTTATATTGTTACGAATGTACTAAAAGAATGTAATGACTTTCGATGAAGATATACATTTTTTGTAAATAAAGCATCGAAGTGATAATTAAAATATTCTACTATAGAAAAACACTTTAATATTGTTCATGTGTAATGTTTTGTTTTGTAAAGAGGCAAGCAAAATTAAAAAAAAAAAAAAAAAAAGTATCTCATGCAGCGAAGATATTGTAATCAACATTTGCAACGCAAACAGAAAGTGATCAATGCAACAATAAAAACAAAAACAAAAAACAAATAACAGCAATAATGATTGACAGCGTTTAAATGAATGCGGGACTGATAAAAATTGATGATGAAGGAAGAGATGGAATGCGCTGAATGGCGTTTTTGCATGCCAGGATAATACAGACAGACAGACAGACAAAAAAACGTATCCCTTTGCAAAATAGTCGACAGTCGACTATGCATTCATGTGCAATAAAAAGAAAATTCAAATGCAAAGAAACAAAAAAAAAAAAAAAAAAAAGGAGGAAAAAGAAATAAAGCATTACATGTCACTTCGTTTGCGTTCGTTCATAGATGGAATGTTTTGGTTGACAGTTTTTAATGATAATTATGCAAAATCGATTACGTTGCAATTTTGTGTGAAAATTAATTTTGCATTAATTTGCTTTCAGCGTATGAAGTAGCTTTAAGAAAATGGCGTCAGCTAAGTACAAAAGAAGAAATACAATAGATAAAATGTTTCTATGTCCGCTATGGACGTTAAAACCATACCATCGATGAGTACCAAACCGGTTTAATTGGAAAGATAACGTTGCAAGTAAATTAAAATGCCACTAAACAATGCATTTGGCACATTCAATTTGTCCATGAAATCCATTTCGTAATTTTCTTATACAAAAATGTTTTGCTATTTTTTATGTTTTTATTTGCATACTAGCCCCAACCAAAAATAATAATGGTATTTTTTAGTATATTTGCTTACTAGCCCCAATATTTTTTTGGTGACGCTGCAATCATAAATAAAACGTACAAAAATACCACCGAAATGAGCTGCAATTGCACAAAAAATAGCAAATGCGAAAGACGGAAAAGAGCCAAAGAAGCGGGAATACGCCGGGTATCTGCTAGTATACAATATAATAAAATTTGAAAAAAAAACTCTGCATATATAGACAGAATATCTAGACTCTAGAATAACTTGTCCAAACATTTTTTTCCTTTTTGATGGCTATATTTGATGCTAAAAATGGCCAAACTGGTGGATAAACGAATAAATAGTCAGATAGAGTGTTTGAGAAATAGGCTTCAGCGCTTACGTGTCCAAACGAAAATTTCATACAGTACGGAAGTTAATAAGAATGAATTATTATAATAATTATAATTGTTATGAAATTATTATGAAAACCGAAAATGATGTATTGAATTTGTATATGCGTAAGGCTAATACACATTGTCAGTATAAACTAAAACTTGTTACTAGCCAAAGATATATTTACAAACAAAAGACGATCATTGACCTTTAATTTGTTGTCTGATCAGACGCGTGCCGTCTACGGAAATTTTTTTCAACTGATAACCGGATGAGTACTTACGAGTATAGTAAAAGATAAGAAATATATTTGTTATTATTGAAGCTGCGTAAAGCAATGGGACTGATTTTTAATTTTATTTTGTTTGTTAAAACAAATAAAAAAAAAAGGTAATTGCTGAAAAAAATATAAATTTAATAAGCGAAAGTATCATATTAATAAGAAACAGTATCGTTTTGATAACTGCCAAAATATCATTTAGTCAGAATTTAATTAATAATTTTTTTTTTCCATATATCATATTTTTTAATCTAAATTTGTTAAAAACATTCCACTGTACATGCATGACAATCATGACAGCAACAAAATAAATTAAACTGAATCAGAATATCACTGAAGCGACGACGTGTTATTCCAAGAATGGTGCAGCAAAATGAGCTGATCTTCTTTGCTGCTTAAGCAAAAAAATCAGACAAAATTCTGAAGATGCTGCATATTTTTAGTTTTAGTCATAAACATTAAATCGCACAGCGCGAACGTATTGCAGCATTAAATAAATAAAATAAAAATAAAATTTTAAATTTAAAATAAATAAAAGTGATCAAATAAATACAAATGAATTCAATTGAAGTAAATAAACATGCTTCCGAGCCACAAACAATTGTTGAGCTCAAAGCCGATGATCAAATGGTTTGCATTTATGCGCCTAATTCCGAAGTTATGAAATTTCCAGGCGTTTGGTTGCGTGACAATTGTCGCTGTGATTTGTGCTTTCATCAAAACGCAAAAAGTCGCATGCCACAAATCTGGAATAATTTTGATATAAAAATCAAAGTGAAAAACTTAAACTTCGATGCGAAAGCGCAGAGTTTGCAGCTTGTCTGGTCCGATGAGCACCATTCGGCTTATGAATTAGATTGGCTGAAATCACATGATTTCTCGGCACAAAATCGCACAAAATATTTAAGCAATTGGTATCGCCCAGAACAGGAACATTGGTGTAAAAACGATTTTGAGCGTATTTTAAAAAAATTCGAATATGTAGAAATAATGCAAAATGATGCGTTGCTGGCGCAATGGCTGCAAGCGTTAGCGGTGCACGGTGTTGCCATGTTAAAAAATGCACCAATCGATTTGAATGTTGTACAAAAGCTATGCGCGCGTATTGGTTTCATACGTAAAACATCTTACGGCGAAGAATTTCATGTTAAATCCAGACCGGGTGCATTGAATTATGCATATCTGGCAGCGCCATTGCCGTTGCACACCGATATGCCCTATTTTGATTATGTACCAAGTGTGACAATTTTGCATACAATCGAACAATCGCAATCGTCTGGCGGTGGCTGGAATTTACTAAGCGATGCTTACTATATTGCCGAACAATTGCGACAGCATTATCCGGCGGAATTTAAATTGCTTACAGAAACGCGCGTCGATTGGGCCGATATTGGCATGGAAAACGGCGAAGCATTTCATAATATATGGCGTGCGCCGGTTATTAAGTATGAAAATTTTAGCTAAAATTTGTTATTAAAATATTTATTTATTTTTTTTCGATTTTATTTTAATAGTCTAGACGCCGAGGGCAATATTACACGCATCAATCACAGCATTCCACAGCGCGATAGTCACTTTAGTGTACCATTGGAACGTGTTGCACCCTGGTATGCGGCCAATGCGCTCTTTGTACGTTTGGTAAATGAGCAAGCAGTGCACTTCAAAATGCAGCCAGGCGATGTTTTGTCCTTTAATAATATTCGTTTAGTGCACGGACGCACCGGATATGATGACACGGAGCAGAATGTGCGTCACGTCATTGGTGGTTTTGTCGATTGGGATATTGTTTACTCAAAAATGCGTGTTCTCAAGAGCGATTATCAATTCAAAAGTGTTCAAAAGAATTATTAGTAGTTTTAGAATTTAAAATAAAGAATAAAAATAAAATTTGATCTGGCAACACTTGCCATTGCGCATCATATCGTGTGATTTTTACAAATTATCAAATGAAAAAAATATTGTCTCAATGAAAGTGAATCGTTAATAAATGGAATACGTCACATACTATTACGCTTTCGTTTGTTATCAGCGTAATTTTTTTTTTTTTTTACTGAATAGACTTGATTATCGCTTAATTTATGTGCAATAATAAAATAATATATTAAAAAATAATTTACAAGTTTATTTGTTGCTTTCCAAATCAGTGAAATGGCACAACCAGTTGCGCTGCTTTAAATGATTTATATTTCCTGCTTTTTATTTTCATGTTTAAGGCCTGTGCCTGTGTTTCTGTGGCTTTGTCGCCGGAATTTAACCCACTCGGAAGTTAAACAGACAACAGCGAATTCACCCGCAGCAGGTAAATCCTTTTGTAAATCTTTTTATTTATGTTACTGATGCGCTGCGACGACTTTGCAAAGTACTCCCTTATTTTGCTGAAGACAACAACAACAAACTCACACATATGCGCATGAAAATCCCTCTAATAATCCACATAATAAGCAGAAGCAACAACACGAAAAAAAAATACAAAAAAAAAAAAACAAAAACATGAAATAAGAAAACAAAAAAATCGCAAAAAAAAAAAAAGGTTGTACGAGTATGCGCTGCCTTGTTTATAAGTTCATAAAAGTCAACGAGCCGAGTTGAATCAAGTCAAGACAAGTCAAAGCAAACCAAACCAAACGAAACAAAACTGAAGCAAATTGAAATGAGTCGTCTTGAATTGAGTCGCTGGTTAAACGCATAAAAAACTTTTTGGGGCAGCGGCGACGGAAACGGCGGCGCAGGCGGTTTTGTTGTGTAAATGCGTTTTGTGCTACCACAAAACTTCTTTGCTGCAAATCCAATTTTTGTTTAATATAAATCTTCCATACTCCTAAGAAGGGTTTGTTTTTTTTGTTGTTGTTTTTTTCTTGCCATTTTTCGGGTTTTGTGACTGTCGATGCCATAATATGTAATTGAAAACCTGCGCAATATTGCACCCATGGGTCGTCTGAATGCGTATAAAATGTTACTATGGCCAGTTGCCAAAGTCTGAAAAGTATAAAATTATTATAGAGCAAACATTTTTTTTTATTTCTTTGAATGTCTTCATTATGTCAATCTTTGTTCATAACAATATTTTTCTTTATTGATTATATGAATATATTTTTTGTATGTTTCTAAAAATGTTAAAATGTGTAATTGGTGCATGGAATATTTGTTAAAATGGAGTGTTTTTATAGTTCGAATAATTTTTTGTACTCGAAAATAACAAATTTATATAGAATTAACGAAGTTGCCTTAAGGCACTTATTCCAGTGGTGGACACTTAATAAGAAACAAGAAAGAACGCTAAAGTCAAATCTTGAAAAATGGGGTAAATTTGAATGAGGTTATTCCTAACATTTTGTTGATCCTACCCATATTGGAATTTTTTTTTGGGACTATCATAGACATAATTTATATTAAATTTAGATTTTCTTCAATAAGAAACAATGTCGTTTTTATGCAAAAACCCAAAATTTTGGGAAAGATTTTTATGGGAGAATCTCTCAAAATGGGTTAAAAAAGTTTGCAAGTGCACACTTGACTGCTTAGGAGAGTCTAAGTTTCAAATATGGCTCTTAAAGTCTCCGAGATAATTACTCTCATACGGCAGACAGCTGGACAGACCAGCAGACAGACGGACGTACTGATGGTCGGACAGACAGGCATAGCTAGTTCGACTGCTCTTCCAATGCTGATCAAGTTATATATACTTTATAGGGACTATCTAGCCTCTTTCTGTCTGTTACATACATTCGCACAAACTTAATATACCCTTTTACCCTTAGGATACAGGGTATAAAAAATGTTTCTGCTACAATACTGCCATATTCACTATTTTGTTCTTATGTTCCAAAAATCTATTAAAATTTCTGAATAGTTTTTAAGACATTCCGTTCTATTGTGCCTCAAATATTAAAATAAACATTAAATTAGTAATTTGATACTTGGGCTTATCTAAGAAAAACAATTTCTTTTGAAATTTTTATGTCATTTTAGGCTATTTTACCATGCTAATCTATAATATAAAAGCTCTAACGACCACTAGAAACGTTAAAGAAATTTTTAACAACACCACACCTTATCTTAATCTCATCTAAATATGACACTCACTGAGACCATCACTTAGGGCCGGACATCAAATGTTTGAGGACAACAATATGCCACAAATTGTATGACAAGATTATCATGGAGCAACGCCCTAAATTTGTAACCCTTTCATTTTTTTGTAATTTTATTTATTTTATTCTATTTTTTTTGAAGTTAAGAAGCATCTACAGCGAAAGAAAGCACAATCACTAACATTTCGTAACCCTTTTCTTCTAGAAAAAGAATAATGTGCGCTATTTGTGTCGACAGCAATTGTCATGTAATACACTTACATATAATTTCCGCAATTTCCGACACATTCTAAAGTAGAAACGGGCAAGAAATTTCAACGCAAAAGGCACACAAAATGAATACATTATAATCACAAAAAGATTTTCGTAACACATTTCTTCTTTGTCTGTTTGTCCGTCTGTCTGTCTTTTTCTATATAACTAACTGTATAGTATAACTGATGTTTTCGTTACTGTGTCCTACTTATAAAGCATATCCTTGTGTATGAAAGTTATCTGTTAGTTTGCTACTTCATGCTACAAACGCTCGAATTGTGTCGTTCAAATTGTGACACAATGATAAACATGTGGCAATTGATGCTATCATGCTTTAGTTAGTTTGAAGGAAATCATGAATTCAGTTGAATTGAATTAAATCAACTCAAGTGCGACAATACAATACACGAGAAAGGCAGACAGTGCGACCAAAAGGAAATGCTTTGTATGTGAGTCCTTTACGCTGACATCTGCAAAAATAGGCTGTTCTGGTTTTGTTCTGGTTGGGCTCTGGTTTTGGTTTGAACATTTGCAAAATTAATAGCTTGGTCGTGCTTGTTGCTGCTTGTGTGAAATTGATTTAATAAAGTGTTTGAGTTAACATTAGAGTGACCAAGTTGTCTACGTATTGTTATATTGTTTTGTCTTAAATTTGAATGATGATCACTCTAATCAATTTCTATTGATTTTCTACTTTATTCAATCAATTGAACATTAATAAAAATTGAAATGAGACATCAAACTGCTCACATACACATTTATATTATAAAATCATGTAACATGCAGTTCATGGCTTACAGTTGAGTTGTTGTGATCACAAACCCTTTCATTGATGCTAGACTTTTGCACATTTCACTTTCAGTAATACCCATAATACGGTTTTTCTTACTTGTTTTTTTTTTTTTTTTTATTTCGGTTTGGTGACATTAGCTGACTGCTCTGCAGCATATTTTGCTTATTAGAATGCTTAAGTCTGTATAGGTTCATGCGTGTGTATGTATCGTGTGTGTGTTTACGTAGAGTACACAAGAGTGCAATAAATTTTGTTAGTACGACTGCAATTTCAAAGTTTATTACCGCAACGACACACTCTCACCTCACACACACACACACACACACACACACACATACACACACAGTTATACAGAGTCATCAACAGTGTCTTCGACATGATGTTGTACGACATAACCAATGCCATCACCATCATCATTGGTGTCGTCATTTTCCATTTGTGGAATGGATTTGTTGGTTTTTCCTCCATTTTTATTTTATTTTATACAATTTTTTTTTCTTTGCTTCTTTTTCTTCTTCTTCTGCTTCTGCTTCAGCTGCTACGTTGAAGTTACATCAATATATTTGTTATTTTTTTACAAAATCACATCGTAAAAATGTCGAAATGCTGCAAAGCTCATAAGTCGTTGTCTCACCTGTATTTTTTTTTTTTTTTTTTCTTTTTTTTTTTTTTTTACTTACTGGCTAGTATGTAAAAAAAAACCAAAGGCAGACAGTAGTAGATAGCATATCGATGAACCCTTTGGCAGCGAACTTATGCTTGACGTTCAAATAAATATTTATTTGTTGTCTGTGCCTGCCGCGCCGCGACGCCATACTTTTGCATCATTATTATTTTTATTTCTTGTGTACGATTTTGACTTTTTTTTTTTTTTTTTTTTTCTAGTCTTAAAAAGTACTTCAGCTGTTCAATAAATATATTTTCGCAACGCAATTCAGTTTAGCGTGAAATGTTATATCGCAGCCTAAATGTATGCTGCACTTTTTTTTTTTTTCAATAAACGAAAGTGGTTTTTTCCTTTAAAATTTATCTTTTGGGACTATGTTTGACTACTTTTTTGTATATTATCTTTATGATATACAAATGCATAAGTCGTAAAAATATTTCTACGTAAAATGTTAACAAAATAAAAGATAAAAAAAGTTACTATACAAGACAAAATAATTATTTAAACGTAAAATGAGCATATGTAAACATAATAAATTATTATTTTTATTATTATTAGTAAACGATCTGTAATTACTGCAAGCAGCTTGAAAGCACAAACATAAATTTAAGTTTGTACATAATTTTCAATGCTAATATTTTATTAGATTTTATACGCATTTTTGGGTAAAATTGTAATAAAAGCAGCAGCTATGTGCATAAATAATAAATGCACACATGAACAATATACAAAATTAGAATATTTAAATATAATTTCATACTCGTATGTGTGTGTGTGTGTGCCTAAAAGCGAAAGCATTATTTTAACCTGTTTTTTTTTTTTTTTTTGGCGCACTCAGCGTGACATTAATTTGACTGCGTTTTGTGTTACTTGTACAAATGTTTTTAGTTAAATATTTGTGTTAACACTTATCTGGGTTTGTTTTTAGCAAATACTTAGTATATTCGAATATTTTTATTATTTATAAAACGATAAAACCAAAATTAAATTTTATTGTTTGTGTTTGTTTGTTTGGTGTTTTAAATAATTTGTGTCATATTTTTAAAGTAAACCAAACAAATAGAAAATATTGTACATAAAATTTTAAAATTTAAATTAAATAAAATCATGATAAAATCTTTATAAATTGTTTTATTAGCTCTGTTAGTGTTGTCAGTTATTATCAAATGTATCTTTTTCTAAATAAATTTTTAATTGTTATAAAAATTAACTAAAACCAATTTTGGTTTTTACTTTTAAATAAATTTTGCAGCATAAAATAAATCTTATTTGTGCTCAACAATGCATTTATTTAATCTTTGATTTAACTTAAATATTTAGCAAATTTAGTTAAGTACTCGAAATGTTTCAATAGAAACTGCAGCAAAAAAAGCTAGCAATAATTAGAAAATAACAATTGAAAAATTAAGTAAGCTGCTACAAAATGATTTACACACACACACACATACACAGAAATATATATGCAAATTGATATACAACATGCACACACATACATATTTAGTTTATGAAATCAATCAAAAACAGTCAGATAAATACATACACATGTATGCGCATGCATATAATACACAGAATCATTGTTCATTGTGTATGCGGGCTACCAATGTGTCCATCAGTTTATGGTTTTTAACAAAACTTCTAAATTTGATTTGTATCTGTATTTTGTAACAGATTTATTTATTGTCATTGTATGAACAAATTAGCCAAGACTTGTTTAACTGTCTATTTCATAGTTTAAGCTACAAATGTACATTATGTATATGCATAAAAGTATGCTATGTTTTAGTGGAAGGTTTGTATATATTTTTGCTATAAAGACTGTAAGATCTAAAGTAGTTAAGTGCCAAAGTCCTTTGTGCAACAAACAACCCTCGCAATTATGCATTCGTAGATGCATGTTTGAGTTTCTTACATAATCAATATTTACGTTTATAATTTTATATGTATTTATGTAACGATTGAAATTAACTATTATGAAATATTCAACTTTACAACTCTAATTAAAACATAAAAATACATACATAATTGCAGCTTATGTATAAAATGTGCTTTTCAAATGTGCAATTCGAGTTTTGAAGAGACCCATATGTGTGCTTCTATAAAAAAAAAAAAATATTAATATTAAATATTGAACTGTCGGCAACATTAGCTAAGCTGCACATACATATCAATTTGGCATAAATGCAATTTAAGTAATTGTTTCATTTTATATACACAGACAGACAGACGGACGACTTGAGCTGACACAAACACCTGTGGGCATAATTTTGACATAAGAAAATTTTGTATATATAAAAATTTTCATATTTAAATTGCAATTAAATGCTTTTGCTATTTTATGTGCAATAATTGTAAAAGTACTTTGCTTTTTTTTTCGAAGTATAGCAAAAATTCTTTAGAGCATATTTTCATTGCTGTTTAAATGTCATTGTCACGTGTCGCCAAACTTCATCTTCATAGCCTCGACATTTAACTTCCGACGTGTCGACTACAACAACTACAACAACGATGACGACGATGACGACTGCTGTTTAACCCTTTTTTTAGCCTCATTAGGCCCTTTGGCTCATTTCAATTTCAATGGCATTACAACTACCCCAACTGCGACTACGTCTTTTGCTTAGTTTATCGTATTACGAGTATTCTGACTACTTCATTGCGGCATCAATTTTCGGCAAAATAAAATTCAGCTTTTTATGTTCGCTCGTAAAACGAATTGAATTGCTTGCTTGGCAAAAGGCAAAAGAGTGACTCGCAATCGCAATGAAAATTTCTAGCAAAAGTAGCCTGGCATTGTTTAATGGTATTGAAGTGACTGTGTATGTGTATGTGTGCGTGTGGCATGAGGTGTGGGCATAAGTTTGTCAACAACACTATTTGTTGCAGTTTGCTTGGCAAGAGAGAGAGAGAGAGAAAGAGAGAGATGTACTAAGCCAGCATTGGATTTGTTTCTTGTATGTTGTATCTTGTTATTTGTTCCTTTACATAGCATGTTTATTTTTTTTTTTTTTTTTTGTTTTGTGTGAGCGGCTTAACTATTTTTTGTGCGTCTATCTTTACGGAATATGTGTAACCATTTGGTTGCCTTTTTAATAGTTAACGAGCGTGCCATTTGTGGTTGCACGTACATAGATACAAATGTATCTGTATCTATATAAACATACATAAAAGTAGATAGATATTCAATTTATTTATTTTATGTTGTATGACTTTAAACTTATGCTTATGATGTCCACTTCAGAAGTAACTTAAAATAGTTCAATATATAATTTTTTATTTAAGCAACTATTTATATGTAAATATGTTAAACTATTTCGAAGAGACAAAGTCATAAAATTTGCTTTTTGACAAAACCGGATATTTGAAGCGTTTATTAAACATTTCAATAGATTTGTTATTTATGTTATTTGCATTTTATCATTGTTGTTGCTGTTGTTGTTCTGTACTATAGCACTTCTAATGGTTGCTGTTGTGTTAGGCATTCACATTTTGTTTACGCATATTAAAATCTATACAACAGTTTATATACAGATTAAAGTCTTTACGCCTTTAACAAACAACAAAAACAAAAACAATAGAAGCAGCAGCAGCGAGTTGGTCAGTAGTAATGGCAACCGGAAGTTATTTGCAAACGGATGCAGTAATGTTTATGTGTATGTGTGAAAGAGAAAAACAGAGAGAGAGAGCGAGAGAGTTGTGTATACGATGCATTTGTATGTGTTTGTTAGATGGATTTGTCGATTTGTGGTTTTGTTGTTTTTGTTGTTGTTGTTGCTGAAAATGTATTAAAGCTCGAATTAAGCACAAGCAGCAGCAATGCTTACAGCAAGGATATTAGCAATAAAACAATAACAACAACAACAACAGAAATGCAATGAGCATGAATTTGCTGTTTTGGCATTTGTGTTAATTTCATGCAACACGTTTGTTGTTATTATTTCTATTCTTGTTGTTGCTGTTGTTGTTGTCAACGTTGCCGTTGCCATTGCTGTTTGTCTAAATTATGCTTTTGATTTTAGTTGACAGTGTGTGTAGCATAGAAATTTATTATCTACAACAAATACAAAATACAAAAACAACAACAACAACAACAAAAGCAACTCGAAATACAGAAGCAACATTTTCCCAAATAAGCAATTTATACTGAGCAAAGGCGTGGTAATGACAGTTACATAATATCTAAACCAAACTAGCTTTCGCTTGTAGCTGCAATATATAATTTTGTTGTAGTTGCTTGCGTATATTTTTTTTTAGCGATCAGCATACAAACGCTGCGGCGCACTAAGACAAAAAAAAAAAAAAATTAAATTAAAACTTTGAGACTAAAATTTTATTTCTTTACTTGAAATATTTACGCAACAGTGTCAAGCGTTGACAAATGGAAAAGCAAAAATCTGATTTATAGTCGAGTGTAAACTGCATTTGATGCGTTGCGTTGCATGCAGCATGCAGCATGCAGCATGTTACGTATACGCCTCGTCTGACGCAGCGCAGTGTTTAAATCTAACCGAGGGCATATTTGTTTGTTCGATTGTAAAGCATGTGTGAAACATCAGCCAGCAGCAGTTGTATTTGCAGTAACAACAACAACCAAGCAGCAGCAGTAAAAATAAATAAGCGGCAACAAATTCAAATTTCGTTCGTTGCAACAAAAAAAAAAAAAATTGTTTTAGAATTATTAAAGTTTCTAACTAACAAATTTTCTGCATCTCATGCTGAGACTAAGTCTTAAATTGACATAAAAATTCCAAAAGCGCTGTACTGATTGCGCACATACGCCAAAAAAGGGACCAATTTTTTTAATGTAGTCGCAAAAATGTTGCCAACGAAAAACAAAAAAAAAAATAACATTTAGACATTTTTTTCCTGAGTCCTTTTTGGTTTGAGTAAGCATTTTAATTTTCATTTTTTCGTTACGTAATGGCCCATTAATGCAACTCAGCGCTGTCATTTAATTTGTCTACAATTTTAGCATTATTTTTTTTTATTATTTTAAGAAAATCTATGAATTTTTCTAGCTTTTATTTTTTACGTTTCATGGTGATTTTAAGTTGAAACTGGCTTGTTCAGTGAACGAAAACACAAAATCATACGGCGCTGCACATTGCAAATAGAGATGACGTCGAGAATGGCAAAATGGGAATAGAATGGCAAAAGTGGAATTAAATGGAGACAAACAGAGCGGCAGGCAGGCAGGCTGAGCAGACTGAATGAGTGAGTATATTATGAATATTTGTTCTTATTTTAGATTTAATATTTTAAAAAATTCAAATACTAAAAAATATTATGAAATGACAATGGTTTTTGCTATGTTACAGCAAGAATTGCTGTCATTGACAAAAATCAAAGCAGAAAATAATAATCAAAAAAAAAAAAAAAAAAAAAGATAACAAAAGAAAAATATTAAAAAAAAAAAAAAATTATTTAAAAAGTTTCTGAAGAGCAAACAAACTGCCAAAAAAAAAAAAAAAAAACAAAATAAATAATCAAAATAATGTAAATAAAGTGATGCTGAAGAATGATGAAAAGTTAAAAAAAAAAAAAATATTAAAGAAAAAAATTAGAAAGCAAATGACTTTGAATGTTTATTTTTACAATAAAAGGCTTTAAATGAACGTCTGTCTGTCCACTTCATAAATAACAAAAAACTAATTGAATTATCTTTCTCTTCAGCATTATTATAAGTTTTTTTCTTCTGAATTTCGCAGCTATGTACAGAGCTACAGAGCTCAATATATACATCATTTGAAAGGTCTTGACATAACCTACAAAGACGCTATGCATGATTAGTTTGGATACTGCGTTTAAAAGTTATAGACGCGTAAAAATGAAGTTCACTAACGCCGAAATTCGCGAAACATTCTGGACCGAATCAACGCCTGCGATATGCTGCTGAAACGGAACGAACTCGACCCATTTTTGAAGCGGATGGTGACTGGCGACGAAAAATGGATCACATAACACAATATCAAGCGAAACGGTCGTGGTCGAAGGCCAGGAAGGTTTTGCTGTATGTTTGGTGTGCTTTGGAAGGGAATCATCCACAATGAGTTGTTCCCATATGGCCAGACGCTTAATTCTACCATCTACTGCAAATAACTGAACCGCTTGAAGCAGGCGATCGAACAGAAGCGTCCAGAATTGGCCAACAGGAATCGTGTAGTATTCCAACAGGACAACGACAGACCACACACAAGCTACGGGAACTCGGATGGGATGTTTTATCGCATACACCATATAGCCCGGACATAGCGTCAAGTGATTGCAACCTGTTCCTGTCCATGGCGAACGCCCTTGGTGGTATAAAGTTGGCCTCAAAAGAGGCTTGTGAAAAGTGGCTGATCAATTTCTTCGCAAATTAGGAGGGGGTATTATCAAGTTGCCGTCTAGATGGAAATATTTTATCGAGCAAAATGGCGCCTATTTTAACTAAATCCTTTGAATAAAGAACAAAAAAGCAGAAGGGAAATATTTGACAAACCTTATAAATTATTTCCATTCAAGATGTCAGACGGACGTACATATATTTTAAATTTAATATAAGCATGCGTGTAGGGTATAAAATTTTTATGGTTTGTAGCTATTTACTTAACATGCCGCTTACTCATGACTGATTTTAACTCAGGTTGCTACTGCTGCTTTTGCTGCTTTTGCTGCTGCTTCTGATGCTAATCTCTCAAGTGGCATTCGGATTAGACTTGAATCAAGTGCATTGCAATTCATTCATTCGTATACATTTCTGCTCATTTCTGCATACATTTAGATAAATTTACATTAGCATTTTACTCATTTTGGGTTGTTTTGCTGAAGCAGCGGAATATTTCATTCATAGAAATACAACACAGAGCAGCTTTCTCTTTTTCCATATTTATGAAATACTAAGCGACATTGTGTTTACAAACAAGGTTTATATTAATAAAAAAAAAAATAAAATGAGAAAAGAAAAGATATTTATATTTAATTCTTCTATTTTGTTTTTTTTTTTTTTTTTTTGAGCTGCTGGCTTTTTACTACTTGAAATTTAATTTGAAAAAAAATATTCATTCGTTTCAGAAGTATTTGATTGTAGCAGATACAACTCGATGAACGTAATTGCAATTGTATAAAAGCATTGTGTATCTGTATATGTAAGTATGTGTATGTATTTATTCATTTATGTATGTATGTATGTTTGTATTTTAGTATTTGTATTAACTTGTGTGCAAGTGCATCTTTATATTTGTAATCCCTCATATTTATACCGCAAAATTATTTGTTTTGTCTGATTGCGGATTTGCAGTTGCATAGTTTACTCAGATACTTTATTGCAAGAAGAGCTTTGTGTATGTATTTGTGTGAAATTATTGCAGTAGTACCAACTTTTTATGACCGAGACTTTCAGACATTGTGAATGCCATGAATGCGGCTTATGTTGTACGTATACATTTAGTCCTTGTAGCCAACGGTTGCCATACTCATTTAATATGAGAGCAAATTGCATAAAATCGCACCTGCCTGCCAGCCAGCCAGTCAGTCAGTCAGCCTGCCTGCATGTTGTTTGCTGCTTGAAAAATATATAAATTGTAAGAAAGAGCAAAGCTGGCATAGAAAAATAAAAAAAAATTGCTACGTGCCTTTCTTGCCAGCAAAGGAAGTATAGAGATGTACTTTAAGACGGACTTATAACTAAATAGTTACTATATACAAAATGTATGTGGTTACTTTAGTCTTTTTTTTGTGTTTTTTTTTTCTATGCTGACAACGTGTGAATCCTTTGATGCTTTTGAGCTGGCTTTGTCAAGTGCTTACTGCTGCTGCTGCTTGCTGCTGCCTGTTTGTAAATATCGACAAATCTTTTGACATAAGTAAATAGTTACATTCTTAGCCAGGATTTTCGAAAGGTAAATGGTAAATCTGCAAGGTAAACTGTGAGAGTTTAGATGCAGAAATGTACAAATTTACTTTAACATTTCGAGAGTTCTAATGAAGTTGAAATAATTTCGAAAAAAAAAAATGAATAAAAAAAATAAAATAAATGCAAGCTTTACGGAGTAGAGAAGATTACGAGTGAAGCTTGGAGAGTTAGCAGCATATCGAGTTTTGAAAGCTGAATCCATGAAAAGAGTATCAAACTTTCGTTTCTAACTAAGTTATCAGCTTTTCTGCTCTTTAATAAAATATTTCTAGTGCTACCCATAGAAATATATTTTATACTCTTGCAAGTAAATATTGATGTTCTATTGTCGATTTGGCAGAGGGTTAAAAAGGGTATATTTGGTTTATGAGAATGTATGTAACAGGTAGAAGGGAGCATGACAGACCCAAAATATAATATAAATATTAAAAAAGCAAGTTATAGCCTGGTCTCTGTTTGTCGAACTGACTGCTGTATGAGAGAGATTAATCTCGGAGACTATAAGAGACAGAGCAACCATATTTGAAACATAGACTCTCCTAAGCCGTCAAAGGGTTTTTCTCTAGTCCCATTTTTAAGGGTAGCCCCCAAACAAATCTACCCCAAAATTTTAAATTTTTGCCTCAAAATTTTTTTGTATTCTTATTCTAGGAACTTTAAATTTAGTATAAATTATGCATATGATTGTCCCAATAAAATATCTCAATATGGGTAGCACCAAAAATATTTTACGTGTAGCCCCCATACAAACTTACCCCATTTTTTTTTTTTGAGTTTTTGTATGCAAATCCAATACAATGAGTTATAGTACCAAGATAAAACCTAACTTATGGTACATCAAGATTGTGTACAGGGTATCTTGCAGTCGAGCATACTCGACTTTAGCGTTCGTTCTTTCTTGTTTTCATAACAAACGATAAAATATCTTCTACAAAAACATGTTTGTGCACGGATGCAATCCGTTTTTTATTTTTTATACGTCATTTCGTCATCGGTGTAGCATATTGTCAATTGAAGTATTGAAAGTGTCGCTAGACGTTTGTCAATAGTAAATACGGGTTTTCTGTAGCAACAACAACAACAACAACAACAAGAACAACAAAAGTATCTCATTGTTTATCAATTTGTTCATAGCTTCGATGCTACCCTTTAAGTAATTGGCTTCTTAATATAAATTTTGCAATTTTTTTTCGAACAAAGCTTATCCTTTAGTACAAAAAATTCAATTCTGCTTAAATAGTTTTGAATTTTATTTTATTAAAAAATTATTTATTTTGTTATTTTTCGTCATACGTTGCCATACGCAACCACTTAAATGTAAACTGCTGCAGGTATTTATTTTTATTTTTTTTTTTTTTTACTTTTGCTGCTCAGTAAAAATATTTTCCAAGCGAATAGAGGCATAGAATTAAATTCTTATTATGATTTTTTTTTTTTTTTCGTTTTGTTACAACAATAAGCAACAATTTTCGTAAAAAATATATTTTTTCAATACATTTCGTTTGTTCGTTCAAGACATTTTTGGACGTTTTCTGCATTTGGTCTATCAGCTCCATCGATCTTATTGCCTGCGCGCTGTGTGCGGCTGACAGATCAAAATTAGAAATCAGCACAAATACAAAATACAATTCGAACTGAACTGGAACTGAACTGAAGAATACAACGAACGAATAAGCTCATTCAATTGGCTACGTTACGTTTTTTCATACGTAATTGAGTTTTGTGACCAAACCAAACACAAATTTGTTCTGGTTTTACGATAACAATTTGATTTTGCGATTTTCTAAAATGGATTTTAAGTACATTTTTAATAATAATATTTAACGGTTTTTTTTTTTTTTTTTTTTTTTTTTGACAATTTGTTTGTTTGTTTCTTTTCAGCTCATGCTCCATGCAAAAAAGCGTTGTTTTGTTGTTGGGAAAAAAATGTCGATTTAAATTGATTTGATTTGTGGTGTCGCGGCATCACTTATACACTTCATGCCACTGTTGCGCTTCCTGTTTACTCTTCTTCTCTTCGCAGACTCATGCTACTTCCGTTTCCGTTCGTTGAGGTTCTGTTCTGTTTGGTTCCGTTTCATATCAAAGCCACTCAATGCCTTGCGTTACGACACTTTAAGTGATTTTTCTTCTTTCATATGCTAAACAGCATGAGGCCAGCCAGCCAGCCCCCGCGTAATGTTGACGCAGCAATTTTTTTCTTTTCTTTGTTGTTGTTGTTGTTGCTGTTGTCATGCAAGCCACGATTTTGCTACTTTGCTAACTGTTATGCGGGGTGCGGTGTAGTTTAGTTCCAAGTGTCGCTTTTTGCTGCTGCACTTGACTTTTTTGCTACAAGAATAGAAACGAACTGAAATACTCGAAGTAAACGCGAAAATTGCCAGTTTAGCGATTTATTTTAATGGTTTATACAAATTTATGCATTGCAAAGTAGACGAGCAAAAAAAAAAAAAAAAAAAAAAGAATCATAGAATTAAATAGCAGCTCATGCTTTTTTTTATTTATTTCGTTGTTTGACGCGTGGCGCTCGATTTCAACCAAAATTTGTTACCATTTTGCTGCTTTTTATGCAGTCACGGAAAATTGTGGAAAATCGCGCCATTTTGTTGCTGTTTACAAATTTGTTTTTTATGTTTGAGTTACGGTTTTTTGATTGTTATTGTAAAGAGCGCAAGCAACGAGAAGCATCTCAAGTGCTACAAAAATGCTTATTTATATTTCTTGTTGTTGCTTTCGTTTCGTTTCGCTTTGAATTGTTGCTTCAACTAATTTGTATGCGTTCACGTAGCGCAAAATTTAAATAATCGAAAGCTTAAGAGTACTCCTTCCACTCCTGCTACTCCTGCTCTGCTCCTACTTGTACAACACGCTTTTGGGAAATTAGTTGATTATTATACCCGCCACACATAGTGTGTAGTTTGTCGGAAAGTTTGTAACGCACTAAAGGAGGCATCGGAGACCCCATAAAGTATATATATTATTGATCAGCTCGATGAGACGAATCGATTTAGCAATGTCCTGTCTGTCTCCGTCAGTCTGTCCGTCTGTCTGTCCGTCTGTATGTTTATTTTAGCGCGATTTACTCGAAGATTACTAGAGATATTAAGCTGAAATTTGAAACTTAAGCTTTTCTCAGCAACGACCAATTCAAGTTTGAATATGAAAGTGCCACGCCCATTTTTAGGTATAGCCCCCATACAAACTTACCGTTTTTTTTTCGATTTTTTGTATGAAAATAGTTACTACTTATGCATTTATTCACTCCAAATTGGGTAAAAACACTTCTACTGTCATCCAATGTCAAACCAAATGTGCCAAGCCAATTTTTAAATTTTTAAATATATCCCCCATACAAACTTTCCACCCATTTTCGAATTCTTGTATGAATATGGTTATTATTTAAAAATTTATTCAATCCAAATTACCTAAAAACTCATATAATATCATCCAATATCAAAAGCAAAGGTGCCACTCCCATTAAATTTTATAATTTTTGTATAAAATGTTATATTGTAGTCATAGACCCACATAGCGTGAGAAACTTGTTCTTAGAATCCATGCTTGACCCCGTCCCATCCCATCTCGAAGTTCTATGAAAGCCACTGATGATAACACATTAACAATTTAAAAAAGGTGTGACGGGTATATATAACGTTTTTCCTTGTGCCATATATTTTTTGTGTTATTTTTTTTTTACTTTTTAAAATTTTGTATTTTTTGTTTTTTTTGCCTGCCAAGAAGATTTCCATCAAATAGTTTAAATTTTTTTTCCTTTTGTTGCTGTTGGCTTAGAAGTTTATACTTTGAATTTTTTTGTATCCCTTTAATTTGGTTTTATTTGTTGTATCTTTTTGGATAACCATTCGTTTATATTTTACCATGTTTTTTGAAAAAATTTATGGTACAGAATCCCTTAAAAATAAAATTCAAACAATAATAAAAAAAAAATCGCTCAGGAAGTATACGGATAAATCAAAAGTTGCAAGGAGTGCATTGCGCAAACATTATTGGCAATACCATGCATTTCAAACGATTTTAGCACCACTTATGTCAACAGGAATATCATCAGGAAGCACAAAAGATTCCACAAAGAGTAATATTGAATTTTTGCTAAAAAAATAAAATTAATATTGCATCGCACTTTGCTACGCCTACTGTGCAACAATATTGTGCAACAAAATATACGAACAAAGCGAATGTTGCAAATCGTTCTATGCATAAAAAACTTGGACAACAACATGCATATTTAAATGTAAACAATAATCAAGTGGAAAAGTTACACCTACTAGTGAACCTTATAAAAAAAAAAAAAGCTAAATATTATGCGATGTGATATCCTTTGTGCTTTTGTTGTTAACATTTAAGTGCCTCTAAATCCGTTCGAAATCTGCTGCTAGTTATGATGCTGGTAGATATGCATGTTGTTGTCCAAGTTTTTTCATTCATTAAAACTTTGCGACAGATGTCTGTCTGACTATCTATTGCGATGCTTCTTACTCAGAATGTTTCAAAAAATATTGACTTGAAAATTTTAAACTTAAACTTTTTTTTTTGCACCTAGGCAGTAATTCTATATTAAGATACATTTTACCACTTGGCCCAGATGTTTTAAGGTATAGCCTCCGTACAAACTTACCGCCCGTTTTCGAATTTTGTATGAAAATACTTCTTATTTATGAATATATTCACTCCAATCTGGGTAATATCACTTCTACTGTCATCCTATGAATATGCTACCAATATGCCAAGGATCGTTCCAGTATAACATATGAACCCCGTACAAACTCACTTTACAATTTTGTTATTTTTTCAAGAAAACAATTGTCTTAAATGCATTTTTAGCTTAAAATTTTAAATATATGCGTCTTATTTGAGCCCCAACATGAGGTGTCCCCATTCAATCCCTTTGCACAATCTAATCTACGTCACTGATGATCGTACACAAACTAATTAATGTTTCGTGTGGCGGGTATTTGAGCTTCGGTTCGACCGAAGTAAACGTTTTTTCTTGTTATGTTTAATTTATTTATTAACTTATTAGAGCTTCTAACAAGTTAAGCTGTCGACAGCGCAGAGTGAAAAAATTTTATTTTGTTTATAAATAATACAAATACTCTGATAGATCAAATACTGATTAAATTCAAATACTATTTTGCCTCGAATTGCTATTCTACAAATCTTTAAACACATCAAAATTTACTGATTCAATAGCAAACGTTAATGAAAAGCGACGACACATATTAAAGAGGTCATTAACTTTCGCATGGTCTGAATTTTCGCTAACATCTCACATCTATAATTGACTAGCGTATCTTTTGTTAAATTGTGCATTTCTATGTAAACGAAAAAAAAAAACCTATAAATGAGCGCAGGCGACTATTTATGGCCTGACCTCAACTAAATGAAACTGTAAATTAGAAGTAAAAAAAAAAAAAAAAAAAAAAAAAGAACAGAGCAGAGCAGAGATCTACGATGATGGCGTTGAGAAACAAGTGCACTGAGAATGAAGTGTTGCAGCGAAAAAAAATGAAAACGGGGAAAGGCGCCAAAATGAAAACTGACAGCGTACTATAATCAAAATCAAATATACGAATGAACGAGTAAAAAAAAACGAATAAATGCGAATGCGAAGCTTTCAATAATTGCAACAGCCAGTAATGAAACCGAACGGAAATGAAAGCAACGAAAAAAAAAACTATAAAAAAGGAAACTATACACACATACAAACACATAAACACAAACGCATGCCGTTACATATACGCACACGAACACATGCACAAAAACATAAAAAGCAAAAAGCGGAGAAATATGCTTATTCATTATACGAAGTAAAATACGATTATAAAACGAGTTAAACCGAATTAAAACGACTGAAAAAACGAGTTTAACGCGAAGTTTGACGGGGTTAAAATTATTCGGACAAAAAAAAAAAAATAAGCTTTGGGCTGAAAAGCTTTTTGGGACAAAGCAAAAACGTGTGCTAAGGAGCGCAAGCTTAAGTAAAATAAAAGCTTAAAAAAGAGCAGCATAAAATAAATGATGCGCAGCATCAATTTAAAAAAAAAAAAAGCTTTTAATGCACGAAGAGATGCTGCAGCCTGCTGCTTCTCCGCTTAGCTTTAGCTTTCGTTAAAGTGGGGTAGTAAAGTATTACTGCAAACAATGTGACGCTGGCGTCTCTGCTCGGATGCTGCTGCTGCCACTGCTGCTGATATTAGTTACAAATACAACAACAACAAAATATTGTAGCATTTATTTCTCCGCATTTTTCAAACTACTTTACTCTTCTCAATTGCTGGCTCGCTTGCTCGTTGCTGCTGCTGCTGCTGCTTTTGTGCATTCGTCCTTTCGTCGTTCGTTATTTCATAGTATTTCGGGTTTAACGTTTGCGTTACTTTTGCATATCCCCACCCGGAAAATTCATCGGCAGCATTGCGCTGTGGTATAAAAACCCCCGCAACGCAAATCTTCGCTCATAAGTTCAAATCATTGCGTCCTGTGTGTATCCTGTGCTGTATCTGAACTAAAAATCTAACAAAAAAATATCACTCTACGCAATACTATATTTCATATACATTAATATAGAGTGTATTCATAGTATTCATAGTATTCAAGTGCAATGGCACGCAGCATGCTGTGTTGTAGTGCGGTGCGTGAGACTATTAAACAAAAAAAAAAAAAAAAAACAAAAACAAAGTAAAATGTTAACAATTTAATAATAAAATAAATAATAAATAAAAATAAAACAATTAATATTAATTAAAAAATAACTTTAAAAAAAAAAAAACAAATAGAAAAGTGCATTTATAAAGTACTAAAGTGCAACGAAACACAAAGACTAACTAAATAATAAACTTCCAAATAGTCTAGTCTATAACAAAAAAAAAAATATTTCCATACATACACTTAAATATTAAACATTGTTAATGCTTAATTGTTTATTTAAAATTCATAAATTTTACATAATTATGTAAAAAGCATTTACTATTCTATTCTGTTTTGTTGTTGCACTGAGCCCTTTGTCATTATTTAAAATATTTTATTTTGTATAAATAAAATATATAAATAAATTGAATAGCACAAACAAATTTTTTAAAATGCTATTTTAAGCTTTTATTTAAATTGACAAAAACCAAACAAAATAAAAAAAAAAATTTAAAAAAACGAAAAACAAATTTGCTTGTTTGCAATGTGTAAATTTGTTATTGTTGTTCGTGTTGTTGTATTTTATTATTATTGTTTTTGTTGCAACAATTCAATAACATGCAACACGCTTAACGCATTTACATTTAACAACATTTTATGGCTGCGCTTTTCGCTTTTGCTTTGTTCATTTTTTTGTCGCCTTGTTATTGCACTATTGCATTTAAATTGCATACTTTTAGGCGCACTGCTGCTATTTTATTATTTATTTGTATATTTATTTTTTTTTAAATCTATTTTGCAGTCATTAACAATTTGCATTATCACAAAAAGTTTTTTACTTTGCTGCATTTGTGCTAATTTTAGCGCATACAATAATTAATTATGTAAATTAAAAAAAAAAAAAAAAAAAAAAAAAATAAAAATACAAAAATACCAACAAGAGATTACATGCATTAATGTGTTTACATTACATGATGCACACAGCAACACTTTTAGACTGCACAAATATTTTAATTAAAATAATAAATAAATTGGAAGCAAATTAAAGCGAATAAAAAAAAATGAATGACATAAAAACTTTACAACATTAATTGCTATTTTTATTTGTAAATAAAAAAAATTCAATTAACAAAAAAAAAAAAAAAAATATAACAAAAACTTTGAATAATGCAAAAAAAAAAAAAAAAAAAAAAAAAAAAAGAGCTCTTATAGATACAAATATGTATCTGCTACATTCGCATATTATTTCACATGAAGCATTGATCTTGTGCTTGGTAAGTTTATTTAATTGTTATAAATTATGAAACTATTTATTGTAATATTCATATTCCACATACCTAAAATTTATTATCAATTTCTGAAAACAAAAAAAATCATCTAATGGATTTAAGCGAGCAAATTTATTTTTACATTACTCAAAGCTATTTTGCTAATCATTCTTAACTGTTTTTAAACTAGTTAAGTTGCAGTCTGTACAGAAATGTCGTTCTAGTCAAAAGCGCATAAAATCTTCAACGTCTGCCGGTTCCAAAAATGCTAAATCATCTAATACAAAATAAGCGGAAGCGTCTTGGTTTTGTTTTATTCTTCTAAGAAAACTTTTTAAATTTGCTGCAATATTTAGCAATATTTATCTTCATCTAAGTTTCAAGCTGTTTCTAGTGTTGCTTTGTTTCGCTGTGCCCAATTAGACTAGGTTTTCAATAGCTTTGTAGTTAATTTTCTTTATGCTTCAAAAAAACCCGAACTACTCCACTCTACTATTCAAAATATCTCTAAGAATCGCTTGGTTCGAATATAGTTTTCTTACACTCTGATAAGTTGTAATCTTCTGTTACCTAAAATAATGATCTTTGTTGTTGTATCAAGTCGAACTTATTGGTGGCTTTTTGTGGGTTTTGTCACTTTGGTATTTTCTAGGGTGTGGCTCAGCTTTTGGTTTACTGATTCAAATTAAATAATGCTATTTTATTTTCTTAAAATGGGCGTGGCATAAAGAAACTGTGCAGCTTTCGGATCGAAGCAAGATTGGGTTGGAAGTTTCGAATCAAATATTTCATTATTTTTGAAAGATTAGTTAGCAATTTCAAATATTTTTTTTACAATTTCTAAAAAAAAAATTTTAATTACATTTTCTATTTAGGATTATAAATTTCGTATATAGAATTTAACGCTTCGTTTTCACTGATATTTTTATTTAAACAGTAACAAAGATATTAATATTGTAATTATATAATACGAACAATATACAAAAAAGCGCAATGAGAATTAAAAAAAAAAAAAAAAAAAAAAAATAATTTTAAATTAAATTGAAATACCACACATTCAATTAAACAAGTACATAAATGCATAAAAACAAACAATTTTCCATCTTTTTTTTTACAATTTAATACAAACAAAATTGTGTGGAAAACTATGCGATTATAAAAATTAACAACTTGATTTCACGCTTGAAATATTATTTATTGTAAATTTTAATAAACCACACATACTATACCATATATACTATATAGTATATAAACTATAAAATGAATAAAATTGAAATAAAAAAAAAAAATATTGTATAAAATTTTCATAAAATACTTTATTATTAATTTATTTATTTATTTATTTTAATTATTATATTTTACAAATTAATGAATATTAAATAATATTAAATACCACATAAACAGTAAATGCTCGAATAAATTTTATAGTTTCGATAAAAAATTTTGTTATTGTATATTTAAAGTTGCGATAAAAGTTTTGCGTTAATTAAAATGATTTTTGCAGCATAAATAGTTGCATGAACAAGGTTTGCTTTAGAAGTTTAAGCATATTTGTAAAATGTTTTTTAACAGTAATAATTTCAGAATATATAAATAGATGCTTTGTAGTTTTTTTGTAATAAAAATATTTTTAAAGATAAATTAAAAAAAAAATATTGCATACTTTTAGGCTTATTTTTTAATTTTAGTTGCTATAAGTTCTACGTTCTAAATATAGCAATTAAAAATAATATTTTAAATAGTCAATAGCAAAAAAAAAAAAAAAAAGTTGTAGTTGTTCGTAATTTTTATAAAAGTCCTTGTATATCTTTAATCTTTACATTTCATTTGTGCAGACGAGACGGCCACGTCAAGTGTAGTGTATCTGTGCAAATTGCTTGAGTGCACGAAATACCAGGCAGTAGCATGTTTTTACGAAGCATTTTGTTTTTGTTTTTTTTTTTTTTAGTTTCCTTCATGAAAATGGAAAAGAAACTTTGCAAGGTGCATAGAAAAATAACTTTGTATAAGTGGCAAACTCTGAGTATGAGAATGTATGTTGTATGTTGAAAATGTGTCACAAAAACAAGGATACGTATGAGTTTCGGGGAAAGTAACAGAAAAATTTTCTATATTTTTTTTTTTCTGCTCCTTTTAAGTTGGGCGAAAATACCAGTAGCAGTGCAGCACTTTAAATTCCAATTAAACAGAAAATGTGAGTAATTGCAAAAAGTCCTTAAAAAGGTTTTTATTTTGTTCAAGTGCGCGTATAAAATTTGAGTGCGCTTGCTTTGTTTTCTATGTGTGCTAGAGTGCATATTATCAATATTTGTAGTACATACTATGGAGATTTTTAATTTTTAATGATAACATAAAAAATGAGAACTTAAAAATCGAAATTAATTAAATGATTGATTATTGATTATATGATTGTATGAATAGCTTAAATCTGATTCATTCATATAAAAGATGAAACAACTCAAGTATTTTGTCGCTAATAATTTGCAACAGCTTCAATCAGTTTCAGAAAAACATGCTTCAATGTCATTTTCACATATTTTTTGTTCGCTGTTCTGCTTGCGTTCCTTGTTTTGGCAGATAACATTGGGAAAAAATAAAATAAAGAAAACTTAAACTGAAGTGAACAAAACTACGAATAAATTTATACATGGCTGCTGCTGAGTGAGCGAAAAAGATTGCGCAAAGAGAGAAAGCAAACAAGCTGCAAGCGTTGCGATAAAGTGCAAATTTTGTTAATTATTCTGTTCGAAAAAATTTTTTTTCTTTGCTTTTTTTCACGCGGCGCTTGCCGAAAAGACAAAACTTTTGAAACAAGCATAATTGCCACAATTCCGTCTACGTTGCTTTGCTTTGCTCTTTGCTGTTTCACATAATTTCGTTTTTTTTTTTTTTTTTATATTTTTCGTTGATACGTTTTTTTTTTGCACATCAAGTCAATATAGACTTTTGTTACTTGCATACTTTGCGGCGAGCATTCGTGTTAAAATAGCGTTAGCAAAAGAGAAAATGGACGCAAGAACTAGTACTAAGTAGTAGTGTATGTGTGTGTGTGTGTGGAAAAAGTAAAATTTGTTGCTAAAGTTTGCAACGCGAAAATATAAAATATTGCTTGGCGACTACGTGCCGCTTGATGAGTTCTTACGGCAAGAATTCCTTTTTATTTTTAATATGCGTTTCTCTTTTTTTTTTTTTTTCTATAAAGCATGTTGAGAATTTTAATGAGCGAAATTGTTAAAAAATTGGAAAATAAAAAAGTCCTTCAAAAATTTCTATGACACAGGTAAGAAGCTATTTGATAGTTGCAAAATATAGCTTGTTGATTTTTTTAATGAAATAATTCTGCAAAGAAAAGTTACTAAAATTATTGAACATAAAAATAATGGCTTGTGAGTGTCTTTGAAGCGTATATATTCTCGATCAATATAAAAAGCTGAATAGATATAATATTTTGTCTGTCCGTCTGTCCATGCTGTTGTTTGTCGTATTCTAATTTATACAAAATATTCTGTGTATGTAAATAGCGCATTTAAAATATTTGAGCAATAAAAACGTTTTTTTTAAATGAAAGTCTTAAATCACATTTTAAACTTAAGTAAACGAAAACAAGTTATGCAAATGTGTATATTTGCTGTATTTGGCTGGCAATTAGAATTAATGCAATTTGCTTTATTTAAATATGCACAAATTTGCATAGGTTAATTTTGCATATTTACACAATTATGAAAAATTATTGCAACACGAAAAAATAATTATGCCAACCGCAGCACTTTATGCTTTGCTGTGTACTGCTGTGCATGTTAAAAGAAGAAAGCTAATCAAATGTTAAGTTTTATTATGCTTAACTAACACAGCAATGTATATGCACACACACAGACACAGACACACACTCTAACGTAGCGATTCAAAGCCAACACATGAAATTTTTAAGTTTTTTTTTTTTTTTTTAATGAATTACGCTAAACACACTAAAGCTGCCTGCCTGCCTGCCTGCCTGCCTGCCTCCGTAAGTCGTCGTTGTCTGAATGAAAGAGTTTTTGCCTTTGAGCGTTAATATGTAAACTAAACTGGCAAAAGACAGTCTGGCTGGCTTATTGCAATTTCCATGGACACTGAGCTAGTTGGTTAGGAACTGAAAAACGCAAGTGTAACAAGAGTTTATATAAGTATGTATTTATATTATACTTTTTATTTATGTATGTGTAAATTCAAACACACATACACACACACACACACATAGTATTGCAAACAATTATACATGGTGTGCATAAATTATTTTGCACGTTGGCGTTCAAGCGTAAAAAAACTGGAAAAAACACATGGGAAGCAAAAACAGCAAAGTGTGGCCAGATTGTTGGCGTGTAGTATGCTAGGTGTACATTTTGTAACGGTGTTAGTGGTAGCAACATCGAGCCAAAGTCTAAAGCGAAAATAGAAGAAAGCAAAACACAAAACACAAAAAAATAAGCGTTAAAATCATGGTGCATGCATGCAACACGGCGCGTATACGTAATGTTTTTGAAATTGTTTGCCTTCAGAAAGCGCAGCGTCATTGCATATGAATGTTTTTTTTTTTTTTCGTTCTGTGATTTCGCATGTGTTGCATTTTACTTAACCCAGTACTTATGAGTATGTTGCCGATGCAGCTTGTGTGCTTGTTTCATGTGGTTTCCTAAAAATCATGACTTGTCAGTTATTTTGTTTAGTATTAAGTTTGATTTTTCGTTTTGCTGTATTTTTTCAACATTTTATTTTGACAGTCATGACTCAAGAGTTCTTAGTTTATTTTAATTTTTGAATTATGACAATTTGTGTGAATTCAATATTGTAGCTGGCTGTCATGTAACTTAAGCCAACCAAGCCAAGTGTTTGAAATCCGATATATATATTTTTTTATATAATCGAAGTTGGCATTAATTTGCAACACTTTTTGTATTTTTGTTTATTTTAATCAAATTGTTTATACAACATATTTAATACGATATTTTTTCGATTTATTCACAATTGTAAACAATGTAAAAAATATTTATTAAAATAAAATACATTTGGCATTCGATAGTCAACAATTTCATAAAACTTAATTGTAAGCGAAATATTGTTTGCATCAGCAAAAAAATATAACATTAAACTGTTTCATTGTATTTTATTTGATTTTATTTGTTTTGTGTTGGATAATATTGGTTATATTGAATGCTCGAGTTTTTTTCGGTACACAATAAACATTTTGACACAACATGGCGTATGTGTAACAATTTTTTTGAACACTTTTTAGTGCATTATTAAGTGAAAAATTGCATACAACAGCAAGTTAAACTAATTAACAGTGTACATAAAGTTTATTTGGCTTTTGGGGCATTTGGGATATTTATTTGAATATTTCATATTTATTGGCAAAAATAGCATTTTTTTCTTTTGGCTGGCAACTCAATAGCTTATTTGTATTACTATAATAATTGTGTGTGTAGCAATATTAAAACGAAAAATAAATTTCAGCTCAAATAATGCTCTAAATTAAAAATTTTTGTAGCCTACTTAAAGGCGTATTTTTTTTTTTTTTTTTTTTTTTTGCTACACTTCCTCAACACTTTGCTTGAAAATATTTAACTATTCATTTAGTTAAGTTCTTTTATATATTTTAGTAAAACGATTTTTTTTTTACGCTTTGCTTTTTTAACGTTTCTTGAAGTTCGCTTTTGTTTCGTATATTTTTATCCTGCGGTAAAATGATCTCATTAGCAGATAATTTACAAAGTTTTTTTTTACCTGTTCTCAGATATTTCCTTAGTAACAGCAGCATAAAAGATAAGTAAAGAAAGAAAGTATAGAAAAGCAGAAAAAAAATATAAAGAAAACATTGAAAAAATCTGTAGCAGACATATCACAAACAGTTTTTTTTTCAAATGCACTTCAAGCAGCAAGTAAAAAAAAAAAAATTATAAAATAGAAAGAAAAAAAAAAAAACAGATTGCTTTTGAAAAGAGAAACAATAAGAATGAAGTATTTTTTTTTTTTTTTTTTTTTTGTTTGTTTTTGTTTCTTTTTGAAGGAAGTCAGTCAACATTTGCACAGTAATTACTTAGACTTTATTCGAAATGAAGCTTTTGGTTAATAGAAGGTTAAGGAATAAAAAGAATAAAAAAAAAAAAAAAAAAATAATTGAACTTGAAAATAATTGTAAACTATTTTTTTTGTAATATATTTTTTTAGCGTAACTTATTTAACTGATATTTAGCTACTCTGTTATATAAACTAATTAAATTATAAATTCATTAAAACTTATTTTAATTCATTTAAAATGGACAGGAAAAGTTTTTTTTTTTTTTTGAACTTAAAAACCCATTGAAGAGCTTTGGAAAATATAGAAATTGGCTGTACAAATTAGCAATATTTTGAAAAACTTTAAAACCAATTTTCTATTAAAAAATTCCTAACGCATAAAATCTATCCAAAGTACGCTTCTATAAAATGTGTACTTTGACAAAAAAAAAAAAAAAAAAAAATAATAATTTCGAAAAGAAAAATGCATAAAATATAAAATTTCATGCAGTTTCTTTGCTCTCAGAAACTTGTTATTTATATGCACAAATTTAAGGTATACCATTTCAAAATAAATATTTTTCGAAGCAAAGCTAATAATGTGACATTTGACATTTTTTTTTCTCTTTACGTCTTACGAAATGCCAGAAGCAAAAAATGAAAGAATGAATGAATGCACTTTGTGCACTTTGCATAGTTCTGTTCTCGTCTCAGAGCTAAACAAAAATTTCAACTTGATTATTGTTTTATTATATTATTACATTTTCTACCTTGGCTTGACTCGAATTGTAGTTGCTATTCTTGTTGTTGTTGTTGTTGTTTCAAGTTTTTGTTTCTTTCTGTTTTTTGCTTCGAAATTCAGTAAAAACATATCTAAGGCTTTCCAGCTCAGTTGCTGTTGCTTCTACATTAGATAAAAGTATAATAAATGTATTTTATGCATAAAAAAAACAACAATTTACATTTTCAATTTATTATTGATAAAATAATAATTTCATTTAAGACGTTGTAAATTTGTGTAGCTTTGAAATTTGTAAAAAAAAAAAAAAAAAAAAAATAAATTTATCTTTTGATGTATAATAAACAGGAAGCTTCTGATCGATAGAAACTTGTAAAATTCATAAGGATCGGTAAAATAATTTTGTAGCTTTCTTCAGAATTAATTTGTATGATGAATTATGTGACAAATATTTATGAAAATAAATATTAAAGTCGTTTAGAATTATGTAGGTTTATAAGGCAAAAAGCAATTTAGATGCAGCAAAGTCTGCCTAATGAACAAACACACACACACACAAAACACAAAAATATTTACCAAAAAAAAAAAAAATAAAATAAAATACAAACATTAAAACAATGAATGACAAAAACAACAACAAGAACAGCAAGAAAAGTATGTTAGCTAACACAACAACTACTACAAACACACTTAGATACACACACACATACATATACACATAGTATGCATCTACTAAAACAAAAGGCAAATTTACAACCTACTTTTCAATTATCTTTACAGTAAGACTGCAATGAATGCTTTTCTCTTGCTTGAAGCGCAACCGCAACACAGCACAGCATAGCATAGCATAGCATATAGGCTAGATGGTATCCTTGCGCGAATCCTTCACGGCTGACTATTCGTTCACTGGTTTTAGTTGGTAGACGTGTACACTGTATATGTGAAGACATGCACTAAAATTCAGTACAAAAGATGAACTAGTCAAGGTGCGTTTCCTTTTGGCAAATAACAACAACAACAAAAACAGCAACATGAAATACAATGCCAACAATATCAAAGTCTGTGTGAAATAACAAAGGACGATGACGACAACAACAACAACAAATACAAATACAATGTGAAACATAAAAGAGAAGAAAATGGTGAGTGCATTTAGCTAAGTTACAGCAGAAACGCTTTGTAGTCATACTAGATACTTGCTGCTGCTTTTTGGTTTTAGCCTGTGGGCATACTATATGTACTCCTACATACATACATACATATATATTCATATGTACAGGTACAATACTATACAACTACAATGGAATATAGGTAGTTACGGAATGTATGCTGTGATGTGCATTGCGGTGTAAAGCGTCCACCAAGTCGAGTGTATGCGTTGACTCAACTCAACTTGACTTGACTTAACTTGAATTGAAAAGAGTAGGAGTGGCTGCAAAAGTAGTCGTCTATCAGTGTATGCGATGAATGCCAGATTGAATGAATGAATGTATGAATGAATGAGCGAGTGAGTAAGTGTGTGAGTGAGTGAGTGAATTTGTAAGCTTAAGTTAAGTGAACTGCACTGCATTAAAGTGGGTGAAGGCCTAAAGTACAATGAAACATTACACATGATATGGCCCTGAGTCGTTGCCGGAGAGAGAATCATATGAATCTTTGCTACCGCTGCCGCTGCCGCTTCTATGTGCTGTCATTGTCATTGTTGTTGGTTTTAGTGTTGGTGTTGTTGTTGCTTTTCCACAGGCCTTTTGCCATTAGATTTTGAAAGAGACCACTTACACAACATAAGTGGCTATAAGATATAATCCAAGTACCTTTCAATTGGCGCTTTCAAAACAAAAAAGACCAACACTTCGCTGTGCTGTGTCATGAAATTGCATGCATGCGGGCTTTGAATTTTTGGGTAAATTGCAGCTGGAAATTTCAACTGCAATTCATCTCTGGTTCACTTTTAAATTAGTTGAAAAAGTTGTTCGTGTTGCTGTTTTTGTTCTGCCATGAATAGTGCGCTTAATTTGTATGAAGATCAGAGTTGTCTTTGACATAAAATGAACTTAAGCAAATGATTAATTAGTTAGATTAGCCGTATTCAATGTGCTAATTGGTTTGCTAGCTATACGCAGGTAGTTCAGTATTTTAAAGCAAAACTTTAAAGAAAAAAATTATGCTGGTGTGAGTTGCATAAAAGCATAAAATAATAAATATCTTACACAAATGCTTTCTATGGTAACGCTTGGATTTCAATCAGACAGTCAATTGGACGAATTCATGCACCCTGTATGTGCGGCTTGCCTTTTTATTTAAAATCAAATTTATTAAATTTAAAAAATTTTAGTCACATAAACACATGTCTATAATAAGTATAATTTTTTAGCAAGCAGCAGCTTCATCGCATCAGTAACAATAATAATACGTACGGAATTGAGTGGAATATATTTCTACGTTTTTGCCTTTTACTTATTTACAAAGTTGTTTAACTTTTTAATCAAGTTGCTTGCCATAATTTATTTTGAGAAATAAATATACAACTTGTATCTTGTCTGGGGTAAATAAAGCAGAGTTGGCACTTAAATTACAACTTGATGCAAGTTTGTCGAATGCGTTGCGACTCGACACGGCATGACAAGACAAGACAAGACAAGACGAGTTGCGACGTGTCGCGACAACTTGCCTGTCGCCAATAATTCAGTGATTGCAGACACTTTGAGTTTAATTTTTATCTTATTTTCTTTTTGTATTTTTTCTTCTTCTTCTTCTTAACTATAAAATGTCTACCGCTTGCTTCTTCTTCTTCTTCTTCTTGTACAATATTATTATCCTTAGTACGTAATAGATTCGTGTGACTTTTCGTAAAGTTTGAACTTAATTAAAAATGTCGACAAACTGGCAAACTGATGACACAAGCCAAGCCAAGCCAAGCATCGTTTGTGTAAATGTTCGATTTAATTCACTATTGCAACTATTGCGTCCTGTTGGCAAACTGCGGTAGCACTCATACACGCCATGTATGCCAACGTCAGCGACAATTTTATAAGAAAGTGCAAATCGTTGTTATAATTTTTTTTTCTCTCACTCACCCTTTCTGTCTCACTCTCTACTTATTGCACCCAACTCTAATTGCAATGGTACCACGAAAGTCATGTAACAAATTTTTACAAAAACGATTTAGTTACAACGTCTAAGCAGCCTCAGCCTCAGCATCAGCAGCAGCAGCAGCCACAGCGCATTTAACTCAAACTCAAAAGCGCCACTTCATGCCGAAATTGTCTTAGTCATTCGCGTACGTTTCGTTTCGTTCGTACATTGTAGATTTTAGTTTTTTCACTCTCTCTCTCTCTCTTGAGCAGTTTATCTTCGTCTAATTGAGTTATACCATGTACAAGCTACTAATTGCATTCGATTTTTATGGTGGTCGTTAACAACATTGAAAAAGTCATTTTGAGTAACTTCACAACACAAACTGTTGTGACTATAAAAAAATTTTCGCACGATTTAATTGAATTTACTTGTAGCCGTAACGTAAATATTTAAAGTGATGCAATTTGATTAAATTTATGTTTTTTAATTAAATGCATTAAAATTCTTTTAATATTGCTAAACAAAATTAAATTGTTTGAAATTGTTTTGCAAAATGGTTGCAGCAATTAATTGTTGCTAACTAAATTTCTTTCAATTAAAGCTTTTATAGAAATTTAAGCTTCTCTGAAACTGCTTACTTTTTCTAAAATATTAATTTTATTTTATTAAAAACTCAATAAAAAAAAAAAATATGGACTAGTGTCAAAAAAATATTTAAAAAAAGTTAATTTAAAAACAAAACAAAAAAAAAAAAAAAAATAAATAAATAATTACCTATATATTTTAGTTAAATTCAAGAAAAAAACAAAAAAATGTTCGATATAAAAAATAATAAAAGAAATATGCCTCGTGAGAACCATTGCGAACGATTTGAACTTGAAAACATAGAATTATGCGCTTTATGCTTGGACAACATAAAAAATCCTTTGCAAATTGCATGTCAGCATAAATTCTGCAAGAAATGTTTTGATAGTTATTTGGAGCAACGCTGTTGGAAGGCAAAATGGTGTCCCGTTTGTCGCGCTCCGTTGGCGAACATAAAAAGAGTTGTATGTATGATATATGTGTACGAGTACATAAGTATATGCATGTATATAATCATTGTCTACACTTTAGTCATGGAAATTATTATATTTAATTGCACTTGTGATGGCATTCCTCAGTATTGGAACATTTCGTCTATTGCTCACTTATTGGTAGTAGACGCCGCTGTATTATATTTTATACGAATATGCTTTTTGGTTAAAATGTTTATGTTTTTGGAATGTATGAAATAAATTCACAAAATTCATGTACAACAAAATTATCAGCATAAAACTAAAACTTGTTTGCACATTCATTGTATTTTGATTTTTAGAATTTTTCGTATTTTTTTTTTTTTTTTTTTTTTTGAATAATGTTTCAGCTATACTCATGACGCTGCTGTTAGCTTTGAATGTCCTTGTTTGTTCTGTCAAATAAGTTTGCCTTGTGCTCATGCATAAAGCAGTACACACACACTGAAGAGTACAGGAAGTGTACTACACATGCTACTGCATGCAAAAATGTGTTGCACAAGTTAAATGGGATTTAATCAATTTCAAACTAAACAGAATTGTTGTAGTACGCCAACAATGGAAGCTAAATGTAAAAGAGTTATATACAAAGTGCTTGCTTCTTTATTTATCCATACTATTTTAAGTTTGGTTTTTTCTTTCTTTCTTTCTTTCTTGTGGGCATTACCGCCTCTGCTGCACGCTCTCAACACAATGAAACGTTTGCAAAAAAAAAAAAAAAAAAAAAAAAAAAAAAAAAGGGGATTTATTTAAACATAAATGTAACGTGCATATCCTTTTTATTTGCTTTACTTGCCAAGCCAAAAAAACAACAACAACAACAGAAAAGCAGAAGGTCCTTGGTTACAATAACAATGGCTTCCAATTTGTAACGATTTTGCGGAATAAACGCTTCCAATAGCTTTAATGCTGCTTGCTGCTGCTTACACTCTTCTTGCTCAATGTTTGCTGTGTAGCGCATTGTAGCACTCGAATACTCGTAAAGCCAATGCTGCTGCTGGATTACTGTGTGTATTGTATAACTTCGCATACATATATTTTTATAAGCATGTAAGCAAATGTTGTATAAAAATTTTCAGTTGACTGCAGCGCACAGCTGGCAAAGAAATTGTTGCACAGGGAAAAAGTGTGCAGTGAAAAGAAAAAGCTATGAAATCAACATAAAATATCAAATATATTTTTGAATATTCAAATAACAAAATAGTTTATAAAATAACAATAACAACAACAAAGAAGTGGTTCTCAATAACAAAAGTGATGCCAGTGATATTTTTTTAAGATACTTTTTTTTTTGTAGAAAAAGTGCTATGCTTTCATAAGAGTATAATGGACAAGCTTCTTAATTATGATAAACATGCGCTCATACATGCATATGTCTCAAATGTTTGTTTGTTTGTTTACTATTTTTAGCAATATAGAATTTTTGGCAAACAATCTGACAATATAAGATAGTAAAGAAATATTTTTGTGTTGCATACTTACAGGCGCTTTTATATGCATCATACTAATTTGGCGCTTTGTAAAATCTGCTTATCGCAATTAAGTTAAGTTTTATTGTGCCAAAGATTTAATTGTTGATATTATCTGTTACTGTGTTTGCAAACGTTGCATGTATTGTGTTGTGGCATTGTGTATACACTTCAATTACTCTTGGCGTTTATAATGCACAAATTTTGTGTTATTTTTTTTTTTTTACAGAAAATATATAAAAAGTTTTCTGCTTTTCTTCTGGTTGTCCAACATAATTAGTTTCGTAAGTAGATTTACCTGGCAAAGTGCGCCATTAACAAAGAATAAAGAAGCTGCTGCAGTAGCAGTAGCAGTGAAAATGTATTATAAAATAGCAAAGCAAAGTAGTAGTAAGAGAGACTCTATGAATGCCCCAAGAAATAAATAAATGAATGAATGAATGAATAAAGATAGAGACAGCTGAACAGACGGACAGACAGACAGATGGACTTTGTCGTTACAGCGGAAATGCTCAGGAATGAACTGTGAAATATATCCTTAAGCAACGTCCACATCCTTTTGAATGAAAGCAAAGTTTGTGCTTGCAATTCGTTCCTTCGTTTCGTTTCGTTTCTTTTCATTTACCATTCATACACATTTGCTTTTGTCTCTTTTGCGAGGCTTACTTTAAAAGTTTACAGTCTCTCTCATTGTAGCATTTATTTTCATTTTAAATAATTACTTTTGAAACGCTCCGCTGTGTATATACACTTTATTTTTTATGCTACTCATCTTTTGTCAGCTGGCATTTGTTTGCGTTGCGCTCATCTTCAACTGCAGAACGATGACGATGACGATGATGATGATGACAAGAACTTAGAGTACGACGACGTCATAGAAAAATTGTTGTACACGTTTGCCAACTGCAATTATAATGAATACCGCCAACATTGCTATTGCTACGGCTTCGTTTCGCTATGCTTTTCAACACAACTTTCTTCTCTTTTTTTTTTTTTTTTTTTTTACACAAATTTTTTTTCTTTCATTCTTTCTATTTATGCAAGCGCCGCCGCATATGTATGTATGTATGCATGTTGTCGGTATATTCATGTTGCTCATATTAAGTCGACTGCAACTACTGCTACTACTACTGCTACTTTGGGCAGCTATTATAGCTTTAAAACACTAAAATCATGGGCGTGGCATACATATACAAATGCTTGAAATTCACTTATACACACTTACACAGAGCGACGATAACTTCCGTTCGCATAAGTAAACTCAAGGATATGCACTTTAGTAGTAGAAGCATCTCAAAAGCGAAAATGGCACAGAAAAATTTTTTAATGCTGTCATTGTACAAATTTTGCTGTCAGTTTCAACATTTAAAGTCAAATGGAAATGCATATTTGTGCTTATTTTAATTGCATAACTTTTTAGATTTTAAACTCATTTAAAGAAAAATTGTAAAATCTTAATTTTTTAAATTAAAAAAAATTAAATTTAAAAAATTACAAATAGCAGTTTAATAATTTAATTTTTTTATTTAAGTTTCTTTTAAAGCAATTAAAAAAAAATATTTTGGCCAATTATTTTTAGTTCAATTTTAAGCAAATCAAAAATATTTACGCTTGCCGCGATCCTCTGCAAGAATTTCAATTAAATAAATTTTTTTCTATTTTTATTTTTTAATTTCGTGGTATACAACTAAGTGAAATAAAATAGTAAAATAATAGAAAATAATATCGGCGAATGTATCGAAAAAAAAAAAAAAAAACTATAAATGAAAATACTTGATGCAAAAATATATTTGAAAATGTTTTTTGAGCGTTGTTGTATGCAGCCAATTTTATATATTTTAGTTTCATATTATATAGTGTGTATGTGTATGTATATAAGTAAATGTTTTTGATTTTGTTTGACTGTTAGCTGCCACTACTGTTGCTGCTGTTGCTGCTGTGTGTATTGTAGTGTAATATTCTTGCCACATGCATTTTTATATGAAGTAAAATTCGTACACATTTATCCATGCAAAGCGAAACAATATTGCAGCCACAATGCTTTTAGATTTTATGCCACGATAGTTTTCTATTATTTATTTTTTTTTTTTTTGTTTTGTTTTGCGGTTGTAAATGGCTCAATATTGGTCCACTGTAAATAAAAATGCATACATACAGGCGCTACTGTATAAGGCTAGAGGCATACGGTTTTTTGTATCTGTGGCATATTGTGCAGCACAGCACTTTTTATTTCCATTTTCAATACCAAAATACATTGATGCAGTCGAGTGTAGCGTATCTAATAGCAATGGAAACCCATTCCCATTTTCACATTTGACTCAGCAGCAACATGAACGCGTTTAGTTGCATTTTTAGGCAACTGCCTCTGTACAAATAAAGTAAAGAAAAAAAATGTCCTTTTACATTCACATTATTTGTTTTTTTTTTTTTTTTTTTTTGTTGCTTTTAGCGCTTTTGGTCAGGATATGAGCACCATATTTGAATTCTTTTTTTCTACTTTTTTTTTTTTTTTTTGTTGGCACAATTTTTGTTTGTTTCATGTGGCTACATTTTGAAATTTTTGGTCTTTGTCGAAATGTAAATTGAAATGTTTGTTGTTGTGCCTTGCTGTGCTGCAGTCATTGATTCGTTTGGCATTTTATTGATCTTCGACACTTTGTAATTGAATATTTTGTTTGTACTAAGTTGAATTAGAATTTATATTTGAATTTTGTATTTGTTGCTATTTCGTTTAGTGTGGATACATTGATTTGTTTTTGTTTAATAAAAGCGATTTTGGCTTAGAATTGACATGGAGAATAAAATGTTTTCATGCTGCTACTCAATGTGATTGGTTTGAAAGCATGGCTAAAACCAATCCAATATATCTTTAAGTCGAAGCTTTTTTTTTCTTTTTTCTCGATAAGAAAATTGCAATATTTGCTTTGTCAAGATCAAATGTACACGCATAACTTCTTTTTCGCATATAAGAAACTTAACACAAACTAAACACTTGAAAAAAACAAGAAAAAAACAAAGCATCAAAGTAAACGTGCAGCGAAACGAACAAAAAAATGTCAAGAGAGAAGAGAGAAAGAGCAAAAAAGCAAGCTAAACCACTACAAAGAAATAAAAAAGCAAGCAAATATTGCAACGGAAGTGCAATTATTTCCGTCTTCCGTTACAAAGCTCTGGATTTGGAAAATGACGAATGAGTGTGTAAGCCAATGCTTTTGCGTAGCTGTTTTTGTGTGTGTGTGTGTGCGTCTGTCACAAGCAAATAAGTCAACAAAGCAAGTTAACGAAATGCCTGCACTTACTTTAAAGAATTCTTTTTTTTTTTTTTATATACTTTTTTTGTTGCTTCCACGTTTTTTTTTTTTTTTTTTGCTTTCTTTCTTTGTGATTAAATTTGTGCGCAATTCTGTGTATGCGCTACTTAGTTTATGGTACATGAATGTGTGGCCTTGTGGCCTGTTAGTTGCCTTTGTAACATTTTTCTTTTGTATTCCGTTCATTCGTTGACATTTTAAATCCATTTTTGTTGGATTACTTGTCACTGGGTCAGCAAAGGTTTATACCCAAAAGACAAAGCTATGATATGCCTTTTTTTATATTGTATATCGCGCTGCCGTTTTCTATATATTTACCATAACTGTGCATTTACATACATACAACACATACATACATATGTACATATGTTCGCAAGCAATTGCTTGTGCATACTAAATACCTTTGAACAAATGAAAAATTAAATTTTAAAATATACATATACATAGACAATATATATATATTTTTTTATGAGCATTTTTATTGTGAGCAGCGAGCGAGCGAGCGAGCGAGTGTATTGAAAATTAATCCTTATGTCAACGCATGCACTGCATGCTTAATTAATTTTTACAACTTCAGGCTTCCGTAGTGGTTCCATTTGTTTTTACCACTATAACTCTCTCTCTCTCTCTCTCACATATATATATTTTTAAATGTCTGTGCGCTTTAACATTTGAAATGCTTATCAGTGGCATACATGCATACATGACAAGTACACCTACAACTCACGCTGGCGAGCACAAACACACAAACACACACAACACACACACACAGACAATTAAACATTCAAAATGAATGAAACCTGAAAGCGGCTTTATCGCCTGCATTGCAAGTTTTGCACGGTTGCATGATGGCACTTCTCTTCTTCTGTTTGCCACAAACCGCTTTCACTGGCGGTGCCGTTGCCAGTGCCCACAATTTCATCGATATGGCTCAGCTTCATGTTCTCAGGCCAAGAACAAAAACAACAACAACAACAACACCAAAAGCAAAAGCAACAAGAACTGAATACTATACGCTGAGTCTCTGAGTTTGATCGGTACAGAATCTAGAATACAGCACAGGTTTACTATTCTGGCGCGTTGCCAATGCATTGTGTGATTATTTCGCCGTTATTTTACACAGCACATTCGCTCGATTTGTGCTTTTTTTGTTTAAACGCGAATATTTCTCTATATTCATCTCTCTTTCACTCACTCTCATTGTATCCTTTATCGTTTTTTTTTTTTTTTGTGTGTGTTTTATTTTCATATTAAATTTTTGTCACTTTGCCATATTCACTCGTTGCTTTCATTTCATTGTGCAGCTATTTATTCGCACTTCTCTTTGGTAAATCGATTTCGTTTGGAAAACAGTGGGCTTCATTCGCTTAAATTTGTGGACAATGTTAGATGCACACACGATCGTTATACTCTCTTAAGGATCTATAAATAATTTTAATACAAATAATTAAAATAAATTATATACAAAAAATGGCTTTTTGTTGCATACTTTAAGGCGTCATTTATTTTTTAACACTATTTACCTTCAATTTCGACTCAATAATACCACTGTGTATAGTTACCGAGTCTTAGTTTTACTTTATATCTACAAAAATTGTACACACCTACATACACACATACATATACACATCCCCTTTCGGATTCAGCATTCGACATTTTGCAGTAAATTGGCTGCTTTTCAACACACAAATGTAACATCTGTTTCATTTCAAAACTTCCTTGTTTGCCTTTAGCTGTATAGCAGCCAGCTGTATGTGTTGCGGCACGCCTTCCATTTACTCCCACTACAAATTTGTTCATATATATTTAACAAAAGTCTTGGTTTAAATGTTTCTCTATGAATTTAGTTACTTGGCGTTGTTGCCAGTCTGCCAATGTCTGTCTGTCTGTCTCAACGCTTTTCTTTGACTGTTGCTATGGTCGAATGCTGCTTTCGTTTCGCGTTTCGTATGCTGTGCTTCTCAACATTTCTAAATACTTGGCAGACATTGCACATTTTCGTTAGCTGAAATTGTTACCAAATTGCATGCCATATATATTATTGCATGTAGTACACATGCCGAAACTAGCATTTATATTCGTCGTCTGCTATTTCCTTTAGCATTCTGATGCTGCAGCATACAGATTGTAGGTATATGTTTGTTTGTATATTTTTATGTATGTTTTGTGTCTGTCTGTCTGTCTGTCATTCGAGTAAACCGCGCATATTTATAATGTCAAAATGTCCTTGTTATATTCTGAGTTGTGCCCTTGCGAAAGATAACATTTAGTTTATTTCATTAGATGCGATGTTGGCGCATAGAATTATCAATTTTATTTCTTTGACTGCTTTCGAGGTGCATTTAAAAAAATGTATATCAACGTTGCTGCTGCGATGTCCTTTCGTCTGTTTTATATTATTTGTCTTGTGCTTTTTTACTTCCTTGCAACTCAGCTACAATTTTCCACATGTTTTAGTCTATACTATGCGTGTCCTTCCAACTCGATGTGTTATTTGTTTATATTTATTTAGGTGTTGTAGTACAAAATGTTTAATATCCTGTTGGCCATAATTAAATGCTGCTATTTGTTAGTTAGCGTTCTCTCTCTCTCTCTCTCTCTTCTATGTTTACTGTTCATTATTTATTTATTTTTTTTTTTTTTTTCATTTTGTTTATTTTTGCTTGCAGCATGTGTTTTACAAGACACAATAATATTGCATTTCATTGCCAAGTTGTGCGCAATTTAATCAATTGTCTGTGTTTGAGTATGCAATTTTGCTTTGTTTAGATTTTCTCTAAAAAAAAAATAAAAATAATAATGAAAAAAAAAATCAATTTTCCAACTCATTTAGCTGTTAATAATTAATGCAAAAATACTTTACTCAAACCAAACCAAAAAAAAAAAAAAAAAAATGTACTAAATTAGCAGCTGCATTCTCACTGCACTTAATCGCGTTTCCGCTTCCGTTACTATTTCCGTTTTTGCATTAGTTTTCGCCATTTTTCACGCATTTTACATGCAAGCAGGCAGGCAGGCAGGCTGGTTGGCTGGCTTCGTTGCACTCGTTATCGTCTCACACATTTAACCTCAATCCTTTCGGTTCAAAAATAGCAGCAGTAGTTGAGGTTAATATTGTCTTTTCCTGTTTGTACGTTTCCACTTTTCCTCGTTTTGCTCGTTTACGTTTGTGTTTACTTGTGCGTGCCTGCAGTCAAGTTAGTCAGCTTGCGGCGACCTTTGGGCGCTTGTCAAAGATTAGGTAAACTTGCACACCTGCACTTATACACACAGACAGACCCACAAACACATTAATTTATAAAAACACACACATACACACTTTGTAAATAGAAAGATTGCCGCTCTTAGCCATTTTACTGTCCATATTTGTATGTATGCATGCAGCACATTTACTTCATTTAACTTGCATAAGTATGTATGTCTGCATGTGTGTGTGTGTATATATGTGGCCATGTGTTAGTGCGCCATAAATTCACTTTTAATTTAGCAAATGTGTTTGTTCTTCTTTCTTTACACACTACCCCAGCATCAACGAAAGGTGTCACGTAATGAGTGCAAAGCACACACACACACACACATACACACTTGGAGTGCATTTCAAATTTTGATAGTTGACTGCTTCAAGCGACTTATTCACTACGAAAGAGACAAATTAGTACGAAGATAAATACGTAAAATTGTTTTACAAAATTAACTTAACTCAGTTTGCATTCAGAAATAAAATTTAATTGAATTTTGGTTAGTTTACGCTGTCCATCATAATTAGTATCAGAGTGACACATATTTTTTTTTCGATTCAGTAACACCGATGTCAATATTTGCTGCTTTACTTGTTTCATACGAGAAGAAAATATATTAATTTCATTTAAATTTCGCTCAAATGGTTGAAATGTTTCTTTTTAGTTTTATTTTATCATTTATGTATGTAAATGATTTTTAAGTGATTTTTTTCAAATTAAATTTTGTTAACTACTTTTTTTTGTTTTTTTTGTTTTTGGTTAGTTTTTTTTATTTTTTTTATTTTATAAGCATTTTTTTCGTTGCTGTTTGATTTTGTTGCGGCTAAATGATTTGTTTTTGCGGTTAACAACTATGAGTGCCACAATTTCCGGTCATTAGGGTCAGACATATGTCGCTAAGCCATCAGTAGAGAGCATTGATGACGTCCGTCTATGCAATTGCAATTGTTGCTGCGAAAAGCTGTTGCTGTCATCAGTTGCCAGTTGTTGTAGCCATCATCATAATCAACAATGCAACGCATAATTTGCGCATGCAACAGCTGAACTAATCGACATTTGCTACTGCCTGCCGAATGGATTGATGGATGGATGATTTGGTTCATTAATTGCAATTTTTCGTTAAATTTTAAATCAACATCAGCAAACAACAACAACAAAAAATTTGACTTATGATTGCTTTAGGTATGCAATTAAAAATTACTACGTACGAAACTCATTAAATGTTACTAAATTATGCATAAAATCATTTAAACTCAAAAAGCAAACACACACACACACACACAGAAGGATAAAGGACATATTGGCCACCTGGTGTGCCATTATTTCATATTAACCTAGATATCAGATACCAGAACAGAGCAGAGTAAGTTTGTCCTTTTCCTAAGTGCCAAAATGCGTCAAAGCCATTAAATATATACGCAGATACACAAAATATGTAGCATACATATAGGAGCTGGAAAATTTACAGTCTGACACATTATAACCACAGCATGTCTCATCAAACATGGATACAGATACAGTTTAACAAACACACACACACGTACACAAACAAACTTTTGCCCCGCTGGTGTTTAATTATGTGTCGATTTAGTTTTTGACTCTGCAAAGAGTCGTTTTATGTTCACACAATTTGTTCTGCAAAAGCTGAACTGAACAAACGAACACATTGAAACAGAATTGTTGATGAATGCTTGTTAGATTATGTGACAACTATCCTGGGATAAATATATACTATATATATATTGCTGTAGCCTTAAAATTATTTGATTATTAGTTTAACGCTATGCAATTATTTTTGTGGTTGATTGCAAATATTTTGAAAGTGAGTTTTATGTGCAAACATTTTGATGAAAAATAAATGCATAAAATCCTTAAATTGTTTTTGGTCAACTTAATTTAAATTTGTAGAGGTAAAAAATAATTGAATGCTTAAAATATTTGTAACTTTCAGATACATTCAGATACATTCAGATACATTCAGATACATTCAGATACAGTCAGATACATTCAGATACATTCAGATACATTCAGATATATACATTGTATCTTTTAGATACAAAAAGTATTTATATTAATTTTTGCATGTTTTTAAACTATTTACACAAAAATTTCGTAATATTGATTAAAATTTAAGACATCAGTTTCAAATGTTGTTGTTGTTGTTGAAAGCATTGTTGTGTACTCGTACAATACGCTTAATTGTGTATTAAAACTTATTTGACTTTTTTTTTGTTCTAATAAACATTTTGACATACACATATACCATATGCATGCATACTTCATTTATGTAATGCGATTGGTCTCCAGAGTTAAACTGTTGCAAAGTTTGTTGTTGTTTTTGTTGAACAAACAAAATAATGAATATTGTTAGTGCGCACAGTAATACTAAAAATTCTATAAAATTTTTAATATGAGTAATGCAGATTTTGATTTGGTTGAATTCGTAGCACACAGCGAAACTTTTCGTTCATTTGGTTTTATTATTTATTTATATATATATTTTTTTTTTGTATACTCAATTATATTGATTTTCACACAATGTTAAAATTGAAAATAAATAAATTTTATTAAGTTACGTTGCGTCATTGCTATTTTTTATTACTGTTGGCAATGTAGTAAAAAATTGAATACAATGAAAATTTAATGCTCTATTTTGATGACTTTTATAAAAAAAAAAATGGAAATAAGAAGCCTCTACGATTGCTAGGGTAACTCTTCTCTTTTTTTTTTTTTATTTGTTACAAACAACAGTGCAAAATTAATATACCTTTTAATGCGCTATACATAAAAAAGTGTACATATTTATTCAAGAAAGTCACATTTAATTAGCAATTTGTGAGCAATATTGAGCTAAAATAGATAATTGGAAGCTATTTTAATTGGCTACGTTAAATGTGTGCGGCGATATACATAATAACAAATATATTTGTGCAGTAAAACAAAAGTAGCAATTAAGATACAACCACAACAACAACAACGAACAAAGCAACAGTGTGTCCGGATGTGTAGTGTAGCAAGCATTTTTGTTGGCACAGAAACATTTGACTCAAAAACACAGAAACACACACACACACAGAGACAGATAAATATAAAAACACCTAAGCATTAAATAAGCATTTCTTATGTCATGCATTACTATATACATACATGCATAGTAGTGTTTGTATGTATGTGTATGTCTACCACAATACAGACCGCTTTCACACAGATACAAATTCTCTTACAAATACAAACAGACAAACACTGACAGTGCTTTTGTATAGAATGTATAGAATAAAGCAGCGCACAGCAGGTGGTATCTGTGGCATTCCTCAGCAATTTTAATACCCTCTAATCCCTACTGTAAACATCATTAGCCAATATTATATGCATTAAAATTAATGTTAAAACTCACTTTGAAACTTTCGTAAATATATTTATACACACTATGTCTGTGTGTGTGTGTGTGTATGTGTGTAACAGAGCAGCACAGTTGTTGTTGCATACTGCGCTGCGTTCAGTTGTTATATTTTTAATTTTTTTTTTTTTTGGCTTTGGGTTCACTTCAAGTTGGACATTGTTGTGCGCTTCTGTTTTTTATTTCGAAAAATATACATTTTTTTTTTATTCGAGTTTCCCGGTAAAGTTTGTTTAGTTAAAAATGTAAACATCAGTTGCGGCTTAATGCGGCTGCTTTTGCACGGAACTGATTTAAAAGTGTCTGTTTGTAGATTTGCTTAGGCTTTTTCATTATGAAATATAGCCACAATTTAGAGAGCGCAGAGCTTCTGTATATATTTTTATGCTATTAAGTATTTGTGCAGCTATAAAGTATATAAAACAAGTAAATAAAAATAAAGAACAAAAAAAAAAAAAGATATAAGCCAAGGCAAAACTTAAACAAATTAAATTTGAGTTGAAGTAACTTTAAAGTATCTATTAAGTGAATTTCCATTTAGAAATATGATTTTTGAGTAAAAAAAATTTAATACTTTGTAATGGAACGTTTTCATCAAATTAATTAAAATAAATAAATCAATAAATTATTTTGAAACAAATTCTTTGTAACATTTTATAAATATTATTATCTATGCTTAGCATCTCGTGCTGCTACTTTTACATAACATTTGCTTTTATATTGTATATATACTATATTGCACTATATGTATGTGTGTACGTATATCCTTGCTGCCGCTTTGATTGTCTCTTGGTTTTTAATATGCCTCACTGCTTGTCTGAGTAGTTTGCAGTCGTCCATTTGGTTGATTATTGTTGTTGCATCGTTCTTTTGTTTGTTAGTCAGTTTGTTTGACTAAATTCCAGTTATCTGCATATATATGAAACAAATGTACAAAGTTTAAATTGTTTTATAAATAAATATTCATGCATTGTCACACACACACACACACACAAATACAAAAATAAAAACATTTTAAACTAGTTTTAAAGTTTTATTGTGTCGACCGGCACAAAAGTGGTTTAAAGTTTGCTAATGATGTCACTTTAGACATATTTTTCAAATAATTTTTTCTTTTCTACTCTTTTGCATAATTAAGCTTTTATGAAAATATAATAATTTTTTAATTAATTGTATAAAATAGAATATTTTTCTTTTTGTGCTTTTATAAAGCTAATGGAGCAAAGTTTGCTTTTGATGTGGCAAATGCAGCAGAAAACTTTAATTAGAAAAAAATTATTGAAGAAAAAAATAATGAGAAATAAAAGTAAGAAAAAACGAATGAGTTGAAGTTAACGTGTTTAGAATTAATTATAAAATATTTAATAAAAAACCAATTAAATAAACTTAATTTGCATAAATTAAATTTATACTTTTTTTATTTGATTTTCAGATCTGAAATACATTTAAACGTGCTATTTTAGTTATGCTTTCTAATGCATCAAAAACTGCTGCCACTACATACACAGAAAAAAAGGGTAAGTTTGTTGAATTGACACACTTTTAGAGATAAAATTTGTTTACAAAATGTTTGTTAAGGCAAATAGGCTAGCACATGCGAGAGACAGAGAGAAAGAGAGGTGTGCATTCAAGTTACAAAATATTTACAAATGTCCTTTTTTTCAACACTACTTTTTTGTTTTTGTTCAAGTATTGCTGCTGCTGTTAAATAAATATTTACACATGTTTAACATGTTCGACGTGTTTCAACGAATTTTTGTTTTACTTACATAAAACTCATTCGTAACACTTTTGTTTAAATATTGAAATAGTCTAAATTCTTATTATTGTAGACAAAGCGACGCATATAATTTTCCTTCTTTTTTTGTCATTATAAAATGTTTTTTTCTTCTTTTTAATGAAAAGCAAATGAAAATTAATTTAAATAATGCCTTACGAAAATCTCACTCAATTTATTTACTTTAAGCGAAAAAAAAAACGTATAAGAACAAACAAAATAAACGTAATAACGCAGTGGCAAAATAAAGAATCCTTTTAATATCCTTGACACATTTTTCATTTGTCATTTACGCAACATAAAATGAGCGGGCTAACGCTTATTGCCATTCGCTTCAATGAGTTTTAAACGCAAAATTTAATATGCTTTTTTTTGTTTAAATAAAATTTAAAGCATACTTTTAGGCTGCTATTATTAAACTCATTTTTTTCAGTTTTTTGTTTCAAAGGCGCTATGTATTTTGTTATCAAACGCTTCACATCCGTTCAAAGTGTTCGAAAAGTGCAGAAAAAAAATTGTATATAGAAGTTTGTCGTATTTTACAAGCTGCTGACATGCAACTTCAACTTCAAAAAGCTCAAAGCCAGTTGAAGTGTCAACCGGCTCGGCTCGTATCTCTTACTATGCTTTTGCTATTTTTCCGCTTTGCTCGCTTTGCTTGTCATCGATAATCTAAAAGCCGTTTGAATGCTACTTCATTTTCTGCATTGCTTCTATTTCTCACATTTTTTGTGTTGAAAACCTGTTTTCTTTTCGAAACTTTTCTTTTTCTATTTCGTTTTTTTTTTTTTGTTTTTTGTAGATACTTCAGGGTGTAAGTTTTCATCAAATATTGCAGCGAGTTAGGCATGAAGTTGAAGCTGTTTGTGTTACAAAATATAAAAAAAAAAAAAAGAAACACAAAGAGCAACGAAAATGAATGCTTCAAAAGAAGTCATTAATCATTTTGCGTGTAAAATAGAAGACTGTGAAGTGTGTTAAAAAAAAGAAGCGAATGAAAAAAATATGTTTCGAGTACAAAAGTAGAGATACACTTGTAGCTATAATTCTTTGCGCAGCTTCTTTTAAAGACTTTTTTTCTTCTTTTATTTAGTCTTTAATTTTTCCTATTAAATGTCGCTACGAATTGCTTAACCATTTGGTTAACTTGATAACTAAAGTTTTATGCTGCCAAAAACCGTAAGCAGTCGGCTGCGTGCCAAAATATAATTTAACCTACTTTCATATTTTTTTTCACACTTTGAGCAAACTTTTTATACACTTGTTAGCTGTGTTCAGCAGAAAGAAAAAAAAAATTGTATAAAACAAAAATAATTCAATGTATTTTGCACGTTTCGTAAACTGAACTGCTGTTGTCTCATTTCCGTATCCGTTTTAATTTCTTGTCAAGGAGCGGAGCATCAACAACAACAACAACAACAAAACAACACAAAGACACGTAGCGCCAGTGTAGATGTCACTATCATATTTTCATGGAAAAAATAGAAAAAAAAATTAATAAAAGACCCAAAAAATTCTGATTGCATAAAAATAATAACAAAAAAGATAGAGTAGTAAAGATATAGTAAGTGAAAGAGATAGCTATAAATATTTCTAGAAAGAAAGCGGAAAAAAAGTTTTTTTATGCCATTTTATTATTTTTTTTCCTTTCGTAAAGCGTTGGAAAAAAATTTGTACCAATTAAGCTTGTTACAGGACAGGAAAGTGGTGCAAGTGGAACATGGACATGGACAGCCCACTTTTGTGGCTTTGATTAATGTGGTGAGCTATGGCTTTGTGCTAACAATACGCGGACAAAGAGGCTGAAGCGTATGCCGCGTTTTCAGGCAGCTGATGTCTTTTACTTTGCTTTGAACAATATTTAGCGGGCTTTTGTCTTTTTGCATATTTCCTGTTTCCTTTTTGGCATTCAAAGCAAACAAATTTAGCTTGCTTGCCTTCATTTAGCATTTGAAGAGCAAATTTGAACCCAAATTAAAGACGCTCAGATTACAGCTATGTATAATGCTGTGTGTGAGTATGTATGTGTGTGTGTATGTGTGTGTCCAGGCGAAAAAGGGCAATGTGCATAATCTTTTTTATTTAATTTTTCCTTTTAGATATGCATATCTACAAACCGAATCGACTTAAGCCCGGTATGCTAACTAAATTAGCTGTCGGTTTGTATAAAAAATAAATATATGTATTATATTTGAAAATATAAAACACTTTAGTTGATTAATCTAAGCAAATGCTTAAGCGAAAATAAAAACGATTATATCTGTTTTAAAACTCGTGCTCAAGTGACTTTTGAATATAAAATACAATAAATAAATCTGTACAAATACAAAGTAAAATGCTATTAATTAAAGTAATTAAAAGCTGCCAGCCTACCAGACTGCCTGCCTGCCTATCTGATAAATGCTATTTCAATTTAATTAAAAGCTGAACACAATTATGCGGTTAGTTTATTAAGCGAGCGCAAAGTAAAATTATCTATTTAGAAAACACTTAACTTGTGCAACGAAACGACTTGACTTGACTTTTTTTACTTAACTCACGCTTTTAATAATGAATTTGCGCTTCGGAAATTTTATGGCACTAAGGCAATATTAAACTGCTGCTGCTGCTGATGATGATGATCTCTCACTCTCTCACTCACTTATGCTCTTTTGCACGCACCCACACAAAGGCAAACAACACACACGTTGCGCCTGGCACAAAGAGGTCAGTAGCCTTGTGATTGTTGTTGTTGTTGTCATATGCACTCAAAGCAAGGAAAAACAAAAACAATACAAAAAAAAAAAAAAAAAATAAAAATGAAAATTATAAAATTGTAACAATTCTCAATTTGCAGCAATGCACTACTACAATGCAATGTTCTCCTATTTTTGTATTTGTTTTTTCTCTTTTTTTTTTTTTTTTTGCAGAGAGTTGCAATTGTGTGCTTTTCATTTCGTTCTCTCATACATGCTCACACACTCTCTAAATCACTTCCTTTTTGTCCTAAACTTCATTATCTTGCTGCTGCATTCTGTTCAAATATGCAAACAGTGGCTAATTAAACTCATTACACATCCCTTCCATATATAATATTTGAGCAGAAGAAAAAATTTGTTAAGCACATAACTAACCGTTTACGCAGTTCTATTATCAAATGTTATGGCACGCGAGAGAGCAACTACAACATCACCACCACCACCCACATACTCCGCTCGCAGTCTTACAGCGTTAAATATATAATTTGTATTCACAAAATCTTTTGTTTACATTTCCCCTGCGATTTTTATGCAATCAATAAGTGGCTTTCTCTTTCTCTCTCTTTCTCTTAATTTTATTTCGTTTTTATTATTAAATTTATGCTCATTCACTCTCCATGAGATTTTTATGCTCAGAATGGCATCATCTGTTCATGTCAGCATCAAATAATAAGCTTTTCATTTACTTGACTAAATGAGTGTGTGAGTGTGTTTAGCGTTGCTTCTCCTGCGCTGCGTCCGAAGCTTTACTCATTTTATCATTGCTCCTTCGACGTTCGTTCATCTCGTTATTTGGCGCTCGCTTTGGCAACGCATTTCGCCAGTTTCTCTATGTCGTCAGGTCAGCGCATCCTCATCGTTTTCATTTAGTTGCAGCATTCGTTCGTTTCAGGTTGTGTGCGCGGATAAAATTCGAAAAAAATATTTTCCAATTTAAAAATTATATTATTGAGTATATAGAAAGTAGCTTTCTCTGTATTGCCTCTGAAGTTACTACATTTTGAGTCGATATAAAGTGCACAGAGAGCGAGCGTACAATTTGGTATAAAATTGCAAACTTATTTTAAAGCAACAGCCGCCGCTGCCGCCGGTAGTGAAAAGATTTAATAATTTAAGAGAAATCTTTTGTAAATTATTTAAAAAACAATTTAACGCTTTAAATTAAAAATTTATAAAAAATAAACTTAAAATGTTTTTAAATAAAATAAACAATAAACTAGAAAGTATTTAAATTAAAATAAATCTAAATTTTGAACATTAATATGTGTACACGATTTGTGTATTTATTTTTGTGTTAACAATAAACATTTTCATCTACAATTCGTGTATGTGCCAGCAGCAACGAGCATTCATAAATATTAGCAATTGTACAACTTTAATATATCTTCCCACGCGCACACAGACACACACAGCCATAGTCACAGACATAAACGAAATGTTCAGACGCCGGAAGTTGTTTGCGGAAATTGGAAAATGTATGCGGCATTATGTGTGGCGTATGTGTGTGAAAATGCCAAAACGTAACGTAACGAATGGAGTTATGAAGCATGCCGCAACAAAAAGTTCACTCCAAGAAGTGAGTATACTCGTATGTGTATATTTTCAAACTTAGTTAGGCGTGAGTTTAAAGTGAGTAAAACAATATTTTGCGCATTAACAAAAAAAATATTGCAATGTACTGTTTTTATGTCTGTCTGTCTGTCTGCCACAAATAGATTTAAGACACTTTTTAAGCTGTTACGAAAATATATGAGCATCCTAAATAAGTCTATTTGCAGCATACTTTACGCCTTTATTCCTTTTTTTGTTTTTTTTTTTTGTCAGTCTGCCTGAGTGTGTTTGTGTGCGTATGGCCTTTAAATATTTATCTACCAAGTTTTTTATAGACATTTGCAAAATAGTTTTTCATACATGGAATATTTTATTTACAAAGTGCACTCAAGTTTTGTGCAGTTGTGCAAAAGTTTTTCAATTGCTAAAGCATCTTGATTTATGCAGATTTTGTGGCATTTTATGTCGGAAGCTCGTTTTTTTGGGCCAAAATACTTGGTAGAAGTTAAGCTTAAATTATTTGCTCTTTTGGATGTTTAAGTGAAAAACAGATATAAAACTTAGATTTATGTTTAATTCAAATAAACACAAAAATATGCTTTAACTTTTTGCAGAAAATTGCAGCAAAAGAAAAACCATATAAAATAAAAAATACAACTCAAAGAGAAAAAATTATAAACAACGAGTCAAAATTTTTGTATAAAAACGCGTAACTAATAAAAATAAAATAAACACAAACAGAACGCGTGAAAAGCGAAATTGAATTGAATTGCTTAAATTTTAAACTGCACATGTTTGCCTTACATTCATTCATACATTTATACATATTGTATGTATCTAGATACAAATTGAAATGCAGATGTAGTTTGTAGACGTTTGTATAAATTATCATGCCTATGTATACATATGTATATATGTATAATATATGTACTCACAAATTTGTTGGCATTGAAGCGCGCACTATAATTGCAAGCGGCGGCGCGTCTGAACTGCTGATTGTCTGCCCCAAAGCAAATGACAGACAGACAGACAAATACATATAAACGCACATTGCTTTATACATCTTCCAAGAACGCTTGCTTAAATGGAACAAACGTATTACTCCTTGAAAAAAGCACATGTTTTTATACCAGACATTCATTTTAGTTATTGTGAATGTCTTATTAAATTGGACTGCTTAAAAGTTCTCATACAAACCATGTTTTATGTACAGAAATAGGCTTGGGTTTTAAATAAAAAGTATCTCAAAGATATATTTATATTGATACTTGGACTTATAAAGATAAAAGTCTGTTGAAATTGGTTATAGCAAGTTTTTAGTTTAACTTTTTCCTTGGTTTATTGCTCAGTTTGGTTTTGTAAAAGACTTTTGTGTATAATTTCATGGCAAATTTATTCGCTTGTTTTTGTAATCGTAATAGTGTGCGTGCAGCGTGGTAGATTTTAATATAAAGTATCTCAGATATACTTTAAACTTCTCAGATACCACAAAGTCTTGGCTTTCGCTTCATCTTAAGTTTTGTGTTTACTCACTTACTTGCTTGCTGCTTGCTTATTTAGTATTACGTTTGCGTCAATTTAGAGACATCTACAAATACATACATACAGAAATACATGCATGTATTATAAGTGATGCGCTTATGACTGTGTACTGTATAAGTATGTATGTATGTGCACAGCTTTGAATTTTAATAAGTATGTATGTATGTGCATCTCCCTTCTGGTTTTTGGTATCTGAACTGTAGATAAATGTCTTTGCACTTAAGTATATTTGCATACTAACACACAAATGCGCAAACAGACCGACAGACAGACGGACGGACAGACAGACGCTGCAGATATGAAAGTCATACAAACAGCTATACATGTGCATACATAATAATAATAAACCAAAACACCCACACCCCATACCCCATACCCCATGGAAATTCACATTTAGAACTTCGCTTCAATGTTGAAATGTTTAATCATTTATACATACATACATAGTTATATATATGTATGTATGTATATGTAGGTGCGCACAAGAACATCATCATTATTTATTTATGATTATTTTATTACATTTATGCGTGAGACTTCGCTCAGACAACGTTTCAAGCCAAGTTTTCTTTTGTATAAATGTATTTATGTTAAGAGATGTGTATCTTTTGTGTACATACAAATACATACAAACAAACATTGTGATACTGGTGTGATATCTCTGCTAAGCAGTCGTTTATATACATAAATATGTACAGTATGCTGTGTGTGGGGTACGTAGTTTCATTTATGCAAAATATGCTGCAGCAGCTACAACAACAAACATATTTCATATTTTAATTAAATTAATTATTTAGTAAAATATAAGCCTTAGATAATTCATGAATGCATTGCAGCATGTTGAGTTGTAGTCGTTATAACTGAATCATTGGCCATTATATCATTAACTTCAATTAAATGCATTCCGGTTATGATTATGATGCATTTAGCAATTTATACAAAAATTGCTTCGAGGTCTAAATCAATATTTTGGCTTTGTTCAATATAGTCGCAAATTGAATAAAGCTTTGAGTAATTGCCTAGACCACCTTCAGAAGCTGTAGTAGTAGTATTTCTGTTTTTATTGAAGCCATAAGAATTTTATGGACTGTTGTTGTGCTGCACACACACACACACTCACACACACAAAGGATAATCTTGCCATTATGTTTTGCTATTTTATACACGAAAATATGTTACACTCACGCACATACAAAACATATGCCAGAGGGTTGTTTGAAAAATTATACAATGTTATTAGATGCAAAAGTAAATGTTTTTTGGTATTACTCTCGCGGTTTATAAGCAATCGCAATGACAATATACTTTGCTGTCGACAGCAGCATCAGGATTTTATTTCTTCAATTTTATTTCACCGCAGGACGACTCTGAGGGCAGCTTTGAAAATTATTTGCCGAGGGCTAACGCAGACAGGCAGACAGGCAGACACAGTGCTTCCACTTGTTGATTGATTTTATTTATTTATTGCGTTCAGTCTTTATTTGCACATTTTACTGATTTTATTTTATTTTATTTTTCTTCTTGTTTTTCACTTTATCAGGCAGGCAGGCAATCTTTTTTTTTTTTTATTTTTGTTCTTATTTGTTTTGGCACACTTTTGACCGAAGCCGAATTGAATTGTTTTTCCAAACAGATTTTCTTTTTGTTTGTTTATTTTATATGATTTTTATTTTATTTCATCTTTTTTTTTTTTTTTTTCCTTTCAAAATTGGGCGTCAATGAAGGCGTTGCTTTTGCTATTCGTGCTTTGAATTATCGCTATTTATTTTTATATTGGCAAAATATTTTACGATGAGCAGAAAACTTATAATAAATAATTTTTTTTTTTAGTTTTAAATTAATTCTAAATTGAAAAAAAAAAAAAAAAACTATTTGAGAAAACTCTTCACTTCCGCTGCAAAAATGCAGTAAAATCAAAAAATAATATAAGTGACAAAAAAAAAAAAATAAATAAATATAAACTAAACAAGTAATGAGCCCCTATATACAATATTTTTTATTTTATGTTACATCAGCAGCAATACACACTCGACCCCAAATATGTATGTAGCAGTATTTACATATACACATGCACATGCATATGTATCTATGTAACTCTGCACTAATGTAAGCCATGCTCAGCGTTACATATTAAAATTTTGTGCACCCGCACACTTAAAATGAATACTAGAAAATTATTTCAATAGAACTAAAAAAAAAAAAAATAAAACAAAAAAGATGCTGCAACAGAAACAATGAGCAGAAAACAACGAATGCGACTGCGACTGCGACTACACAATTCATTGTCACTGATTTGCGTTTTTAGCGTTTTATCATGTCACAATTTTTGCTTTGTGATGTTCGCTCGTCAAATCACGCTCATCGCTCATAGTAAATCTCATTTTATTTTCATTTTTTTTTTTTTTTTTTTGAATGTGCGTTCTTCAAATCTGTATAAAATATTTTATGCTATCTTTTATGTTAGTTTATGCACACAGCACAGGCCAAGAGCTACGCTACATCGTGACTGTACAACGACGATTGTCAACGCATGAATGATGTCTCTGATAATTTGTGTAGATGAATCTTCATTTGTGTTTTTGTTTCTGCACGTCGATGTCCTATGCATACATAGCTCATTTATGCGTTCCCATAACATAGATACTCTTAAGAGTATCTCAATTTATCATTGTATCTGTGTATCTCTAGTTTTGCTCTAATGCTATTGTTTCGGTGCGTAGTTAAAACGGAAATAGTTTATTAAATGCAAAAATTATAATAGTGACTATTGTGCGGGTTTTTCTATTGTTTTCAGTATTAAAACTGCTGCGCTTTTGATTTTTATATTTTATTTATTTTAAATTGAAATTTAAATTATTATGCATAAAAGATATTACGCCTAGATTTGTGATGTTAATATCTGTAAAGCGTTTTTATATTTATTTAAATAAAGTTTATATCACCACAAGAAAAAATCAATTTTATTTTCTAAATCAGTGGCTCTGCATTAGTTACAAATAATTTGGTACGCTTGATCGGTGAACTTTAAATAATAAACATATTAAAGCAAAATCTAGCTAGCTTTTTGAATATTTCGTTATGAAATATTTACAAATTTATTAATAAAGCAAAGATCAATCGGTGCATTTAATGTTTGAGCTGCTTGAAACTTTATTCTTTGCTTTTTATTATTTTTCAATTTTCAGATTTGACTTGTTTCACTACCACAACAAAAACAACAACACGAAATAAAAACAAAAATACAAAATAATATTAACAAGTAGCAAGTAGCGCAGAGTAGAAAAGTTTCACCCATAAACCAATAACCATAATACTAAATAGCATTATCGGTTTTGAAAAAGTTTGCAGTTTGCAACAAGCTTTGCGGTTTCACTTTGTTTTTAACTTTAAAAACATAAAAACAAAAAAACAAAAGAAAGTTATGCAAATAATCTTTAAGAACCGCAAACTTGTGCGTATATAAAAGTGATGTACACCTAAAGGTTTACTAGAATTAACTATATACTACGTTGCATAGGTGGAGAATCTCTGCTCTGCTGCGCTGTGCTGTGCTGTGTTTTGAAAGTTGAAAAAATTTGTTGCTTTTGGTCTTTGTACTGACATGACATGTTGCTATATATTTTCATAAGTTTAAGCAAAGCTATGAAAAGTATTTAAGTTTAGAAAGTACCAAAGTTTTGATACCTTTATACCATGTAAAGTACTACTCGGAAATTTATGGTTACATAAATTTGACAACTTAATTTGTGGTGAATTGTATTGACATTTATGAGGTGAAATTATATTTATTCACCATGACATGCATACTCAACAATATTTGTAATCAAATTAGAAAGAGACAGTTGCGGAATACGTCACCTGGTATAATTGCATCATGATATACATTGTAATGGTTCTATAAGATAAGCAGTTTGAGTAAATTATGCTTTTATTTAACTGTTTATTAATTTTTGACTAGCATCAATAGCCGAGTCGATGTAGGTTCCAATGATTTTAGAGACTTTAGGCGATAGAAGCACTAAATTTAAAACAAATATTTTACTGAATTTTCGTTTCCCTTTGAAGCTACAACGTTCAACAACCCAATTAAGCACAGTTTTTCAACTTTTAAAAATAAAAAGTATGCGAAAAACTTTGATTTTTCATACTTATCCGATTTCAATGCCTTCATTGTTCTTAAATAAAAACTGCTTGAGGTGTGTTAAATTTTATACATACAATGTTCTTATACTCTTTTTTTTTTTTTTTTTTTGTCTCATACAATTTTACACACTAACTCTCACGCTCAAACACTTTTACTCACTTCTTGCTGCTGCTGCAGCTTCAGGACTTAAGTTAAAAAAACAAAAAAAAAAATTCAATAAGCTGCCAAGGCGTTACCACAGGCTTTGAATTTTATTTAAAAATTTTTTTTTAATTGAAACCACTGCAAGTTTTATTTCAATCCGTAACGGAAGTGTTTCCGGTTTAAGAAATGCCAAACGGTAGTTGATTTTCAAGTAAATTAACGTTAATTAACGGAAGTTTTTGATGCTACGCCGTACTGAGTTTGTCAACGATGATGACGATGCGCATTAAAAAGTGGCACAGGTGAACATTCAAAAAGAAGGAACATGGCAGGCTGCGAAAAAAAATTTGTACGAAGATTTGAATATATGTAAACGCGCATGTAAAATCATCACATTAGCTTATTTAAATTTACGAGAGTGTCCTAGTTACACATATATTCAAAAAAGTATGTATTAGATTAGTAAGTTATATTTAGGGTCGCTCACAAACGTCATCGTTTATCATGCCTTCAAGGCGCTTCAAGTGTCTAGACACATATTTGTGCGCTTCGTTCCGTTCGTTGCGTCCTGCAAATTTTTTTATGCATTTCATTCAAAATGCTTTTTCCAGTGTTGAGCTTTCAAAATGCCAACCACTTTATACGAGTGTGAGCACTACTCCTGCTTCAGCTCAGCTCAGCTCAGTTCAGTTCACTACCGTCTTTCTCTGCCACTCACTGTCTCACCCCTTTTTTGGTGCGTTATTTCAAGTATTGCTTGGAACAAAAGATCTTATAAAATACTTCAAACCTCTTGTAAACAAAGCCAGCAAACAATTGAAATCTGCGTCCTTTTGTTTTAGCTCAAACCAAAGCAAAAAAGGATTTATGCTAAAAATAAAAAAAAAAAAAAAAAAAGAAATAATAAAAATCACCGAAATATGTATTCAAATATACAAATTTTTTTTTTTTTTATACAGTGGCTCGACAGCATTGAAATCTATGCCAGAAATTAAGGCGCAATTTATCGCCCTTTTTCTTATTCATTCCGTTCATTCCGTTCATTCATTGCCAATGTGCAGCAGCATCAGCAGTATTTCGTTTGTGGTTCGTTGATTTTACGCATTTAGCACTCAACGTATTATATTATATACAATATACAAAAAAAAAAAAAAAAAGGACGACTGACGTAGGACAAATTGCGGAAGCCAAATGGGAGATGGTGTTGCAGAGCAAAAAAAAAAAAAATAATAATAATCTAGAAAAAAACAGCGGAAAACAAAGGATTTTTTTTTTTTGATTTTTTCAATTTTAGTTCTGATTTCTATAACAGAAAACAAAAGATTTGTCGCAATGAATATAAAAGTATAAAATGAAAAAAAAAATGCTTTTAATTTGAGTATCTGCGAGTTGACGTTCTTTTCTAATGATTCGGTCATAATATGTGATGGTGTGTGTGTGTTTAAGTTATTTGTATGAGAAATTAATTATCGCATAATTTTATAGCTCACTGACTGCTTAAGAGTTGCATTTCGAACTTTTTTTTTTTATTTTTCATTTATTTTGTGGTACAGTGAAGCTTTTATAAACAGAACAAATTCATAATTTCAAAGTGGCTGTATCAGAAACTTAGGTCGATAAAAATATGCTGAATATAATTATCAGTTTCTGTAGTTGTAAACAATTATTAGGAAATTCCCAAAACGTTGAAGCCATTTGGCAGTTTTATCAAATTTAGTTAGAGAGAACATTTCCGCTTCAACACTTTGAAATATTTCTTTGGTTTTTTTAGTGATTTCTGTTGCTGCAAATCATTTAGTATGTTTTTTTTTTTTTTTTTTTTTTTTTGGTTTCAATGCCAAGTTTCGCTGTGAGCGTATTTTCCCTTTTGATTATGATGCTTGTTGCACGCATACAAGAAGAATTTTGTGTTCTTTTGGCTTCAATAGAACAGAATAGAACAGAAGAACAATATTCAACAGATGTTGTAATTGCTCATAAAATTTGATGACGCTAGCTGTGCTGAGAGACAGAAAATAAAAGATAAACGCTAGGCAAACAACAAAAATAAAATATATACAATGAGACGAGTCGCTGCAAAGATACTTGACTTTGTTTTGCCATTAAAAGTGAAAGAGTCAGAAACAGAAACTGAGAAAGAGAAAAAGAGCGAGAATGATGTAAAACTGTTGAATGTATAACGAGGCAACGCACAAATATATTAAAATGTATTTAAAGACAAACGAATGAATACAGCGAAACAACCGAATCGCAACGCCACATCATCAGCAGCATCAATGATCTAAGAAACGCGCTGTGTCCGGCCGTGTTGATTTTGAAATCTATTTGCTAAGGAAGAGCAACAGCCGTCGCGACGACAAATTTGAATATTTACAAACAATTCGAAATTGTTGAATGTGAATGAATGAATAATAAATTATAGAGGAGCAATACAGTTGAATTTTCTATCTATAAGATACATGCATATGCGTAGTTTAGCTAAATAAATAGTGAGATACTTTTTATTCTTTGTGATAATCTTTCTTTTTTTTTTTAATTCAAATAATGGATTTGAGCATTGCATGCTGCTGTCATTGATGATGATAACGATGTTGCCGTTGACACTGATGCTGATGACTAATTTGTGAATGAGCGCATTTGTAGATACATCTGCGTATATGTATGAATGTATCTTTGTATCTATAACTGTTCGCCTTTCATTATATGAATTTGTATTCACGCTGTTTTCTGTGCACATTGAACAAAGGATTTTTCTGCATATACATACACATTTGTAGTTTGCAATTTTATTTTTTTCGCATTTCAGCTTCTTTGTTGTTGTCAGTAAGCGGGGGGCGCGTTTCAGTATCTGCTTATGTGCAAAATAATGCGGGTACATGCCCACTGACATGCCATTGACATGTGTTTAGCAAATGTTAAACTTTTCTGTTTGACTTAGCGCAGTTTTTAGTTTTTTTATTTATTTTTATATTTCTATTTTATTACCACTCTTTCTTTGTTTTTTTTGCTTTTTTTTTTTGAGAATTTTATATATTTGAGCGCAGCGATAAAAAATTTAATTTAAATAATTTAAATAATTCACTAGATAAATTCTAATCAAATTTTTATCTTTTTCATTTTAGTAAAATATTTTAAGCTGAATTTGATTAACTTTATCTTAAAAGATATGCATCTGCTTATGGAAATAAGTAACTTAAAGCCTTCATATAAAAATGGTAAATATTAAAATCGTCAATTAAAACAAAAAGAAAAATGTTTTATAAGGATTATAAGAAAACAATAGCTCAGTTTGATCCTCAATTTTTGAGAAAATCTAAAACAAGCACTTATATACAATATTTCATTCATTCCAAATTAAGTCAGCTATTTTGTCAGTATAAATAATTATTTTTATTAAGTCATATTTTACAAAAATATCACTCAATTTGTCTCATTCTCATATACTCATTATAGTACCAACTCAAATTTTACGCTCAATAAACTTCAATTAAATTGACTGAAAAAATAAGCGAATGAGTGATAATTTTATGAATAATCAATACGTTAACGTAAACAAATTCTAATCAGTATTAAAAAGAAAGAGAGACCATACAGAGAGAGAGAGTTAACGTTCTTATAAATAAGAAAATGATGGAAAGTGCAACAACAAAAATGAAATAAAAAGCAATAATAATTTGATCGTTTAGCGCAAAGTCTGCTCTGCGTCAACTGCGACTGCGACTTTGACGTTACGTTACGTTACGTTACGTCGCGGTCAACGTAAACAGCGACGCAATTTGATAAGCGCGTGCAAATAGAAACGAGTGAGAAATGAAACAACTGCGCTAAGCATTCAAATATGAACAATTGAATTTTAGTACTTTTACATATGTTTATATGCATGTATGTATGTGTGTGTGTGCCATATGGAAACATCCATTTCAGGCGTCGCTGCACGTTTACGTTGTTGCTTTGCTGTGAATGTAAATTTGTATATTCCAATTCATATTCGTCGTCGTCGTCGTCGTCGCCGCCGTCGTCGTCATTTTGTAAAATGAATGCGAATTTTTCTTGTGGAATTCTTTCATTTATTTTTTTTCGTGCGCCGCAGCGCAGCTGATTGCTACAAAGTCCACAAAGTTGATGTTGGCGATACAAAAAAAAATCATTTCAATTTTTTTCCATTCAGTTGTCGCTTGTCGGCGGTGGTGCAAGGAACGCTGCGCGAAAAGTAGTGAAAATGTGTTAAGCGTGAAAAAGGATAATAAGCAATAGCGCAGCAGTATTGAAGGATACTTAAATTGTTCATAATACACATACAAAGTTCGAAAACAACAAAACGATAAATCAATCGAGTCAGACAGAACTGCTTATTAGTTGTGAAATTTACGTAAATATTTTATATGAGTGTATGTGTGTATGTACATATGTACATATATGCGTTTTTGAGCTTATTTACTGCGTTATATATTTGTGCTTGCGGCAAGCTTTATTGAAGTATACATATATACATACATACATATGTATTTATATAGTTTGATATGTATATGCATATGTATGTGTCTTTGTGTATATTTTCGTAATTGCTCTCAATCGAGTTTAATTGATTGGCGCGCGCGATCTTGAGACTACTTTGAAGAACCGTTACCAATACCGTTAGTTCAATATGGCGTTGTCGAAATACACATGCATGCATGTATGTGTGTGTGTGTTTTCTCGTGTGATATGTTTTATTTCAAATTCCAAACTGATTAACATTAATTAAAACGCCACAAAGCAAAGAAATTGAATTGAATTAAAATGAAATGAAAATCAGGCATTTGCTGATGACGCAGCTTAATTGGATTTTATTTGAATACATAAAAACATTAATAAAAAAAAAAAAAAAAACGCACTTAAAATTTATTTGAACTTTGCAAAGGGTAAGTTTTGCGATCATAAACGAGGTTTGTTCATAAAGTTTAATAAACAGAAATTTATAATTGCAACTGCTTCATTAAGTTTTGATACTCTGGCTTGTAGCAAAATAAAGTTGAATGAATGAATATTTTTTGTTTAGCCCTCGTTTCATACTTGTTGCTATATAAAGATAGTAAAGCTTTATAGTATAATCATTCTTTTTTTTTTTTTTTGACTCATTATCACTTTGGCATGCAAACAATACATGCTTATCTTTATTAGACACACATACTACTACTACAACAACAACAACAACAAACAAATACAATTTTTATACATAACGCACTGATAAGAATTTCATTTAATGTATATAGTACATACATATACATATACGCATGAGATAACAATTTTACTATTAATAAACTTATATATAAATACATACTTATGTATGTAGTAGGTATGTGTAGTATACAAACAACGTTCATTGCTCTTTTCTCTATCTGAATCATTTTTTATTTTTATTTTTTTTTTTTTTATAGAACAACGCCTTTAAAAAAAGAACTTGAACTAAAACTTCTATGTTTGTATCTATGTAAATAATTTTGTACATTGCGTAATTAGCACGCAATGCATATCCTTGAATTTTTAAAAAAAAAAAAAAACTTGTTAAACAAGTTTTTCCTTAAAGATTTAAAGGAAATAATTTGTGTTTATTTAGTATAGATTAGGCAAAAACTAATTTCCGGTTTTTGTATTTGTAACTAAATATCACACAAAAGTAAAATATGTATAGAGCAGCTTAAATGAACTTTGACCCACATTTGCCTTGGGTGTGAAAACAATTGTATGCATAAAGGTAGACGTAGTACAGGGTGATTTTTTTGTTTTTGTTTTTTTTTTTTTGTGTAGAACTCGTTATTAAATTAAAAAAAAAAAAAAAATTATTCATATGTCACAGGGACACGTATAATCGGATATGTCAGACAAGTATTATTTTTTTGTTAAACAAGTCAAAAATCTTGAAAAAATTTCAAAATTTGTAGCTTTTTTTTTTTGATGAAGCTTAAAATTATAATGCTTTTTTTTAAACACCACAAAAAAAAATGGCTGTGTGCAAGACTTTTTGCAGCGTAAGTCGCGCTGTTGATACAATAGATACATTTTTATGTACGTAGTTAAATAGATATATTTATGTATACATATATAATAAATAAGTACATATGTATCTATAAATGTACATATTTTCCCTCTCACTCTTACATTTTTAAACTCATTGTATACATTTAAGCTGTATCATTTATTCATTTGTTTGTGTGCATGCCAGGCAATAATAGTTAATTTATTCCAATTAAGGGACTTTCCTGTTGAATATGCACGTTTCAACGTTTTTTTTTTTTTTTGTTCGCTGTTGCTCTTCTTTTCGTTGTGGCAAAGCGGCATGTGAGTTTTGCTCTCGAAAAAATTTTTTTTTGTTTTTTTTTTAATAAAATTCATATACAGCCATGTTGAATAGTATCTACATTGAAAAGAAACCCCGCAGGTATCGTCGTCTGCATACCAATGAAATGCTCTATATTTGTGTGTTTTGCTTGTTTTTCTTGTTGTTGTTTTGTTGTACTATGGCATCGTCATATGCTAAAACACTGCAAAAAAAAAAAAATGACAATTCGCTTCACATTTAAACTTGTATCTTTTCTCATGTGTATATATAGATACTTTTATACATATGTATGTATCTATACATTGTTGTAGTTGTAAAAAAAATTTGTTTCTACTTAATTCCATGTGGATTTTATATGAAATAAAAAAATTAAAGAGTTACCATAGCTTGACAGTTTGATCAAATATTTGATATTCTTAAAGTTTTTTTAAAAATCCAGACACATGCTAAATGTCTATAAAAATATATGCTACGATAAAATAATAAAAGAAATATTAAAATTACAATAAATATGTTTATGTAGTTTTTGATTATATATCACCAAGAATAGTCATAGCAAAAGTCTTAATGTCACACATTTCCTTTAAAAAAAAAAAAAAACACAGTCAAATTCTAATTGAAATTCAAATTGAAATTTACGGCGCTACAATACAATAAGCATTCATAGAAGGCATTGAGACATTGCATTTGTATGTTTTGCTTATCATAATATTTCTATTGAAATTATTTTAAGTAGCTGGCGTGTCGACAGAAGTTCACTTCCGTACTTTTTGCGTGCGCGTTTGCGTTGCCCCACATGCTATGTATAGGTTCTGGCTTCTAAGTAAAACAGAAAAGCCCAGACCACACCAGACCAGACCAGACTAGGCACCGTCGCACTGCTTCCGCTGTATGTGTGTATTTTGTCCAGGAAGTGGACAGTTAAACGACCGCTTTGCGTATGCTTTTACCCGATATGGACAGACATTGGCTTGTTCTTCACATTTTTTTTCTTTATAAAGGCAAACTGTTTTTTATTTTTGAATTTTAATAATATTTATTTTAGCACTTGCCCCATGCCGCTTGTTCCCGTTCTCTGATTATGTGTTTATTTATTAATATATTTTTTTTTTATCATGCAGCTGGCAGCATTTATGCCAATCTTAACTTTCTATAAAATTTGCAATATCGACAAAAATATATATTTTTTTTTATAATTTGTTTATCGCATAATGAAGTGGACAGCGCAAGATTTTGATTACGAACTTATTTTTATTTATTATTTTAATTACATTGTTTGTATAATGATGAAACTCATACTTTGTAGTAAAATTCTTTAAACTGTTTCAAACCCAGCGCATATAATAAAAATATTTGGTTCAAATTGAAACAGTTTCATTAAAATTCATTTAGAATAAATAAAATGTTAAGTTTTTCGAAAATGTTTTCTTTTGTTAAATTCACATTAAATGTAATTAATCAAAATTCAAACAACTAAAGCCAATAAGTATATTGTTACATTTAGTATATATATTGTAGAAAGCTAAAGGAAAGCAATTTTCGAAAATTATCGTCATGATATTCCGAAACCGCTTACAACTTAATGAGCATCTTATTTTTCAGCTTACGTTCAGCTCAATTCACTCAAATTTGTTCGTTCATTCTTTCGTTCAATTCATTTCATTTCTTCGATGCGATACGATGCGATGCGATGTAATCTGTCAAATTATTCATGCAAATCACATGCGTTGTTGTCGGTCGTTGTACATAAAACCAATGTAAATTCTACGTAAATCTTTGCTACATACACATACTACCACACACATACACATATATTCTTCACAAATCTATAGAAACCCACAGATGTATCATTCACTTGTAAGCAGCAAGGACATGCCATCAATTAAATTGTGTGTGTGTTTGTGTGTATGTATGTGTGTGCTTTTTCTTATATTGAACATTTTTCATGCTGTGCTGTGTGCTGTGCTGTGGGCGTCTGTCATTTTTATACTCCACTATGATTAATTAGCGTTTAAGTAAAGTTGATTTGCAATATACTCACTCGTATATAAATTCAACCCTCAAAAGCAGTAAAGCACCAAAGCAACTACAGAAACCACTATAAAATTTATCATTAATTGACTTTTTTGCTTAGCTGTGGATGGATAACTTAAGTGAAATATGCACAATCAAGACAGACAGTAATGTTCAATTAAATAGAAACTGAAATTATTCGTAGAATATTATTTGAAAGTTTTTATTTAAAAACAACCCTTACCGCCTTTCTTAACTTTCACTTCGAATTCTAATTGAGCGTTTAAATTACTCTCAGCTATTTGGCATTTAGCTGCTTGATTAGACTGTAGCAAATTTTACGAATTCAAACCGAACCACTTGAAACACTTATGAGCAATTTTCTTTTTGTCCGTCCGTCTGTCTGTCTGTCCGTCCGTCTGTCTGTCTGTTTTTCTCGACCGGAAGTTGTAACCGCAAAGCGTAATTGTGTGCGCTAACATTAAATGTAATCTTAAAGCAAAACCCAAAACCAAACTTTATTCAACTTCTCCGTACTTAATTGAACTCATTTAGCTAAAGTGTATTGAAGCGTATTCAAGTCCCAACGGCATACAATGCCAGCAATTGATTTTCACTTGCTTACACGCTTATCTGTATTAACTTCCTTGCTTATCTTATGTCTCAGAATTCTCCTCATATATTTGTTGTATTTCATTATCTTTTCGGCATCACACAATCTTTAAGCGGGGATTATGATAAGTGCATTGGCCTGGCCGTTGAGTAAAAATACTTACCCTAAGTCTCAATGCTTGTTATTAGAAAACTACGAGTTGTATTTATTTGCCGCTTATACTCGTACAGTGCGCTTATCTGTTATATTATTCAAATAAAAAATTCTTATTTATTGTTGATTTAATATTTGTTATGCTTGCTGCCAATAATTCCATTGTAAATATGTAGTGTATAAGTTTGTATATGAGTACTACTCGTAATGCTACTACGAAGCCGTTGTGAAGCAATTTAATTTTGTGGTATTTATTGCGCTTGATAAGCAGCAGCGTGCACATATGTTGTACCTACAAAAAAAAAAAAAAAAAAAAAACAAAGAAAATATTTTCTACGAATAATTATGAAGTTCTTTAAGGAATGCGATAAAGAACAACATTTTAGTTAGAATTTAAAATGTTTTTTTTATTTAAATGGGTTTTCCAGGACAAGCACCGAAACGATAGACCACTTGATGATCATACAGTTGACCAGGATTTAGTACAACACTTGGAAAACTGGGATTGTTCATGGCATCGGGATACTTTTGTGTTTCAAAGCAAAATGAGCCATGTTTTACATATTGCGCACCCTCTTTGCCCGCCATAGGTGATTCCGAATCATCGGATAGATTATTTGCGGTATAGAAATGTATACCAGGTTGATTTGTATGCACCTCCAGATAACGTCCGCTACATGGATGTATTGCTCTGGCTACCAATGTGACCTTATTCGCTGCTGCATTTGTGCAGTATGTATTATCGAAACCGCTTATAGGGCACTCTTGTACCTTCGCTAATTGTTTGCCTAAATTACTTAAACTTCTGAAATCATAAGGTGTATTGGCTATTGGCATTAAACGTCCGTTGGGTATCTGTATTGGATCTGTGTCTACAATGCGATCAGATTTTATCATAATCATGTGCTGCTCTAGCGCTGATTTACCTGCAACAGAAATGCATAAGACAAAAAGAACAATATTAATTTTGGCATACGTACCAGCACTGTGTCCAGCTAAATTAAAATATGCATGATTCGTGAGATTGATACAAGTCGTTGCGCTTGATCTTGCCTCATAACGTATGCCGAAACAGCCGCTTTCAGACAATGAAAAATTAACGTTAACCGTCACTTCACCTGGATAACCTTCATGCCCGTCCGGTGAAATATGTTGCAATGTAACACCATCCTTGTGTACGCCAATGACATCCCATATAACGCTGTCAAATCCTATAAAACCTCCATGCAAATGATATTGATCTTTATAGTTACGAGTCACCTGAATTAATTTTCCTGTAAAAGTATTTTTTTTTTTTTTGTAAATAATAAATTTTCGCTTAAATGCAATTTTTTCAAAATTACCGCATAATGTAAAACCACGTTTTGAGATACGATTTGCAACGCGTCCTATTGTTGCGCCCATGTAGCATGGCTGATTGCGATAGTAGCCTGCAACATCATCAAAACCAAGACATACATCAGCAATTTTATTATTTCTATCGGGCACTTTTACACTTTGTATTATAGCGCCCAAAGTTAATATAGACACCGAGAGCCCAACATCTGTAGCAATGATGAAACGACGTACTCGTTCGGTTGTCTGATTCATTGGATTAACTGCAATGCCGAATACGTCCTCAGTGACTCGCACCATTTTGTTTTTAAAGAAATTTGTTTTTATTTTTTTTTTTTTGTGTTATTTATATAAAAATTTTGAAAAAGAGCCTAAAGAAAATGTCTTTGTAAATTAGTAAAAAAAAACAAAATTTGTTTTGAAATACTTCTCAAAGCATGTTTGAAAAGTTATATGCGATCCTTTAACAAAAAATTATAGAATTGAAATAAAATGTTTGAAAATTGCTTTTATTTTGACTCTCCCAAAATCCAGAAAAAAACTTACGGACAGACAGACAGACATTTCGATAATATTTATATTTATTATTTGTAATGCAAACCAATAAATTTTCAAATTGAAATTAAAATCAATAATTTCGACAATATTTTTAATATGTGTGGTGCTGATTATTTGTTTATCATATTAAATGTCAATTGTAGCTTTCCGCAACTAATCTGACATGAACTAATGAAAAATAAAACAGCAGTATTAAATAATGATTTAATGGAAATTAGACACACACACATACACACATTCAAAGGTTAAATACAAAATGGTTATGAATGTTTGTAATTGCTTAAATCGTGTTGAAAGTATGCAGAGTTTCGGTTAATTAAATTTGTGTATGCGTGTGAATAACAAACACACATACACCGATGTTGAAAAGTGCAAATAACAACTACATACATACAAACAAACATTTGTATTTGAAATACATACTAATACGAGTATAAATTATATCTGTTTATTTACAATTCATAATTCATTGCTTTCATTATTTTCTAAATTTTGCGAAAATTTACATAATCAAACACATAAAAGCAAATTATTTAGCATATTTATGAAAATAAATACAAAAAAAAAAAAAAATTACTCAAATAAATACACAAAAGCTTACATAACAACTTTAATATTCCAAATACAAAACAATTTGTTAATTAATTACAAAACGCACACAAGCGCAAACATATTATGAAGCGTAAAAGAGAGATACAATTATAATTAGAATGAGATACATGCATAGCGAGTATGTATTGCATGTTTTGTAGATACAATTCAATTCGTATTGTTTTATTTTATTATGCAAATCCATGTAATAAATTTTCAGCTTGATTTCATTGCGTTTTAGCATTGAAGTCTCAAATTCAACTAAATCTGATTTTACGATTTTGATTTTAAAATTTTATTATTATTATTTGTTTTTTTTTTTTTAAATAATTTATTTTTATAAAAAAATATATATTTTAGCATTGCTTAGGCTTTTATTTTTATAGCAATTTGCATAAATGAAACATTTCATTTGAAATTCAAAAATTTTACCTACAGTTCAACTATTTGAATATAGAATGCATTGATGCAATTCATACATATGTACGTGTAGATACAATCGTATGCGCATAGAAAAAAAAAAATATGTGAAGTAGTTTGGGTTAAAAGGCTTTGAAATATACATTTATTTAGTGAAAGGCTGCACTTATCGCTCCAACATAAATGCTTGCCTTTTGCATTGCTTTACTTTGAACTTAGTTCATCAAAGGTCAAAAGTGTATTTATATATTTTAGTTATTTAATTAATCTGTACACCTCGTAATGATTTGTTTATCTTTTGTATTTCAGGTTCACTTCAAATGACCGCGAACGCAGCATAAGCTTCTGTTTGTAAGTTAAAGGTTTGATTTTTTTTAAATTTTAACAGACACAGGACAAATATATTATTCAATTAGTTGCTTTACTTTATATTGAGTCATATAGTCTAAATTTGACTAATGAGCAAGCATAAAATTATGCACAAGCAGCTGTCTTAATAAAGTAAATCAAAAAAAGTTGCTTATTCACAGCTGTCTGTGTTTGAAGCAAAGACACACAAAATCATGATCTGACGTTTCGCTATTAGTGATAGCGTTTGTGACGCACCAAATTTGAAATATTGCCAAAAAAGCAAGAAAATATAAATTTCTTTCAAAAAAATGTTCACACCTTTTTTTATTTATTTATTTTTTCATTCATTTTATTTATTTTTACTTTTTTGCTCATAAACGAAAAAAATATGAGAAAATTATTTGAAAAAAAAAAAAAAGAAAAGATTCAATATTCAAAGTTTTAAAGCATAAAATTGCATCAATATGCATAACGATGCTCTAAACGCATTCAAACGCTGTTATAAACGCCATTTTGAACTAGCACATAAACACAAACAAAAAACACACATACACACACATATGTACGAGTATGTATGCAAATAGACATGCATGCATACATACATAATGGTTGTCACTATAAAAGCGGAAGCATACGAGTATAACCGTTAGTTCGATACTGTTATACGCTTGCAGCATAAAAATATTTCCTACATATAATGCATATGTGTGTGAAAAGAGAGGGAGAGAGAGAGAAAGAAAATAGAAAGAAAAATGTTTAAAAATGTACAAAAATTGCATTTAAGCAAGCAACACTAATACTAACATTCTTTTTTAGCTGCTATTGTTATACAGTGCTGGTCAACAAAATGAATTTAGTTCGCAGCAGCAGTGTTGTAAGAGAGGCGAGGCAGTCGAATTTAAAAAAAACACCTGCGACAGCATGTGCTGATAACGTGAAAATAAACGACAAAGTTCAGCCTGCAAAGTTAGCCTAGCCTAGCCTAGCTTAGCCGCAGGCATTGACAGAGGCGTATATGTGTATGTATGTGAATACATCTATGATCGAATAAATGTGTATGTGTATCTGAATGTGTGTATTTGTTTGGCCCCATGAATAGCCATTATTGGTTAGCCAAAGTGTATGCACACATTGCACAATAGCACAAAATGGTCGTATGAATGTCATCAAAAAATGAAAGAAGGAAAGCAAAAAGAATTGTTGAAAAACTGCGACACATAAAATAGCGAAAAAATATGCGATAAGCACCATCAATGCAAAATCGTATCATATGCATATATGCATATATTGAAACCATAAAAATCCTTTAACTGTAAATATTTTACAGCAGATATTTCTTTTTTTTTTTTTTTTTATATTTTCAAAGCATTAAAATTTTACATAAAATTCTTAAATTCAATTTGCCACAAATACGAAACAATGAAAAAAATATTTGAGCACATGTGCTTATATTAATACTGGTTACATGAAAAGTTTAATAAATCTAAATAAATAATAAAGTTTGCGAAAAATTGAATTGATATATTTGATTTTTAAATTTAATTTAAACAAATTGAATTTAAATAAACTTGAACCTAAGATTATGCAATACATTTTTTATAGTTCGAGAAAATTAAACTATTTCTCTCTCTCTCTATGAACGATAGTTGTAAGGCTTAGCAGTGTAAATGCTGCATACTTTTTGGGCAGCATAAAACGTAAATTCATAAGAATATTTTTTATGTTTTTTTTTTTTGTAATATATTTTTGATGTGCCATGGCTTTGTGTTATTATTCACTTCGCTTTAATCTGTAACAATTTTATTTTTTTGTAAAATGTTTTATGTATTAGCATTGTTGTTGTTGTTTACGTTTAACTCAACTCTTTAACTTCCGGCGGAAGAATTTATGTATGGCGTGTTAGCATCTAACCGCACAAAACAAACGTACCGCTACACTGCTTCTATATATGTCTCGTTATAATATACATAAATATGGAATATCTATGCAACATGTCTAGTATGCTGTGTGTTTGTATGTATGTGTATGAGTTATATAAAATGCTTGTGTATTTGCACTTAAGATTAAAACCATGTGTCCGGTTGTCTATGGCAAAATTTTGTACATACTTCTTAGCGCCTTACAAAAAAATGTATAACCATAAAAATGCAAGCTTTAAAATGTATGTATGTGTGTGTGTGTACCATATGAGAAAAGGTACTTTAAAACGGATAAGGAAAAAAAATCTGCAAAGTAAAATGGGTCACTCACGACTGCACACAGATAAGCATGCTCGGTCAGACTAACAAACATTGGCTTGGCTTGACTGTTGTGGGAATTGTTGTCGTTACGTTACGTTACGGTACTCCTGTTCATTTATGCTGTTCTTGTTCTTCGTTGTTGTTGTTGTTATTGTCGACGGTGGTGTCATATCTATGCACCGCAACTTCGCTGTTGTTGCATTGGGAATGTGCAAACTTTTTGATTTATTTCAATTGAAATAAAAACATGAAGCACCAAAAAAAAAAGCATAGAAATTCATTGCAATCAAAAATGAATAAAGGCTAATACGAGTTTTAATAAACAGAAAAAATAGTTACTAGAAATGAGATAGTGTCTAAGAGAGAGATTGATTTTTTTTTATTTTCGCTACCTGCTCTTCTAGCGTTAAGCAGCTCATACAAAAATATCTCAGAAAAAATGCTAATAATTTGAGAGATTAATCTCTGATTTGGTGCATTGAAGTATGCAATTAGGATCAATGCACATTGTTCATTTCAAAAATCAAAACATTGCATTTATTAGTGCTATATGGAAGCGAAAGATACTTTGAACCGAAGGCAAAGCACAAATTTTCAATAAATGTCAGCTTAAAAAAGAATACTTCTTTTTTTGAATTTATGTAATTCGCACAATATACAACTTTTTTTTTTAAAAAATGTATCTTAAATAACATGTGACATCTGCCTTGTGTTTGAGTCAATGTAAATTACATTTCTACATAAAAATAATGTTCTTGTTGCAGTTAATTTTTTAACATTTTTATAAGCATGTATGTAGCATCGACTCAAATTCAAACTGTCTCATTTTATTTAACTTATCGCATGCTTTTTTTTTTTTTTTAATTTTTTTTTATCACTTTACGCTGTCATCAGGTCGACGACAGAGTATTTTTGGTCTCTGGTGTGTCTGAACGCAAGCAACAAAGTCTGCTGGCTGCAACGAAAATTGAATGCAAAATAATAAGCATATTTTATTACAAACATCATTCATATACATACAAGTACATATATACACATACATACATACACATATGAGCATATGAGCCAACAGACAGAAAATGTCAAGCGCACAACCAACACTTCGCGGTCTCGCATTTCGGCGGCACTGAACAAAAATTGTCAACAATAATTCCATCATCAGTAGCTAAAGCTAAAGCTGAGTCTGCAGTTGTACTTCAACTTGTACGAAGTACATTAAAAAATAAATAAAATAAAATTTAAAAAAAAAAATAATTCACTGCAGCAGTCAAGTCATTTTCAACTTGTAAATGTGAAATTTAAAACGCTAAAGCAGCGACAACTTAACTCAACTCAACTCGTTTCAACTCGATTCAACTCGATTCATTGCATGTCAGCAATATGAATGGAATGTTATGGAAGTCTTTTGTCTGTGTTGTGTGTTGCATGATGTGTGCTAATATAACAAAAAAAAAAAAAAAAAAAAGGATGCATAAGCTGCAGGATTTATGTGAGCATATACAATACCTTACGAATCTGCTCTGGTTTAACTCAAGTGCAAAAGAGAATTCAAAAATGAAGACTATTGTACTTAAACGTAATCGATATTTAAGGGAACCAAAGCATCTGTTTAGAAATTGACTTGAATAACAACAGCAACAGCAGCCACAGCAGCAGCTTAGCTCATGCAGTTTTGTATTTATTGTAGCTGTTGTTAGGAAAAAAAAAATTATTAAGCGCTTTAAATGCAGATACAATGTGTAAAAAAGTAAAATATTCCAGTAAATTAATTAATTTTTTTTTTTTTTAAGAGAAATTTCTAAATTTTTGATATGATTTGTGTGATTACATGCCAAAGTCTCTCGCTTACATTTCAATAAACTAATGAAAAAATCCAAAACTGTATTTCTATGCGATGCATTCATGTAGAATTCAATTGAATTCACATTGAGGAGTGTAAAAAACTGAAAATGCTTTTCCCCTCAAAAAAAAAAAAAAAAATATATTTTATTTTGTTAAATTAAATTTTTTTGAATTTTTTGAATTTTCAAAGCAAAAAACTAAAAACTTTATGCAAAGAGCAAACAGTTGAGTGAGCAATCGTTCAATCAATTCCCATTTTTTTTCTTTCTTTATTTCAAATCAGTACAAATCCAAAATTTCTGAAATGTAAAACAACAAAGCGAAAAGCTGAGCTGATTTGGATATTAACAAATACATACTCGTACATATACCATTCATACATTTCGTTACATATTTATGTCAGCTGCACTTTGACTTTTCAATTATGTACTCGTGTATGTGTGTATGTAAAGTATAAGCCAACGAAATGTAAATAATATGCAGACATAAGCATATTCGTGATTGTATAGTTTTGAGTATTTGTACTGAATTAACTCATTCGTAAATTATTCTAACATGATTGTATTCATTTTTTCGGTCATAAGTTTCATTTTCATTTTAAAATTTTTTCTCTTACATTTATTTAACTTAATTCTTTTATTCTTTTCATTGTGTTTGTAATGTTCAAAAAATAAATTATCACTGTGATCTAGCGATTTTGTTATGTCTGCTTCGTTAAATTCTCAACTTAAGCACTTCCATTTTATTTAATTTTTTTTCTTATATTCCAAAATATTTATGCGCATAAATTTGTTTTTAACAAATTTATAAAAAAAAAAAAAAAAAAAGATACATTTAAATATTTTTTTTGTTCTCAAATCGGATGGCTTTTCAGGAGCAACGTTATTTCTTTGCATATAGTGTTTGTATTTGTATTGACAATTATCTTGCCGTGTGTCGCATTAATTTGCATATATAACTTTTATATTATTTACATATGTGTGTGTGTGTGTGTGTGTGTGTATCTATGTGTATTGTATTTGTGAGAACGATAAAAATAACGCCAACTTTTATTCACATTCCAAGCTGCGCTGCCAATTCGCTTAATGAAAGTGACAATGAATGCTGTAGCAGGCAGTCAACTGTAGGTAAATATATACACATGTGTGTAGCATATAGTATACATGTGTATATATGTATAGTATATGTAGGTATGTATATTCATTTATTTAACGTTCATTTATAACATTTCACTTACAAACAACTACAGCAACACTTAGACACATGGACAGACGACAATCATTGGCACATTGTATACTCAATTTATATCAATGTTTTTTGCGCTTTTCTTTTTTCCTTTTTTTTTTTTTTTTTTTTTTTTTTTTTATAACCAACTCTGTCTTTTGCAGTTTGTGTTGCCAATTTTATCTGCGCTGCCTGTGCTGACCCAAATGATTGATTGACAGTTAAAAGTCAAACAGGCGCCAAGCGTTACATCAAATACCCATACTAAAGCAGCACGCAGCAGCAACAGCGACAAGGATTAAAACAAAAAACAAAAACAAAAAAAGGAAATGAAATGAACGGATGTATGTCAATGCTGCAGCTGTAGTTGTAATGTAGCAATGCTGTTGCTGCCCTGTTTGTGTTGATTAAATAAAAATAATTGCTATGTGGATATAGGCGCGCATTTATCATGTTTTTTTAAACGTATTTGTTAAATAACGCAACAGTTTTTTTTGCTGTGTATACGAGTGAGTATGTATATTTTATATATTTAATCGAATATAAATTTTTGTGTAAATTTGTTTAATGTTTTGTCACCACCATTCTTTAGTTGCTTAACAGCAGCTGGGTGTATTCGTACCCTTATCATTCTCGCGCCCCGTGTTTTTTATACAACTGGACGGAGAACTGATAAGGGCTCGTATCACCGAATCAACAGAAAAAATATTAATTTAATAATTAAAATAAATAAACTTAATTGAGTGAAAAAAATTAAAAAAAAATAACATAAAGTGAACATGTGGCAAATCAAAAGACTGGGCTAATAAACTGCTTCGTATAAAGCAAGAAGTACTGGCAGAGCAAAATAACAGCGAGGACATCTGCTATTGCCTTTAGAGGGACAGATACGCAAGATTCGAGTTCCCAATGGAAACATAAAGCATTTAATTATGATCAACTTTAAAAAATATTATATAATGAAATGCGAATTTTTTATACCAACTCGCAGCTCTGAGCGACACTAATGACCAAACTATTGTGGCGCTTTGCTCCAATAACTTTAATGAAAAAAAAAAAAAAAAAAAAAAAAACAATAGCTGTGGTCCTGTGTGCAAAGCGCATAGTTAAAAAATAAAAGTTTTACACACATTTACCCTAAAGCGTTTTGCTGTCATAATGCAAACTATTGCGCTGTTGTGGTTGCATGCAGCTAAAAGTTGAAAGAGAAAAACACCATAAATAAATTAGGAAAAAAAAACAGAAAAAATGAATTAAATAGAAATCTAGCTGATAAAATAATTAAATTTAAAAAAAAATACTACTAAAAAAAAGTTAAATTAAACTGATTCCTTAGCAAAAATAAAAACAAAATAATTTTCAAATTAGCCACAAACTTTGAGCCAAATAGAACGAAAATATTTAAGAAAACACTTAGCGCCAGTAAAGCGCATTACTGCTGAATGCGAGATTTATGTGAATTCAATTAAGCGTGTTTTTATTACTTTTATTTAGCATAAATAACAGCGATATATGCGATTTATTTGTAATTCAGTATTTTTTATGTATTTATTTTTATACACCCCACACATAGTGTGAAGGGTACTTATCAGTTTGTCGGAAAGAGAGGCATCGGACACCCCATAAAGTATATATATATATATATATTCTTGATCAGCTCGATGAGGCGAGTTGATCCAGCCATGTCCGTCCATCTGTCCGTCCGTACGTCTGTCTGTTATCTGTCTGTCTGTCCGTCTGTTTATTTCATTGCGATTTACTCGGAGACTACTAGAGATACTTAGCTGAAATTTACAAATTTAAGCTTTCCTCGGCAACGACCAGGTCAAGTTTGAATATAAAAGTGCCACACCCATTTTTAGGTATAGTCCCCATACAAACTTACCGTTTTTTTCGATTTTTTGTATAAAAACTAGTTATATTTATACATTTATTGACTCCAAATTGGGTAAAAACACTTCTACTGTCATCCAATGTCAAATCAATTTTGCCACGCCCATTTTTAGGTATATCCCCCATACAAACTTACCTCCCATTTTTAAATTTTTATACGAAAATGGTTATTATTTAGGAATGTATTCACTCCAAATTGCCTAAAAATACATCTAATATCATTCAATATCAAAAGCAAGGTGCCACGCCTATTTTTAACTAAAGTCCATAAAATTTTTCTTTTTTTTTAATTTTTTTTTTAAAAAGGTTATTTTTTAGTAATGTTTTGACTACAAATTGGTTAAAAACTTAAAAACTCTTAATATCATCCAATATCAAATCTAAGGTGCCCCGCCCATTTTTCGGCATAGGCCCCACGCAACGTGAGTTGCATCAGACCATTGACCCCGTCGCATCCCATCTCGAAGTTCTATTTTAGCCATATTAACAATTTAAAAATACGTGTGACGGGTATATAAGTTTCGGCTCCACCAAAGTTAACGTTTTTCCTTGTTTTTATTTTTTTTTAAATTTATTTTTAGATGACTATTCGCGGACATTTTATTTTAAATAAAACAACCTATTTACTTCGTCGTCAATTACCTTGAATTAATTTTCTGTAGCCTATCTCTGCTTCTTTGCATTAAATTTTTTTTAAGGATAAAGCTTTAAGTTTTACAAATATGAAAATTGTCTGAATATGCGACAGCAGCAGTAAACACACAAAATGAAATGAAATAAGCCATACAAATTTAATGCCATCCAAAGAGCAATCAACAATAAAAATAAAAACACAGGCTACAGCATATTAAGAACATTGAACGAGATTGAACAACGTACAACGTACAACAACAAACGACAACGACAATCGAAGGACATACTTTAGTAGTCGTGGTAGTAGTAGTAGTGGTAGTAGTACACAGTAGCGACAAAACAATTCGCCATTCATTTATTATTTAAGAGATGAACGCCATTCGTGCATTCACCTGGAAACCATCAACAAACGTCACCAGCGGGAATACTACAACAGAACGCAACGCAACGACAAAACTGAGACTGAGATCGAGACTGAAGAGTAAGAAGTAAAAAGCAGACCTGACCACGAGCATTAACCGAAACCAACGAATAAACCAAGCAAACCAACCCCTAAAACGCATTCACAAACCAATGAAGCGTAGTATCGACTCGACTCGACTTGATTCAGAAAGAACATCCGAAGAGCAGCATCTAAGCAGCAGCATCAGAACAGTAGTGGCAGCCACGCATACAAATTTGCGGCATCAGTTGTATTCTGACTGACGTTGAGTGAGTCCTTGCCTTGCTTACTTGCGTTGCTAGTTTCGCTATTCGCATTTGAAGCAGAGAAGAAGAATAAATGAAATTCCACAAATTGAAATTTTATTTCAGCAAAATTTCTTCAGCTACAAGTGATTCTGCATTTCTGCTCTGCCTATCTCACTCTCTCTCACTCTCTCTGTCTGTCTCTGTCACTTTATATAGCAATCTTGATTTCTTGGCCATTTTCGTCTTGTACTACTTGTAGTACACATACCTACATATATACATATTGTACATATGTATATGTATGTAGTGTATATCATCTATATTTATCGCTGCAGCAATTGCTTTTTCTTGATTTCTTTTTATTTTGTATTTTTTGTGCACGAATTCCGCTGAGATCCTACGAGAATCACTACTTTGGCCTTAAGTGCAAACTTAAGTTGTACGATTTGTTGCGCCAGCTCAAAAGTACTTCGGAAATATTGTATCGCGGCGCAATTTCACATGTGCAGCGCACAACAACAGTCACCAAGGATTCGTTTGCTTTTCATATTTATTGTATTTCGTTTCTCGTTTTTTGTTTGTTTGTTTGTTTGCTTGTTGCTTTTGTTAATTCGTTTTTTTGGTTTATTGTTAACTCGACTTTTATTTCGCTTGTTGCAATCGATAAACAAATGCAAAGTGCAGCAGTGTTGCTTCCAACAAAACTAAGAAAGATCAGATGCAACAGAACCCAAGTTGAAGCGTTGAAGTGAATTTAACAAACAAAGAAAGTGTTAAAGACGACATAATAACTTTTTGTCTATTCTGACAAAATTTGTTTTGGGAATTAAGAATTATAATGTGAGTCCTGTATGACTAACAAAAAATTTTCAAATAAATTTATTAAGTTTAATTTTTTTATTTATCACAAAATTATAAAACGTTGCGCTTCAAAGCTTAAATTCTTAAAATTTTCCATTTCATTTTAAATGCAACGAAATACTAAATTGTTAAAGCCGCACTTACCTGTCTAACTATTTTTCTGTCTGTCTGTCTGCTTGTCGTTTACTCACTGCAATCGCAGCCAAACCACAAAATCCATTTTGGCAAAGGAATGAAGAACTTAAACTTATTGTAACAAAAAAAAAAAAAAAAAATAAAATAAAATCTATTGTACAACAACAACAAGCATACAGATTACAATGCCAAATGAACAAACTAACCAAAAACTGTCTCTGTAGTGGTTATGATGCTAGTAGCAGCAGCAGTTGCAGTATTTGCAATTGTATTAGTGCAGTGCTTAGTTACTTGCGACTTCCGGTTAAAGTTCACTCGATTTCTCGTTCGTTCTGCAATTTAGTTTATGAACTTCGTAACGAAAAGAACAACTAAAGAACTCTGCCTGCCGCCTGCCGCCTGCATATAGAAACGAAACTATGCTAACTAAAATCAACTAAAAACCAAAAGAAGATAGTTTTGTTGCAAGTACTTACTTAAGCCAGAGCAGAGCAGTGCTGAGCTGAGCTGAGCTGAATCAGAGCAAAGTTTAAATGTCAGCTAGACACACTTTTAACTGCTAATTTGCCGCAGACTTTTAAATCTTTTTTTCTTCGTTGTTTTTCTTTTTGATTGTTTTTTCGAATCTCGAATGAAAAGTTGCTGAAGATGTGCATAGACAGGACTTTGCGTTTATTTTGTCAAAATATTTACGCGCTTTCTGACACTTTTTGTTGGCAAATAAATGCAAGGACTGCAACAGGAAGTGAAAGAAATCTGTAAACGAGAACAAGTTAAAAAGGTGTAAAAAGAGAGATCGTTAGCGGAAATCATGGCGGCATTTGTAAGCTAATGGCAAATATTTTGAAATCAAGTTTGTGCATAGACAGACAGACAGACACGCATACAAATATTTAATTGAAAAGAGTGAAACAAACTTTACCCACTGACTTTGAAGCTGTTTTGCGAAAGACTTTGTTTTTGCTGTCTGCATACATATGTCTTATTGAATATCCTTGTATGGCTTCAGACAGTTTCAAGCTATTCAATTTTTTTTATTATTTTTATTATTTTTTATCTTTCCACAATTTATTCCATATAGTCACGTCATGAGTTTGCACTTTCATTGCTGCCGCTTTTAAAACTTTTCTCGACTTATTTTTCTCTTGCGTACTTTTATAAAAATATTCCTTTTTCTTTCTTTTTGTTTGTTTATTTTGTTTCTGTCACCTTTATTTTATTCAGTATGCCGTTTTCTTTGACGTTGACTGCATTTCCGCTAAAGTCAGCTGTTGATGTTGCATTTATGATGCGCTTTTCATTATATTTTCATAAAAAAAAAAAAAACAAAAAAACAAAAATATAAAAAAAAAGTTACGCTTGCAGCCAATGCGGAAATCGTATTAAATTATGTTTAAAAAAAATGGGTTAAGCTTGTAAGATAAATCTCATTTTTTAACTTGCCACAGCACAGCAACTTTTTATTCACTTCATCTGCAAAAAAGTACGGAAATTGCAAACGTCAGCATTAGAAAATGGAGCAACAGCAGCCGTGGCAGCTTTGTTAATGGCAGCATTGAGTCATTAAAGTGAAACCTAAATTGAACTAATTTACCACGATAAATAAATATGGTACATACACATCTAGTATAAATTTTTATTTTAGATGCATACTTTCATATGTGTACATATGTGAGCGCCCCATGTTGCGCATCAAATGGACCACCTCAAGTTAAGGCAACGCAACTTGCTTGCCACGGTCTGGCCTGGCAATAGTTAGCGCCCCGGGAGTGCAGTAAATGAACAACGCGATCCAAACGGAAATAAAGGCAAACAAACTTACAAACAAATGGACTAAAGAACACATACGCACACTAAAACACACACACATACACAGAGACACAAGCACACGTGTTGTAAATTTATAAAGAAAACATGGAAGTCGTCAACAACCGTTCAGTCATTTAGTCAGTTGTTCATTCAGTTAGTCAATCAATGAAGCACACATTCACCTACATATATGTGTGTTAGTATCGACATTGCCTAGCTGACACGTATTTGTATGTGCGAGGGAAGATATTAATATATTTTGTTCATAAATAATTAACGATGTCACATGCACATTTGGCTTTTATTAACTCTGAGCAAAGCAGCCAGAACGTAAGTCAAATAAATACAGCTGCATATGTCCGATTGTCCTTGGAACAATTCACACACATAACATTTGTTAGCTTGAAATTATCTTAATATTTTTCAATTTATATATTTTAATTTTCTTTTTTTAATAATTTTGCTAATAATACCCTCGTTCCAGGATCTTCAGTATGTTTCCCATTCATACGTACAACATGTTGCCTTCAGCACCGCCTACATCTCATCATTCACTGACTTTAGTCATCCACATTCACTCATTCACTCATTCATTCAGTTTTACTGTTGATGACATCAATTTGCGTAAATTGTGCTAGGAAAGTGCTGCCGGAAACAGTCAGACTAATGGAGCGGAAGTTTTTGCCAAAGCATTCGAACGTTAACACGCCCCCTCTACCAACAAACGAACAAACGAACGAACAAAACAAACGTACCAATGTAGAAATCGTCACCAAGCGTTCTAGTAGTACGCCTGTTATTGTTGTTGTTTTTGCTGTTATTGTTGTTGTACAAAGTAGTGCTTCATTTCTGGCTTTATAGGTTCATTTGCTCGTTCAATTGTTCACTTGCTCGCTCGTTCATTCATTTACTCAGCTCGTTCTAACTGAATTTAGATGAGTTGTTTAGCGTTGTGGGCAAATAATGAAGTTGAATTCTACTCTGTTAAAATGATGTTTCTGCTGCTGTTTTCTTAACTTCTTTTCATAGCAATTGCGCTGCATACAAAATATCTGCTTTAGCTGCAATTAAACATTGCGCATACGCCATGTTTTATTGCAGTCAGTTTTATGGGGCGATTTTAGTTTTAGTAAAAAAAAAAAAAAAAAAAAAAGAAACTCCGTTACTATAAATGTCAACTTTAAAGCTTATCAGCAGGCAATGTTGCCATACATTAACCTGTCATCCATCAACTTGGTTAACTAAATAAAACTAAATGCATAGTTAGTGGTAATAGAAAAAAGGGTCAATTCCGGCATTGAAAATGGGATAACGAGCACAATATGAGTTGGCAAAAAAAAAAAAAAAAAAAAAATGCTAAAAAATACAAATAAAATAAAATTGATGCAATGCAAGCAAAAGTTTCAGTTTACAATTTTACTCAATAAAAGTTTTTAACTTGATTTGCTTACAATACCGATACCGTTAGTAGCAACAATAATGCTAACAACAACAACAAAAACAGCAGCAGTAGCAGTCGATTATATACACATAAACTGATATATTAAAGGATACATATATAGCACATCAAAAAAAGGACATATACAGGATGTAGTGAACAACGTCGCTGACGCTGCTGCTTGTTGTTGTTGTTTTTGTTATTCTTGTTTTTGCCTGTCTACCAATGACAACGGATGTTGTGCGCTGCTTCGGTGAACTCTTGATGTGTTGCTTGATAGCTCTTGAAAGTTATTTTTGCTATCATTGCCCTTACTCATTGTGTTGTGCCATTTCGTTACATGAATCGAATCCTTTTCTACCCCAGACTAAAATAGTAAATTATGTCACCAGAGTCATTATTAGTTACATACGAATATGTATGTTGGCATACTCATTCCAATCCATTTCAACTCATCTATTCATGCCAAAACACTTTTAATGCGCGCATTCAAGTGTAAATCGGTTTTCTATTGGTGTTCTACATACAAAGTTGACCAATTCAAAGGGGACACGTATCTGTGCGTCTGTTTAATCTAATGAAAATTTATTGATAATGATAATAATAATAATTAAAGTTGTCCTTTGAGTTTTGAATTTCATATGTTCGAGTTTTCATGTTAAAACATTTAAATAGTTTATCTGTGATAATGCACTAATTAGTTTATTAGGGTCTTCACAATGGCATATTTGAATGTATTTTCAAAGATTCTTAAGTCTAAAACTTAAAGCTAAACAAAATAAAATTAAATTAAGAACTATTTTATAAAATAAATGCAGCATAAACATTGAAATATGATTCGAGCAGCAGCAAATGTACAAATTACATTCATCAGCAGCAACAAGGAGTAATAGGAAAAATACCAGCATCAGCATCAGATGATGTGACAGACAAGAAGATATGATACACGTCAAAGGAAAGAAGCTTGTTGCATTTATTGCACTAGCACTTCTGCTGGCAACGTAATCGTAATTCACACCGTTTCAAGGATATTGTGCGCGCGTTAGTGTCCTCATCTGTTTCTGTTTCTGTGTGTGTGTGTGCGACCCGCAGCAATATGTGCCAAGCATGAACTAAACAATAGTATAACCCAAAACATCAAATCAACCATCAACCCACTCGACACGACACGACACGACACAACACAACACAGCGCAACTCAACTGTATTGCACAGTTCATCTCATTGGCGGGTGACGAGCGTACAGCCATTGAGTCAGCTAGTCATTTCTTATCAAGGATCTCAATTGAAGCATTTGACAGCACACACCGACACCAACACCAACACCGACACCAAAACGTATACAAACCGAACACACACTGTTGACATTTCATTGAGTTAAACACAAACTTCATTATCCTTGAAGCGTATTTCCTGCGCTCAATGCTGGCTGACTGGCGGACGTACTGCATTACACGTTATACGCCATATCATCAATGTATTTGTGCGCGTTTATATTATATGTATTCATGTGTATAAGAAATTTTGTCGTCATCGTCTGACAGTAGAGACCCGCATAGGAAGGCTTAATGTGCTTGTTTTTTGTCTTACTCTTATATTTCTTTTTAGCTACATTTGTACATAACTAAAAAGAAAGCCTTTCTCTATGTAAGCTATACTTGTATCTAAATTTTATGTCAGTTTATTGTCTACATCTCTCTACACACACACACACACTCTCCCGCTCTCTCTCTCTCTCTACTTTTGTATGCGTCTTAGTTTGTTTGCATAACCTATTTGTATAAATATTTTCCTACTTGCTGATATTTTCATCTTATTTTTGTCGCATGCCAAGCCAAGTTGAGTTCATTTAAGTCAAACTAAGCGTTGACTTGGCATACACTTCTCTCAAATGTCTATGTATGTACATATACATGTGTATCTACATAACTGTTTGGACTGTTTGCCTTGCTGTCTTCCTGCATCTCTCCCCTTTTTTCGACTTCTGTATCCTTTTGATTTTTCTCTTTTTTATTGTTGCACACAGCCTGCTGTTCTGTAGGTGATAACAATGTTTGTTTATGTATTTTTTAGAATAAATGTTTTTCTTTATTTTGCTTTAACCTCATTTGTGCAGCACACAGATACATATAAGTATGTATGTATTTGTACACTCTTAAACAAAATGTGTCGACGTGTTTTGTATCCTTTGCAAATTTTTTTTTTATAAAAAATTTTTTTGTAAAAATTTAAAAAAAAATATTTTTAAATATTTTAAAACCAAAAACATAATTTTTTTTTAATCTACAAGCTTGATTTTGAGAAACGAGTAGAAAATGCATAGCTAAATCAACTAAATCTTCATTTAAAATTCTATTTTTTAAAGAATTTAATTGAATATGTTCTTGGATAAAATGCTTATATCATTTAATTAACTTATGCACTTCCAATTTAAACTGTCAAAATGACGCAAACTACTGCGAAAATTTAAAGATAAATAATGTCACAGACAGACGGACAGACAGACAGACAGACAGAGAGACTGCTTAAATGACATTGCACTTAACAACATGCTTTGTAAATCCTTATTAACAGTTTACATAAGCCAACTTAATGCCACAGATTTGTTGACACTTGAAGCGAGACAAACTCACACTGCGCAAAACGTTCGTTCGAAGGAAACGTACTAACACACATGCAAATATTCAAATATAGAGTATAGGCAACTTGATAAGCAAATTAGCATTTGGAAACGTGTTCAGATCAAACGCGACAAAATTTAAGCTTATTATAGACAGCAACAAAAACAACAACAACAACGGTAAACAGTCTTTATTGATATACTACGATTGTATAACGTTAATAAATTGTCAAACACTTTAAGCCAATAAAGTCAATACAAGCTGCCAAGAGTGTGTAAATATTATACAGTTGGTGTGTGTGTGCATTTTCTATAGTCTACTTTACGGCGTTTACCTGAAGTTAGCTACTTGAAACAAAGTTTTCGTTTTTGATTTGACGTCGAAACGTAGCACAACAATGATATAATGTGAAAACTTACACCCTTTTGGATTTTGCTTATCTTTTTTTAGTTTTCTGCTATCCTTTCTTTCTTTTTTTTTTTAACAACAGAAAAGTTTTGCTTCTTTAAGTGTTTATGTTAGCCGGAAGACATAAAAGTTGTAATACAAGCATCAATAGTCAAACAAATACTGAGCAGATAGACAGTCAAACAGACAGAGAGAGATAGAGAGAGAGAGAGAGGAACACAGAGACAGAGAAACAAAAACTCGAATGCAATGTGGAAATTTCTTCCCTAAAGCTTGCCATGCATCAAGGAGCATAAAGCATTTAGTGAGACGCTAAACATCTTCTTCCTTGCATGACGGAAGATTTTCGCTTATTGAAAATGCGTTACATCCGCAATGCAATCGAATCTCATAAAAAATATTGTTGACATTAAATTCTGGTTGCTTTACGTATGATATTCAAAATGGCTACTCAATAACGAATGATCTTTGAAGACATTCGCATGATAAAAATTTTCAATTGGTACTAGAAAGCATTTTTTCAGAACAAGATTGTCTCGTTAAAATTTGATTCCAGCCAGAGTTCTATATAGTATAGGCCGTATTTAAAAATATGTGAAGCGTATACATAAAAATACACAACTAGAAAGGAAATGAAAAGTCAACAAGAAAAAACAAAAACAACAACAAATACAAAAATTTTTTAAAAAAGAAAATAAAAAAAATCAATTCGCAGCAAAAACGGAAAGCTGATTTATGGCTGAATTTATGAAATGGTCCAAAAGCAACTAACTGCAGCAGCACAATAACGAAAACCAACAGCAAACACAGATACCCAACAACAACAAACTGAACTGAACTAAACTAAAGTTATACGACAAACCAGCGAAGAGGTGGTATATATCGTATGTCTGCCTGCCTGCCTGCCTTCAAGTTGAGCAATGTGCCATGCCTTCTATTCGCACGCTTCGAGCGTTCGAGCTGCTACCGCCGCTGCTGCTTGTGGCTCAAAATGTAGAAATAACGAAATAAGTGATTGAGAATTATAACGACTCCAACAAATTTACCGGAAAATTGACTTTTTCTGTTACGAATTAAAGTGAACAGCGCGAACACAACAAGCAGAGTCGATAGCAAAAAAAAAAAAAAATGGGAAAAAAAGGAAGGCGACAAGTATGGTGAAAGCAAAAATTGAATTCAATTGAATTGAAGCGAAGCGTAGAACTTGTCATCGAAATTGACTTGCTATTGAAAAATGAAATTAAATGAAATTGAGCACTGTTGGTCAGGTAAAATAACCATTCAGAAGTGTATAAGGAGTAAATAACGAGGACGAAAACAGCCTGAGTTGAGCTGAATTGAGTTGTACACTTTTGGTGCGGAAGAACCGAAACTAAAAAACAATAAGCAACTACAATGTTTTTTTTTTATTTATTTTTTATGCTTTTTAGCGAGTTTGTGAAAAGTTACAACAGAAAATTAAATTGGCAAATAGAAAAACAAAAAAAAAAAAAAAGAAAATTGTGCTTAAGTGGCGAAACATTTCGTTGCGCGCAGTGAAAAGTAAATAGAAGCGAGAAAGAGACACTAAATGACTAGTGGGTTCGGTTCATAGTAATGAAAAAACCAAAAAAAAAAAAATAGAACTCTCAACACTGAAAGTCAAAAACTAACGAAAAATTATGCGACCGGAAGCGGAAACGCAACGAACGCCATGTTTTTGAGTTTGAGTTGACTGCCATGCAATGCAAACTGCTTGAATGTTTGGAGCAGCGTGAAAGAAGCGCAAAGAAAAAGAATGAGCATGAAAAACAAAAACAACAACAACAACAAAAAGACTAAACGGGTACTGCAGTAAAAAAAAAAATATATAAGAAAAAAATCAACGACTTTATAAGTTCTTCAGAACTTGTGACAATTTTTGTAATTTGTTTGTTATTTCAACTGTTTTTTTTTTTTTACTTATTTTTATTCTCTTTTAAATAAAATTTTGTTGCACATTTATGATTCAACTTTTTGTTGGTTTGTCTTCTGCGCTTCGCTGTGCAGTAGTTGTAGTAGTAGTTTTTTTTTTTTATTTTAATTTTATTTTCTGCGGTTCCATTTCAATTGCTTGCAGTCAGCAAAGCGGTCATCTTTTCACAAATGCCAGCAATTTTATTTTGTGCGCCATTTCTTGCGTTCATTTTATAATTAACGCGACTCTTGACAGTTTTCCACCTTGAACATGGAACAAACTCGCCATTGTGTGTCTCTTCCAACTACCAATTTTTTTTTTACTTGTTTTATTGTATTTTACAGGTCAGCGCATATTGTAAAAGCGAAGTTTTTGCTGTGGCTTCTATTGATTGTTTTCTTATGTTTCCCCTCGCTTATTTGGCTTAATTAATGAGAAAGTTTTTTTTTTTTTTTTTGAATGGCAACAATACTATAAAAATATTATGTTTGAAAATGATATAATTAGATATAAAAGTTTGAGTCAAATTAAAATGAAATTGTTTACCACTAATATTTAATACAAAGTGTTGCATACTTTTAGGACATAATAGAAAAAGATTATATATAAATATCATAAATCACATAAATAATTTGCATACTTTTCATAGAATTTAATAAATAAAAAAAAATACTCTGATGCTGCTAAAAAATGAAACACTTTAAATTTTTTTCTACATTTGAAGCATTATTTGCGACCACACCCTTTTATCATGCTCTATAACTGTCTGTTTGTTATGTCCGTCCGTCTGTTTGTCTGTCTGTGTGTTAATGTTTGCCGACAGCGCATAAAAATAATAATAATCACACATTTTTTTTTTTTACTTTTTTTTGCGCACTCATGACTTCCAGGCATTTTCAGACTTTTAACATTTTCCTATTTTTTTATTTTTTTTGTTATTTTGCCACAATACGACATAATGATTGCGTTTTTTTTTTTTTGTATACTGCCACAGTTTGTTCTACAACATGATATGCTATAGCATTGTAATTGTTGTTGTTGTAATTTTCCAATGATTTTCACACATATTGTACATATATATGTATATATATATATACATAGTATAACGTATATAAAAGTATAAGTAACTGAGAAAACGTCAGCTTAGCGTATACATTGTATGTGTTGGGAAAGACATACGCGAAACGTTTGCTCATGTTATTTGGCGCCATTATTAATAAAGTTCACGAATGCAATGAGCGCGCATTATGAGTACACTATATATGTATGTATGTATGTAGTATGTACCTACTATGTAGGTGGCATATAAATACACACAGAACCACACCGCAGCAGCTACTACAAATGTATCCATTTCATATTCACACACATACATATGTATGCCTTCAATGCTAAGGCGTACTATTCACTGATTACAGCAGGCAATATAATAGAAGCAGGAGCCATAGTTAATATGCCCAACTATATTATACGCTGCACAATAAAATGTGCTGAGAAATCATCTTTCAGATAGATGATTGCAGCAATAAATTTTAAGTAGATCGAAAGATCAATAGCACAGATCGATCGATTGATAAATTCAAAAATATACATTTCACTTTTGCGTGCTGCGTATAAAAATAGCAACAATTTCAGCATGGGACAATACCGCTGCAAGATTTCTACTGAGCTATAGTTTCAACACCATTCAACTAAAATAGTATCTCGCGAACTGTGCAAGAGTATCGTATTCCACACTTTTGCGTTATGCCAACGCCAGAGCCTACATTTAAAGGCATAGGCTAGGCTGCCCACTGCGCACTTGAAGCAGTCAGGCGGCAGTGGCCGCGTAGGCTTCGCTTGATGTCCTTGTCTATTCTATGAAAAACAGCTTTACACTAACGTGTGTTCCGTTCCGTTCCATTTCTATCTTTCTGTCCGTCCGTCCGTCTGTCTGTCAGTCTATCTGTATATGTATGTAAGTTTTTATCTGTAAGCTATATTTGTAGCACTGGCTACAATAGCAAAAAAGCAGTAAAAGCAGCAAAAGCGAAGCAGCAGCAGCATGTATATTAAACAAGCGCCGAGTTGTTGATGCGCCTCGAGTTGTGTCGAGTGCGGCTTTTGTGGGAAAAATTAAAAATTTCAAGTGGGCCGCGAGTGGTTTCAAGGATTTGCATTAAGCACACGAAGCGAACAAACGAACCCAAAAGCCACACATACTCGTACATACTTAAATACATACATACAATTGCATTGCAATTTTACAACTGTATATGTGTGTGTTCGTATGTATATATGTATCTGTATGTGTGTGTATGTGTGCAGTTGTTGAGCCCAACTGTAAATATGCCCGTTAAGCAATTGTAACACTAAAAGCGGCTTTAATAACTGTTATCAAAGCTCACAGGATGCGTAGACAAAACGTATAACGAAAAAAAAAAAAGAATGTTAAAGAACAAACGTTAAACAAGTACAGCAGCAACAAAAACAAGAACAACAACAACAAGTATAATAGCAACAACATAAATAATGAAAGCAACAAAATTATACCACATAAAAATGTATGAAAATTTTACATTGTAAATAGAATAAAAAAAAAAAAACGTACTTACATTTATAAATATATAAAAACCATGCTTAACCTTTGATGAAAAAAAAAAAAAAAAAAATAAAGAAAGAAATAAATAAATAAATATTGTAAATAAATGAGTACATTATATAAGTCCTTTGTTTATCGCTGGTAAATAAGTAATCTAAAATAGGACATTTTAATTTAGTAACAAAAAAAGAAAAAATAATGTACAGGGATGTCACAGAAAATCTCTGACAAAAGTATTAGAGATAGGGTGTTACGTTCTTTAAAATTTTTGTGAAGAATGCAACGGGCCTTTACTTTTTTTTACCAAATATTGAGCAAAAGATTGTGAGATGTGAAACCAATTAAAATACTCCACACATTCAAAATAATAGAAAAAAAAAAATTAAATATGCACAAAATTTTATTGTCTACGGTTCTTGCAGAACATTTAAAGGCTTAAGCCACTGCTAAGCTAAAGTTAACTTATTCACTTGTTAAAGCTTAGAAATTTTTTATACGCTTACGAGTTTTTATGAATTATTGCTACGTATTCAAGTTGATGCTTTTCTTAGGAAATAAACTAACACTGCACTCGGTACACGTTGTACTATGAGTATATAATATAATACAACAAATTTGAATGTAGCTTTTTGTTTACTTAAAATACAATAGAATATCTTAGTACATCTAAAAGAAAAAAAAAAAAAAAGGTAGTAGGAAAAAAGTTAAACGAACTATCATAATAAAGTTGTTCAACTATTTTTCATTTTGTACTTTTCTGTCTCATTTCAATTGTGCACTCGTTTCAGTGCTGTGCTGTGCCTGGCAGTGCTTACATCCTTCATGCTTCATAGTCGACTGCACTTAAGAGTATTAAAAAAAAAAAAAAAAAGTAGAAAAGACGATATTTTGCAACGTCTGACTCTTTTTTTTTATTCATTTTTTTTTTACTACTACATTTTATAGTTGCAAACATAAAAATTTGCACGTCCTTCGGCGCAGATAATCATGCCACGACATCACTTGGGTTACTTCAAAATAGTTCAGTTTCGTATGTAATTAACTACAACGAAGAAATGAGCACAAAATAAAATAAAAAAAAAAATTGTATCTAGAACAATAGTCAAAGATGTCGAAAATAAAATACTTGTCATAGATTGACAAAATACGAAATGCAAAAAAAAAGTATCTTGTAGATACTTTGTGCAATTTTGTGTATATTTGCAAAAGTTTAAAGTGTGAAATAAATGCTTAGGCTTTATAGAAGAAGTTTAAGTTGAATTTCAAATTGTCGGGGAGCTGTCATTAGAGAAGCAAAGTAGTTACATGCACGTACTTTCTAATTCTTGTGCGCTTGCCGTGTCCACTCGGTTGGCAGCATGTCCTGAATTCTGTGCCTTGTGTGAGAGAATGTGTGCATGCGGGCGAAACAAAAAAAAAAGCATAGAAAAGATACACACACACACAGAAGCGTTCATTGCACATATAGAATGGTGTGTGTGTGGAAAAAAGCGATGAAATCACAAAGTTTGAAACAATTTCATCGTAAATCTTCGAAAATAGTTTTTCACATGCACAGCCAGCAGCAGCAGCAACAGATTTAGCAGTCATATGAAAAAAAATTTTAACACATATAAGGACATAGGTCAGATAGGACTAACGAAAATTTACGAAAAAGTCAAAAATACACACAAGCAAAACTCAAAAAAAAAAAAGAAAAAAAATAAGAAAAAACGATAACTTCGGGAAAACCGAAGCTCATATACCCGCCACATAATGTGAATTCATTCATAAATAATTACTATTTCCACACAAAAATTACAAAATGGCCAGAAGTTCATATGGGGCCTATGCTTAAAAATGGGTGTGGCACCATACTTTTGACATTGGAACCCATTAGAAGTATTTTTACCCAATTTGGATAAAAGCTATTTTCATTAAAAAAAAATCGAAAAAAAACAGTAAGTTCGTTTGGGGGCTAAACCTAAAAATGGGAGTGGCACTTTCATTTTCATACTTGTTTTAGTCGTTACAGAGAAAAAAACTTAAGTTCTGAGTTTGAGCTTAATATCTTTTTAAACTGAACAAACTTTCAGACAAACTGAATATACCCTTAACAATATGTGTGGCGGGTATAAAAATACTACAGTATAAAGTACACAACTATGAAATGCCCTACATTTAGTTTAATTTCTTGATTTGATCTGAAATGGCTTGTCACATAAACGCTCATAAATTTAATATAGCCTTTCCAAACGCTAGATATGCTAGACATGTATACGAAATGAATGCCTTAGAAAGAAATAAAAATAATCAAACATATCAAAATGCAATTTTACATTTCTGTGCAATAAAGTTTCACATAAAAATTCCGACAGCCTTCACAGTTTTTTGGTTTCTTCTGGTTTGGATTTTATTTGGTTTCGTTTATTTTTGCAAACAAACCGAATGGGTGTGCCTGCCAGCCTAATTTGATACAGTGACACATTGCGGCAATAGAATTGAATGTAGGCGTTTTTCTTTTTTGTTGTTAATTGTTGACTTTAAAAACAGCCATAAATGAAACACACAAATCCAATCGAGAAAGCCCGCAGCAAACAAATAAATAGCAAAAGCAAATAGCTACAAGGAAACTACAAAGGCATTTGGAACATTTAAGCAAAGTTTGCAGTTTCAGTGGCCACAGAATGTACGAAAACTCATTTTCCCCATCGTAAAAATCATGTGAAAATCAAAAGTGGCAACAGTTAGTTACTCTCTCTCTCTGAAGCAATCCAGTTAAACTAATGCCAGCACTAATTTAATTACGTAAAATGTAAAAAGTGTCGTCGTCGTTTCGCTTTGGTCGGTCTACCCTTTCAGCTTTCAGCTTTCAGCACTTAGCAGCAATCTTTTTGCTTACAGTTTTACAAAGTTCTTGACTTGTTTCTTCACCTTCTTCTTCTACTTCTACTTCTAATTCTTCGGTATGTATTGCTCATTTTGATTGCCACAAAGTAGACCAAGGAGTATTTGAGTTCTCTTAGTTTTATACTTTTATAGAGAATTGAAGAAATAAGAAAAAAGAATAAAATATAAAAAAAAAAAAAAAACTTAAGTGCAAATTAGACCAACTTAACTTTAATTGAGCATCATTGTGGTCTGGGACTGTGCTGTGCTGTGTATATGGTTGTGTTGAAAACACTCGAATACACTTGAAACACTTGAAGGATTTAATTGAAGTCATTTGATTAAGTGTTGAGTAGATAAAACTGAGTATAAATTAAAATAAAACTTAAATATGTGGCAAATCTAATTGGTGGTTTTAAATTAATCCTTTCCTTTTTTTTTTTAATTTAATAAAAAGTTTTCAATATAAAATAGGAAAGAGTTGTACATATATACAAATAAATATATGTGTGTGTGTATATATATATATATATGTCCACAAGGCAACAAACAATTTTAAGCAGTTCAATAGTTCAAATCCGTTGAATGCATTCAATAATTTTCAGAAATTTTCATGTAACAATGTTTTCTACAAATACACCCAAACATACATAAGTGTGTGTGTGTGCAAACTATATTTGTGTTTTTTTTTTTTTTTTTTTAATTTCTTTATTGTTACCGTGTGTACCTAGATGATAGTGGTATATATTTGACAAATATAGTAACAGTAAGACTTATACCTAATGAGCCACGTGCCCTACGGTACCGCCGCTAAGCATTGCTTCGTAGGGTGTGGTACCGGCTATTTAGCCGGCTTCTATGTGCCTCCTCTCCCTTTCCAGAGTGCGGAGTTTCTTCATGGTCGTCGCTGCGAAATACGAGACTGCCTCCCATTTTGCGCTGCTCTCCAACATCAGTCGCAATAAATTTTCTGTCGACGGTATTTCCCCGACAGACTCTTCAAGCAGAAACCTCTCCGCGTTAAACCTGCTGCAGCTGAACAGTATATGCTCTGCATCCTCAATTGTGGCGCCACCGCAATAGGTGCACCAGGGGCTGTCTTCGTGACGAAACCTGTGAAGGTAGCTTCGAAAACAACCATGCCCACTCAAAACCTGTGTGAGGTAGAAATTTACTTCGCCATGTGCTCTGCTCATCCATTGTTTCACGTCTGGGATGAGACGGAATGTCCACCGCCCTTTTTCTGCACGAGACCATCGTGCCTGCCACTCAGCCAAACTCTGCTCTCTTGCTTGCTTCCGACGTTGTGCAAGAAGCTGTGGGGTCTCGCGTTGCGTTTTATAAATTAACGCGGACTCTGCCGCCAGAATGTCTATAGGAATCATTCCAGCTATCAGCAACGCAGCTTCCTGAGACACAGTTCGAAAAGCGCTGCATACTCGAATAGCTCCGAGTCTGTACGTTGCTTCGAGACCTTTCCTGTAGCTTACAGTCTTCATTGCGTCCGCCCATATTGGTGCACCATAGAGCATTATGGATTTAACGACACTATGAAGCAGTAGCCGTCGTCCTTGTTTTGGTCCTCTGGTGTTGAGCATGATCCTAGCCAGCGCCTTTGATGCCTTGGATGCCTTTGAATTCGCATGCTCCATATGCTCTCTGTAACTGAGCCTTGTATCTAGGACTATACCTAGCTGCATAATCGAGCGCTTCGAAAGAATTGTGCTGTTTCCGATAGTAACAGTCGCTTGCTCCACTTTTTTGCGGCTTGATATGAGGAGCACCTCCGTCTTATGCTCAGCCAGCTGTAGTCCGACTGTCCTGAGCCATTCTTGGATGCGACTAACTGCCACGCTTCCAACTGCCTCGACCTCCTGAATTTTTTTTGCTACCGCCACTATAGCAATGTCGTCAGCAAAACCAATTGTCCGTACTCCCTCTGGTTGCTGCAGTCTCAGAACACCGTCGTACATGATGTTCCACAGCAATGGACCTAGAATTGAGCCCTGAGGTACACCGCCAGTAACACCATACTCCTTAACACCACTTTCAGTGTCATAAAGTAAGACACGGTCCTCGAAATAACTGCGAACTATGTTTCTTAGATAACCTGGAACTCCGAAGTTGTATAGTGCTGCCATTATTGCTCCCCAATTTGCCGAGTTGAAAGCGTTTTTTACGTCCAGAGTGACGACTAGGCAGTATTGTTTTGTGCCACCGTGCCACCTTGTACCCTCGATTGCCTTTTGAGCTATCTGCGTTGCAGCTGCGATAGCATCAACTGTACTCCTGGCCTTTGTGAAACCAAACTGCATGCTTGATAGTCCGCCAGCTTGGAGAATAGAATCTTCTATCCTCTTAGATATGATCCTCTCCAACACTTTGCCCACTCCATCCAGGAGGCATATGGGTCGGTATGAAGAGGGTTCACCTGGTGTCTTGTCCGCTTTAGGAATGAGCACTAATTTTTGGACTTTCCATCGCGAGGGAAAAACTCCTTGCCTGAGGCAGGTACTCAGTAGCTGTGCGAATTGCTCTGGGTGTGTGGCAACGGCCAACTTAACCACAGCGTTGGGGATAGCATCCGGCCCTGGGGACTTGCCATCCTTAAGCCTTCCTGTTGCTGATAGCAGCTCTGCGTCTGCGACCTGGTAGTATCCCTGATTCTCTTCAAATCCCTCGTCTCGTAGAGGGGAGCTAGTCTGCTGTGGCGGGAATAGCGTGCGTACAATATGCGCCATCTCTTGTTGGTCCGTGGGTAGGGCATATTTGGAAGTCCTCAGTTTCTTGAATACAACTTTGTAGGCTTTACCCCACGGGTCACTTTCAGCCTCATCGCACAGTTTCAAGAAGCACCTTCGCTTGCTATTCTTAATGGCCTTTTTTTAGCACACGCCGTTTCTCTGAGAATTGAATACGCAGATGGTGGTACGCGTCTGAGCCCTGAGCTCTCTGGAAGAGCCTCCTAGCACGGATGCAATCTAGACGTGCGTTGGCAATCTCAGGGTTCCACCAATACACCGGTTCGTGAGAGTTAGCGCAGTTCCTCCTTCGTTGCATACTAATATTGCATGCTAACTGCATAGATTGCACTACGTTGTCGGTATCTACTTCCGCATTGCCTTCAAGTTCGACCATTGGGAGTGCCGCTTGAAACGTAAACGGGTCCAATGTATCCAGCTTATATCTCACTTCATGGTTCCTACGCCTTCTGGGTTGACACGCGTTGTGGGTGTTTAGGTCGCAGATTATGGCTTGATGATCGCTTGCGGTATACATATCACTCAGAGACCATGTAACCTTATTAAAGATCGATGCGCTGGCAAAGGTCACGTCTATCACAGAGCCTATTCCTCCTCTGCTGAAGGTGTGTGCAGACCCAGTGTTCACTACAGCTACGTCCAGTGTTGCAAGTGCGTCCAGCAGGATCCTTCCTCTCGTGTTCGTAGCAGCACTACCCCACTCGACTGCCCATGCATTAAAGTCGCCCGCAATGATATACGGATGGTGGATTCGTGCGTCGTCTACAAGTTCGTCAAGTACGTCGCCGTACTCCTGAAGACTGATACTGGGTGGAAGGTAACAGCTGTAGAACCACACTCCATCACATTTTGCCCTTACAAAGTAGTTGGCTGAGCGCACAGAGGACATATTTTTTGGTACTGCTCCACATGAAAAAAGCGCTGCTTTGCCGGTTGCATCTGCTCTCCAAACACCCGCACTTTTGCCTCTATAGGGCTCGCTTAGGATGGCTAGGTCCGCCTTCGTTTCTCGCACTGTTTGATGCAGAAGGTCTTGGGCATCAGCACAATGATTTAGGTTTAACTGTATAAACCTAATACTTTTGTTTGGCACCTTTCTCTATAGACAACGGACACCTCCGACTGCCCGCCTGGTGCTGTACGTCCTTCCTGTTGTCCTTAAGACAGAGGAAGCACCTTGGTTCCCTGGTGCAGTCCTTTGCCTTATGTCCCAACGTACCGCATTTGAGACAGCAGTTGCTTCTGTCTACCGCGTTCTTGCAGGCTAGAGCAACGTGTCCGAACTCTAAACATCTGAAGCATCTCTTGGAGACCACTCGCTGCACAATCCTGCACACGGACCAGCCAATCTTTATTTTCCCAGCATCTACAAGGGCTTTCGCAATCTTCGCAGGTAGACTTAGGAGTGCGGTTTGTGTACCCGAATAACCTGGTCTGACATGCTTCACGCAGCTATCGCTTATCTCGGTGTCTGGTCCGACAAGCGTTTGAATGGATGCAACCACCTCATCAACTGTTGTCACGTCATCCAGATTTCTGATCTCGACCTGGGACTCCTGAGTAACTGCACGCACCGTCGCAAGTTCAGAAAGTGCTAGACTCACTTCGGCCTTCAATTGTTGAGTGTTGTCCTTCATACACCCGTTGAGTTCTAGAAGAATCTCTCCCTTCAGTGTTCTTCTGATCCTCGACACGTTTTCTCCTACTGTATGGAGTCGATCATCTCTCTTCACCATTTGTAGAATTTCGCTATAAGTCTTATAAAACTATATTTGTGTGTGTACATATGTATGTCTTGATGTCTTTTAAATGAAAAATCGATTTTAGTTTTAAATTAACAGCCTTCAAAATGACAAACATTGGCACTTGCGCTCATTCACAACAATAACAACAACAACAACAGAAGCAGTAGCAGCAGCAATAGTAGAACAGGAATGACTATTCGTAGAGTGTATTGATGTGATATATTTCGGTATTGGTTTAAACGTGTGTGTGTGTGTGTATGTTTTGTTTGCAGCGATTGCAGTGAATGTGAATGCACAGGATATTGCATATTTGTAGAAACTGTGTGAGTAGCAAACACAGAGCTTAGGCATTCAAGAGGGCATACAGTGGACAGACAGACGGACAGACAGACATCATCTAAACAAGCACATATTGGCCCCAAATGAAAAATGGTTGCTTAAATACAATTGTGTGTGCTTGAAATGGGCATCATTTTCAATACCCAAGTGCGTCTGTCTGTCCGTCAATTTGTCTGATATTGCTCAAAGTCTGCTTTACTGCCTGCGTTACATGTCATTTCTAGAGTAGTTCGCTTGAATAACAAAAACACACACAAACACACACGCACGCACGCACACACACACACATAGACGGTTCGGTTGTAAGTATGTTCGTTGGTATGTAAGTACTCTTACATTTCAATGTGGCAAGTTTGTTGTTGCATACTTCTTGGCGTTTTTGGCAAATTTTTGCATGCAATAAAACTGCAGTTGTGCACATCAATGAACGACGACAAAAACGAAACGAATCGAAATAAAATGAACGGACGAGCATGAGACGGACGACGACAACAACGAGTTAAATCGAGTCCAATTGCGTCAGGTCGTGTAGAGGAGTAAAAATTCTGGACAAAAAAAAAACAACAACAAAAACAGCATCAAAAACAGTAGGCGGCAGTGACCGGAGAGCAAGTGTAACGCCTATGATGCAGCAATCATACGCTTATTCGAAGTAAAGCTGTCCACATTGACATGTCTGTGCGTGTATCTTTCTACACATATGCATGTGTGTGTTTGTATATAGGCATTTGCCATTGCCTGCATATGTATGTGTTTCTCTGGGCTAAAGTGCATTTATATCTATGCTGTACGTCTGTTCCGGAAATGTGATACAGACATTGAGCAACTGTTTCACATGTTGCAACACGAGCACAGTTCGGTTGTTTTTACGGTCGTATTTTATGTTATACAAGTTCCTTTATTTATGTGTGTGTGTGTGTGTGTGTGTGTGTGGCATTACAATTCTGTGTTTCATGTTTGTTATAAACGGAAATAGGAAATGGCAGCCAGTCAATCCCAAAATATACACACAAAAAATAACAAATAACAAAAATTATTAAAATACTTTGCTGATCTACCTTTGAGTTATTTATCTCATTTGTTTTTGAGTTTTTTTTTTTTTTTTTTTTTTTTTGTGTTCGTATTTTGACCGCATTATTTATTAAAAAATTTTGAGCAAGCAATTTAATTATGAGCACAGCTTCAAACGCAAACAAGCATTTTTTTGATATGAAGAAGAAAATGCAATTTAAAACTGATTAGTTTCCAATTTTAAGAAAATTGAATCAAATAGCTGATCTGGCTAGAAAATAACTTTAAACTAAAATGAAAATCGAGTTAACTAAAATCATTACGAAAATTTATACCAAGGCTACACTGTAAAAAAAAACCTTACAAGAAGAATTTAAAAAACTATTCAGCAAAGTGAGTTTATCAGAAATGTTCTTAAGTATTAAAAACTACTTTAAATTCGTTTTGTATCTCTTTTTTTATAAGAATTTAATTCAACTTACTCGCTCACTCGTTTAGTTTATAAAATTTTTTTGTCTTTATTAATAATTCAAAAGCAAAAATTCAATGAAAAATTCTTAAAATGCGCTCTTACCTACGTTTTTCGTGGTTGTTTCACTTGTTTATACATAATAGAAAGAAAGAGTCAAAATAAAATTGAATGAGCAAAAAAAAAAAAAAAAAGAAATTAGACTAGGTAAAATGAAACCAAAATGTTAATACGCTTCATAGTTTGTATTTTATTTTATATAAGAACAAATGTTCTTAAAAGCGCTTCTGTGAGTTCTATGTTAGCTATAAAACGTTTACCACGCAAACAAGTTAAGCTATAAATATAATTTGTAGCATTAATAACATTTTTTTTAGTTTGTTACAAATCTACTGACAAATAGTATAAGACTATGCTTCATAATATGTCTGTAGGGCATAAATAGCGATTTAGTAACATAATTTTTTGTTAGCTGTTGTTGCTCTTTGTAAACAGACAGATAGACAGACAGACAGACGGACAGACAAAGGCAACCCTTACGTGCGACAAATTTACGACTTAAAATGCGACCACATGAGCAACGCAACAACAACAACAACAATAATAACAGCATCAACAACAACAACAATACAAAAAGTAGCAACCAAAAATTGCTTACACCAATTTAATGCTGTCCGTCCGTCCGTCCGTCTGTCTGTCTGCATTTAATCTCTTTGCAGCTTTTCAGGCGTATCGTTTAAATGTTGCCTTTTGGTCAGGTATCGCTCAATGTGCGCTCAGTCGTCGGTCTTTCGGTCGTTCAGTCGTTTTGTTTCGTTTGCATATGTTGGCAACACGTACACACAATTCAGTTCACACACAGTTCACATATGTGTGTATGTATGAATGCATGCATAAGTATATTTATATGTGGGCATTCTTTGCCTTTCTATGCCTTTAACAATATGTATGTATGTATGTATGTATGTGTGTCTATATGAACACATGTCCAAATCATTTATATGTGAACACATCTGCATGCATGTTGAACTTGTACGTTTTCAGACTTTGTTTACATAGTTTTGGTTTTGTGTTCTTTTGGCAAAGTTAGTTATCCTTAAATACACCCCACATTTCTAAGAGCAAAAACAACAACAACAACAGCAGCAGCAATCATTATGTATGCATATATGTTTGTTTGTATTGCATATACACGTAGATATGTATATAAAGTATGTCCATTACATAAATATTTTATTTCAATAAAACGTGAGCAGTTTTTATGAATATCAACGGTTTTTCATCTTCTTCTTCTGCTTCTGCTTTATGCAGTTAGCTCGATTTCACTTGCGTTCATCGTCAAGGGGGTAACGCAGCCTGAAAGTATGCAATGCCATTGATATATGAAGTGGTCGATTGAATTGACATTCGCGCAGTTTAGCCAATCGCTCTTTTATTCAAAATTACCATCAGCGTCAACTTATAACGTTATGGTCCACAGAGCCGTATTATGTTTCACTTAAAAAAAAAAAAATAACAAAATTGAGCACAAATGTCATAAATTCTAGAAGCTAAATTCATTTTTTTTAACTTTTTTATAGTATTTTTTATGAACATCATTAAGGTAATTGAAAACAAGCCAAAATGTGTAGTACGCTGAAGCTGTTATTTTTTATATAAAAGTATAAATCCTTTCGAATATGGAAAAGCATTTTATATTTGTGCCTCGAATAAAATTTAAATTTTTACAAAATCTTTAAGTAAATTTAATTAAATTCATATGCCAAAAATTATTTATTAGTTAAGAGAATCTTTGACTTTTAAGCAGCAACAAAAAAAAATTGTTCCCTCAATACATTTGCCCTTGGTTCGTGTTTTATATGTGTGCGTGAGTGCTTTATTGGCGGCACGCAAAAACATTAATCTCCGTTAGCCATTTAGCAGAAATATGCCAACCAAAAAACAACAACAAAAGCTCAACACAAACAACCACAAAAATTGCCGTACAACGACCCAAAAATCTTTAGGCATTTACTTTTCATCGTTTCTGCCTGGACTATCTTTGACAATGCTGATTGCTAAAATGCGCGTTTATGCTGTCCCATACTAAACAAATAGACAAACAAAAGCGTTTTGACGAGCTAGCGGCTGGCGAAAGCGTTTGAAAGCGTTCTAACTTTAGACTGGCTCTAAATTTATTGACGTTGGCAGACATCTTTTCATGGACTTAAAATTGAAAAAAAATGAAAGAAAAAAAAAATTTAATCTTTGTCAAAAACCGGAAACACGCACAGGAATAATAACAACAACAAAAACTTTGTTTTTTTTTTTTTATCTGTTGAAATATGAAAGTGATAAGCTTAACAACAACAATAAGATGAAGAAGAAGAAGAAAAACTGACTTGACAACAACAACCAAAAGCAAAAAAAGAGCACATTGATGTATGATTTCGTTGAAAGGACGTTAAAGGACACTTTTCGCATGTTTGCGGTTGTTTTGTCATAGCTTAAGGAAATTCATTTTTTTTTTTTTGGCAACAAAATTAAATTTAATTGCTTCGAGCATTTTAAAGTTCTACGAAATCATCAAGCAGCAAGAAAATAGTCAAAGAAATTTTGGTACTATTGTTCAAAATAAATTTAAATTGACAATGAAGCCATTAAGCGATTAAAAGATTGAAATAAAATTAATGTTTTGCAAGCGAGTACAATAAGGCGATACACTAGGGCGAAAATAATTTCGTTGTATTGAGTATTTTAGTATCGATAGTTGATATTGTATATCGATATGTTCAAAAGCGATATGATACTTTTTTTTTTAAATACGAAGACTAGTAAAACGAACGGATAGACAGACAGACAGACAGACAAACAGACAGACAGACACACAAATATAAGTTTCATCGAGAGCTAAGTTAACTTATTGTTAGCTGCAAGATAAAAATAAAAACAACAACCATGTCGTCATCATCATCATCATTTTCAGCAGTTTGTCAAAATTGTGCACAATCTGAATTAAAAAAATTTAATTTAAAAGAAATGGCTGCGTCGTTCAAAAGGGTTAAACTGACTGCAGCGCTTCGAGTACCAAATGCATGGATACAATTTAACCACAACTAACATCAAATTTCATAGCTTGTCTCCTGTATACAAGCTACAAAAGCCCAGCTGCGACTGTGAACGACAAAAGCAAATGAACAACAGCAAACGGCAATGGTAACGGCAACGGCAACGGCATCGAGTAAAACACACGCAACGGAACGTTTTAATAAATTTGTAAACAGATTTGTTAATTTCACCATAAAATTTTGATGAGAATTTGGCCATATTGCGCACCAGAATGATGCCGCCGTAGACGACTTAGATGCTCTGTTGCTCTTCATTTACTTTACTTGACAATTCTGGCAGCCGCATTTGCTTATCCGCGATTTTTTTTTTAGGTGTCTGTATCTGTATCTTTGTATGTATATGTATGTGTAAGTGTAAAGTTAAGTATGCGTGTACAATGCAAATAACGATAAAAATACAAAGTTAACTGCAACATGACAAACCGACCGACAGATACACAGATACCAACACCACAATTTGTTGTGTGAGATACAAAAGTAGCGCAAGTGTTAAAACAGACAGCCAAACTCAAAAACAACAACAAGAACAACAAGAACAACGAAGGAAATGAAACCTTACGAAAATATATATTTAAAGTGCGAAAATTACTCGTTGCAAATGTATGTGGCTGTGAGTGTTTTTCTTTTCTTGTTTCTTTTTTTTTATACTCGTCACACACAGTGTGGAGGGTATTATCATTTTGTCAGAAAGTTTGTAACGCATTAAAGGAGACATCTTAGACCCTATAAAGTATATATATTCTTGATCAGCACGACGAGACGAGTCGATCTAGCCATGTCCGTCTGTCTGTCCATCTGTCCGTCTGTCCGCATGTCTGTCTGTATTTATGCGATTCATTCGCTCAGTTTTAAAGATATCGAACTGCAACTCGGAACTTAAGCTTTTCTCAGTCCTAAGCAGTTCAAGTGTTAAAATCAAAGTGCCACGCCCATTTTAAGGTATAGCCCCCATACAAATTTACCGTTTTTTCGGATTTTTTTGTATGAAAATAGCAATTATTTATGAAGGTACTCACTCGAAGTGAGATAAAAAATACTTCTAATGTCATCCAGTATCAAATCCAAGCTGCCACGCCCATTTTTAGATACAGCCTCCATACAAACTTACCGCCCATTTTCAAATTTTATATGAAAATAGCTATTATTTATGAATGTAGTCACACCAAGTTGGGTAAAAATACTTCTAATGTCATCCCATGTCGAAACCAAGCTGCCACGCCCATTTTTAACTATAGCCCCCATACAAATTTAACGACCGTTTTCGAATTTTTGTATAAAAATATGCATTATTTATGAGACTATTCACTCAAATTTATGTAAAAACACTTCTAATGATGGTGCCACGCCTATTTTTAGCTATAGAAAAAGTAATAATTTTCGAATATATATTTATAAATGTATATAAGCCACTGATGATCACACTAAACTATTCAAAGATTCGTGTGACGGGTATTTAAGCTTCGGTTCCACCGAAGCTAACGTTTTTACTTGTTTTTTTTTTTGTATACAGCAACACAAAAGACGTAAGAATTTAATGAAAATAATCAACAAAATGCTGGCATATCATCATCATCAACGCCATCAACAATTTTCATCTCTAACGTCGCAACGCAAAAACCGCTTACCAACATTGGTGTCGGAAATGTAACCGAGTTTACGATGTGCCCAAAATTAAGACTACAAATGTTTGCGCGCCTCTTAAATGGTTTTCAACCCCGCACGTTTCCTCTTTATTTATTCATTTTTTTTTTTTTTTTTTTGGAAAAGATTTAGCCTTTTTTTTTTTTTTTTTTTTTTTTTTTTAAGCGCTCAAAATGATTTTTTTATAGCTTTGTTAATTATTAGATTAAATTAGAAATGAGCTTACAAAAGTCATGAATACTTTTGGGAACATTGGTAGCAAAAAAAAAATTCTGAAATTGTCAACGTCAGGCCGTTTTAATGTTTACCTAGCCCACCACAATGAAATGGCTGAAATATAAAATTAATTGTATCTAGATACTTGTTTTTTTTTTTTTATATGATTCATTACATGCATCACTTATTCACATACTATATGTGTACTGACCTATATATCAACTTTCAATTTCAGCGAATTTCTTCGACCACACAAATATCAGCACCTACGCTTTGCGTACTAACGGTAGTTAGCATCATCAATTAATATTTATAATAAATATCTATTTTTTTATTTTTATGCTATAAACAAAAACGATTAGCATATTCTAAGTCACCATTAGATAAACAAATAAACAAAAAGCCAACTGACAGTGAAAACTTTCACAAATATTTATACTAAAAAGTGTGAGAATATTGTGCATGAGAATCGCTCAGTTAGATAGATAGATAAATATGTTAGATACAAAATAAGATACCAATTCATTTATAAATTTTATGCACAGAGAAATGTTTTAGAGATAAACAGACAGACAGACAGACAGACAGAATGATTGACTACAAGAATATTTTATATACGATGACATGAATTAGCATTTTCACTTGTCTACTGGAAATTAAAATTGCTTAAAATAATTTTTCACTCAAGTGTGAATTGTTACGTGATGTTAACTTGCAACGCCAAATTAGCAACTACGGTTTTTTTTTTTTTTGAATGCCACCGGAATTTTGTTTAATTATTTGGCTACTGTGTTCATTACAGATTGTTTTAATGAATTTCTAATGTGTATTTTTAAAATTAAAAAGAATAAAAGAAATTTGTAAAAGCAGTTGCTGTCTCGATTGGTACAGTTTCTATGTAGCTCCTAAGTATCCAGAAATCTCTAGAATTGATTGTTGCAGATTTCTCTCTCTCTCTGTCCTTAACTGTTGTTTTGCATCATAGCAGCTCATAGATAAATTATGGCATATTTTTTGTTAGTTTATTATTAAAATCAATTAAATCAATTTTACATAAATTATTGTTAAGCAGTTTTACAACGGAAATGAAATTAATTATCTGTATTTTTATAATAACATATTTCATTTAATTACATGTATTTTATTTTTATTGATTTATATAAACAATACTGTAGGTAATGCATTAAATAATTATTAAAATAGTTAAGCAATGCTATTTTTAATCAGTTAATTGTTGACGAAAGTGTTAACATGTTTATATTAATTCTCTCTGTAATATCAGATAGAGAAAGAGAGAGAGAGAAAAAGCGAATGAGATAGTAAAAAACGCCAAAGGACACTGCTGTACAAGCGTGTTAAATGTTGACACAAAATGTTGCGGTTATCGTAGCAACGCATTTTTTCATCGTTTTCCTTTTTTTTTTTTTTTTTAATTAACGCAACAATTTTCACAGTATTAATTTAACAAGCAAATATGCATTTACTTCGTTACGTTACGTTTATGCTACGTTACGTTACGTTACAAACTCACAGATACACATAATAGTGAATGCGTGACGCCGCGTAAAACCGAACAGAATCTGCCAATGTAAACGAACGAATGAACAAACGAACGAATTCACGCGACATAAAAGAACGACAGAACGAAAGGATGAACATATTTGACCAAAGGCGTCAATATTTTAAAAACCGTTATCACGCCACAATAACCTCAAAATTGATTCACTTTATTGATAATGAAATAAATCGTTCATTCGTGCCAAGTGAGTCTGAACGTGCAGCACTGTGCTGTGTCTGTGACTGTGTCTGTGTCTCTATGTATGTGTTTATTTTATTGTATGTATATAGTATGTGTTTGTATGAATAAATGGATTTTTTTTTGCATTTGCATATTTTTCATGTAAATATTTTTTGCAATTTGAAAATTTTTATATAAAAAAAAATATGTCATATAGCAAATACTACGAGTATATACGATGACATATGTTTTTTTTTACATAGAAAATGACTTTATTCGTCTATTGCTGTTTGTCCGTCCTGGGCTTCAATTCAGCAATAGCACAACAAACAAGAAAAAACGTTAACTTCGGTAGAACCGAAGCTCAAATACCCAACACATAAAATTTTAATTAGTTCATGTATGATCATCAGTGACGTAGATTATATTCCGCAAAGGGGTTGAATGGGGACAACTCAAGTTAAGACTCAAACTAGGAGCATAAATGTCAAATTTTTAGCTTAAATTGAAGATAATTTTCTTGAAAAAATAGAAAAATTGAAGGTTATTTTGTGTGGGGTCTGTATGTTATAGTGGCCCGATCCTTCTCATGTCGGTAGTATATTCATAGGATGAGAGTAGAAGTGATTTTATTCAGATTGGAGTGAAAATTTTCATGAATAAGAACTATTTTCATACAAAAACTCAAAAATGGGCGGTAGATTTGTATGAGGACTATACCTAGAAATGGGCGTGGCAACTTGGATTTGATATTGGATGACATAAAATATCAATTTGTACCAATTTGTAGTAAATACATTCATAAATAATAGCATCTTTCTTACAAAAAAAAAGAAAAAAGCGGTAAGTTTGTATGGGGGCTATAACCGGAAATAGGCGTGGCACCTTCATTTTGACATTAGATGACTTTATAAATGCTTTTATCTAATTTGGAGTGAATAAAATCATAAATAACATCTATTCTCATACAAATCTAAATCGATTTGTCTCGTCGAGCTGATCAAAAATATATTTACTTTATGGGGTCTCCGAGGCTTCCTTTAATGCGTTACACACTTTCCGACAAACTGATAATACCCTTCATACAATGTGTGGCGGGTATAAAAAGTCATAAAAAAGCATGTTACACTTGAATACATAAAAACACTTAAAGCAGCAACAACATTTTCATTGCATTTCAATGCAATTTTGTAACTGAAATGCAGCGCAGCAGCGTAGTGTCCAACAATGCATTGATAAGAATTTGAACAAACAGACAGAAGGACAGACAAACAGACAGACAGACGGACTTATACGAAAGCTTTTTTTTTTAAGTGTCATGCCAAAAAGTTTACATGACGAATCGATTATTCTATTCCACAATAGAATTTTCTTTGTTTGCGCTTAGTTACACGCATGCACACATACACGAGGGTAACTATGAAAGTATTTACAGCGCGTTGAAGTCAAGTAGAACGATTGTTTTCTAATTTAACATTGATGAAATATGCGAAAATAAAAGAGAGTTTAAACAAAAAAAAAAAGAGTTATTAAATTTTTTTAAAATAAAAACTTTAATTTAAACCCACTCAAAAGAATTTAAACTTTCGGTTTGTACACACAGCGCAGCGCAGCGCAGCGCAGTACAACACAGCAGAGCGTTTGCCTGGCTGCCGCCTGTTTGTTCGTTTGCTTGCTCATTCTGACCCTGTCAACACTGATCCACTTTTACACACTTGATGCTTCATTGTGTTTGTCTTATTGTATACAGTTTTTTTATATGGATTCATGTCTTGGTGTATACTCGTACGTATGTGTGTGTTTATATTTGTGGCGCACTTGTACAGCAAATTGACGTTGCATAGCTGAATGTCCTTTATTAGCCAATTCAATTATTTTGCATACGAATAGCAAAAATAAACACGATAAACTCTTTAAAATATGCTTTAAAATATTTTCAAAATTTTTCTACAACTTTTCTACTGTTGCATCATTTGTTTTCTTCTATTTTTTTATATATATATTTTTTATCACTATTACGTCGACTTTGCAGTCACTTCCGGATGCAGTCCATTTAGGACACCATATTGTGGTGTTGGCACTTTTTCGCATATTTTGCAAAATCATTACTTAAATACACTTAAACGTATAGCAGCAGCAAGGTAGAAGCGTAGTTGTAGTCGTAGTAATAGCAAGGACAATGTCCTATGAACGCCGTCGCCTGACGACAAGCAAACTTCCGGTCCAGTTCTGGTCGATCCGGTTCGTTCGTTCGTTCCCGTTCTTTCGTTGGTTTCATTCCTCTAGGATGACAGCATTGCTGCTGTTGTTGTTGTTGTTTCTGTTGCTATTTTTCTGTTTTCTACTCTAAAGCGAAAAATGCATTTTAGTTAGTTTGACTGCAGCTGCGCCAGAATTTTTCTTCTTTAACCTAAAGTTAAGTTGACTATATCAGTATAAAGTGAAGTGCTTTTCTGCACTTGCTCTAGCCTTTTAGTTACTTCGTATATACGTATACTATGTGTATGTGTGTATGTTTATGCATTTTATATATATATTTTCGATCTGACTATCTTGAAGCATATTTCTTGTTCACTCGTGTTGCTGCTGCTGCTGGCTCTGCTGCTATTTGCAATATTCGCCGGGGCCAAGTGTTAATTTATGGCAACATTTAGTAGTTTGCCTTACTACAACTCTTGTTATTATTGCTGTTATAGTTGTCGCCTTTGTCGTGTTTAATTTTTTTTTTTTTTTTTTTTTCTTGTCTACTTATTTATTTATTTACTATAGTTATTTATATATTTTAACCTTTTAGTGAATTTTTACCTCAATATATTTTATTGTAATGTTGATTTTCACAAAAATAATACAGTTCTCCCTTGGGGCTTATTATCTCATGCATTTTTTTAACAATTCTTGTGAGACTCACAACCAAAATTGTAGTGAAATAAAAGTCTAAAAAAAAAAAATACAATATAAAATTTACAATCTCAAACGATTAAATTAAATTGTATGTAACACCTACCAACAAACAAACAAACAAACAAGTTAATTAACAGTATCTAATCTGTACATTAGCTCTTCAATAAGCTTCAAGTGACAACTCAATAATCCACAATAATATAGCTGAACATGATGAAAAGATACAGATTGACGAACAAACGGACGGACGGACAGACGGACAGACTGACTGGGTAACTAACAAGAAAGCCAATAAGAAAAAGTGTCGAATACTGACTTAAGTTATGAAAAGTAATTATATTAAGTAAATTGATTCTTTAAATATTGATAAAGACATGCATCAGAGCATACCAAGCAATTTAATAGTTTTGGTACGCAAATGAAATTGTGAGTAACTTTGGACAAAAAAACTTACCAAAACCAAAAGAAAAAGAATTTCGAAAACCAAACAAACTAAAAATATTTGAAAAAAAAAAAATAAAAAATAAAAGGACAGACAGACAGACAGACTTGTACACGAGTCTTACCATTAGAGAGGCAACAACAACAAGAAATGTGAGTTATGTAAATAAAAATCATTTAAGAATAAAAACATACAAATATGTTTGTTGTTGTTGTTGCTGTGTGTGTGTGTGGTGTGTGTGTGTGTTTGTGTAAATGTATTATTTGAACACGCCTCTCTAGTTTGACTATTTACCAATTCGGTACGGCTCAACTCAGTTGAATTTAAGTGCTTCAATTAACGCGTTCACGGTTTCAGTTCCGCAGCCATATTTGCGTAAAAAAAATTCGATAAAAGAACTATTCTCGAGTTTCGGCGAGTTTAGTCATGCCAGTTGAAGCGTTTTAATGAGCGACAAAGCAAACTAAACAAATTTGCCGACACTATAAGTACCGCTATGAGAGATTTTCAATTCGAATTTTTACCAAAATTGAAGTAGCTAAAAAAAAAAAAATTTTTTGTTTAGCTTTTGACTTAAGTGAACAAAACAAAAACAAAAACAAATAGAAATATTTTTTTTCTTGATTTTATTTATTTTAACTTTTTTTTTTTTTTTTTGGTGTTTTAGTTCGCAGTCACAGTAAGTCACAAAAAGCCCGCATTGCTTTCACTAATCACACTAATTACAACTAAAAGGATATTCGTGTCGTTCAAACGCAAGTGTCCTTAATGTATTTTTCTTCTGTTCCGTATTTGAACAAAAGTTATGATAAATGTTCATTTTGTGCTCGTTTTTAGTGACTTTGTTGATTTTTGCTTAAAATCGAATTAGCTGCGTAAAAGATTTTCTAGGTTTGGAAAAAAAATAAAGCTTTAAGACTTCCCCTTTGTCTCCACTTTTGGGTTTAATAATCATTTTTTTTGTCATTTCATGTTCAACGAATCTTTGAAAATTTTCATCTGTCCCTATTTATAGAGACGCCAGATTCAGGCTTTCCGTCTGCACTTTTTCCAAATTCCATCCCTACATTTTTAAAAAGACTTTCAATTAGTTTCATGCTCATCTCACATTATATATGAGCGTAAGGAGTAACAAATAGTTCAGAATTAATAAAATATAGACATTTTAAAATTTGTTCTTGTATTTTTTAAATTCCATTTCTTAAAACTAAGCACATTAAATGTTAAATAAATAATTTAACTTATCAAAGTAATCTACACAAGTGCCTACTACAATAAATATTTTTCATTTTTATTTTTAAATCATTTTTAAATCATTGAAGATTTAACGCGATAGGTCAAACTAAATCCAGTCTCCTTGCTTGGATCCAGTACAAGATCATCGCTACCAAAGTGCATATAGAACGGTGGATAGGCTAAAATGTATAAATGTTTAATTTGTATAGAAATCGGTCATCTCTCAAGTTACTTACCCCAAACAACGACATTATCCTGTAAGCCGCAATAGTATGTTGGCTGATAGCCTGTTAGCATATTACTGCGCACCAAATAAGATTGAGGTATCATGAGAAAATCTTCAGCACGTCCCACTGTATGCACAGTGGGATGACATGTTTCATCGTAACCATCGGTGCCCACTTGTATGGCTAAATTAAATTTATTAAAAGTGTATCTAAAAGAATAAAAGAATAAAAAAAATGTGTGCAATGCATTTAGTTGTACGAAAATATTTACTCAATCATGCTAGCGCCCTGTGTTGGCCTGATGCAAATGGTGTAACGCAGCTCGGGCATATAAATGCTACCAGACGGTTGATAATTGAAACTTTTTATATTACGCGTCAACTCTGTGTAGTATTGATCGCAACCGGGTGGCGCAAGCAGCTCATAATCGGCATGATGTGTCGAGAATATTGTGCGTAAATCCTGTAAATTACTTGAAGGTGCACCGAAAGCACCGAGCGCATTGCTGGTTTTACGTTTTGGCATTGGTGCCTCAACTTGTGTCACCACAAGACGCCAGTTAAATGTAGAACGTGATGGTATATTGAAATCCAAAGTAATAGTCTCAATGCCTGCGGCAACATTAAATGGCAAGTATAAATGCTGTCCGGTATTTTCGCCGCACAATATAAAATCGCCTGCCATAAAGTAATCCGTACACTCGTAACGTGCTGCATTTGTAACATCCCGCGTCGGTTGTCGCAATTCGAAATGTTCAAAGTCAATGCGTAATTGTTGCACGCTTGGACTGAATGCCTCGATAGTGTACTGACACAGTTCCATATTGAGAGTCGCGGGATTTTTGATAATTGTACGCTTTAAACGCGATGTCTGGCCACATTGCATATTGGCTGTAATATTATGGAATATATTGCATACGTAATCAATTGAACAATCAATGTTTTTACTCACTTTCACAACAAACGCCGTAAGTGCCACAAAAGCCATTCGATGTGCCACCTTGCCGCATACACTTAAAACGAGACATACAAGTGCCAGAATTGCCATCATTTGTTGCGCAACTATCCGCCAAAGCATTACTACGGCGTCCTTGTCGTGCCGTAACATACGCATCCGTGCCATTTAATGTTAATATTAATGGTGTCGGCTGGTATGGCTCTGTTGTTTGCGCATGCGCGCCATTTTTGCTGCTCAGAAATCCAAGTGCGAGCAGCGTTAGTAATCCACAATGTATCAAATTCATAGCTCAAAAAAATTTATTTTTAAATTATTTATTTTATTTATTTATTGGAAAGTACACCTTTCACACGCGCGTTTATACATACTCTGAGCGGCAATTTCTTCGGTTCTTAGCTTTTATATGCGTACCGCCTTAACGCTGACCAACGACTTCTCAAAAACTTCTGCGCGCGGCTGATGTGATTTTCGTGTACGAAAGCAATCTATGCATGTGTAAATATTTGTAAGCATTTTAAAATGCGCTGCGAAGGCGGCGTTGGAGTTGCTTTCTTAGCGTCTTCAAGCATCAAGCTTTCGGTTTTAGTTTTTAAATTCTATTTTCTGTATTTCTTAACTCAAATATGCAGAGTCCGGCATAAACGTAATCCTCTGTAAGTATATTTATTACCCTTTTAGAGTCATCATCTATTCGAATTTTTAAATTTTACTATCTGGGTTATGTTTACTTAGCTAATGTGTATTACTCACTAGTTCAACACGTATTTTAGTTCTTCACAATAAATGCGTAAAGTTGCGATGTGACGTAAAGAATTATTGTATTATTTATTTTTATTTTTTTTTTTTTTTTTTTTGATTTATCTTAACAAAAAATTTAGTGTGTTTATTTTTAAAGCAGCCAAATAACTAATTACAAGGGTTTCATTTTTTTTTCTTAACAATTAAGTAATTTTAAAACTGCACTGCTTCCAGTATAACCCCACACAGAAGATCAAATATTAGAAATGTTGTTAACAGATAACAGCACCTGGCCGCCGAGCGATAAGCGACGCCTATCAATCAGTCGTACATAGCATTGCTTGTTAATAATTATTAAATATAGTAGAAATTGCAAGTAGTTTGACACGAGTACTTTCACAATAAAAGACTGGGACGCACACCAGGTAAATAACAGTAATTCCTAAGCAATTGAACGATGAAGTGTTTCGTTATATTTTCGCTATTATTGCTCGGTCTGGCCGGTAGTCAGGCTGCTACGAATAAGCCAACCTGCGGTGGCACATCCTCTTCGAAGCAAGTCTTTCTCAAGACACCCGCAAATCCACCTACGCAATGTGATTATCATATTAAAGCGTACAGCAGCTATGTATGCCAATTGCGCATTGATTTCGCTATGACGCTGGCACAACCCTTAGTACTGAGAGATCAAGTATCGGGACTGACATATGCTGAATGCCAACAGGATGTCTTCAAGGTGAACAATCTAAAATTGTGTGGCGTTGAAACAGCACAGCACATCTATGTGCCCTTCAATAGCACCGCTGGTGTTAATCTGGTTGATCTCAGATTTACAATTGCACCACGCGCTGGTGGCAGCGGCTTACCAGCAGCATTCTGGGATATGATTGTAACACAACTTGAATGTCCAGCCGGTTCATCTATACGCAGCATTGCCATTGAGGAAACGCCAGCACAGACAATGCCTGAGGCGCGTGTTAGTAAGCAGGATGGTTTCTTTGTAGCGCCACCCGGTTGTCTGCAATACTTTCCGAACTCTTATGGCGTTGTAAACTCTTTTAATCTTAATAATGGACGCGGCATCTATCCGGGCAGGATGAACTATGCTATCTGTTTCAGACGTGACACAAGAACCGCTGGATTGCAGTAAGTTGCTCTTTAATTGATTGCATAATTCTTTGTTGTAACATTTTTTTTTTATTTAGATTAAAATCAACTTTCTTCCATATGGGCGCTGAACTTAACACGCCCACAACTATAGAAACCGATAATTCATGTTTCCGTAGTGATCGTACGGATGTGCCTGGTGTTGACTATTTGATGATTCCACAAGGTTCTTTATGGGAACAGGACAGGCGTGCTACTTATTTCTGCGGCAACAGCGCTAGAAGTGTTAACATTCGAAGTGAGTAGTTGCCTTTTATTTTATTTTATTTTTTATTTATTTGTCTATTTGGCTCAAATATACCGTTATAGTTACTGCTATAACACTTCTATTTCCACAAACCATTTGCTATAAAAAAGTTTCATCTTTTCCAGGCACCACACCAGGTCCTTTGGTTGTGATTTTCAATAGCGACGGCATCTACGGACAAAACGAAGCAGGATTTTCTTTCAATTATAATATTTTGTAAAGCTTTGAAGCAGCATTTTTAGAGCTTTTTGTTAAATAAAGCTGCAGGGACGCAACTTCCGTGCAAACTTTGGTGGTGGTTGTAAATGGAATTTGATGCTTAAAGTTTTGATAATAAATCTAAAATAAAAAAAAATAAAAAAGCTTGAAAACTTTTGTCTTGAATAAAATCAACAGGTTGTTCCGTGTATAAAACTTTATTGGGTGCTAAGAAAATGTTGTGATAGAATCTTAAGAATAAATAACTGGTTCAATCGAAATGCCGGTTGTGTATCAGTTCGGTTTATAGTCAGAGCAACAGAATAAAATAGAATTTTGGAAAAACAATTACTTTCAAGAAAATGCTGATCGGCATAAAATGAAACCACTGAATAATTTTTATACACATAATGTGAGATACCACGTCAATTTTCATGTTAATTTCGTTTTTTTCTAAAATATTATTAAGACGCAACTTATTATGGCTTTCGAATATTTCTTATCAGTTAAAAAAATGTTGCCAAGGCGCTAGCAGCAAATGTTGCCAAATGCTTAGCAACAAAAACAGACCCAATTGGAAATGTGAAGTTTAGTTGCGCTTAGCAGCAGTATTGCGTTAGTTGTATGAAATTAGAAGCACATTTTGACAAAATATTATATTTTTATTTTATATAAAAGTCATTTATTTAAAATTAAAAAAAAAAATTAAGTGACAACTTGGAAAAATTATATTAAAAAAAAAAATTTTAATTAAATATTCAAAAAAAAAAAAATAAATAAATAAATTAAAAAAAAAAAAAAAATAATAAATGAAAAAAATTTAATTAAATTAAAAATTAAATAAATTAATTTTGTATTGTATACTGCACATGTACTATAAAATCACAGCTAAAAATGTTGCTGAACAAAGTTGAAATGTTTCGCAGCAACATTGCTGCTGCCACCGCTCTGTGTGCTCTGTTTAATGTGGCATGCGGATTTCAGTTGCTATTCAACTGCCGCCAAATCAAAAAGCAAAGTGCGGATATAATTGTAAACGCGGCTTAGATCTTTAAGTGAGCACAAAAAAAAAAAGAAAAAATAAATAATTAATTAAAATATTAAAAATAAATATTAAAATGTATGAATAAATATCTATGCTAATTTATTAAATCTTGCATATTAAAATATGTCATACAAGTGTATAAAGAATAATAAATTAGAAAAGAATTTTATTTATAGAAATACTTAACTCAACTATTGTATTAATCTTGAAATAAATACACTGATAAGTTAACAAATGCGCAGCTTATATATTAAGAAGAAAAATAAAAAAGATTTATGAATTTTAATCAATTTCAATGGAGCTATTTGCAAAAAAAAAAAAAAATATCAAATAATTAAAGCACAATGAGCATCATTCAAAGCCATGAGTTGTTGGCAACGACAAAACAGATCAAATAGGCAAATAATTGAAAACATTAAATCACAATTTTAATGCGCGAATCCCCAAACGTAGTTTTCATTCATTCATTCATTCGCTGGTACGTTCGTACGCACGATTGAACGTATAACATAAACATTGATACAAACAGGGTGCTGCTGAGTGTGAATTCCCAGTGAAAACATTCCAATAAATTAACAACTAATTCAATTAAACGCTGACAACGTCGAAACGACAAAAATGCCGGCAACAACGAGTTGCAGAAAATTCAAAAAATGCGTTCACTTTAAGATACTTTAGCTGCAGACTCCGTTGGTGACGGACGGACGGACGGATCAAGGCTATTGCTCTTGTTGCTCACACGAAAAACTAAACCAAAAATATATTTTATAAAAACGAGTGTATTTTGTGTCGGTTTCATAGCTAAAGGATATAACATAACGGAAGTGCTTTTTTTTTTTTTTTTCGTCTTTACAAAATGTATCTAGTGTATCAAGAGCATTTGGTCTACATATTCATTCAAGGATAATACTGACAGCGAAGAATAGCTAGAGTCTATTATAGTTGTAACAGCAACGGATAACACATTCCTAAGCAACGCCTTTCACGCGTCTTAATCTCATCCGGCTTTATTCCACATCCCACAACACGTTCAGGTCTGGTAAGTTTGTCTACTGTAAATGCATGCATGCGTTGTTTCAATTATGTAGCCGGAAATTATGAACAGGAAATACTTTACACTCACAGGAAGCGTAGTGCTTCTCATTTTTGTTTCTTTGTTTTTTTTTTTTTTTTGTTAGAAAAATAACTTCAAGAATGATTTTGCCCTTTGAGTAAATTAGATCGAGTTTTTTTTGGCAAAAAAAAGAGGAAAAACTTTATACTTTGGCATACATATTTATTATATTTTGCTGCTGCCAAACATTTTTTAACTTTTATTTAAGTTCATTGTGCTTTTTATTTTTATTTATTTTTTTTTTTTTTTTTTTTTTTGAAAGTGTGAAAATTATTTATACTTTTGGAATTTGCTGCCTTTATCAAAATTTTGTCATTATGGCACAACTTGACTTTAATTGAATTCTTGCTATTTCATTAAAAAAAAAAAGAGTCTTTATTTATTATTGAATTTGAAGTGTCCCTTTTTTCCATCTTCTTTGTTAAATTTTATGTGCAATATAAATTTATGTATTATAAAATATCAAAAGGTTAGCTTACTGTTGCTGAAATCTGTTCAAAAATATTTGAACTTTATGTAAAAATATATTCTAAAATGTAAATCCTTTCGAAAAAAAATAATATGCTTAATGCTCAAAGGGATTAGCATACATAAATAACTTACGTATAAGCTGCAACAGTCAGAAATTGGCAAAGCTGCCTTGAATTTTACTTTCAATTTTCCAGCTTAATAAAATGCTAGCAAATCCTTTTGAGATTTTTCTTCTCCTTTCGTTTTTTTTTTTCGAAAATTAGGTGAAAAATAATAAATTATTTACTTAATAATTATTTTTGCTATTTTATTTTATTTTATTTTTTTTTTTTTTTTTTTAATATTGTAAATTTAAAGTCATTGCCTCTTTCAATTCAAAATACGGCAGAAAACTTAAGCTTTTTTTTTAAAGTGTGAAGGGTATATAAAGTTTGTCTGAAAGTTTTGTTAAGGAATCATCGTAAACCCAATAAAATATATATATTCTCGATCACAAGAGGAATTGATCTAGCAAAGTCCGCTTGTTTGTCCGCCTGTCCGTCCGTCTGTTCGTCCGTCACCTGTCCGTCTGTTTGCTTATTCGCAGTTTATTCGGTCAATTTAAAAGATATTATTCAGAACTTAAGCTTTCTCTGCAACGACTAAATTAACTACGAAAATGAAAGTGCCACGCCCATTTTTATGTGTAGCCCTTATAACAAACTTATCGTTTTTTTTCGATTTTTTGTATGAAAATAGCTAATATTCCTGAATGTATTCACTGCAAATTGGGTAAAAATACTTCTAATGTCTTCCAATCTTTTCTGTACTGATATTATAAGGAACAGCCCACTATAACATTTAGCGCCCAAACAAAGTCACCACCCATTTTCAAATTTTTTTTTAATTTTTCAAGAAAATGTTTATTATACTTTCTTTCGATTAAAATTTTACCCCAATTATTGTGTCTAAACTTTGGTTCTATCGGACTATTGACTCCAAACTATCCCTTCTCCAAATTTTACCTAAGCCACTGATGATTATAAATAAACTAAACCAAGATGTGGCGGGTATTTGAGCTTTGGTGCTACCGAAGTTAACGTTTTTCCTTGTTAATTTTAAAATAAATAAATATACCGCAAATCCAATACATCTTAATCAATTTCTTCTAAAGCCTTCTAAACTAAAAAAAAAAACCAATACAATTTATCAAATATTTTATTAAAAAAATAATCAAAAAGCTTCACGCTGTGCAAATAAATTTTTAAACTTATTGAATAAAATTTTGATACATTTGCGGTAATTTGTCTCTTTCAAAATTTCGAATGCGCCGATTCACTTAAATGCAAATCAAATAAATCACAAAAAAAAAACGAAAGACAAAATGCTTTATTGTCTATTATAGTTGATTATATAGTATATATATAGTATAGTATATATATCATATATATATCATTTTTAAAGGCGCCTATGTAGTATGTAGTTCGCAGGTAAACGACATTCTTATCTCTGACTAATTCAATTTGTTGTTTTCTTGTTTATAAATTTTCATTTTGACTTAAATGAAATTGCAAAAAAAAAAAATAATAAAAAGTATTTTAATAGTTTTGAGTTATTTAAGCCATAAATTTTATCTAAATGCAACGCATCTTTCTTTATTTATTTTCATGGCACAGTATCTGTGGGCTGACATGAAAATGCGCATATAAATAAAATAAAAACAAACAAAAACAAATCAAATAAGACAATATACATAGTAAATATACTAAGAAGACAAACTGCACAGTTTGTAGCTAACTGCATGTATCTAAAATGTTAGCAAAATAAATCTTATGAAACTGTGAATGCAACTAACTGAGTTGCATTAAGACAAATTTTATAGTGATAAAAATTTAAGTAAATATTTCAAGCTTTCATAAATAATAAAGATTTTGCAGACAACTTGATTTTGACATAAAGCGATGATGGGGCTCGACTAGAAAATTTCACTTTGATATCAAACATATTTCAAATGTTTTCCAAACTGAAAAGTGCAAATTTTTTTGAAATATCCATTTAGTTTTTAATTTATTGTATTGTTTTTTTTTTTTTTTTTTCTTCTAGAACCGATATTGTTATTAATTTATTCGACACATTCCTGACCACAATGCGGCATTCTAAACTGTCTGCAATGCCCACTCTTAAGCGATTTAAAATTTATTCTTTGCTTTTGAATCTAAACAATTTTAATGTTTTTGAATGCTTTTTATACTTATTAAGCATAAAATTCACAAAAAAAAAAAAAATTATAAAACAAACAAAAAATTTGTAAAGAGGCGCATCAAATAATGCGATGACGGAATGATCTATGAAAAATTAAAAGAAAAAAAAAAACAACGATTTTCTCATTCATGTTCTCCATATTTGTTTGTTATGAAGCACATCGAGTCTTTTTCAATTAATTTTCATGTGTAGCTGCTACGTTGACGTCGACGTCGTAAGATAATCGTTAATTTATAAGTAAGTAAGTAAATGCGCAACTGTGCTTTTATATAACACATGTGCAAATTAAAATTAATTGTTATTTGAAGCAATAAAAAGCGATTGGGGCTAAATTAATGTACATCGAAAAAAAGACGCGTATAAACCACCACGAAATCGCCAGCAAACCGCATCAAACGAACTGAGAGATGAGTTTGGTTAAAACTTTTGGTCGAAGTAACAATTTATTTGTAAAAATTATGATTAATTGCATTGGCAATCAAATTGCAATGGAGCGCAAATTGGGGGGAAAAACAAAGTATTTAAAACAATGAAAACTCAATGTAACCAAAATTAAAATACACTTCAAGTGTGTGAAATAGAATGACAACAGTTTTAAGTATTTTATAGATATTTTTTTTTTCATTTAAAAGGCTTACATGCCGACAGTCCGACGAACTGACCGATCCTCAGTGGTCAATCTTGTATAAAATCAGCGCTTAAAAAATACTTCCACTGCCTACATATATCAAAGTGAAATTTGTATCTTAACTTTTTAAATTCATAATCAGTAATAAACAATAATATTAACATAAATAAACCGCTCAGAACCCCACTTTCAAAACACAGGCCAGCTCCCGCCAATGGAAAAATCATAATTTAAAAAAAAAAACCCAAAATTTTTTGCTTAGCTTTTGTATAATAAGAATAATCGGTTGATTAAGTTCTGATTTGTAGCGAACCGTGAGTTCTTTTGCGTATTATGGAGTCGATACATCTTAATATCTCTGTTCCTTGCCTCTGTAGCATCTTCAGAGAGCGCTACAATTGAAACGAATGCAGCGTGAATCAAAATTTTATGCACTGAGGGAGCAAGAACATAGAAGGTTAGAACGAAAACGCAAAACCAACTTTTAAATTCTGACTACAAATTCGAATTCAGTGACCCAAGATACATATGAAATAAGATCTCTGATCCAATTTATTCAAAAATTATTACAAAAATTTGAATAAAAAAATAAAAGCCCGCCGCTGATTATTTTTATTTTTTCATTTTTATGATCAATAAACACTTTCGAATCAAACCTCACTTAAATTTTTTGAAGGGAACGTATAAGCATGACAACAAAATTGCTTGGTGGAATAACACGATTAACACAGAGAGTTGCAAAATGTTGCAGCTGAAATTAAAAATATAAACTCAGAAAACATTAACTAATATTAACAAACATGTTTCATTTGAGGGCGTGACGGGGATCACTAATTTTTCTATAACTTAAATCAAAATATAAAAAAAAATACACCACTCAACAGGTCACTGGTAAAACAATAATTTTAAAACAAGCAACGGCAAGTTTCAGACCATATTTTTTTTTATTTTTTGGCCTATGAAATCGACCACTCTGACGTAACAAACTACAAACATAAATTAATATACTTAAAGAATATTTTTAAAGCGCAGTAAACAAATTTATACAAAACAAAAAAAACTAATGAAGCAAAATAGCATACAGTATGGAGTAGTACATCTAAAAAATTTATGATGACCATTATTAAAAGTGAATGAAGAGTGAGAACGAGAGAGAGCGAGAGAGGGGGCGGTCTTTCAATCTAACAAATGTACAACTATATATACAGAGATTCCATTTACTTACATGGACACTTGTGTGGTGCGGGTTCAATTAACGCAAAGACATGTCGTTGACAGATTCCACACACACAGATGCTTGGTTGGTTGGTTGGTCTCGTTGGTTTTGTTGTATTGCACCTTAAAAGGACAACCGCAGATGCCGTACCATTTCGAGTTTATTGAGTCTAGACCATTGAACGTGTATTGAAAAATGTAGACGAGACGAGACGAAACGAACACAACACATCACATACGCTACAATGCCACAATCTGTTGCAGAAGCATTGAAACACAAACGAAAAAAAAAAAAAACAAAGTTGTTAATTGGAATTTAACAAGCACTAAAAGCAACTAATGGGAAATGTTGCAGCAGCAGCGCTACCACTACACTATATGGTTTCGCTTCTTTACTTGACTTTGCAATCTCTCAGCAGTATGCAGTTGCAGTGGCAGCAGCAGCAGCCCACTCTATAATCTGTATGTGCGCTGCATGTTGCATGCTGCATGCTTTACTTTACTTTACAGGTTTTCCCACTCAGCATTTAGCAATGAATGCATTTCTTATTACAATTCTTTCTTATCCCCTCTTCTATTCTTTTTGTAAAGGCAATCGTTGAAATTAAGTTTGATCATTTGACGTATCAACATCGACATTGAATCGACAACGGCATCATCAGTGGCAGCAGCAGTTGCAGCCGTTGCAGCTTTGATGCTGTCAATATCATTTATGCGTTTTATACTTTTCTTATTAAGTATTTATCCACTTCTATATTTTTTCTTCCTTTTTTTAATACACTTTATGTGTGACTTACAGTTGAGAGTATTGAAAGCTTTGTAAACTGTTTGTAATTAAAGTAACGACGCACATGAGTGTCTGGCTGTATTAAAAGTTGTTGTACAGACCAAATCAGGGAGACTGAAAGTGAGAACGCAAAGATATATTTCTATTGCAGTTCATTTTGTCAGAGTTTTTATTAATCAAATGCGCATATATTATATTCGATTTAATCGAAAAGCGTATAAAAATGTCGATTAAATCAAACCATAAAACATTATTTTTTTTTTTAGCTGCCGCTATGCATTTTGTAGCGCACATTCCTCGGTTAGAAAATATTTCAATAAGAAAAAGCAAAAAAAAAAAAAAAACCACGACAACGGATCGAAAAGTATGCACACAATCTGCATCAAGTAAGTCGTTCACTTAGCTATTTAGTTGCAAATATGCACAAAGCAGATAAACTTAACTGGAATGCCAATGTTTAGCAGCATTAAAACGTTTACTCTTTTGCTCATCATGATGAAAAGATATAATAAAGAAAAATCTTTTGATGCGTTGCGCAACGTAACACGTAAAGCATTGTTAACCAGTTCAGCGAAAAGTTAATCAGAAAAAATTAAAGGTTAAAGTGCAACAAAGACAGTTTTTTTTTTTGCAATTTGCGTATCTTTTGATTTACAATTTTATACGCCAAAGAGTAACCCAAAGAGTAAAAGGGTATATTAAGTTTGTGCGTATGTATGTAACAGACAAAAGGACGCAAGATAGACCCTATAAAGTTCATATGTTCTAGATCAGCATTGGAAGGGGAGTCGAATTAGCTATGTCTGTCTGTCTGTCCGTCTGTATGTATGTCTGTCTGTCTGTCTGTCCTGCTTTATGCCGTATGAGAGAGATTATCTCGAAGACTAGAAGATAAAGGGCCACCATATTTGAAACTTAGGCTCTTCTGAGCCGTCAAGGGTTTACTTGCAAACGGTTTTTCTCTAGACCCATTTCAAGGGGACCCCCAACAAATGTACCCCAAAATTTTAGGTTTTTGCATAAAAACGTCATTGTCTTTTATTCTAGGAAGTTCAAATTTAGTATAAATTATATCTATGATAGTTCCAATAAAATATCCCAATTTGGGTAGGACCAAAACAATTTTAGGTATATCCCCATAAAAATGTAACCCATTTTTCAAGTTTTTGTATGAAATTCCAATACAATGAGGTATGGTAGTAAGATACAACTTAACTTAAGTTTAATAAAGATTGGGTACAGGGTATCTTGCAGTCGAGCATACTCGACTTCAACGTTGTTTCTTGTTTTTTAAACGCTTTAGCAATAGATTTTTGCGTAGTAGACGCAGACTTAGTGGGAGGCATTCGAAATGTTTTTTTCTGCCAAATTTTCTGTGGCAAAATATTTTAATGTTTCCGACATTCGCTTTGTGCAGCAGCAGCAACACCCACAGCAATAACGCTTGACATTATCATCATTTTCCATCATGAGCAGCCAAAGCAGCAGCAACAGCAGCAGTCAAAAGTGTTGCCAAAACTGACAATTTCATTGTTTATTCTGTTGCATGTGATGCGTGTTGGCTGGCTGAACGCGACAAAAGCAATGCGACTGCCAACTGTGATTTTTATAGGCGCTGCACATTGTGTCGTATGTTTTTTTTTATTTTTTGTTTGGCACATGCAAGCATCTAAAGCCAAAAATTGAATCATTTTGTAAGCATTTTACAAAAGCAGCCATAATAAAAGCAACAACAGCAGCAGCAGGAGTAACTTTGTTTACAGAACTAAAACAGTTTTAAACCAGTTTTCTAGCCGCGTTGCATTTTGTTGCCAAAATATTGCAGCAAACAAAAAAAAAAAAGAGACAACGAAGTGGCTTACATTAATCAATGGCAACGGCAACGCCAACAGCAACAGCAACAGAGTGTAGCCTTGCCCATGAAGCCAACGGCTTTGTTGGCGTTCAACGCTGCAGGATATCGCCACATGCCAAACGCTCAGATACACGCGTTAAATAAAACATGCACAGCTCGTTTGACACGCTTCACTTGGTTCATAAAAGCCAAGATCATCGATCTACATCGGCATCGACATCGACTGCAATGCAATGCAGCAGTTACCATAAGTGTTAACATGGAACAGCGACACCTTGTCGTGATGTGATTTTCAGCATTAAAACTTGTTGTTGTGATTGGAATCATTTGGTTTTGGTTGACAACGTACATCGTTTTACGATTTGTCTAACGAGAAGAGAGAGTGTGTTAATGATTTTAATTAGCAAACTAATAAGTAAATAAGGAGATAAGGCTTTATTAAATTTATTTAAATTTAGCTTCAAGCATGGTCAAGCCACTTTTAGTAAACTAGAACTATAAACCTAAAAGATACAATTTCCTCTGTCAGTTTGTTAAGTGCAAATTATATAACATAGAGTACACCTATGTGCATGGGCATTACTGTCTGTATTTGCAGTAGAAACAGTAACCAAGTTAATCCTTGTACACGTCATATCTGAATTTATGTTTATACGACTTTAGACACTACGCAGCCCATAAATCACAAAGTGAATCATTGCACGCAAAACCAGGCCATATTTTGTTAAAAAAAGTCAATGACAAACGCTGCGGCGTATACATACAGCGGAAGCCTACTAAATTTCCCCAAAAGACTTATTAGGCTTTTAAGCTTGTGCAGACTCACACACACATTGGTTCTTTTTTTTTTATTTTACTCTTCTCTTTCTTCTTTTTTTTTTTTTATTAGTAAACTAACAAAAAGCGTTGATATAAATTATTCTCAGCAATGATTGACATTGATTTAGATACGAATTGAAGTACATAAGTAGTATCATATCTAAATACACATGTGTGTGTGTTTGTGTATGTGTGTCTAAAAATAAATAAACTTTTAGCCGCTTTGATGTGAGGCACAACTTAAAATGTTTCATTTGAAATTGACAAGTTAAAGCGTTCAAGTTAAATGTTTCATGGAAAGATACACAGGCACACACATACACACACACACACACACTTGTAAAAAGTATCTCAACACATTAAAATTTAGTGCATTGCCAAGGTTAAAATAAACAAAAAAGAAGAAAATGAAAATGAAAAGGAAATTACTTATTCAACGCCTTCTTTTCGAAATCGACTGCTGCCGCAGGCAATAAAAATGACAATTCCAGACGCAACAACCCAATAAACTTCTTTATCACTGAGTAACATGATGTTTCGAAATAAAATAGCAAACGTGCCCGGGAAACGCTTCATGTAAATTCTACAATAAAAAAAAAAAAAAAAAAAAAACTATAAAAAAAAAAAAAAGTTCAACAATTGTAAAAGAAATAAAATGTATACAAGAAATATTTGGCTGCAACTGCCATTCGATTTGGCCCAAAAAAAAAAAAAATTAAAAGAGTTTTCTTTTAAAACTTTTCAAAATCAGGCAAACTGATAAGAGTTGAAAGCAATAAAAGTCAAAGTTTTTCACAACATTATCTTAGGTTGCTCATTTTGTTTTTGTTTTTATTACATTTAAATTTGTTTTGTATTTTGAGTAGCAATAAACAACAAAAACAACAACAACAAATGTTGCCAATTGAGTTGTTTGTCATTAATAATTATGAACACTGTGATTTTGTTGTTTATTTGCGGTGCGTACGTACGCCTGTCAATGTTTATTTTATGCAAATCAGGTTACATCCAAATACATACGACAACGTCAAGAAATATTGTGCATTTTACAAAAATATATTTCGATGTGCAACGTCGTTGCGTAGAGTGACCATTTTATTTTGAAAATATTATATAACATTTTCATACTGTAGCGACTTGGTATCGCTTTACATTGAAATTTATTAAAGATACAAACTCCAAAATTTATATATCTTTTTTTTTTTGAAACTTATAGCTTTTTTATCAAAATAAATGGTCACCTTTTTTTAAATTTTTTTTGTCAAGTGCACAATATCTATTTTTTTTTTTTTTACATATGTATAAGCATTTCTCTGACATAAATTATTCGCTTTGGCATTTGTGCTGCTATTTTTCTGCGAATTATTTGTTTGGTCGCACATGTGGCACACGTCCAAATTGTGCACTAAACCGGCGACAAAATCTCAGGCAAAACACCTTCATAGCACATGCCACACTTGCATGGTGTAGCGTAATAACGCATAACTTATAGCCTCACTTTCCCAAATGAAATTAAACAAATTTTTCAGTTTGTAATACATAATTTTTATACCTGTCACACATGGTGTGGAGTGAAGGGTAATATCGGTTTGTCAGAGTGTTTGTAACGCATTAAAGGAGAACCCTCTTAATAATACACTTAGTATATTCTTAAACAGCTTGACGATACGAATCAATTTGGCCCTCTATCCGTCTGTCCGTCTGTAGTTAAACGTTTCATTCGCGCAGTTTTAGAGATATGGAACTGAAATTCGACCTATTAATAGTTCAACGTGCCAAACCCATGTTTAGGCATAGCCTCCATACAAAAGCTCTTCACATTTTTGAGTTTTTTTATTTAAAAAATGCTCTATTATGAAGCGATTTATTTCATAATAGGTAAAAAAAAACTTCTTATGTCAACCCATTTTCAGAAAGGAATCCATGCTTAAGCTGGGAACACCATATATAGTATAGTTCTCATACAAACCCCATAGTATAGGTAAATGTCATGTGACGAGCATTGATGCATCGGTTCCACCGAATTTAAAGTTTTTTCCGTTATTTGCCTCTTCAGTTTTTTTGCACTTTTATGCTCGTTCACATTTTATAGACACTTCGCATTTAATGTAAGCAGCAGCATATTATTTTGTTGCTGCGTTTGTATTAGTTTTTCCGATTTCTAGGAAAAATGTGACAGACAAAAAGCTTTTAGGTGTAGTCTTAGTAGAAAATATTATAGGAACCGACAGACAGGCGAACTTTTTAACAAAATAAAACTACTTTTTATTTTTGTAAAATAAATCACATACGCGGTATATAGTACCAAAGCTTCGGTACTAAAAAAAAAAAAAAGTTTTCTTATTTTTTAAAACAATATTTTATCTTTGCCACTGTTGCGACTGTTTTTGTTGGCAACGAAATGCAAATGCAACTGCGGCAACTAGTCGCGTTGCCACACTCTATTTGGGGGCGGTTTTTTATTTTTTTTTTCTTTTTTTCTTTGCATTTTCTATGCAAATGAAATTCACTTTTTAATGCAATTCTACATGAAAATCCCATTAGAATGCTCCATTGTGCAAATCAAGATGCAACATATTACATTATACTCGCAGTAGATACTTTCAATTTTAAATTTAGCGTATCTATACGATGCGGTGCAGTTTATTCATTTAATTTACATTTATAGACGCCATAACTCAATTAAAAGTGAAAATAGCAAGAAAATATAAGTGTTGCATCTCTCGGATCAAAGAAATTCAAATTCAAATTGCCGCATTGCTTGAAATCAATTTTTAATGTTTACTTATCGGAAAAAAATAATTTATGCTATTTATAAAATTCAATTTTACAGTAAAAATATCGGAAAAAAAAATTGTTTTATATGACAAAAATATGGCAAAAATCCAAAAAAAAAAAAAATGTTTGAAAAGTAACAAATAACTGAAAAGTTTCTAGTGCGTCATAATAGAATAAAAAAAAAAAAAATTAAAGAATTTCTTTCAAAGTGTCCTAAAGTCACAAAGCTGACAGATTAACGCTGACGCTTTTGTATAACAAAATAACTTTAATTAATTGAAAAACATCATTAAGAATTGATTAATGGCATCAAATATTGTAATCTAAAACAAGCATCTACTATTCTACTAGCTCTATCTCTCTTTCTCTAATTATACTTATATAATGCGTAATTACATAGTAAACAAAAAGCCTTGTCAATAGCATAATATACTAGTATAATGCCTGCTATTTAATAATAGTGTCGATATCAAGTATAGACTACGTCAAGAAAACAAAAAAGAAGAAAATATTCTGAAAACAAAAACCAAAACAAAAGAGAATTAAAAAATTTAAGAAAGCGTCTTAAATCATTTTGAAAATATTTAAAAGCCAAAAGTAAAATGGTAAAAACAACAAAATTAAAGCTGAAATCAGATCAGACTACGTTGCACTCGAAATACATATGTAATCCTCAAAGGACATTTTCGACATTCAGTTGACTGTTAACATTCCAAGGAAAAACTAGATAAAAACATACACTCACACATACGGACAAGCATACTAAAAAGAGCAACAGGAAATAAGAGTTGCATTGTGCACTCTTTGTGCTGTTTTCAAATATAACAACAGAAATGAGATACATAAAGTGAGACAAATGGCAAAAAGATTCAACGTAATTTAAGACTTAAATTTAAAACAAAAAGCAAAATAAAATTAAATAAATTAAAGTTACAAATTGAAGCATAAAGAATGACAGATAGACGACAAACAGACAGACAGACAGTTAGATCGACATGCGAACAGACAATTGAGAAGTTAGACAAATAATATGAAATGCGAGCTAATGAGGTCAAATACAAAACGTATTGGTCAATTTGTTTAAATAAAGCAACAAAAGTATCTACAAAAAGTATCTACAAAAAGTATCTACAAAAAGTATCTGTAGCAGCGTAAGAAAAATCAACAAATAAGCAAGTAAATACTTTAATACATATGAAGGCAAACTAAAGCAAAGGACATACGTATAAGTTCGACAATCAAAATAGCTAAAACAGCATATTTGTTTGAATATTGCGTATACGCCCCGCAGCCACTTAACAAATGACGCTTTTCTCGTAATACTTGAACGTATCGACGCGTTCTTTACGTTGTTTAAATTATTTTTAGCTTCAATTTATTTCTTTGTTTGTACGTCAGCGTTTGAAATGCAGACAAATTATTTCGTTTGCTTAACAATATTCGACTTTTTTTTTTTATTTTTTCTATTTTAGCATTTAAATAAAAATTTTTATAGAACAAAAAAGACATAAATAATTATTTGTCTATAATCATTCTTATACAAAAAGAAAGAAAGAAAGAAATCAAAGCTTTGTCATCGATATTCCATTGAGTATAATCATATAACAATATTTACTATACTTGCTTCATTTATAGCTAACATGTGTTTACTTGACTTTTTACTTCGCTGTCTGTCCGTCTTCCTCGTCTTTATGTGTTTTCTCATGTTGTCTACTCAGTCATTGACATTATGTGTACTAAACACCATGGTTTATTTGACTTTCAGCTAACGTGTCTGCTAGTTTGTATGGCACACAATAATTATCCTATATTCACATGCAATGGCACGCAATGTACTCGTACTCGTACTCGTATAGTGAATGTCATTTTTAACTTTATCCTGCGCTTGGCTGAATCACGACTATGTCTGAACATTCTAATTGGAATTCTTTTGCTTGGTTAAACTTATTTGGCTTCAATTGTATTGTTGTACTTTATATGTATGAAGCAAATACTCATTGTACAACGAGTACATACATATAGAAATGTGAAAAAAGTTTCATATAAAAGCAATTTTAGTTTAAAAGTTTAGAAATTCGCTGAGCTACTATACAAGAACGGCAACAATTCTTCGTTAAAAGTTTTAGTATGCAATTACCATGTTAGTTGTTTGCCACAAGAAAATGAAAAGTATAATTTTCATCAATTTAAGTCGCACATTAAGTCATTTGTTATTATTTCGAAACTTTATAGCAGTGAAATTTTCAAATTATATTAAATGCTGCATTTAGTAGAATAAAAACAATTTAAATGCTTAAATAGCATTTTATTGTGTAAAAATAATTCTTTGCAAAAACATTCTTTTGATTAATTAATTGCCAAGTTTGAGAAGAGTTTAATTTTAAAAAGCTTGATTGCTCTATTTGTTATTTATACAAGTAGTCTTCGAGATCAGTAGGAGGGGGAAAGGTACAGACGGACATGAACAGAAATGTGTAGTTACATTAATTATTTTGTTATAGATTTTATGTGCAATTCATTCAATTGTATTGAGTTATACACTAGTATACACATTGTGCACAAAGTAGATGTTGTGTAGCTCTTTCAAAATTTATAAAAAAAAAATACTTTAAGAAGTTAAAATTCATTCATTACAATATTTTTTATTGTTATAAAGTTAAGAAAAAAAAAATGGACGGACAAGTAGAGCCTCTGGTAATGGCTTCTAAAGCAAAGCAATAAAATTAAAACTCTTAATTGACGCCAGAAGTTCATTTTTTTTTGCGAATGTTTTTTCTCTTTTTCTTTTTTTTATTAATGTCAAAGCTTTTCATTACACGGCTTACTTTGTTTTTCTTACTTATTTTTTGCTTTTCTTTGCTTTTTTCATTTTTTTTTATTTATTCCTCATTACACAATTTTTCTAATCCTGCTACTTAAGGCTTGAAGGCACAATATTATGTGTTTCTTTTCGTGAAAATTTTCTTGCTAATTAAACAGCAAAGAACGCTCTAAGAAGAAAACGCTTCGAGTGAAGAGCTTACCGTTGTAAACTATGAACAAAATAAAAATTCATTTCTAACGCCTAACGCAGGTATTAAGCGCATCTTAAATGTGACGCATTTAGCTGAGACAAAATAAATCCACAAAAAATAAAATAAATAAAAAAAGGTGCGTCTTACCTTTTCGTAATGACTTTTTTTTTTTTTTTTTTTTTGCTCTGCAGCTGTGAATTTAACGCGCTTTGAGAATTAAGTAATTCAACCTAAAAGCAAATACAAATTCTTGCATAAAATGGAATAAATGCAAAAGTTTTTTGATAAATTCGCTGCACAAAAAGATTGCTTTATAAAGCATTGACCCGCCACTTCATTAGGTAAAAGTTTTTGAATTCAATGTTAAACTTTTTAAAGTTTCTTCTTTACTTAACTCGTCTTTAGATACTTTTGTATTTTGCTGCCAGACGACAACAATAAATTTGAATTGCATTCATTTAAAATTTAATAAAAGTTCTTTTCAAGCGTTTTAAAGTGTAAAGAATTTATCTGCATAGTTATACATCCGCTGCAATCGTTGCAATGTAGCGCGCTGGCGCACGTAGCTATAACATAAGTTCAAGTATCTTTTTATCAGCACATTTGAAAAATTGTTACGTTATCTATCAATTTGATTTATATTGACGCTGCTGTACATGCAGCTTAGCTAATATTCTTCAACAACTTTGCTTTCCATTTGCTCACGCACAAAATGTATTTATTTTTTTGCTTTTATTTATATTTATACATGCAAAACTTATTTGTATCTCATTGCATCTTATCGATGTTAATGTTGATGTTTTTGCTTGTTGCTTTTTCGGAGTAGCTTTTTTTAAGTGATGCAACTTTAAAAATGTATCTCGTTTTCTTCGAAATACATTATGCATGCACATACATACATACTCGTATCTACGCTTATCAACTGTAGCAATAGATGCACTCAATCGAAAGTCTATTTATGCAACATTCGACTTCCTTTATTGTGGCATCATCGTTTGCACTTTTCGAGTTGTATTTGAATTGCTTTTTTTTGCTTTCGTTGTGTATGTTGACTTCTTTATTCTGTATCTTTTATTTCATGCATTCACTCTATTGGCTTTTAACAATTTGTCACACTGTGCAATGATGTTAGCTTAACTTAATGAAAATAAATTCAGCGCTTTATTAAGTTTGTAAACCCAAATGGCCATTGTGCGTGCATTTGTAAAATTTGTATCTTAATAGACTAGTACGCGTATCTTTTGCATTAAGTGATGTTTACTGTCTAGCATTTGTTTACTTTTTAATGTTAATACAAACATATACAGTGTGTTGCAGCAGTAGCTGTCCTTATACTCAATTTTAAACATAATAGTTACATTTATTTTATTCAATTCATTATCGAAATTTGCAGTGCATACAATATTTCACATAACCGCAAAATCACAAACAGTTAGCTTAATTGGGTCGCTATCGAAAAATATAAATAAACAATTTTTGATAAAAAAAAATTTTCGCAGAAAACAAAATAAATAAATAAATAAACATGCCACAAATTAAAATAAAAATAAAAAGAAAAACAAAAACGATTTCGTAAGCAACAAAGTCACAGCAAGCGCATAAAAGGGCAAATAAGCTAAAATCTGATAAGAAAATTTCAAAGCACAAGACAGAGCAAAAGTCATATCGAAAGGCTACCGCCTCAGCTTGACATACAATTGTGTAGCAACACACACACAGACAGACAGACAGATACAAAGTGTACAATTGTAGCGTATAATAATGAAGATTCGATTGTATCTTTTCGATACATATTCCTAAGAAATTCAATTGTATTTTTTTTTTTTTATTTGTTTACGATAAATTGCCGCTGCGAATATAAAGTTCATATTAAGCAAAATCGTAAGTGAGTTTGCCAAGTTTTTGCAAACATTTATGCATATATTTTTTGTTTTGTTTTTACTTCCGAACACAAAACGCGTTTAATTAGACATGAAAGCAAAAATGTTGCAAGTTTACTAAATATTACAATTGAATTAATTAACTAAATGAATGCGCTTGTTTATTAACTAAATACTGTATTGACACCAAAACGAAGATAGTTGTCACTGTTTGCAAAAGTATCTTTAAGATACTCATTAAGTCAGTTACACGAATATTTACAACTGTCTATATACGTTGCGTATGTATCTGTAACAAAAGTGACAAAAGAAAATCACAAAATGAGAGTCAAGACAAACTTAATATTGAATCTTTTAAGTTTGTCATGACTAGAAAATATGTACTGCAAAGATACATATTATTCGAGATACTTAGATACATTTACTTAACTCAAATTTAGCGTAAATGGTGCAAAGCATGAAAGAGTTAAGTAGTTAATAGTTGAATATTTATATTAATGTTGTTCTTAAGAACTTAAGTAAAAGCTTAATAAGATTAAAAATGCTTTGCATCTGGTTAGATTGAATGCACAAAATTTAATCATTGAAAATTTCTCATTACAAAATTAATTAATTTACAAATATTAACGTTGAGAATACGTGAAATCATTCAGCACCACAACAACCACATTAGCACATACCCAATTTTCTACGTAAGCGACGCATATCAATTTCCAAACAATTCAAATATTCTGGCAATTCATTACGTTTCTTTTGCTTTTCGGTCGCAAGTAACTCTTGTAATAATTTCAAACCCTGTTGACATTCTGTTGCTTCCAATAAAGCAGTCTCATTGCAGAAGTCATTATTGAATAAAATCGTATCGACTTTATGTTGCGGCGCACACGGTTTCGGTTCGACAATATTGTTTTCTTTACGTTTCATTGCTCTGTAATAATCCATAAGTTCACGTTTTTCACGTTCTGCAATCATCTGTTGCATCCAGGGTGGCATTTCACCGATTTCATTGCATTTCATGGACTCACATATTGGACAGGGACAATCGGGTTTTTTCACCGTTATTGAGACTCTTTTGTAACCAGATTTACGTTTCTTTTTTGGTGGTAGTGAAACAACTTCTTCTTGTTCTTCTTCGCCGAATAGATCCCAAAGTTTTTTTCGTATATGCGATTTATCGGTTGCTTCTTCCTCGCCGCTCTCGTATTGCCCTTCGGTTGTATCAATGACTGAACGACTTTTGCGTACTTTAAGTAGCGATGCAGAACGTCCGGGTTTTATATTACTCTTATATTCCTCATCTTCAGCAGCAGGCTCTTTCGTTGTTTTAGGTTTGTCTATTTTTTTGTCATCCGTTGGCTCCTCTGCTTCGGGTTCTTTTAAGGATTTTTCTGGCTTTTCGCGTTTCAATTCCCGCGGTGGGGACATTGGTTCCTTTTCTTCTTCTTTTTCGTGTTTGGTTTTTGTGTTTTTTTCAATTTTTTCTTTGGTTTTACGACGGTCTTGGAGGCTTTTTCGCTTATCTTTATCTTTTTTTAGAGAGTCACGTATTTTTTTACGTTTACCTCCCTTGTCTTTTCTTTTTCTCAGCATCATCATCATCATCACCGTCGCCATCACTTTTTCCTTTTCCTTTTTTTTTATCTTTATCCTTATCCTTATCTTTATCCATATCTTTATCTTTTTCTTTTTCCTTATCTTTGTCCTTATCTTTATCTTTATCCTTTAGCTTGTCTTTATCTTTTCCTACATCCTTGTGAGAATCTGCATCATCTTCACCATCTGCGCCCTTACCTCCGCCGGGAGTCTTGCCGCCATGCGTTCCATCGCTAGCACCGGGTGGTCCTCCGAATTCATCCGGTACATCTACACCCATTTTTTGACAACATCTACAATACAGGTCTAGTAGCGATGGTTTATTTGGTACAAGTTCGAAGTAACCTACCAGTTTCTTATACAGCTCATCGTAATCGCTAACGGGTACCACCTCATACGGATCAAGTTGCTCACGATAATTGGGCTGTGTACGCAATTGATCTCTCAGCTTTTGTCCATTCAGCAGACGCATGTGCATTGCACAAGGATTTGTGCTAAAGTCAGTCGGTATGGGCGGACAGCACATCGGCACACTACGCACACGTTTCAAGTTCGCCTTACGCTGTAGTTTCTTCGATTTAAAACCGGTTTTATTCTTAACACGAAATGGCTTACTCAAGAAGCCCAGACCAGGTGCTGGACTTATTATATTCGGTCCATCGCGTTCTTGACAATAGTAACGACTCAGCAGCGTATTCGGATTGTAAACATGATACAAACCCGGCATTTTACTCAACTCCTCGTGTAGTGCAGCACGATTTAGTATCAAATTGGCATTGCCATGTCTTGCATGTTCGGCACAAAGTATTTTCATAGGTAAACCATTTTTCTTGGGCACATTCTGTGACTTAGCGGATGCCTGTGCCGTCGCTGCAGTACATTCTTGTATCTTCTTCAAAGACGCCTGTATTGCTTGATTATATTTTGCATTATAATAGGTGCCCGGTACATTCAGTGGATAGTTCTTTTCATTTTGCCCCAACTCATCGCTGGCGTTCACTTTGCTATCAATGCCAGCTGGCGACTTCTGGCATAGCGCATGGTATGCGTACATTAACTTTCATCGGATTAAACGGTTTATACATGTATTCCTTGACAAATTTATTATTTTGATATGGCTTCATATCGAAGCCTTGATGCGTTTGTGGCAATATATTATCGACATTCTGTGGATGTGGCGGATATGTGCGTGAGTGTGGCGTTGTATAAAAAATTCACTTGCTTATGCTGCTGACGATTGGACGTCATATTTTATTTTTTTATAAAAAGTTTTTTTTTTTTTAAATTTTTTTTTTTTTCCGTTTTGATTATTTAAAAAAAATTTTGAAGCGAACCGAAAAGAACTGAAAATATTAAAGAAATGAAAATTTTTCGAAATTAAAAAACTTTTTCCTTTTTTTTTTTTTCTTTTTGTGCCTGCTTTGATTTAGGTTATTTTTCAGATTCAGAAAACAGAATTTCATTTATGCAAAAAAAATAATCTAAATAAACTAAAATTTAATAATAATAAAAAAAAAACGTTGACATGTTCAAATAGCCAAACAATATCTGCGAATGCGAATGTCTTTATACAAAATTGAGCAATTCTTCATATAAAAGAATAATATAACTATGCATCAATGAATGCTCTCATACAAAATACAAAAGCTTTAAGTCTATTGAATATTGTGGCTATTGTTCCTTGACAATAATGGAAACACTCTGACATATTCGTATATGTATACACATACATATGTATGAACACTTACAATAACAACAACAATAATGTCGAGAACGAAAACAACAAGTAACTATATTGAAACTACATAAATACACATAGATAACTGCAGAATATACAGTCATGCGCTCGTAAACGCAAACGCAATATGCTTGCGATTTCATTTCATAATTCGCAAATCGAAAATCGCGAAAAAAATTTACGATTTCAAATCGGCAGCGTTTGAGTAAGTGAAATGAAAAGTAAATGCATAATATTACACACAAAAAGGATACTATTGATTTTTAATTTTATTCTGTAATGTTTAAATGATTTTATCTTTGTACGAATTCACTTAAATCGCAAATGGCAAAATTAAGTGATTACGAGAACAAGGCAGATAATTTATTTAGTTCAAATTTTGATGTGAAAACTTAAACTAAATTAACACTGCGCAAAATTTTGGTTAAATATTTTACAGCCTTAGGAACAAAATTCACACATAATCAAGTCAAGCATTCAACAACACATTTAAACACACACTCCATTCTCATTTCTAAAGTAATAAATGACAGCTTACCTCAAAAAAAAAAAAAGACAAAAAACCCTCCTGACAATGCTCAAGTGAAGTCAAGTGTAAAGAAATTCTACGCAAAACTCATTGAAACGTGCAGAAAATTTTTGATTTTAATGAAAAGTGAAAAAAAAATGCTCGTTGATTACTTTGGGGTTTTCAAGTGTAGACGTGTTTAACAGCTGCTTTAGTAACTCGAAAATTGGCAAAGAAAATGTGCAAGGAGTAAGCGGTGCTATTAAATGTAATTATTGATATGTAAAAAATTGGCTTAGACTACATTTTCAATCAATGTCAGCCGAAATTCAAAAAAAAAGATAAAAATTAAATGACAAAAAAAAGAAAAAAAAATAAATAAAACTTAAATACAAAAATAATGAATTTAAATTAAAGCCTAAAAGTATGCTAATAAATTTTCGTTGTAAATTAACTACAAACTCTTATTTTGTTGCGCAAAAATTCATGACAAACGTAGCACTTTTCAAAATTAATTAACACAATATTTCGCATTTTATTGTTTCAATCTTGCCAAAGAAAAACGCTATTAAAAGCAATTTAACCCATTTTACGAATTGCGATACTATTACGAAAAAAAGCTGTGGTTGTATAGGTAGCTTTACACAATTTTTTTCGCTGTCTCGCTTTCTCTCTTATCTCTTTCTCTTCTTTTGTGCGTCCACCTGATTGCGCATAAAATGCTTTTTACACATTTATAGCATTTCGCTTGATTAAACAAAAGTCTTTACGCGAATTCCGTAGGCGCAACAGAATAGAAAATAAAAATTAAAAAACATTGCTCGCTGTGAAAAAAAACATGAGCAAGGATTAAGTCAAAAAAAGCTGCTGCTGCTTTATAAGCTTCTGTGTAGCTGTTATGCCAAATAAACCAAAATCCATAAAAAAAATTAAAATTATTTACAATAATTTGTGTGTTTTAGCGCTTCAATCTAATTAAAAGTTGTTATATAGTACAAAATCATTCAAAAGGGGTTTCTCTTTAGCACCGGGCACCAGATTCTTTGTTGCGGCATATTGAAATATATTACAAAAAGGTAGCATGTTTTTAAGGCACTAAAAAATAAACACTTTAAAATTTATAGTGGAACTTAAAATAAAAATATGTTTAAATTTTATATAAAACTGTTAGGGTTACTGTTCGGTTTCAAACCCTTCATGTGTCCTAAATATAAACAATATTCTTGTGATAAATGATCACTCACACATTTCTTTTTTTTTAATACAAAATCACATTTCTGTTAGCATTTATAAGAGAGACAGATAGTACGGACAGACAGAGAGACTGACAGACAGACGGACAGACAAAATAGAGACTGACAGCTGAACACAGCTACAAATCGACTCAGCTTATGTTTTTTTTTTAAATAAAACGTGTGAAACAAAAAACGCGATTAGAGCTTTACACATTTTATGTATAAAGTCGGCCACAACTATTTTTCTATTATTTTTTTCATTTTATACGTTTTCCATTTTGTTTTTTTTTTTTTTTGTAAAAAAAAGTTTGCAGCAAATGTTAGGCTTACAAAAATTTGTTTGAGTTTTTTTTTTTTTTTTTTTTTTGCGTTGCGTTTTTTTATAGAACATTGTCTGCGAAAACTGTCACACGTTTAGCTTTGTGTGTGGTTACATTTATTTATTTATATACAGCTCAGCTACTGTGCGCTGTAACGCTTGACAAATGATTTAAAGAGCTTATTTTGAAAGGTTTTAACTGAGCTATTTGCATTCTTTTAAGATTTTCTTAGCTTAAAGTATTTAAAAGTATTTATATTTTTGCCTAAGTATTAAATAGACTCCTAAGAGTATGCTACGATTTTTAAAATATCTTCTTATTTTAATAAATAGTTTACTACAGTCTACTTTCAGGCGCTGATTTAATTTTAGTTTAATTTTGTATGCAGACTATGCTGCTCGAAATATAACAAAATAAAACACTGCAGTTGAGTAGTTTCGACTACAATATACGCTATACACAATTGTGTTGTACAAGACTAACATCTACAATAAACTATTTCCAAGTATTTGATATACACTTCAATTAACTTCATTATTTGATGTTCATAAAAAAATATTTGCTTATAACTTGTTTTGTAGCACATTTAAGGATATTAAAAAACTTTTACAGCATATCTGCTCACTGTGCATGAATGGGTTTTAGCCTTACAGCTTTTGTTAAGACAAAACAAGTGTAAAGTTAAATACAGAAAAGTTTTTTTTTTTTTTTTTTTTTATTTCTATTCAAAATAAATTTAGAAACAAGACTGCTTGTGGGTTGCTCTATGTAAATGTTTGTAAAACGATGCTTATTTTTACAACAAATGCAAATAAAATGTTGCAAGCATAACAAAACGCAAGAAAAAAAAAACGAGAGTAAGAAAAGCAAAGAAATGAAAAAAGAGTAGAATAACTTAAAGCTTACAAATACTTGTCACAAGAAACACGTATTTAATTTGCTACAAAGCGTTTTGTCAAAGAAACTAGTACACTGTGGCGTATCCGTAATGCCGCTGGCAATAATAAAGGTGAACACGCAAGACATGCAATAAAAAAGTATAAAGCAAAACTGAAAGACATACAGACAGACAGACAGACAGAAAGAATATTTCAAACCATGAATGCGGCTGCTGCTTTTAAAGTGAAACCAGACAATTTCCAAAGATCACGTATGCAAGTTCATTTATTTTCTTTTTGACCGGAAAGCATACAAAAAAAGAAAAATTGCAAAAAAAAAAAAAAAAAAAAAAAAAATGCAAACGAAAATGGCGCAAGTCAAAAGGAAGTTGCATACATTAAAAATGTTTCGATAAAAAAAATACAAAAAAAATGTGAGAGAACTTTTTTTTTTTACTGACAAACACAACACAACCGCTTTGTGTGAAAACATTTCCGGTACAACGTAAACCAAGCCATTATATCCTTGCACTGTCACGATTCGTGGTCGATATTTGTATTTATTTTTTTTTTTTTTTTTTTTTTGTATATTTTTTTATTTTATGCAACGTTATCGAAGAACATAAGAGATATAACTGTCAATATTATTAAATTCTCCTGAGCACTTAATTGCGAACGGAGAAATTTATGTTTAACCAAGCAAACCACAACGTTATGTGTAATAATTTTCATGAAAACAGCTGTAAAAGCTGCAGGCGAACATAAAATAAACGTCGCAGAAGAAGAAAAAAAAAACGTTTACACTTAAGAAAAACAGCAAATATCGAAAACATGTTGCCTTGTATTAATTATACTTCATTGCTTCATACAGTGGCAAGGACTCCCATATGCATTGCTCATACGCAATGTGTCGCGTTTGTTGTTTGTTGTTGTTGCAAGCTTTTGCTGTTGGCATATTAATGTATAAAGTGCATACATATACTCACACACACACGCACACGCACACATAAACACGTACCACTAATAGTCAATATATCTAAGCAAACAGTTCGCTGTCGTCTGTCTAGTTTGAGTGCTTGTAATGCAATTTCCATAAATAAATTTTCACACAAACGCGTTAAAACTTCTTAAGTAAAATTCATCGTTAAGCTTAATGAAGTTTTTTTTTTCACTATTTTACGTGCAACGCATACATACATAACACCATATGTAATATAGCAAAGCTATAAAATATAAACAGCAAATGGAAACATAAAAAAAAAAAAAACTTAAGAAACTTAATTTGTTTTATTTTATTTCTTTTGAGCTAACTTAAACATCAATAAATAGCAATAATGTTTCTACTTCGATATAAGTGTACCTTAGGTTGCTGCGAAAAAAATGTTTTTGCGCTCATTGTTCTATATCGAAAATAAAAAGACCCGTATTTTTATACCCGCCCCACACCAGCTCGATGAGACGAATCGATTTAGTCATGTCCGTCTGTCTGTCTGTCCGTCTGTCTGTCTGTTGCGATGCGTTTTACTCGGAAAGTTTTGAAGATATTGACCTAAAATTTGAAATTTAAGCTTTTTGTTCTCCTAGTTAGTTTGTATGTCAAAACCAAGGTGTCACGCCCATTTTAAGATATGGCCCCCATACAAACATACCACTTTTTTCGAATTTTTATATAAAAATACGTATTATTTTTTAAAATATTCACTCCAAATAGGGTAAGGACACTTCTTATCTCATCCAATCTCAAATCAAAGGCGCCACGCCCATTTTTAGGTATAGCCTCCATACAAAACTTCCGCCCATTTTATAGTTTTGTATGAAAATATTTATTATTTCTGAATGAACTCAATTAAATTTGCTAAAATCAATTCCAATGACCACCTTAGTGAATACTATCGATATGGTAAGGATCGGGCTAATATAACATAAAGCCACCATACAAATTCGACCAAATTCATTGTGATACATATAAACTATTAAAAGTGTTGTGTAACGTGTATTTCAGCTTCGGTTCCAACGAAGTTAAGCTTTTTCCTTGTTTCTTTTTTAAATCGGATAGAATTAAATGGAGCAGCAAAGCCCCTGAAGTTTCCCATGTATTTTCCATAGGAAAAGTTCACTTTTCGTAAAAAAAAAAAAAAACTATTTTCCATGCATTTTGGGGCACCCTAATGTACCTAATGTATCATTCATTTTATGTAGACACTTTGATTTCATTACTAATTTGCTGCATTTGCCACTTATGTACAACAAGCGTATTCAGCTATAAAACATTTTTATTATCGCCAAAAAAAAAAAAAAAAAAAGATGTGTTTATGTGTGTGCGTGTAGCAAACGCAGCAATGCTCGTAAATTTGCTGCATAAAAATGTTGCTTAAAATATCAAGATACACGCATAATACTAAGTAGCTGTCAAAAATGATGATATCCTCCAAAATGACATTAAATAAATTTGATAAGCGAATTTATAGCTGCCAAGCTGTGCGTTCTAAGAAATGCTTAAACATTAACTGATGTCATAATTTGTATACAATTTACGAAAATTAATAGACTCAGAAAACTTAGTGGAATGTTTAGTTCGGCTGTTCAACGCAAAGCATCTGTAAAATGATTGCATTCTGAAATAAGTTTGGAAAGCTGAACACAATAAAATTTTAAATTAATTTTACAGATTTTTTTTTTTAAATTAGCATCCGAGAACTGCAATACTTACACTTTCCTTGAGTCAGCCCAGATGCAAAAATTCTTACTCAATTCCAGTAATTGAGCGAAATACAGCGTCGAATAAAAAGTTGAGTTTGCTCAATTGTTTTTTTTTTTTTTTTTTTTTTTTGACTCAACACGATCATTGTTGAGCCGAACGAGCAGAAATAAATTCAGCGAACAAAAAAATGTAACAAAGTTGAGTGATTTTAACTCAAGTGTAAAAACATATGCGAGCATCAGCTTGAACGCTTGAGCCGAATGGATTGTTTATTCGGCTATTGTTCGTGTATGAACGTTTTTGCGCTCAACGGAAGCCAGCTTATTAAAATATATTAAATAAAAATTAAAGCGAATGACAGTTTATGATATTTGAATTACAATTTTTCTGATGATATCCAATAATGCCAATTATTAAAACGACGACAATTTTGCCTTAAAGTTTCATGTGCAGCTAGCTGTCTGCTACATGCAACGTACAAGTACTCTCGAATCGAATACATATCTTAGTTTACTTATAAATATTTATAATATTTTTTTATACTTCTTTTTACCCCTTATTTTTCCTTTTTTTGCATTTCTTTTATGCATAAGCGTATGCACATTGTATGAATATGTTTTCTTTTCATATCATCGAATCGTTTATCGGTTGCCAGTTGCAGTTGCAACAACAACAAAAATTGTTGTTAAGTTGTTTTTTTTTTTATATTTATTTATTTATTTTCATTGACATGCATAAGACTTGCAAGTACAAAAATACTTACATGCATTTTATCTGATTGTCTGCTATAATATTAAACAGTTAAGTGCTTAAGTGGCTCGATATATATACAAAAACAGACAACAGACAAACATATACGAGGTTGGGTTAAAAGGCAAGCGGCTTTAGCATGATTGACAGCAAAAAATATTAAGTTTTTTCCACTAACAACAAAAACAAAAGACTTCAAGTATTATAACTAAACAACCCGCCCTCATTAAAGCAATAATGCGACAGATGTGCTTAAGTGCATAAATGCAAACGAGAATATCTTAGTTTAGTTTGTATTACATTTGTAAATGTATGAATGCGTTGATAAAATAGAGCTACTGACATAAGATATACAACAAATATTTTACATAGTTTTGAACAAATAGTTTGCAAATATTTCCATATTTTATTTGTTTCATATTTTACTTATTTAATTTAACACTTGTTATCTTTTTTTATGCGTTAATTTAAAAAAAATTTTATTTATAAAGCATATCAGAGCATACATATGCATTTTTTTTTGAATTAAAAATATCTTTGTTTTGTAAATGATATCTACAATTATTTTGAATTATGCATCATTACATTTTCATTAGTATTATAACCACAGATACAGATACAGATACAAAGATACAGATACATCGTACATGATACGTGACCACATTTATAGCATCATTGTATTTACACTCATCTGCAAACATATAAATGTGAATATTTTATACAAATGTCTCTTAGCAAAATATTAATGCCAACTGTCATATGATAATCTGAATTTCATAAATCTCACACACACATACGCACACCTAACCGCACACACATACACACACTTTATTTATGTAAGTCACAAAATTATAAATGACATTGTTTACAATAATATTCTGCAAAATGAAGCTCTTCAATTCACTGCAAATTTTAATAAACTTAAATTTGCGCATATTTTGCTTAACACAAAAAGGATATTTGCAAATTTAGCTGCATGCAATGTTATCCTTTCTTAATTACGTTGTTTGTTGCATGTATCTAAAATTTATACTAAACTCCATTCTATTTTAGTATCAGTTTTTTGGAAAGCTTGAAAGCATCGAAGGAGACGTCGTAGACCCCATAAAGTATGAATATTCTGGATCAGCTCTATGAGACGAATCGATTAAGCCATGTCCGTCTGTCTGTGCAATGCGTTTTTCTTGGAAAGTTTTAAAGATATTGACCTGGAATTTTAAACTTAAGCTTTTTTGTGCTTCTAGGCAGATTGTATGTCAGAACCAAGTTGCCACGCCTATTTTTAGATATAGCCCCCATACAAACTTACCAGTTTTTTCGAGTTTTTTATATGAAAATATATTTTTTTTATGAATGTATTAACCACCAATTTGGCTAAAAACACTTCTTATGGTATCAAATATCAGAAGAAAGATGCCACGCCCATTTTTCAGATTTTGTATGAAAATAGTTCTTATTTATGGATATATTCACTCCAAACTGGGTAAAATCACATCTTCAAGAATCGGCCACTATAACATATAACCCATACAAACTCACCTTCCACTTTTTTTATTTTATTTTTTTTTTTTTTTTCAAGAAAATGATTGAAGTTTAGTATGGCGGGTATTTGAGCTTCGGTGCTATCGAAGTTAACGTTTTTGCTTGTTTTCTTTTTTTCTCAAATTAATTAAGTTGCTACTCGAAATATTTTAAAAAGATAAAAATTTGAGATTTTAAAGCAATTCAAATCGTTAAAGCGTTTGAGCCTGTTGTGCGAAAAATGCAAGCGTAAACCAATTAAATTGGATTTAAATCTAACAAAAACAAATATGTTCGAATTTATTCGCTTGTAAAATTTCAGTGGAGCAACTAAATGTTTGTTTTTTTCGAAATACAAACAAATCGGTTCAAATGTACAAAATAAATTGCATAAAGTTTTAATACAAATAAAACCCTCAACCGTATCGAATTTGGATTTATAAAAAAAAATGTTTAGTGTTTGACTGAACACTTTAAGCAACGCTTAAGCAATGGAAACTTTGGCACTTCAAATACAAACCAATTTAGAAAGTAAAACATTTATCGATGAAGTATTTAAGCGATTCAAAAAGGCACAATAAAAGTTTTTTAATTAAAACAAAATATTTTTAAAGTTCGCTAAATCTGAGCGTAACAAAAGGCGGCCAATAGACGATCAAACTTATTTTGAAATGAATTAGTTAAATGCAATTTCAGTTAAGCTACAATTATTTCTGGTGTAAAGTTGTACTTTTATAAAGATTCAACCCTAACAATCGAACTGAATGAACTAACAAATATGAACAACACAAAAAAATAAATAAATAAAAGTAAAGAAAATAAATATTCGTTTTCTCTATTTTAGGTTTTACACAATCATTGAACTGAAAAGTAAACACAAAGTTCCACCGCTGAGCAATTGTTGTGAAAAATAACCAAAATAACAAATGCAACTAAACTAACGAGCAAAACTTAAAAAAAAAAATAAAATTGCTTATGAACCTCGCAAAAACTTGTACAACAGCAAATACCAAAAAAAAAAAATAAAAATAAAATAAAAATATTTTCAAAGCATCACAATGAGTACAAATAATGCTAGTGAGCTAACAACAACAACAACAAATAGCGAAAATGTAGGCGCAACCACTTCATTTCCCACTGTCGAGGATACGCTACGTGCCGCATGTGAGGAGCGTTTAAATGCGACTTCAAATAGTCACATAGCGGGTAAGTAACTCATCAAATTTGTAGAAGAGCTGCGCAATAAACTTTCTAATTTATTTAAAATAAATAATTTTTTATAGGCAAATATTGTCCTGGCACTTTCGATGGTTGGCTTTGTTGGCCAAATACAGCCGCAGGCAGTTCAGCCTATGAGCCTTGTCCTGCATTTATAACTGGCTTTGATCCGACAAGTAAGTTTATTTAAGTTGACATAAATCTATTTAAATTATAATAAATGTAAACATTAAAAAGGGAATAGCTAAATAACTTTAAAACAAAATGGCTGCACATCCGCGTACATTTCCGGCCAAAAAGAAAAAAAAAAAAACAACAAAAAAAGACAAAATAAACAGAAAAAAAGCAAGAATCAAAATGAAAAGGGCAAAATGTCATTGGTTTTTTTTTGCTTTTTAGCCTTTAGATAAATTCTGTTTGTATGTAAATGTCATACACTGGCATGTTTATGTGTCATATACAGCGACTACAGCTTTGATTTGAAATAAAAATAAAAAGACAAAAAGGACTCTGACAATGGCTGACGAAAATGGCAGCAAGGCGCTGCACTAATGAACCATATTTTGTTTTTTTTTTTTCGTTATGTATAATATGTATGTACAATAGGTATGCTTATGACCGCAAGGCAACAGATTCATTCAACAAAAATAAAATCCCAAAACCACAAACATGAAACCAGAAATCATAAACGGACAAACAAAAGCCACAAAACGATAACCCGAGCTACACTTACTAATTGGCTTTAGTCAAAATTGTGGAAAATCAGCTTGAATTTCAACAAAAATCGAAGCGTTTGCCTAAAGCCTAAAATAAAAGTCAAAGTAAATCATTTTGAAAATATGTCGAAAAAAGAAAAAAAAAGGAAAAAACATGATTGTTCATTTTTGGCGCTGTACTCCTTGGGCATTACCCCTTCACAAATAATAAATGGTACATTTATTTAAGGGCAACGTTTGTAACACCCCAAAAAGAGTACGTCGAAAGCTATTTAAAATAAAGAAAATGTTTGATTAGTTCAACTGAATTAGTAAATTGTAGCGTAACTAAGTCGTCTGTCCGCATAATTTAGCTGTTCGTCTGTCCTAAACATTTGTTTAAAGCGTATTAAAACTTCTGTTTTGCTTAAGTTTATGATTTGTTTTGCCACACATAGTGTGAAGGGTATTATCAGTTTGTCGAAAAGTTTGTAACGCATCAAAGAAGGCAACGGAGATCCCATAAAGTATATATATTCTTGATCAGCTCGATGAGACGTAATCGCTTTAGCCATGCCCGTATGTCTGTCCGTCTGTCTGTTTTTTTGCAATGCGTTTTTCTCGGAAAGTTTTAAAGACACTGACCTGAAAATTTAAACTTAAGCTTTTTGTGCTTCTAGGCAGTTTGTATGTCAGAACCAATGTGCCACGCCCATTGTTAGATATAGCCCCCATACAAACTAACCATTTTATTTCGATTTTTTGTATGAAAATAGTTATTATTTATGAATGTATTTACTACAAATTGGGTAAAAACACTTTTAATGGCAACCCATATCAAAAGAAAGATGCCACGCCCATTTTTTGATATGGCTCCCATATGTACCTAGCGCCCATTATTCAGGTGTTGTATGAAAATAGTTCTTATTTATGGATATATTCACTTCAATCTGGGTAAAATCACTTCTACTGTCATCCTAGAAACATGCTACCGATATGACAAGGATCGGGCCACTATACCACTATCACCTCACCAAAATGGCCAAAAGTGGCACGTAAATGTTGCAGTTGACAAACGAGTGAAATATAAATTTGATTACTTTTGTGAAATGATTTAAAAAAAAATCGACATAAACTAAAACTGAAATTATTTCGCAGCACAACTGCAATTAAAATTTAGCACTTATTGCACCCCAATTTATTTGGTTGGAAAGAGCAACTATTTATTTTAAAAGTTTGAGTAATTGGTTTGTCTAAATCAGACATTTTAGGAAAATTTATATTTTGTTTAATTAAACTTTTATTGCAAAAACAGACAGATTAGCTAATGCAAATTTAATTGAAAGCGTTTAGAAAAATATTAGATTTTAGTATTTAATTGTTTTAAAATTTTGAAAACAAAGGCAATAATTGGTTTAGCAAATTAAATAAAAAGAAACTATTTTGTATAATAAATTTCCAATTTGGTTTTTAGATTAAATGAATTTTTGGTTAGAAACTAAATAAAATAAATTAAATTAAAATGCCTAATTTTATAATTTGAACATTATCCGATTGTGCGCTAATTCATTTGTCCGTCTGTCCTTTGGCGGCTTAACTTGCAGGCCCAGGTACATTTTCGACCTAAAAAGTACCGAAAAAGTCCAAATTGTCCAAAAAACATACTGGGGCGTTTGGTTAATAGTTAAATGTTAAACTTCTTAATTTTTCATTGAAATTCACTGAAATAAAATTAAAAAAAAAAAACCACGTCACAACGGGCCCCCCCCCTATTTAAAATAAATAAATTTATTTAAATAAATAAAATAAAATAAAATTGATTTTGTTTTTTTGCAAATATCTCTGCTACATGTTTCAATTATCAATAAAATTTCCATGAAACTTGCATATGTTTATTTATTTATTTATTTTTCATGCTTTTAAAAATGTTTATTCAAAAAAAAAAAAAAAAACATTTATAATTTATGCAATTTAAAGCAAATAAAAACAGTGGCTCTGTCTGTGTATGTGGCTGTGGATGCATAACCACAAAATTTGTTGCGCGAAAATAATTACATAAATAATGTTTCATCATGATTAACATAAATATTTGGCATAAATAAATACTTTTGTGTAAAGTGCACAGAGATAAATAAATCAATAAAAAATGTCAACAAAAAGAAATCTTTTTATTTTTTTTGCACAATTAAACATTTTAATTTAAATATTCAAACTGATTGAATCAAAAATATAAAAAAAAAAAATGGCAACAAACCACAAAAATGTTATCAAACTGCAGCATTTTATTTAGTTAAATATTAAAACGAAATTTCTTCTATCTAAAAAATCTAAAACTCCAACAAAAAAAAAAAAAATGGCGAACACGCAAATGCTGGCACAAATATAATTCATGGCAAACAGAGCAACAAAAATTGTTATTTCGAAAAGGAAAATAATAATAAAAGCGAAAAAGTCAATAAAAGCTAAACAAAAAAGAAAAAGTCCAGCAAGTAAGAAAGTAGCACAAATGTTTTAACGTGGCTTACATGGCGGCGTATACGCGTTAAGTGTATTTGTATTTGCGCCACTTGTACGCCACATGGCCAAAAAAAAAGAAAATAAGAAAACAAAAAGAAATTGTTCCTTTTTGATTGTATATGTACTTCTCAACTTACTGACCTCGACTACTCAGCTCACTTCATTTGCCAAATTCGACATCCATGTCATTCGCCGCCGTTAACATGTGTTTCAAAATTTCGACGCCTTGTGCGCTGCTATTAACTTTTATGGCACATCCGGGAAGCGGATGTTGTGCTGGTCAACATTTTTGTTGTTGTATGTGCGTGATTTGAAGTATTTTTTTTTTTATGCTACAGAAATTTAATTTTTTTTTTTTTTTATACTTTTTACTTCACAGCGCGAAACTGATTTCAGTTTTTTTTTTTTTCGATAGATTTTATGTTTATTACACAAATTTTTATTACAGCGTTGATTATGCTCACTTTTTTTATATAGCCATTTTTTTTAAGAATATTTGAGTTCCAATGTATTGTATACTAGCTAGTATAATTTTTGGCTCTGTATGCCACGCTGGACCAAAACTCCAAATATCAAAAACCATTTCAATAGCTAAAAATTATTTTTAGTCATCTTTCAAATGCGACTTGTATCATATCACTCCAAAGATATCTCTTTTTTTGGTTTCAAGGCCCCATTGAGTCCCTAGTCATAATTTTCCAAAATCTCGTCCAAGTAATCACATTTTCCGTAAATTAATTCTACAACAAATTTAAAATAAAAATTTAATAACTGATAAAATTTTGAGTTTGGATCCTCCGTTGGATCCCAGGTCTAAATTTCAGAATCTCCTTAAACATGCGAAAAAAACATTTTACCATTTTTCAAATGCGCCTAATATCAAGTAGCTAGTTTTATTCTTTACAGAAATATAGTTTTCCGGTTCCAAAATTTTATCTAGTCTCGTCTGAGTGGCTCACCTGAAATCAAAATCAGCTGAGTTCCAGGACCAACCTTTCGGAAATCTCTTGAACAGCCCTAACATATTTTTTAACCATCTTTGAAATGCGACCAGTTTCAAGTCTCTAAGTCTATTCATTCCAAAGATATGGCCTTTTAAGTTTCAAGGCCTCCATTAGGTCAGGTCAAAATTTTGCAAAACCGCTCCCTGAATTCTAAAAAAAAAATTTTTAACATCTTTGTTCCAAACATTTGGCAATTCCAGTTTAGGCCCCGGGTCAAAATTTTCCAAAATAAAAACATTCCTCTTTAATCACTCTTTTTTATAAAAAAAAAACCGCATCAAAATCCGGTGCGTAGTTTTAAAGATCTATTCATTCCAAAGGAATATGGCTTTTTTTTTTTCAAGGCTCCCATTAGGCCCTGGGTCAAAATTTTCCAAAATCCCACCATGTTGCTCACCGGAATTCTAAAAAACACGACACTAAATACATTTTTTAACGTCTTTTTGTTCCAAATATTTGGCTTTTACAGTTTCAAGGCCCCCATTAGGCCTTATAAACCTTTCTCTTCAATCACTCTATCTATTAAAAAAATGGCATCAAAATCCGTTGCATACATAGGGATAAAGGGACAGAGAAAGCGACTTTTTTTTATACTATGTTGTGATGATTCTTTATTTTTTTTTAATTTTTTCCATAGGATTCGCACACAAAGAATGTGACAGCGCAGGCGAATGGTTTAAACATCCGCTTACAAATCGAACCTGGTCAAACTACACCACCTGCGTAAATTTAGACGATTTGGAGGTTTGTTGGCATTTATAATATCTGAAATAATAAACAACTTTTAATCTTTACAGTGGAAACACAATATAAATCTCATCTATGAGATTGGCTATAGCATATCCTTGCTTGCCATATTGCTGTCCTTAGCAATATTGGGTTACTTTAAGTAAGTATGCTACGCAACTTCATTAAATTAAAAACTAGAAATGACATTTTTATCAAATATTATTTGTCAGGAAGTACCTAATGTGCTGCATCATGCGCTACTGTTCATTTTTCTATTTGTTTAGCAAATTTGCATTGTGAATCGTTTGTACAAAATCAATATTCTTTTTGTATTCATAGTTATACTTTCTATCTTGCTATACATCTAGTGTGCTAGTATAACATCATCATCAACCACAACAACAACAACACAGCCTTTTGTATTCATATCCTTATAGTATATATTGTATTATACAATATATGTATGTGAACGTCTACATATGTATGTGTGTCATCATTCAATCAACAACTTCAGTTTGACATTTTCACTGCGCTGCAGCTGTGCATTGCCTGTGCTTTTGTATTGAAACGTGTGTCTGGCTGTCTATTTTATTTAAAGAATAATTGCAGCGATAGTCAATTTAAAAACGTTTAGATTCTCCACAACTTTGTAGGCGAATATGCGAAATGCATTTTAAAAATGCTTTCGTACTATTTACGAAAGAAATTTCGTAAAACATTATTTTTTAATTTTTAGTGTTTCTTAATTTGTTTGTTTCTTCAGCGGCTATAATTTCTTTGTGGCGCCAAATTAATTGTCTCGTTACATAAAAAAAAAAACAATTATTTCAACACAAAATAAATAATCTCCATCGTCGTTGTTAGAAATGAAATTTGATGTCTGAGTAATTGCGATTCGATAAATTCGATTTCATTCTATTCTGTTCTGTTTTATTGTTATTGCTGCTTGTATTGCACAGGATATCGATTAATTTCCCACTTATTTCTTGCGCAATTATTACGTTAACAGACAATTAAGACAGCGTATATTATTTTGCATAGCAGCAACAGCAGCAGCATTTAAGAGAGAAAAGCTTATTAGAACAGACAACAACACCAAAATAAATGAATTTTAAGCATGCTCAGCATGTCATTTGGGGCCAAAGCACACGATGCAAGATTTTCATGCAATATTTTAAAGATTGCAAATACAAAAAATGTGACATCGCTATCTTACTTTCTTACTCTGATATCACAAGTAGTCTGTACAATTTTTTTTAATTATTTCAAGTAAATTTTGGAAATTTTGGGACGAAACACAAGCAATTTAATATTGCATGAAAATCTTGCATCTTGTAACTTGCCCCTTATTGCTTTAATATTCTACTTCATCTTTTTCCAAAAGCATTCAACGAATTTTTATTTTATTAAAATGTCTCAGTATAATTTTTTGAATTTTTTTCTCTTTTAAATTCCATAAATAACGCAAATGCCAAGTTGCAACATTTTTCCAGATTTAAACAAAGCATTTGACTTGTGATTTAAAAGGTTTCTTTTTTTTTTTCCTAAAATATATGTTTTGTCTACTTACATATTTTTCTTCGTTCCATTTACAGATCCTTGAAATGTGCGCGTATTACTTTGCACATGAATTTATTTACCTCCTTTGCAGCAAACAATTCGCTATGGCTGATTTGGTACCTTGTTGTAATGCCAGACTCGGAGCTCTTAAAGCAAAATCCGGTAAGCTGCTGATACGTTTTTTTTTTCCTTTTATTTATTGTAAATATTCAAATGTACGATTTTACGAATAATGCAACTCACGTCCGTCGTACCTAATATTTTTTGTTCTATAAAATTTTCAATACAATTCATTGTCTATACACTACCTCCGCAGGCCTCATGCATCGTGCTGCACATTATATTGCAATATTTTTTGCTAACAAACTACACTTGGATGCTATGTGAAGGCTTCTATTTGCACACCGTGCTTGTCTCAGCGTTTATATCGGAAAAGAAACTTGTTAAATGGCTGATTGCCTTTGGCTGGGGCTCACCGGCAATAGTCATATTCATCTACGGATTGACGCGTGGGCTTATCGGCAGCGGCGATGAAATTGTGCAGTAAGTAAAGAATTGACACTTTGAAATATGTTTGCTAAATATTGAAAAATGTAAGACAAGAGTGTGCAGAAAACTAATCAAATAAAATAATTTTTTTTTTTTTTAATATTTCATTTAACTCACTTCGAACTTCTTCGTCTTCCTCTTCGACCTTTGTTTAGCTGCTGGATGAACAGCACTGATTATGACAATATACTCGTGGTACCTGTTTGTATTTCAATGTTTCTTAATTTATTATTTCTCTGCAATATTGTGCGCGTAGTGCTGCTCAAATTGAAGGCACCGGCAAGCATACAGGGCAGCTGCGGCCCATCACGTACAGTGCTGCAGGCATTTCGGTAAGTTTCAAAAGGAATTAAGTTGAAAAAAAAAATATACAATAATAAAAATATTATTTATAAAATATGAAAAAAAACGAAACGCGTAATTCAAAGTGAAAGTTGTAAAAAAAAAACCAAAGCAATTTCAAACGAATTATTAGAAGCAGCAGAAGAAAAAAAAAACTTTAACTTTTAACGCAGGCGTTGCGAAATAAATTTAATAAAAAAATATAAAAGAAAAGAAAAAAAAAGCACAACTGGCCCATGGGGCGTATGCGTAATTATAATTTTATATCATTTCTTAGCATAACTGTGCTGCATACTTTGCTGCGCATTACATATTCCATTTGAAATTACGCATACGCACTGTCTGTATGTGTGTGTCTTGTGTCCTTACTGAACAATTTGTAATGCTTTTTATTTTATTATTTCTTTAAAAAAAAAAAAAAAAATTCTTTTATTTCTTTTTTTTATTTACAGTGCCACATTGCTGTTGGTGCCATTACTTGGTCTGCAGTATATTGTAACACCATTTCGTCCCGATCCTGGTCATCCTTACGAGCATACGTACGAAGTTATTTCAGCATTTACAGCATCGTTTCAAGTGAGTTATACGAATACAATGTACAATTCTATATGTATATATATGTGTGTGTGTGTGTGTGATATAAATACATACACACTCATTCAATTGTATGTCATTGCTATACTCGTACACTTAGCTGCGGGTTATATTCGAACCACAAATTCAACACAAAATTGGTCTCTTTGTGCGTCTGAATTAGTGCCTATTTTGTTCAGAAAAAAAAAAAGAAAAATTGCATGAACTCTTTAAATGGTTAGAAAGGATATTTATTCAATTAAATTTATTCATTTTGTATACTCTGCAATTTAAATTGCTCCAAAAATAATCTAGAGTTCTCTGAATTATATGTCCTATACTTAGTTATATAAATACTCATACAGTAAGTATTGATATACTTGATAAGCAAACTAAGCCTTGTCAATATAGCCACGTCTATTTATTCGCCTGTCTATCTCTACTACTGACTTGCAGTACAGAAGGCATTGGTTTTAGATACATGGTATCTTGTAGTTGTGTCAATTCTACAGCAGCGTTCTTTCTTGTTATTTTATTATCATTTTTTTCGAATTGCGTGTTTCCTTTAATGCAAACTTATATAACACGCTCGTTACACACCACATTTGTTTTAAGAAAGCACAAAACTAGCGCACTGAGCGTAAAAATAAACTGAACAACAACAGCTTTCAAATAAAATATAAAACAAGAAAGAACGCTAAAGTCGAGTATGCAGACTCGACTGCAAGATACCCTGTACCCAATCTTTATGAAACTTGAGATCGGTTCTATTTTTGAATTAAAATTTTCTTACAAAAACTTAAAAAATCGGGTATATCTTTGTATGGGGGCTATACCTAAATTTTGTTAGATCTACCCATATTGGGATATTATATTGGGACTATCATAGACATAATTTATGTTAAATTTGAACTTTCTATAATAAAAAACAATGATGTTTTTATGCAAAAACCCACAATTATGGGGTGGACTTCTATGGGGAGGTACCCATACTTTTCTTTTTTTTTTTTTTTTTTTTTTTTTTTTTTTTTTTTTTTTTTTTTTTTTTTTTTTTTTTTTTTTTTTTTTTTTTTGGGGGGGGGGGGGGGGGTTTTTTTTTTTATTTTTTTTTTTTTTTTTTTTTTTTTTTTTTATTTTTTTTTTTTTTTTAAAAAAATGGGTCTAGAGAAAAACCGTTTGCAAGTAAAAACTTGAAGGCTTAGAAGAGTCTCAGTTTCAAATATGGTGCCCCTATCTCTTATAGTCTCCGACATAATCTCTCTCATACGGCAGACAGACGGACAGACAGACTTAGCTAGTACGACTCCCCTTCCAATTCTAATCACAAATATATATATTTTCCTTATAGGGTCTACCTTACCTCCTTCTGTCTGTTACATACATTCGCAAAAACTTAATATTCCCTTTTACCTTTTGGGTATAGGGTATTAAAAGCAGAAAATATAGTTTAGAGCTATCATAAAAAGCTGCAACTAAGTAAAAGAAAGACTGCAGCAGCATTACAAAGAAAAATGAAAAGACAACAGCAAGCATTTAATGTAAAAGATTACTTGACATCAAAAAGTATTATAAAGAAAAATCATAAAACAAAAAAAAAAAAAAAAAGCAACATTGAATCTAAGCTCTTAACTCTGTTCACATTTATAAGAGACTTAGGGACAGACGAACAAATTCTTTTTATTTCGCAGCAGATCAGACCACATGTGACAAACTTAGTATTAAAATAAATATATGTACTATGTATTATGTATTTGTAATACATAAAAATAGCAACAAACTTTGTGCTAAATGCAGTGAAATGTTTCTAAAATGCAACACCTTAAATATTACGTAAAGCGCATTTTCGTATTTAGTCAAGCAAGAAAATGCATTTGAAATAAAAAAAAAATTAAAAAAATAACAACAGAAAAGCTTGACTTTGGTCTTTGGCTGATGTACAATATTATTTTATGCTCAATGGACTTACGTGCATGAGTATATGTGTGTGTGTGTGTGTATGTATGCCTGAGCAATGTACGCAATACGAGTTGACAGTTTTTGCAGCAAAATGTCCTGTCAACGTGTAAACGCTTTTATTAAAGAAAAAGCAATTTTATATTTTTGTTTATATTTGCTTCTCTGCTACTGCTACTGCTTCTTGTTCTATTTTCTCATGTCACATGTAGCTAAACATAATTAAGAAAGTCAACACTTAACTGAGTAAAAAAAAAAAAAAAATTAAACGAAATATTTTATCTAAAATGTGAATTCCCATTTGTTGGCTGCTGCTGCTGTTGCTGGCTTTTGATGCTGCTTTTCATAAGATTATTTTGGTACAAAATGTGTGTTTTTGTTGTTGTTGCTGTTGATCAGAAAAGCAGTATTTACACTTCTACAATGTTAAGTGTGTGCAAATAATATGGAATATATGTGTATGTGTGTGTAGGTGAACAGTAGTTTTGTATTTAGGTCATCGTTTATGATGTAGTTTTGTTTTTTTTTTTTTTTTTGTGATTCCCCTACATAGACAAGTAAAACTTACTTTAACTTTTGTTATAATCTTTGCGCAAATACTAATAACTTTTAATATATTTAATAAAAAAAAAAAAAAAAAGGAGTCAATAACAATTTGTTCAATTAAATTTACTACTTAAAAAGTTTTAATACTTGAAATACTTAAAAACAATGGAATAAATTAAAAAACTTTTCGTATGAAGCGTATTAAGCTGAATGCAGTTCCTGTGAAGTTGTTATCTAATATAACGCTTTGCTTTTGCACAAGATTATTGAGAAAAGTAATTTATTTTGTTTATATGTACACTACAAACAAAGCCAAGGAAATTAGATGCAGCTCTCGAGGATTTCTTGAGAAACTTTTTAAGAAAAGCTAAATGTTGAAAAATGATTTCCTTTTAAACAATGAAAATTTCTTAATTTACTTCTAAGTGCTAAACTAGCTGCCTTGCTAAATTTTTATGCGATTTAAATAAATTCGTTCGATTTCAAATTGTTCGTGTTACGACAAACGCAAAAGTTTTGTTAAGTTATCGGTTACAAATTAAAATGTTATCGATTCAATCAAATCGCAATTGGAAAATGATTATTTAAAAATTTAAATCTATAAACATTTTATGTAATTTTATGCATTTACTTTTTACTTTTCACGGACTCAAAGTTTGCCGATTTGAAATTAAATTTACGATTTGAAAAGTATTTTAAATCGCAAAAATTTTTTTCGATTTCGTATAAAACTTTTATATTAAACAAACGTTTTTATGTAATTTATTTTTTATTCCTTAGCATCTTAGAATCTCTCATTGGCAAAAAGCTTAAAAATGAAATAAGTTAAATTCCTTTCGGGGATTTATTATTTAATTAAAACAAAAACAGAAACACATAAAACTCTTCAATTGAAATAATTCTCGCCTTAATCTATTTGATATGTGTGTGTGTGTGTGTGTATAATTCTCTTTAATTTAAAATTAGTGATGAGTATATTGACGGACAGACGGACTTTCAAATTTGATCATTAAAATGTTTATGTCAAACTAAACTCAAATTATAATCAAATTTTGTATGTGTGTGTGTGTGTGTGTAGTGTGCCATAAAACGAGAAATAAAGACACAAACAATTTAAAGTTTATGTTTCAGACAACTTCTATACAAATCGGATTAAAAGCCCGCAGCTATAAAAGGACTTAAAAAAAAATGCAAAAACATTTTATAATAAAAAGAAAATTCAACTCAACTACTCAGATAAGCATAAGAACTGTCTGCAAGTACTCAAGTTGAACAAAAAGAAAAATAATTTAGTAGAAAAAGCAATCGAAAATATTTTATTATAAAAAAAAAAAAAAAAAGAGGAAAAATGTTATCTTCGGTGAAACCGAGAGGTAAGTTCTCGTCACACGTTCATCAGTGGCCTAGATACGAACTTCGAGATGGGATGGGTGGGTACATGAATGGTATTAGTTGTGATTTAGGCCAATTTACAGTGAATACAGCATAATTAACCCAATTTTCGTACCAAAACGAAATCGGCGGTAAGTTTGTATGGGGCATAGAGAAAAAATGGGAATGTGATTTTAATATATAAACTATCTAGGACTGAGAAAAGCTTAAGTTTCGAGTTTCAGCTCAATATTTTTAAAACTGAGCAAATTAATCAACTCGCAACAGACAGACGGACAGAGATACGGACGGGCATGGCTACATAGATTCGACTCATCGAGCTGATCAAGAATATAAATACTTTATGGGGCCTCCGACGACACCTTTAATGCGTTACAAGCTTTTATACAAACTGAATATACCCGTTTACACTACGTGTAACGGACATAATAAAACAATTGCACGAAATATAATGTTTTGAAGATTTAAACTGTATAACAGTGCGTATACATAATATTTTGATTTTAGTTAAAGTTTCACTTAAAATAGTATGCATTTAAAAAGTAATTTAAAAGTATTTTAAAACAGAAAAAAAAATTGTGTGTTAAAAGATATTTTCCAGAGATTCCAGAAATTAGAAATTATTACTAATCGCAGCAAATATTGTAATTTAAGAATACAAATTCAAATCGATATAAAAAGAAGAGATAAAAGCTATAACACAACTAAAAATACAATTAAAATGAAAAAAAGTACTTTCGAATACCTACGCAGCAAAAGAGCAAATAAGAAAAGACTTAAATTAAATTTTAACACAAGATTAAACTGCTTTGAGAATGTAAAGAATGAATGAGAAATAAAGTGAAAGATAGAAATTAAGATAAAAATTAATTTAACGTTGCCACAAGCTAAAAGTGAAAAATTAAACAGATAAGCTCAGCAGCAACTCTTTGCCTGCATTCGATTTAATTAGTGCACTAAAAGTGCAGCAAGGACATTTTTAAATTGAAATAAAAATGTTGAATGAAAATGTTTCGAAGAAAATGCTGTAGTGTTAAATTTATTTTTGAACATCGAAAAATGTATACAAAACTTTGAAATAGTGTGCTGCTGCGAGTGTGCATTAGATATGGAAATTATAGAACCATTTTATAATTAGTTTTCAATTAGTTGCATCGAACTAAAAATTACGAACTGCATTTACCGCGAGTGTGGCTGTGTCAATAACAAAATTCAAATTGGTGTTGTGCCAAATTATAAACAATGATGACCACAATTCACAAAGTGCTTTCTATTTGTATATAACACAGCCTCATTGCTTTCATCTGAGGCACATTTATTGAAAACCGTAAAAAGGTTGTGATACACCTTTACCTATTCAAAATTATGATAATAACAAAAGTAAACAAAAAACCTTGAAGAAAAAAAAATATTTTTATACATAAATTAAACCCTTTTTTTCTTTATATTGCGTCGCTATTTCCTTTGTGAGAAGTGTGTGAAAGATTGCAGCTGCAAATCAATTTTCAAATTTTTCTATGCTGATGTAAACGTCAACAGAAATGATAATAAAAATAAAAGGCATAAAAAGCAAACAATACAACTGATAGACAGACAGACAGGCAGACAGACAGACGTACAAATAGATTGCTAAAAATATTCTACCATTGCATCATTTGATAACATTGCTACGCAATACTATCGATTAAATGCAAAAAAAAAAAATTGTTACTTGTTAAGGATAAGATGCCAAGGATGTGTGCTGCTCAAGTTGTATTGATAGTAATATTTAGCACAATAACACAAATATTGTCCCGTAGAAACTATTAATAGCCGCACATGTTACAAATGTTCAACAAAATACTAAACTAGTCGTAAGGACAGCAGCTGTCCTTTCTATGCTTCAGTTCAGAACAATTACAAAGAAGACTTAGAGTCAAATGAATGCCAAAGCAATAATGGACGAGTAACAGCAACAGCACGTCTCGCATAAAGAATGTCAATAAATTGAGTTTAAATACAAAAGGACACAATCAGTACACAATCTAAGACGAAGACGAAGAAGAAGTTGTTTGGTTGTAGCATGAATACATTTAGTATTAAGGAAATGAATAGCAAAATTCTTGAGTACATGAAAGAAATGAAAAATAAATAAAATAATATTATTTCAACAACAAATTTTGTATGTCAACACAGCAACACCTAGCTAGCTACTTAGTTACTTACTTACTTACCTAGTCACCTACTCACTTTGTAATGGAATATTTTTGCTTAATAAATATAAGACTTCCTCTTCCGTTCACTTCCGCAATATTCGCATTTATTAAATTTTCTTTACGTGCTTTAATTTTGTTTTTTTTTTCTCTCGCTGTTTTTATGCCCGCCACACATAGAGTGAAGGGTATTATTAGTTTGTTGGAAGCTTTGTAACTCACTAAAGCATGCATCGGAGATCCTATGAAGTAAATATATTATTGATCAAGCTCGATGAGACGAATCGATTTAGCCATGTTCGTCTGTCTGTCTGTTTATTTCAACACGATTTACTCGGAGACTTCTAAAGATATTTAGCTGAAATTTGAAACTTAAGCTTTTAATGGCAACGACCAGGTCAAATTTGAATATGAAAGTGCCACGCCCATTTTTAGCTAAAGTCCCCATACAAACTTACCGCCCCTTTTTTAAAATTTTTGTATAAAAATAGTTATTTTTTAGGGAAAAACACTCTTAATATCATCCAATATTAAATCTGATGTGCCCCGCCCATTTTTGGGCATAGGCCCCACAAAATGTGAGTTGTATCAGATCCTATCCCAACTCGTAGTTTTATAAAAGCCACTGATAATAACACATTAACAATTTAAAAATACGTGTGACGGGTATATAAGTTTCGGTTTCACCGAATTTAACGATTTTCCTTGTTTATATTAAAAAAAATATATTTTTATTATTTTTTTTTTTTTCTTCCAATTTACAGGGTCTTTGCGTAGCAACGCTTTTCTGCTTTTTCAATGGTGAAGTAATGGCTCAAGTGAAACGCAAATGGCGCATGGTCTGCCTTAGTAATCGTCCAAGAGCGAATTCCTATACAGCCACTCAGGTCTCGGTAAGATTTTATGCTTTGTCAATGCTTTTGCTCTTTTTTTTCTCTTTCTTACTATGTGCTTCTTTTGTACTTGACACTGCTTCCTGTTGAATTTCTTTAGTAATTTTTCCATTGTGTGTGTGTGTGTGTATGTGGCTGGGTTACGGCGCGTATGAGTAATTTAATCAAATTAACAATTATAATAAAAAAAAAAAGTACAAAAACAGAAAATTGGCTTAATACGGCTTTTAAGTTGCTTTTTTGTGCGCACATATTTAATTAGAAACTAATTAACTAATATATAATATATATTTTTTAGTATATATTAGTTACATAATTTAAAAAAATGTCCTTTAATTTTATTTTATGCCACAAAATTTAAAAAACAAAAAAATTTATAATTTTACACTTCACGCGCACCGTTACCAACCTTAGACCATGATAGCAAATTCTCAGTTCTTTTGATTTTAGTTCGTACGCTGTGGACCGCCCATGCCCGGTGAAGAAAAAGTATGACTAAAGGAAATGTCGTCGACAGCAGCGGCAACATTACGTCGCGCTTCGGCAGCAGCAGCAACTACGACGAACACAACAACAGCAAAAATGTCAAACGAACGCAAAAGACAGCGAAGCCAAAGTACTTTTATAGGTGGCAGCAATAGTTTACATGCAGCTACAACAACAACAACAGCAACAGCAACCCCAACAACAATGTCAACATCGACAACAACAACAAATTCAAGAACACCGACAACTTCAACAACATCGAACGCCATAATCAGCAGCTTACGTAAAATGCATTTCTTACGACGTAAAACTAACGACAATTCACGTATACGTCAACCGTTAATGGAGGAAGCAGCAATGTTACCAAAAGCAAGCGACACAAGCGTTACAACAACAACAACAATAAACGATGCAAACAGCAACAACAGCAACAATGCCAATGGCAACAATTATTGAAGATAAAAGTGAAATTGTAACCGCAACGAGTTGTAACAATAGCAACAGCAGCAACAGCTACAATATGATGCAACAACAGCAACAACAACAAACAAATAATATTAGTAATGGTCTTGGCAATATTAGACAACAACACCCACAACAGCAACCCGGTCTTGTCATTGTTACGACACACACCGACGATAGTCTTGACGGCAATCATATTGCAGATGAGGCACTTTAAATTGTGTAAAATACTTCAACTTATTCATTCTTTAAAGGCTAACTAACTCAAACAACTCTATTGTATATACTAATACAAATGAATATCTTATCAGTCACTTGAAGCCGCCTCAAACAAACAAATAAAAAAAAATGTAATCTCATAAATTAAGCAACTTTTAATATTGGCTATAAATGAATTAAATCAAAACATGCTGCTTGAGCGCTTTAAAAGGAAGGAGCTTATAATATTACGAAACGAAAATGATTGTATTTATTTTAGTTTTAATTGTATTCTAGATTTTAACATATTGCATAGATTTAAGTAAGTGTGTGGATATGAAATATCGTTGTTGTATTTATTGTAAAAATATCTATGATATATAGTACTATATAAATATGTTTGTATGCTTTTAAATGTAATAACTATTTTGAAATGCTTTGAGCAATCAGGTAAATATGTATTTTATGTGAAATGTTTGTTTGTATTCCTAATAAATAAGAAAACTTTGTCTATACTGAAATGAAAACTTAAAAAGCTTTGATGTGTAAATAAATAAATAAATAAATAAACTTAATTAAAATTATGTTTTTTTAATTAAAATAATCAAAGAATACAGTGAGTACAACTGAATGCTTACTACATACTCTATGCACTCATTTAGCATTGCAAGTACTCATGCAGTTTCTAAACATTTTCTCTCACTCTCCTCTCTCATCTCTCTCGCATAATAAAAGTTATTAATACATATAAAATTTCTTGTAGCAAAGAAGCTGTGCACATTTTCTTTGTGGCAACAAAATTTACATTTTCCATTAAAATTGTGTATAAAAAATATGAAACGCCGCAGAAGACTGACAAGCTCATTTACACAAGGAGCGAAATATGTTGTTGTATTTTTTTTTTTTTTTTTTCAAATTAAATGCAGTGGTGTGCACTAAATAACTGACGATGTATTGCATCATCATTGCGAAACAGTATATTCATCCAAAAATAGCTACTAGAACAAATTTAAAAAAAAAAAACATAAAATAGAATAAGTTGGTAATAAAGCTATAACAAAACCTCATTAAAATGTATTCGGCGCAATTTTGCTGGCTAACACAGCGTATACGCAATAAAATGAAATAAAAATAGAACAAAATTACAAAAGTTGCAGAAACTACATAACGAAGCGTAAAGCGTAACTCATACAGACAAGTACATAATTTACTATAGCACCCACACATATACGCGTATATATAAATGTATATAAATAGTTGAAATAGAAAACACAAGTTCACACATAAGTTCACAAGTCTTCAGGTTCATATTTTAATATTGCGTATACGTCGCCGTCGCCGCTGCCGCCGCTGCCATTACAGACCGCAACAAAAAACAATTTAAACTCATAATTAGCATATAACCGAGTTTATAAATGTTTTTACAAACTTGTGTCTACTACTTCCATACGAACTAGCCTTATTATCTGTGTAGTCAGTCGCTCGCTCAGACGTGGAGCAAAAATTAACACCCTCCAACACCCTTGATACAGTTTGTACTTTTTAATGAATTCCATTTCAAGTGCTTTCATTTCAACACTTTCAAAGAAGCCTGAGTATAAATTTGCGACAGGATGACGCCTTTATAATGCGTCTGTTTTAGTGTTTGATAAAGTTGCGCGCTCTTAGCGGTTCGACCAATTGTTGCTATAATTTGAGGCATACAGCATTTTGTTTGAAGTTGTTGTTGTTGGCAGCAGCAACAGCAGCAGCAGATGTTGCTGTTCATTTATTGAATTCTCTTTCAAAATGAGTAATTGAAATGATTGCTACTGCTCTTGACTACTGTCGACATTCATTGTCATTGTTTCAGCAATTTAAGTTGAATGTCCTTCAAAACAGTTTATTTGCCTCGATTGTTGGGCAAAAAGAAAACAAAATAACAAGCAAAAATGTTAACTTCGGTAGCACCGAAGCTCAAATACCAGCCACGCGAAACGTTAACAATTTTCTTGAAAAAATAAAAAAAGGGGAAGTTGAGTTTGTAGGGGTTTATATGTTATAGTGGCCCGATCCTTGTCCTATCGTTAGCCTATTCAAAGGATAACTGTAGAAGTAATTTTACCCATATTGGAGTGAATATATCCATAAATAAGAATTATTTTTATACAAAATCTGAAAAATGGGCGCTAAGTTTGTATGAGGGCTATAACTAAAAATGGGTGTGGCACCTTTCTTCAGATATTGAATAATATAAGAAATGTTTTTAGCCAATTTGTAGTTAATACATTCATAAAAAAAAAAATTATTTTCATATAAAAAATTGGAAAAAAGTGGTAAGTTTGTATGGGGGCTATAACTAAAAATGGGCGTGGCACCTAGGGTTTGACATACAAGCTGCCTAGGAGCACAAAAAGCTAAAGTTTCAAATTTCTGGTCAATATCTTTAAAACTCTCCAAAAAAAACGCATTGCAACAGACAGACGGACATGGCTAAATCGATTCGTCTCGTCGGTGGGGTCTCCGATGCCTTACTTTAATGCGTTACAAACTTTCCGACAAACTGATAATACCCTTCTCACTATGTGCGGCGGGTATAACAAAAAACAAAAACAAAAAAAACTTTTTAATAATGTCGCGTCGCAATTAGCACTGAATTTATACAATTTAAAATACTCTTTGTAGTTGTTGTTTTTGTTGTTGTTGTTCCTTGGTGTATTAGGGCACGTGTTCGAAGTGTTCATAATAGATAAGCGCAAGCACCTTTGTGTTCAGACTTTGCTTAAAAGTGCTAAGTGCATTTTGTTTTATTAATGTTTCATGTCGTTTTAAGTTTTTAAATTCAGTTACTGCAGCATGATTTTCATTTTTTATACTCAATGGCGACGCCTAATAGACGCCATTTCTTTATTATTTAAAATGCACAGGGTTGCATAAATGGTGTAAGCTGTAATGCGAACTTTGCTTAAGAATTTTTACTTTAACAAAAGAAGTTCTTGAGAACATTTGATTTTAGTTGCTTGATTAATCATTCAATCATGCTCTCAAGCAGCTCTTATCATTCACACTACAATCCACATATTTGAAATATTTTGAACTACTAAAATGCAGCTCATTTAAAGCAGCTAAGCATCCCTGGTAATATAGTATTTATATTTATGTAAATAGCTGCTTATAACAGACTCTTTTGAAATAGCTGTAAATTATTTCCGTCGGTATGTATGTATTTCACTTGAGTTTCAAAACCACACAAATAACTATTATACTCATAAGTATAAGTATGTACTCATGAGTGCATATACTTATATTTTTGCATTTTACAACATCTAGTAACTTTCTACGCTTATGAGCTGCATTTTGAAGTTTTTAAAGCAATAAAATTTTTATACTTTTCGATTTTTAAGGTTGAAGTAAATTTAATAAAAATGATTTTATGAAACATTTACTTGCATAGCTAAAAAAAAAATGGCTTTTAAACAAAAATATAAAAGCGAAAAATTTTATGAAAACATAAAGAAAGCTTCTCTTTGCAGATGCATAGTTTCTTTAAGAATGTCGTAATTTGTTTATGCAAATGTATTTTCCTATGCATTAGGAAGGCGGCAACATGTTTATGAGGCAACGCATATGAAAATAACAAATGAGTCTTGTACTAAAAAAAAAAAACTTATTTTATTGCATAAAAGAAGTTCTTGTTTGCACTGTTTTGCGACTACATAAATTATTGTGAAACAAGGTTTCATACTTATTTGTGAAAGTTTAAATTACATAAAAATCTGTTGTATGCGTAAACGCTTTGAAATGTATTGCAGTGCCAAAAAAGAAATGAATAAAAAGAATTTTTAATAAAAAATTCAAAATGCAGAATGTTACATTTGTGCTTTTGCCATATTTTCAAGTAGCCAAAAGCATATTCTTTTTTCTCTTATACCCTATACAATTATGTGAAGGGTACTATCAGTTTGTCGGAAAGTTTGTAACGCATTAAAAGGAGGCATCGGAGACCACATAAAGTATATATATTCTTGATCAGCTCGATGAGACAAATTGATCTAGCCATGTCCATCCGTCTGTCTTTCTGTTGCGAGGTGATGTATTCGCTCAATTTTAAAAATATTGAGCTAACCCCGAAACTTAAGCTTTTCTCAGTCCTTGGTAGTTTGTATGTTAAATTGAGATTGCCACGCCCACTCTGAGGTATAGCTCCCATACAAACTTACCGCCCATTTTTGAGTTTTTGGTATGAAAAGAGATATTATTTATGAATGTATTCACTTTCAAATTGGCTAAAAACAAGTCTAATACTATCGTATATACACACCGCCAATATGGTACGGATCGGACCATTATAACGTATAGCCCTATACAAACTTACCTTTTATTACCCCACCCATCCCATCTCGAAGTTCTATCTAGGCCACGTAAGATCACACATAAACTCTTTAATAATTCGAGTGACGGGTATTTAAGCTTCGGTTCCACCGAAATTTAACATTTTTCCTTGTTTTTTTTAACATTTTGTGAATTATGTCAAATTTTGGTTGATCTTCTTAAGCTTAACCGAAAAAATTTTTGTTATAAAATCTCAAATTTTTCATATTTTGCACGCGTTTGGCCTTATTTCATTTTTTTTTCCCAACATAACTTAAGTACGCAACAAATGTTAATAATATGAATAAACTCACAACAGAGCTTAACTTGACAATTCGTAGAAAAAAAGTATACAAAAAAAAAAAAAAAAAATAAAGAAAATACCATAAATTTGTGCACAAAGTTGCTACCAAAAAAAAAACTGGCAGTGTACGATTTCTTATGACAAAAAAAAAAATGAAAGTTATTTACAAAGCGAATGTATATAATTTTTTAATGAAAAGTAGTATAACTATTTTATAAAATATGTCGAAAAACTGAATATAAAAATGTTTGTGCTGTTCACGAGGTCTAGCATGAGTGCATAAAAGAAAATGTGCAACTTTTTTTTCTGTGTTATTTGTTGTTGCAATCGTTTGCACTTATTCTTTGATGCACTCATGCTAGACCTCGTGAACAGCACAATTGAAATTTTTCCAATTTTGTAAAAAATTACTTGAAAAAAACATATCTCAATTATTTTCCGCTTATATATTTTGTTCTGAAAAATATTAATATTAAAATGTGCAAAAATATAAAACTTTTAGTTTCAAAAGTATCAAAATAATAATTACTAATATCAATTTCATTTTTCAACTTAATATTTTTTAATTTAAGCAATTTTTTTATTTAATTTCAAGAAGTATTAACAAAATTTTATACAACTATTGTTAAAAAAGCAACGAATCCTTTCAAATAAATTAAATGGTTTTTTAAACGCTTTTATAAGCTATTTGGCTTCAGCATTTTGTAGTTTCTCTGCAAGATTCTGTTTGGCCAGCAGCTGTATGCGATGTTCGACAAGACCCAACGGCTTACGCGGCACCAGATGACAAGTGGATTGTCTGTGAATATAAAAAAAAAACAAATATCGTTTTAGCAATTATAAAAATTTAATACTTTCTTTCTGTGCAGATGATAATGCTCACTTATAAATAATTTTCTGTCGATCTGCCCAGGGCCATGAACGTTGCATATTATCCAATTTGAAAAGCACCTGCCACATACAAGTCAAATGAATTGAAGCTATAAAAAAAAAAAAATGGAGCTATATACAATATAAATACGAGTTACCTTTTGTGTTGGCTCCGTCTCTGATGTTGTCTGTTTGATATTATCCTTGATTTCGTCATTGTTGTTGGCGTTGTTGTCATGAAATGCTTGCAGCGTTTGTCGTTGTACTTCTTCTTCTTCTTGTTTTAAAGTGTCACACACAGCAGCTACATTCGCATACGGCTCATGCTTTTGCAATTGCACAGCGTTTAGCGTCAAGTCAATCTCATCATGTTCATCATTTAAACGTAATTTTGGTATATTACGCAAATTCCATGTGTAAGTGGTACTCAAGAAATCTTCATCATCATCAATATTGCTTACATTTTCAACATCATTATCATCGTTATCATCATAATTGTCTTCAGAATCATTAGAATCATTTGGTGACATCTCATCATCATCATCAGCGGATGTTATAGCTTTTGGTAGCTTCAGGTAAAAGACGGCTTCATTATCGCTGTCTTCTGTCTCCACAATTGCTTTGATTTCTGCGACTTCTATAGCAAAATCTTCATCTTGTATTGCTTCACTGCTACATGCTGTGTCGTCTTCATTGTCTTCATTGTCTTCATCTTCAACATACTCCTTTTCATCAGATTCACTGCCAGTGTCAACTGCGTCATTCTCGTCGTCAACGTCGCTATTTTCATTGTCACTTGTCTCATTTGCTTGGTAATTGGCTTCGGATGCATAATCCGATTCTGGTGTAACATCCTTCAGCTTTGATTTTTCAACAAATTCTAAATTATACTCATCCTCTTCCTTGTCTTCTTCTTCTTCTTCATCATCTTCATCTTCATCGTCAGTTTCCTGCAATGCTGTCAGCTCGTAATCAATTGCATCCTCATCATAGGAGCATTTCCGTTGTGCTGCTGCTGCATATCCTGACTTCAATGCTGTTGCTTCCATAATGCTGTTGGGCATTAACTTATCAAAGGTCTGAGAGACTGTGGCCAGCGTTGATGATAGTATTTTAGGTATTTCAGCAATTGCTGACAATTTCCGTTGCATTTCACGTAAACGCGCTTCAATCGTTTCAGCTGAAATACGCTTGACCGGCATACGGCTTGACCTTGTGGCGACACCTACTTTGCAGTTATTAAAATTAAATTATATTTACCTTTTGAAAAGTTTTAAATTAAATATTATAAATATGCAAAATTTAATGAAATCAAGTTAAAAGGATATTGTATTAATTGAAAGGTTTTTATTATTAGTTTTTATGTTTATAATTTAGCAATGAAAAGCCTGTTTTTTTTTAAATACAAAAACAAAAGCAACGACATTCGTGTTTTTTTTTTTTTTTTATATATGAAAAGTATAATCGACATTTTTTAAACTTTAATTTTTCGATGACTTCGAGGCTGTTGGTAGCGCTAATAACATATTCTCAATGGTGCTGTTCTTAAGTTCGGTATTCTCGCCAACCTCCGCAAAGAAACGACGTATATTACGCAAAACGCGATGGTGTGGCAACTCCTGCATGCGTTGCGTTATCAAAAAATAATTTTTGTTGTAAACAAAAAATAGGTTAATAAGACATTTTATTTTGGTGATTAAAAAACATATTGCTTTTCGCTAACGTTGTTGGCATAACTTAGATTTTTGTAGCATAACTTTTGTGCAGCAAATAAATAATTTTTTTATGTACAGCTTCACTGCTAAAAGTTATGCTCTGTTCTCCGCAAAAAAAAAAATGATAATAAAAATGCATAAATTTTGTACCTCCTCTTCCTCGTCGGAGGACTCATCCTCGCTTAATTCTATGACAACTTCGTTGCCCTCTTCATCAATTTCGGTTTTAGTTTTCTTTTTCTTAGGTTTTGGTGGCGGTGTTGGTTCGTGCCACATTATCGGATGCCAACAACGGGATCCAAGCAATGGGGTTGGGTGAAAGTCTATAATAAATAATAAAAAAAAAAAAATATATATACAAAACAAAAGTTATTGAAATGCTCGTTAAATGGTTAAAAAGGTACATTGACATGAATGCAAAATTGGTAACTGTGTGTGTGTCTGTGTGTTTTGTGTTGTGTTGAGGCGAATGACATGCAACAATGCAAAATTTTTGTTTTTTTTTTTTTTTTTTTTATTCTTATGCTACTCCAAAAACCCAATTTGATTTTAAAAAATATTTCTGTTCAATTTCGAACTATTTTTATACGAAATTGAACATTTTTTTACTTACCGGCTGGCGGTGCCATAGGTTTTGGCACGCGCATCACAATCGATTTCTCTTCACCAGCAGCGTACATGCCTAAAGGATCGTCCTCCTCCATGCTTCCAGTCATGAAAATAAATAAAATGAATAACAAAATTCGAAAATTGTTTTACACACACAAAGACTAAATAAAATTGCATATATAACTACAATACTAAAACTTTTATGTTGGCAATTTGCTCATTTTTTTTTGTACTCAATAAAATGAGTGCCATAGCGTGTAACCTACTTTTTTAACAGGAAATGTATTTTCTTGCCCGATGCAGTGATTTTCTGGTGTGCCTGGGACAACGTCAGCTGCGTAGCGTCCTCCTCGTTTATTTCGAGTATTATATCGCCCAGACGTACTCCGTTCTTATCGGCCAAACCATCTGGCGTAACCTAAACAAAGAAATATGTTTTTAATCTCTTGAAAAAATTAAATTATATATTTAAATATTAAATTGTAAAAATAATTTTTTTTTTAAATCAAAGTAAAAGTTATTCTATTTTATATTTCCGCAAAAACTAACCAAGTAGACAATACGAGTGCCAAAACGCAATTGATGAAAATTTTGTATTTTGCTTTAAAATGAAATGAGAACATATTGTTTAGTTTAGAGTTCTTTTTTTCTTTTCTTTATGTTAGCATGTACATGAGTATGTATGTCAATAGATATTTATATGAATTTTTAAATATTCGAATATATCTGAGATTTACTAAAGTACATAAGCAAAATATAAATATCATTAAAATATTTAGAATTGCATATCTCCTACATAAAAGAAAATAAATGTAAATTGTGCAGAAAGCGAATTCTGTGACACCAAAGGTTTTGACTTCGGTTTTAAATTGAGCTGTAAGTGAATTCTGTAACAGTTTCGGTTTTAATTAAGAACTGAATTAAATGAAAAGAGAGTTCTTAAAAAATTTTTTTTTTTTAAAAATAAAAAAAAAAAAAATTTTTAAAAAAAAAGGTTTTTTTTTTTTTTTTAAAAAAAAAAGAAAGAAAGTTTTTTATGACTTTTTTTTTTAATTAAAAACTGAATTAAATGAAAAGCGAGTTCAAAAAAATCGGTCTTACTTTATGTCTTAATTGAGCAGAAAGATAATTCTGTGACACCAACGGGTTTGAAATTGAATTCAGTGACACCAATGGTTTTGACTTCGTTTTTAAATTAAGCAGAAAGTGAATTCTGTAATAGCTTCGGTTTTAATTAAGAACTGAATTAAATGAATAGCGAGTTCTGGAACAAAATCGGTCTATTTTATGTCTTAATTGAGCAGAAAGAGAATTCTGTGACACCAACGGTTTTAACTTCGTTTTTAAATTAAGCAGAAAGTGAATTCTGTAACAGCTTCGGTTTTAATTAAGAACTGAATTAAATGAAAAGCGAGTTCTAAAACAAAATCGGTCTATTTTATGTCTAAATTGAGCAGAAAGAGAATTCTGTAACAGCTTTAATTTTAAATTAGGCTCTACGAAATGTTTTATCAAAGTTTTTGAAACTTGTATGGATTATATTCAATAATAAAACTTTTTGTTTTTAAATTTACAATTTACAGCTCAGCTTCGTAATATTTTTAAAGATCTTAGATACATTGTATCTTTTATAGGGTACCAATGTGTATTTCTCTTACAATTGCGCAAAAATAAATTGCTTGTTTTTTTTTTGCAAATATATTCTAGATAAAATAAAACATATATAAGTATATATGTAAATATATGCAGGAAAGCAGGCAGGCAGGCAGGCACGACAACAATAAATACGTACAATATAAACGATTTGACAAGCAACAATTGTCGCTCATACGCCACATTGCCCACAGCCAACATATTTTCATTTTAATTTTTCTATTTTACTGCAACCGAAAGCAAATGAAAAACAATAAAAATTCATTTCGATTTCGTTTAAAAACATTTTCTCGTATAAATAAATACATTTTGTTTTTCTAAATGTTTCTTCTTTAAAGCATATTGAATGACGAACAACTAAGAAAATTCTTTTAAAAAAAATTTGCTTATTGAGTATGATCTTTAGAGACAGCATAGACGTCTATAATATTATTATTGTTGTTTTTGACGTTTGTATTGGCGGCAATGTTTCTATTTTTCTTTATTTGCTACTCTCAACTAAACTGCAATTGCTGCTAGACATCAGCATTTCTCTGTTTTTAATAATCTAAGCAAATTGATGATTGCAAATAGGAAATAATAGAAAAGAAAAGACAGCGACAGCGACAGCTGTTCATTTTTGACTGACATGTATGCATATAACATACCGTATACATATATATTTACTACTATATACTATATACTTACAATGTATATGAAAAAGTGTGTCGCATTTGCAGACATAAAGACAGACAGACAGACAGACGGACACTGTTGCGTATTCTATGCTATGCATCATTGCCTGTCGCTGCCATTGACTACATAATGTAAAATGCTGCACATATATTTAGTTCTTTAATATATTTTTCAAACATATTTTAAAGCATATTGATTTTGTTATGAAGTTTGTAACATTCTTCAAATATATAACGTATAAAAGTTAAGCTGCGAAACATATTTTTATAGCCGCCACACATAGTGTGAAGGGTATTGTCAGTTTGTCGGAAAGTTTGTAATGCATTAAAGGAGACGCCGGAGACCCCATAAAGTATATATATATATTCTTGATCAGCTCGATGAGACGAATCAATCTACCCATGTCCATCTGTCTGTCCGTCTGCTTATCTGTTTATTTCTACGCATTTTTATAAGTAAAGATATGAAGATATTCAGCTGAAAATTGAAACTTAAGGTTTTCTCGACAACGACTACTTTGTATGTTAAAACCAAGTTGCCACGCCCATTTTTCGGTAATAGCTTTCATACAAATTTATAGATTTTTTTAAAAATTTTTGTATGAAAATACTTTTTATTTATAAATGTATTCACTTCAAATTAGGTGAAAACACTTCTAAAGTCAACTTATGTCAAAATAAAGGTGCCACGCCCATTTCCGGAATAGCCCACATACAAACTTTCCTCTTTCGTTTTTTTGTATGAAATTAGTTATTATTTAAGAGTGTATTTACTAAAAAATTGGTTAAAACACTTCTTATGTCATCCAATATCAAAACCAAAATGCCACGCCCATTTCTAGTTATAGTCCCCATACAAATATATGTTTTGTAAGAAGATAGCTCTTATTTATGAATATATTCGATCCAATCTGTGTAAAATCACACCTACTGTCATCCTATGAATATACTACCGACATGACAAGGATCGGGCCACTATAACATGCAGACCCCATACAAACTTACCTTCCATTTTTTTACAAACTTACCTTCCATATGCTTTTAATTTGAGCCCCAACTTGAGTTTTCTACACCCAACCCCTTTGCGAAATATAATCTACGTCACTGAAGATCATACATTAACTAACTAAAGTTTAGTGTGGCGGGTATTAGAGCTTCGGTTCTACCGAAGTTAACGTTTTTCCTTGTTTTCTTATATTTTTGTAGCGTATAAAAACTTCTATCTCACTCGAGTGTTTAGCATTCTTACTATTGCAAAACTATTTGTAAATAAAGCATACAAATTTTATTTATACACAAAAGTAAAGTAAAATATTTCAAGAAGTTAATAAACTCAACAATAAAATGCTAATCAAAAGTTTTTCAATTGGAAAAAGTACAAAAAGTAACCAATAAAAAATTTACATATTTTTTTTGGAAAATATTTTTTAGTTTATTAAATGCACTCACCTGGAATACAGTCAATGGCATATGAAATTCGGCACCGCCAGTTATCATAAATCCCCAATTCGAATCATCTCTTGATGCATAAGTATCCGAATCAACATCAAAAGCAGGAAAACCATCCGTATCGCCAATTCCACATGACTGTTTAATAACAGGCGCCGTTTTTGGGGTCGCCCATGACATGCCAAGATACAGCTCTGGCATTTTTGTTAGATTTTTTTTATTTTATGTTGTTTTTTTTTTTATCTTATTTTATTTTATGCCGGCGTCGTTTGTATTTTGTTTTGTTTTGTTTATTTATTTACTTATTTATAAATAAGAAACAGCTAAAAAAAAAAAGCACAGTCTGCACGCAAAGTAGTTGTTTATTTTTAAATTTTTGATTTTCGCTGCTTTTCTCTTTAACTTAATTTAGTGCTCTTACGCTTTTATGCTCTTTTCTTTTTATTATTTTTTTTTTTAAATATTTGTTGCTGTCAAAAATGCTGCTATGAAACTTTTTTTTTTTTTTTGTCAACAATTTGTTTGCATTAAAACTTTTCGCATATTTTTGTGCAGAATTTTGTTGTTAGCCGGCTTTGAAAGATTTTATTTTAATTTATATTTTAAAAATGTTTAGGCTTTATAAAATTTTATTGTTATATAATCACACAAAAATTGCACAATTAAATAAATTTTTAATTTGCATTTTTTTTTAATATTAAATTTAAAATATTTTTAATTAAAATACATTTTTTTTTTTGATTATTCTTTTTCATATATTTTTTTTCTTTTTTTTTTTTTATTTTTTATTTGTCTTTTATTCCAGATTTTCCTGTTGCTTCAATCAAGTTCTTTGCGACGTTTGATGTTGCACTTACTCAACTGAATAAATGCAACTAAAAGATCTGTGAAATTTACTCATTCAAAATAGTTTTCTGAAGTTTTCTTTGTCTTTTGCGTATCTCTTCGAGCATGTTTATCTTTTATCTTTTACTTCACAAGAAAATTGTACATGTTGCAATGAGTTTTAGAGAAAATTTGAGAGCATTTGCATTTAATTTAAGCTATTTTTAAAAAGGCATACAACTATAAAAAAAAATAAAAACTTATAAAAAGTAGCACGCTTTATTCTATATGGCAGGTATGCACTTATAGACTTAGTTGAACTGATAATATTGTACTTTGAAAAAACAATTTAATTAATTTATTTTAAGTGTATTTAGCTGAAATTCAAAATATAAACATGCGAAAGTGAATTTCGGAACATAGCCGATAACGAATTAGTTAGCAAAAATAAAATTTTAAAGATACTTTATATTTCTTGGCTCTGATTAATTTGACATTAAAATTTATGTATTTGCACATTTTTATTATTTATATTATTTTTTTTTTTTTTTTTTTACTTTTTTTTCAGTTAGTCTATTTACAAAAAAAAAAAAAAAAATGCGATAATAAGAATAAAGTTTGTATACCCAATTTATTTTATCTTCAACATTTTTATAGCGCTTCTTGACGTTGTGTCGTATTCATAAAACTTTAAGTCAACAAACGACGCAAAATTTCTATTTATTTCAAACATTTCAACGTTTACATTTGTGACTCTTTTCATTTTTATTTTTTTTATTTTTTTTTTTTTTATGCCAAATGCAAATATAAAATCCCCAATGCTGACAACCAGTTCGCTCGCTTATCACTGAAAGTAGCCTGTTGATGACAGTCCACACACACACACACACACACACCGAAACAGACAAGCGCCAAGAAGCTCAAATTCCGGGTAATCTCTTCGGTGTGTTGACAATAACGAAGAATTGTAGCAAGCTGTGTGAGTGATAAGTAAAGGCATCGGAATACCCAAATGCTGATAAGCCTTGAAAGTTCTTTTAAACACAGCACACAAAATAAAAATAAAAAATCAAATAAATGTCAAAGTTACTCATACTTTGTTTTTATTATTTTTATTATTTATTCTAAAAAATAAATTGTTCAATTATTTGTTTTTTTTTTTTTTTGCAACAAAACATGCATGCACAACAATTTAAACACAACGTTTGAAAAATTGAAAATGTACTCGTCTCGCGTCTCTCGAATGCTTAACGCCTATCATCCGTATTGTAGGTGGTATCATTCACTTCATCGGAATTTGGTTCCATCACTTCACAGCCTTGAACATAATCCTCAATGGAATTTAAATTGTCTGCTGACTTTACCACATTCTCATTCTTTTGCTCTTCGCTAACCTCAGCATCGACTTTTGTTCCCCTGTTCGGATTGTCATTCAATTCGTTTATTGGCCTCTCATCTTCCTCAGCGGCTGCCAATTCATCTAACTCGCTTGAAGTCTGTTCTTGTTCAGCTGATTTTATTTCAACATCATCGACGCTTCGTCTACTTCTTAGGGTTTTTAGTGTATCCTTCTTTTTCTTTTCTTCCGAAGAATCTTCCTTTGACTTACTATTTTCTTCGGATGTATTATCTGCATCTCGCTTACGTTTTCTCCTTTCTTCTACAGTCGCTTCTTCCTTCTTTTTTCTTTTCTTCCGAAGAGTCTTCCTTTGATTTTTCTTCGGATGTACTATCTGCACTACGTTTACGCTTAGCTGTGTGATCTACATGATTCGATTCCTTCTTTTTCTTTTCTTCCGAAGAATCTTCTTTAGATTTACTATTATCTTCGGAGGCATTATCTGCACTGCGTTTACGTTTAGCAGTTTTCTCTACATGCTCCGATTCCTTCCTTTTCTTTTCTTCCGAAGAATCTTCCTTTGAATTTTCTTCGGATGTACTATCTGCACTACGTTTACGCTTAGCTGTGTGATCTACATGATTCGATTCCTTCTTTTTCTTTTCTTCCGAAGAATCTTCTTTAGAATTACTATTTTCTTCGGATGTACTATCTGCACCACGTTTACGCTACCGTTTCTTCTACAGTCGCTTCTTCCTTCTTTTTCTTTTCTTCCGAAGAATCTTCTTTAGATTTGCTATTTTCTTCGGATGTACTATCTGCACTGCGTTTACGTTTAGCAGTTTTCTCTATCATGCTCCGATTCCTTCTTTTTCTTTTCTTCCGAAGAATCTTCTTTAAAGAATTACTATTATCTTCGGAGGCATTATCTGCACTACGTTTACGCTTAGCCGTTTCCTCTGCAGCCACATCTTCCTTCTTTTTCTTCTCTTCCGAAGAATCCTCCTTGGAATTACTATTTTCTTCCGATGTTTCATCTGCGCTACGTTTATGCTTAAAAACAAGTTCATCTGATGACTTTAAGCTGCGTTTTGATCGTACATCGGGTTCAGCAGTATGCAGTGGCACATGTTTAACTTCCTTTTCTTTCGATTTATCAGTCTCTTCCGAGGACAGTAATTTTTTTCTATCAGGCACATACCTTGCAGTACGCAAATTATCACTCACATCCAGTTGCTGTTCATCATAAAATTTTATTTTAATTCGTTGCTCTTCGCTGCTGCTGCTGCTGCTATCACTGGAACTATCCTTGGCCACATAGGCACCTATTGGCTCTTCTTCTTCTTCGGATGCATTTGCAGTTTCATGGCTTTGCACTTCAAATCCATTTAACAAGGATTCTTCTACACTTTCGCCAGACAATCCCTTATCATCGTGTACGGGTAAAGCAGCAGCGACGCAGCACAACGTCGCGATTAATATTAAACGCATTCTACTAACAATTTTATTGAAATTATTTTCGTCTTATAATATTTTAATCCTTTTAATTTTCGTTTATAATCAAATTGCTCAACGTGAGCTTCCTCTTTGCTAATTGACGTTTCCTTTCGATTTTTATGTCGCGTTTTCAACTGCGCGCCATCAATTCCAAATGCGAACTGACGTGCACTGTCGTCTGCTAAAAATTATGATATTTTTTATTACTAGTGCCGCACAATGTTATCTCTATTTTTTTGCTTATTTATTTTTTATTTTTTATTTTTTTTTTTTTTTTTTTTATATATTGAATTGGTGTGTAATGAGTTGGGAAGATGTATTTAAACTTATTTTAAGTACATATTATATACATGTACCTATTATATACCATATATATTTTATAAGCAAACTTATTTATATATTTTCATATTCATATAATAAAGGTTGCCCTTATTAGATTATTATAGATTATCTATTATGTAGCTTAGACCTTGATAATTTAGTACTTGAAAAATAAAATGTTTTAATAAATTTGGACAAATGCACTGTAACCGGCAAAGAATGCATATCCGAGCACATAATTGATCAGCTTCAAAAACTGTATTAAACTATGCTCATCGCTCCCTCTTTCCCTCTGTCCATCTCTCTACTCATCCTGCGCTTCTGCATGCTAATCAAAATTAGGCTAAAATTCTTGAGAACTCTTATTCGTTGAAAAAGAATTTCTAGAGTGCGCAATACATTAACCAAAAAAATGAACTAATTTATTAAGAAATGTTTTGCATCAATATTCCCTGAAATAAGTGATAAGCTTAAATTGTACATACTGACATGCATATAGATCAATCCCGGCATCATTGCAAAATAAGACCCAAAGATCAGATCACGCAAAGATCTCAGACTCACGTTGAAATTAAATCGCAAATTATCAACGACTTCGATTACAGCGAAAATTGATAGCTGCAAATTGCGACTAAATACAAATTATATTGATGCCGTTCGGAAATATGTCTACGGGATGAATTTATTTTTATAAAAAATCCAATACAAAACAAAAACCAAAAAAAAAACAAAAAAATTGAATCGCAAAAAATAAACAGGGTCAAGCGAAAATAAATCAGTTCTTTATATAATACAAATATCTGTAAAGCTCATGCATAGCAGGGTCTAAATTTGTACATGTTCTAAACGAAAGGAATTTTGCCTAAAAAAAACAAAGCTTCAAAGTAGTAAGCCGTAGTGTAACAAAGGACATAATACAATATACAAAAACAACAACAATATTTGTATGAATAAAATTCTTTTGATTGTGTCAGAAAGTGAAGAGATAATAAAATATTTCAAAACGATATATTTACTTCTTACAAAAGCCGCAATGATACAAAAACATTAAAATAAATTTACCATAGAAAGTAACTGGAAAATAAATAAAAAAAAAGTAAGAAATATTTTTTCTCAAATTAAGTTTTGTTTTAATAAAATAAATATTATAATCAGCTTTAAAGAAAGTTTGAAATACTCTGAGGGAAATTTTGAGTCTATGGAAATAAAAAGGCAATTACTACTGTGGGCAAAAAGTAAGTAGAATTTTCAATTTAAACTTTACGGGCTTAACATTTCGGGCTAGTTCTCTTTTTCTTGAGTTGGCAGGTCTGTTAATAACATCTGGGCCAAATTTCATGTCAATGTCAATCAACAGCGTCGATTCTTCGTGAGTTTTTCTTCCAAAAATGCAACCAACATCGTTCCGCAAACCAACGATATTTTCTGCCTGATTTAGCGGGCCGTATGACTTCTGGCTATTCCCAAAACTCAAGAGTCCACTCCGCGTTTCGAGTCGATTGAAGGAGATAAAAAAGCTGAATCGAAGAAGGCGCTGATGACTATACCAAAAAGGGACTATTTGGCATGTTTCGAGGATTGGAAAAAACGTTGGCATAAGTGTTATTTATCGGGAGGGGACTACCTTGTAGAGGATGAAATCGATTTACAAGAATAAATAAATATTTTCCATTTTAAAATTAAATTCACTTTGTAAAATGCCCACAGTTCATTTCACTCTTTTTTATTAGAGAACGCATTAATGCTTTCAAACAAAAAGGGGAATAATAAACTAGTTTTATGTTTAACATTTACCTGAATATAATAACAATGTTTACAGCTTTTTGTATTTTATCATGAAAAGCACTTGGAAAAAAATGAATTGAAATAATAATAAAATCGAAATGATAAATCGTGCGGAACAAAGTGACGAAGGTAGTTGCAAATAAATTGAATTTTCATGCCGAATTGTAGCAAACTTAAGACTGGTTTTTACTAACTAAATTTTGTCTTATTTAATTTACACACTTATGCATTTATATAGCAAATGGCTTATTTAATTCAATTTATTTTCTTTTCAAATCGTTTGAAGTAGAAATTGTATTCAACACATCAAATAAAAATGATTTTACTTGGGTAAACATATTCTTCGATACATATGCATAATTTAATATATTTTGATTTCTTATTGACTTATTCAATGATGCGCCTAAGAAGAAAAAACTTCAAATCAATAAATTTATTATTTATGTTGCAGGTTTAAGCAATTTATTTCCTGTTTTTTTTTTTTTTTTCTTGTTTCTTGTATTAAAATATGCAAAATGTTTGGCAACATTTTGTCATATTTATTTAAAATTAATCAACGTCGCAGCAAGTTTGTCAACCATGGCGCCGCCTCAAGCGCAAATGAAAAACATTAAATGCACTGAAAATAAAAAGATGAAAAGATATTCTAGTGCTGCGACAACGGCAATCAATCAAAATGTTTTCGAACAAAAAAACGTTTATGCGGAATTAAGAAAATAAATAAATAAAAAAATATTATTTATTGGTTTAATAATATTTGTACACAGTTAGGTGGTATATGTAGTCGTATGAAGTATGAAAAAAAAAACTAAGCCTAAAAATATGCAATGAAAATTTAAATGAAAAATAATATATTCATTTTCTTTTTAGATTTATTGTTGCTTTGTGTATTGTATTTTACTTGTTTGTCTATTTTATTTATTTTCCTAATTGATAATGACATTTTGTCCATTCAATAAACATTAAATTGAGGTAAAAGCGAAATTATTATTGATAAATATTTTTATGTTGAACAAATACGCACCCAAAAAATATGAACTCATTGTGCAAACAGCAAAATAAGATAATTCAATGATATTTTATGAGCGGAAAATTTCTTAAAGACAAATTTTATCTTAAAAAGTAGCCAAATTTTTTTTTTTAGAAAATTAACAATTTTCGTTTAGTACAATACATATTTATTTATATGCATTTAAATAAACATAACTTTTTACAACGAAAAAACACGTACAAATTTGAAACTTGTATTTAACCGCCGAGTTTTTTCTGAATTTTATCAATTTTTTGTAAAAGCTCAGACAGTGTCAATTTCAGTTCATTCACTTTTTTACGCATTGCATCATTTTTATCGACGGTGTTATCGAAATCATACATAAGCATTGGCTTATCGAGCAGGCCACCCTGTACGCTAATATCTCGCATGTCTTGGCGTATTTTTGTGCGAAACATTTTCTGTTCGAATAATTGTGCACGCACTTTCATGCGTTCCTTTTGTATCTCGAGAAGTGCTAAATTTTTCTTTTCGAGTAGTTTTTCAAGAATTTCGCGCTTCTCATTAAGATGTGCCAATATATGCAAATTCGAGCTGTGCGTTGTACGCAAACGATTTAAGTCAGTATTACGCTCTGGCATGAAAATAAAATAAAAAAAAAAAAAAAAAAAGCAAAGTTAAGAAAAGTATTCCATGCTACAAATCCATCCCATTCAATTTATACCTTCAATTTTTTTATCCAATGCTTGAGTTTCAGTTTGCATATGTATAAACGTAGTCATATGCAAATCTTCGCTTATTTGTTCCAAGTCACCCATTTTCTATACAAATTAAGGAGTCAGTTTTAAAATTATCTAAAAATAAGAACTACTTTCAATACGCACCGCTTTCAATTTCGCCAGCGCATGTTGCCTGTTTATGAGCACCAAGCGTACATTGCTTATTTCATTGCGTTTCTTGGTCATCAGGCTGAGTTGTGTTTCGACAAGATTTTTCAAATATTCTGAACGACGTCGCACTATTGTAAAACGTACTAATTCGTTAAATTCTTCTTCGATATTTAATGTTTCCGATTCAAGTTCATTTAGTGCTACGGAAACGTCTAAAATTTTACTACGATTATGTTCGGTTAGGGCCACCTCTTTTTCCATTAATTTATCCAGAATATTTAAACGTTCATTGTACTTGGCCTTCTCCTCAAGCTCAATATTAAGTTCCAATGGCGTTATGGAACGTAAATTCTTGCTACGCTTAAAATGTTCTCCAAGTTTTCGATTTAGCAGACGATTCATGGCCATTGCATTATCATGTAAATTCATGAGCACTTTCATTTGACTCCACAAAAGTTTCTTATCCAATGAGAGTGCCAACTTGGCACGTTCATCCTTGCGTTCGGCCAGATTGACAACCTCATTGAATAATTCATATAAAAATTCTGCAGTCATATTTCGCATTGCTTCTTGATTTCGTGCAGCTTCAAGTGCTTCTAATATGTCCGTTTCTTGTACCTCAATCATTGCCCGCTCCCAATTTCGCATTGCATCAATGGCATCCTGTGTGGCGTCTTGTTCCTGTAAATCATCCAGTGACTTATCATCTAATGGAATTTCTAGCTCAAGACTTTCTTCAACCTGGAAGTCTTCCTCCAAGCCGACTTCTTCTAGCTGTTCACCTAGATTAAAGGTGGATGATGTTGATGTTGTTGAAAATGATTCACCAGTCATGGGATGCACAAAATGTCCAATATCAGTATCTTGCAATGCTTCTTCTGCTTCGCCACCAATTGTTGATGGCAAACGCAGCTCAACTTCATCTGGTGTTGAGTAAAGATCATCCATATCGGGCAACTCATCAAAATCACGCAAAAATCATCTTTCAATTGTACGGTATCTTCTTCTTGTGGAAATTGATAAGATGCTGAGGATACTTGTGAGGACGTATCGCTGTGTTCCTCCATCTTTCCCATCAAATAATGGTCATAGTCCTCGGTAAGTAAGAGCATTGCTCGATTGTCAACATCGTCGTCAACGTCAGCTTCAAAATCCATTACCGATGGCAAAAGTGAATTGCTAATACTTGAAACATCGGATTGTACACTTTTTATTCTGGATTTCTTTTCTTTAAAAGCCTCCGCGTCCTCCTCCTCCATTACAATATTCTTGAGCTTATCCTTTGATTCTGCATTAATTCTACTTGGATCCTCCGAAATTTGAAAATCTTTCTTTTTTGTTTTTTCACATCAATTGCATCTATTTCAGTTTCCGGTTGACTAGTCTCTGCTGCGCCACTCTTCACTTCTTCGTCTGTTGCGTCTATTGCTTCTGTCTCATTTGTTATTGGTTTTTCATCTTTAATAGCAGCTGTATCTGAATTTTCTTTTTCTGGAACTTGCGTTTCGTTTTCAGTTTCTGGTTTTTCTAGCTCTTTCTGGATTTGCTTCAATTTGAACTTCAGCCGCAGTATCCGCAGGCGCAGTTTCTTCTTCTTTCTGTTTTAATATTTGACTAGCTTGGGCCTTTACTAATGAAACCTTACTGACATCGGCACTTTTAGTTATCATTTTGGCGGTTTTTTTTTTAATAAAACGTAAAATCTTTTTTTTTTTTGTTTTTGTTTTATTTTTTTTTTTTTTTTTATTAACACAAAATAGTACTAATTCGAAGAAAAATGATTTACCGAACTAAATTATAATGACACACATATAAGCTAAGATTAAATATTGAAGTAAAACATAAAACTAACTCTGTCAACATTTTTTTTTTTCTATTAAAAAATATTAATAAAATAAATGAAACTGGAAAAGATTTGAAAAATGTCTACATCGATAGAAAAAGAATAATAATATAAACAAATTTTTTTGTATCGAAAGAAAATCATTTATCACGTTCATACAGCTCTATGAAAATTTGCAAAAAAAAAAAAATAAATAAATAAATAAAATAAAAATTTTGAAATTTTCAATGTCACGTTTAAAATTTGTTTCGGATTTTTATACTCGCCACACATAGTGTGAAGGGTATTATCAGTTTGTCGGAAAGTTTGTAACGCATTAAAGGAGTCATCGGAGACCCCATAAAGTATATATATTCTTGATCAGCTCAATGAGGCGAGTCAATCTAGCCATATCCATCTGTCTGTCCGTCTGTTTATTTTAACGCGATTTACTCGGAGACTACTGGAGATACTTAGGTGAAATTTGAAATTTAAGCTTTTCTCGGCAACGGCCAGGTCAAGTTTTAATATGAAATTGCCACGATCATTTTTAGGTATAGCCCCATACAAGCTTACCGTTTTTTTTTTTCGATTTTTTGTATGAAAATAGTTATTATTTATGCATATATTCACTCCAAATTGGCTTAAAATACTTCTTATGTCATCCAATGTCAAATTAAATATGTCACGCCCATTTTTAGGTACAGTCTTCATACAAAATTACCGCCCATTTTCGAATTTTTGTATGAAAATGGTTATTATTTAGGAATGTATTCACTCCAAATTGCCTAAAAACACATCTAATATCATAAAATATTAAAAGCAAGGTGCCACGCCTATTTATGGTTAAAGTTCCTATACAAACTTACAGCCCATTTTCAAATGTTTGTATGAAAATAGTTATTTCTTAATAATGTATTGACTACAAATTGCGTAAAAACTCTTTTTATATTATTCAATATACATCCAAAGTGGCCACGCCCATTTTTTTGGCATAGGTCCCACACAACGTGAGTTGTTTTAGACCATTGACACTGTCCAATCCCAGCTCGAAGTTCTATTTAAGCCACTGATTATAACACATTAACAATTTAAATATACGTGTGACAGGTATATAAGCTTTGGTACCACCGAAGTTAACGTTTTTCCTTGTTACTATATTTTTTTTTTCAGCTATACACAAAAATTGTATATAAATTATTATTTTATATTTTTAAGTAAACTGAAAAGTACAAATTTTCCATTAAAATTGTTTTAATATTTTCAAAAATTCTAAATTTTACAAATCATCCAAAAATTAATTTTATATTAAAACTATTTTCAATGGAATTTCGTAATAAATACGTTTTACTTTACAAATGACACATTTATTTTGCATTTTAAAAGGCTGACAGCAATAAATTATACACAATTTTTTTTTATAAGCGTTTCAAGAAAAATAAACAAAATTTTCAGCAAATTTATTCTAAGAATACAAAAATTATAACGTAGCAGAAAATTTTAAGAAAAATATTTAACACCTGCATTCAATTCGCTGAAATATTCTTTCCTTTTTTTTTCATTTTCTTTGTAGTCAAAATGTGGAACAAGAAAACGATTAAACCGCATCATTTATACTCTATATACACACATACATACATATAAGAGTATATGCCATAATAAAAGCAAGCAAATAGCCAAATTTATTATAATTTTATCGTATATGTATTTTTAAACCTACATTCATGCATGTGTGTAGAGTAACAAAGCTTTGGTTCTAACGAATTAAAGTTTTTTTTTTTTTTTTTTTTTTTAATAAGACATCTAGATGCAACACCCCGAAAAAATCATTCATTTGATTAGTCACTTTTCTCCAAATTTGGTGACCTCGACACTTTTCAGTGGAAAATTTTTAGCGTTGAAAATTATATTCTGTAAAAATCTATTTTTAAAAATTAAATTTTTTGATAGAAAAAAAAAACATTCAAATGATTTAAATCGAAAACAGGCTGTGCACATTTGGTTGCCATAAGTTAGCAAATAAAATCATTTTGGAAAATAATAATAAATAAATTTACACCCACATAAGATACAAAGATACACACTAAACGAATCAGAAAATATTTATAACATAGTTTTTCTATTTTTTTTTTCCTGCTAAACTGAAGGTTAAAGAGGTGATTTGTAGCGCAGCTAGCAGCATAGATAAAGTAAATTGAAAAAAAAAAAATGTAGATTTTTTTTTTTTTTTTTTTTTGTAAGTTTTATTAGAAACGCGTTTCTTTTTTTTTTACTTTTTTTCTAATAATTTTTTTTTTTAATTATAAAATATATCTTAAGCATAGACTTAAGTAACTAATTTAGACTTGAATTGCTCTCTTTAAACTCATTTAAAAAAAAAAAATACAGTTACAAAAAAATTAACAACTCAAAATTTTGAGTTTTTATGTAATTGTGTAGTTGTGTGTGTTTTTATGTGTGTGCATGAGTATTTTTGTTGTTGTTCTGGTTTTATGTATGAGGAATATTTTTTTTTTTTTGTAAGCACAATTTAAACTTATAAATTAATAACAAAGAAAAATTTCATCTTGGCATGGCATTTACTTGCCGATCAAGATCTTACGGCCAGCGCCCAGATTTTGACCAGCCTGTGTGGCACCCTTGTTGGAACCAGCTTGCAATCCCACAATAGTTTGTCCAGCCTTCAGTTGTTCTTCAGTGAAATCACGCTTGCACTCATCAGCGGGCTTGGGGCCCAAGAAGGGACCCTTGAAATCGTCATGCTTGTAGCACTGCCAGAAAAATATTTCATTTGAGCAATTGTCAAGAAGCTGTACATTTTTTTTTTTAATACTTACAGCACGGCCCAAAGCGAAAATGGTATTGGTAACATTTGCAATATCCTTCTTCTCATAGAGATCAACAGTCTGGAAGACATCAATATCTGGTACACCGTATGCCTTCAAGGCTTTCTGGAAGTTATTGATGTTTTCCATGAATTTGAATTGACCACCCGAAGAGTTGACCTTGGCAACGGAGTTGGGTGCCAAAACATTGATCAAATTGCACAAAACTTGACCGTCCTTGAGCACATCTTCGTAATCCTGACCAGCGGGGAATTTTTCGTTCAGAATAGCTTCAATCCATTCTTGGGCTTCTTTGTCCATTTCGGGATTGCGCTTGCCGGCAATCTAAGAATATGCAGAAGAAAAAATAGCAACATTTTAACACTGAATAACTAAAACACTTTCACTTTAAATAATTCGTTTTTTTTTTTTTTGTTTTTGTATTATTTTAAAATAAAATAATTTTTTCACACATCTATTCACCTTGGCACGAATAGCACGTTCAAGAGACATATTGGATTTTTTTTTTTTTGGTTTAAGTTTCGAGGTTTCCTTGAATGATCTTCACTAGAAGACTAACAACCGTACACTGATGCCTGTCGTTGAAACGTTTGGCGCTTTTAAAGCGCAAGAATCTTTCTCAAACGATTGTCAAAAATCTTTCATGAATTTTCCAAAAATATCCGAATTCGGAGTCGTCTACGTAAAATGCTCGGTAAAATTCGGTTAATATAATTGCGTGGGTGTGAATTCGACAATCAACAAAAATCAAGCCAAAGCGTAGGAGACGGGAGCTGTTAATGATGACTCTTACGTTTTAAATTTAGAAAAAAAAAAAACAAAATGAAAAATTATTAAAAATTTATTTCACACATTCAAAAAAAAAAAAAATAAAAAAAAAGAAGGCATATTGTAATAGAATGTATCTTGCAAATGGAAGTGTGCTGCGCGTACGCGTACCAAGTTTTTTGTTTAAATTTCATCATTCGATATTAATAAAATTCAGTAATTGTGCATTTGGAAAATTTGCTCTTTGCTTAAAATAAATTTCGTTGTATTTGTTTTTCTATTTTTATACCCGTTACACATAGTGTGAACGGGTATTTTCAGTTTGTCAAAAAGTTTGTAACGCATTGAAGGAGGCATCGGAGACCCCATAAAGTATATATATTCTTGATCAGCTCGATGAGACGAATCGATCTAGCCATGTCCGTCTGTCTGTCCGTCTGTCCGTCTGTCCGTCTGTTTGTTGCTATGCGATCTTTTCGATGAAGATATAAAGATATTGGGCTGAAATTTTAAACTTAAGCTTTCTCGGCAACGACTAGGTTAAGTTCGAAAATGAGAGTGCCACGCCCATTTTTAGGTATAGCCCCCATACAAACTTATCGATTTTTTTCGATTTTTTTTTTAAATAGTAATTATTTATGAATGTACTCGCTCCCAATTGGGTAAAAACATTTTTTGGTCATCCAGGGTCAAAACCAAGACGACACGCCCATGTAACGGGTATTTCAGCTTCGGTTCCACCGAAGTTAACGTTTTTCCTTGTTTTTTTTTTTTTTTTGTCAAAATTTTTCCATTTTACTTGCAATTGTTGCAAATAAATATTTCGCATGCCATTGAAATTATTTTAAATGAAAATCAATTTAGATTATTTTTTTATATTTTTTGCTAATTAAAAGAGCATTTTAATTGCATTTTAGGCTCTTTTTGTTTACTCATAAAATAATATTTTATAAATAATTTTGTGTATCTTTTATTTGCATATCTTAAAATAGTCACATCGATGTAGATAGAATTTATTATACAAAACAAAGATAATTATCTTGCTTAATTAAGGCGGCATTAATTTATGCAAAAATATGCGAGGTTTTGAAAAGATTAGTTTATTGGCAATTAATATAAATTATAGAACGCGATTTTTTTCTTAGAATATGTCTCCATTTTTAAATGAAATATATGAAATTGATGTGACTTTGAAATACCCTACAAAATATATTTTTGTTTAATTGTTTGTTGTAGTAAAATAAAAATAACACACACACATATTTTTCCATTTCAAACGGAGGCGCATAACAAACGGCAAGGCTTATAAGATTCAGCACATATTTTTTAATATTCTAGAATATTTGCAAAATATTTTTTTCAAAAATAAAGAAAAAATTCTTGCCATCTCATGACCTTGGTTTTAACGTTTAAATCTTAACAAGTACTTTGTGCAAAATATTTTAATTTTTTTTTTTTTCAAGAAATGCTAATTAGCTCTTAAAATTATTAAAAATCTACTCAAGCTAAACAGCTGCTACATTAGGTCGCCCCCGTTGCTACCCGAACACATCTCATAGCTCATCTTTTAGCTGCCACAAGCACAATAGCGCTGTGCAACATATGCTCGCTCAAACCTAAGATATTAAACAGGTGGAAAATTAATAAAAAATACACAGAACGCTGCGTCATTCGTTTAGATTTTCCAGTTTGTAATACAGAAAACAAAAACATAAACAAAGCAAATAAATAAGTCAAACAGAGATTTAAAGAAATATTCCTGAAGTGAATTCTTAACTTATTTTATTTTTACAAATAAAGTATGAGATACTTTGCAGTATGAGATACTTTGCAGTATGAGATACTTTGCAATTATTTAAATAAATTTGTAAAACTTTTAAACTTCAATTTTTTTTTTTTTTCTTCTTAAAGCAAAACAATCAACCCTTTTTTTTATTTATATGCTGCATATTTAATTAAATATCTTTTGCAATTCATTTATCTAGATTAAATGAGTTAAATTGTAAATCTTTTGTTAAATTGCATTTAATTTAATTAAAATGTTTTTGTTTCATTTCATTTCATTATAAAATTCGCATTCGAAAGCATTGCATGCAGTACGTGCAAAATGCTGCTTGGCATAGCTTTATGAAGCAAAAAGTCAATACATATAGAAACAGCTTGTTTATACAAAATAATAATATTTTATTTGTAATTAAACAGCAACAATGTAAAATTAATTTAAATGAAAAAACAAAAAAAAAACTGCATTAAACTTTTTTATATTTTTCTACTTAAATAAAAATAACTTTGATGTACATTTTTGCTGCATTATTCATAATTAAGATTATACGTTTCTAGTATTATTATTATTATTATTGTATATAATGACAGCAACAATTTAACTAAATTTATACATTTATTTACGACACAAACAGGCACGTAACATATTTGCCTGTCCTCACAATTCACACAGAAGCACACAATTTATTTAAGCCAACTTTTGGCCTGGCCTGTTACACTTCAACTCAATTCAGTCCCATCCTCAGTCTCAGTCTCATTTATTTGTGTTAAATGTTCTTTTCAAAGCCGAAAATCAGCAGCCACTTCATGCGAAATTCAACAGGATTATTTTCACATAAATCAACATAATAAAAAAAAAAGGCAAACAAAAGCTACGAAGAAAATTTCATTGCAAAATAAATAAGTTTTTCTTTTTTTTTTTTTGTTCTGAATGAGGCAAGTATAATAATAACCAGCATCATTGTGGTTCATTTGAAGTTATAGTTTGTCGACAGCATACATCGGCAGCAGCGGTATCAAAGATGATGACAGTGATTCTAGATTAAAGCAAGACCTAAGATTTGAGCGCTCATGCGTTGACGCGCACAATAAACTAATTCAATTATATTTTGAATTTTTTTTTTATTATTATTATTATTCTTATTATTTTTGCAGCTTATAACTATTTAGAAAACGAAAATATATATTAGAATAAATATTTAGAAAAAAAAAAAAAAAAAAAACATTTGGAAAATTCAATATTTTTTTAGTGCTTTATATATTTTTATTATATTTTTAAATTGTTTTTATTATTTTTAAATAATTTTAACATGTTTCTGTTGTTTTAAAAATAAATTATTGCTCATAGTCACAACAGCAAAATTAATTTTTAATTGGAAACTCACGCGTCAATGTCGTCATAATAACGAAAAAAAAAAAATAAATAAATAACGTATACGACTAGTTGGCAACTATTTTTAAAACAAAAATCCTTTCCTTTTTTTCTAGACAATTCGAAATCAAATCAAAGCGTAGGCGTTTTGTTTTGGCAATTATGTATACACTTTGTATATTCTATTTATTTATTTTTAACAAAAAAATTTTATAAATATTTGTTATAATAAAAAATGAATACATATAATCAAAATCACGAATTCACCATATGTGTAGTCTATAAACTTTATATTTTAATGCTGATTATTTAGTTCAGTTAGCAGTGGTGGGCAATTTTTCAGTCGCTTCACACCTGTATCGATAAAAATGTTGTCCTTTATTAAAAAAATGTTGTAAAAGAAATCGCGTCTTATTTTTTTTCTTTTTTTTTAAATATTTCTTCAAAACGTGCTCTCATTTGCATTTCTTTGAAAATTTTAATTAAACATTTTGCTTTGTTTTATGTTTTATTCTGTACTTTTATACCCTACACATTTAATGATAAGCGTAGTATGCTTAGATTTTGTAACTTTTAAATCAGCTGACTCAACGCTTTTAGATAAAAAGGTTAGCTATGTAGCCTCATTTTTTGTTAGACGAAAAAAATAATTTTTAAAGAAACTCTAAGAAGCGCACAGCAATTGTCTGTTATGCCGTAAATAAAATAATAAATTCAAAGGTCGTTACGCTAAAAAGTTAATTAAGAATTTTTTCACAAATATCAAAAGAATACGAACCCACTTACACTTAGTTCAATAATAAAAAAAAGGTCTCAAATTAAACCAAAAATCAACACAAATTGACCAATATTGATGCCATTCAAGCGAACCGAGGCAAAAACTCTAAACCAAAAGAAACAAAATATTAAAAGGTACAAATTTTGAACAAAAAAAAATAAATAAATAAATAAACCTTAAAAATTTCAACACTCAAATAAAATAAAAATCAAACGAAAAAAACAAACAAAAACGCACACCTCAAACTACCTAAACAAAAAAAAAAAAAAAAAAACCCAAAATAAACTTCAGATACATTTTATCGTTAAGCAATTTAATAAATAATTCAGATAATTTGAATTTGTTTCGATGCAAAAATAATGCAGACAGCACAAATTATTCAGACTGAACTAAAAGACAGCATAAAGCATAGAATAAACTAGTCTTAAACTACGAAAGATGTAAAGTATTTAAAAAATAAAAAGAAAAAAAGAAATTTAAACCGATTTTTTGCTACACTTTAAAAGTTGACAAAACGAATACAGCAGCCGTCGACACAAAAAAAAAAAACAATGCGCTGCCTCAACTTAAGTTCAGAAAATAGCGTAGTAGATGGGCAAAGTTTCCATTACAGTAAATTGACTGAGAATATACTTCAATTGCACACTTTTGAGAAGTTTAAAAACAAAAAAAAGTTACTCCAGCCACATTTGTAAATTTTTTTTATTTACGCACACCTAAATTGGAAGCAAATATAAAATACATATATAATATAAAATAATATAATATATATCGAATAAAGTTCAAAGCCTCGCCATGCTAAATCAATTTAGTAAAAGTATTTTTTTTTTTTTTGCATTAAGCGGAAGCATGGGTCAGAGTCACATTTGAGTTTGAGTGAATGCGTTGGTTGTTGACACAGTTGCGCGTTGCCAATCAAACGCCCCAAACACGTTTAAAAAAAAAAAAAACGATTTACACAGACCAACTTTTTTTCCACGTTTTCGTTGTCGTTGTCAACACAGCTTCAATGTAAGGAAATTTTTTTGAAAATCTTTTAAAACTTTTGAAGAAAATGAAACTGGAAAATGCTGAGTAAGAACAAAAGAAAATAAATTTAATTTAGTCAAACTTTTTTTTTACGATATTACAACAGACATTTAAAATTTTAACAGCTTTGCTAATTTTTGTATAACATGTCGTATACTTAATTATAGTCATAATATGCATACATACAAACATATTTACAAACAAAATCGAAAATTCCATGCATGAACTTATTTTTAAAACGCTTTCAACAAGAAGAATATCAATCGTAATACGAAGGCGGGTAAAATTTCAATGCAAAAGGAATATATTTATTTAAAAATTCTTTACTTAAAATAAGAGGCTTAATCTTGAGGAAATAAGTATAGAGAGCCTTTATCTATAAAGCATATAAAAAATCGCAAGGATCAAATCTGAAGGAAATACAAATATATTTGTTAAAATATAAGTTTATCAAATATTTCCCTTACCTTTTTTGCTCTTGATTCAATGCTTTATAAAAAGTGGTTCAGTGATCAGTTTAGTTCAAATACCAAACCCCCTCCTCCTTATTTGCGAAGAACTCGGACAGCCACTTTTCAAAGCCTCTTTATAATCACTTGGCGCTATGTCCAGGCTATATGGTGGATGTGATAAAACCTCCCATCCGCACTCCCATAGCTTCTGACGTGACACCAAAGATGTGTGAGGCCTAGCGTTGTCCTGGTGGAAAACGACACCCTTCTTGCTGGCCAATTCTGGACGCTTCTGGTCGATCGCCTGCTTCAAGTGGTCCAGTTGTTCGTAGATAGTAGAATTAAGCGTCCGGCCATATGGGAGCAGCTCATAATTGATAATTCCCTTCCAATTCCACCAAACACTCAGCAAAACCTTCCGGGCCGTCAATCCCGGCTTGGCCACTGTTTGGAACGATTCACCGGTCTTCGAACACGACCGTTTTCGCTTGGTATTGTCGAATGTGATCCATTTTTCGTCGCCAGGCCATTTTTTTTTGTATCCAGCCTTCTGCAGAAGGTTTAAAATGCTCCCATCTCCTGGGCGATGTCACGAGATGTCACATGCCGGTCTAACTCGATGTTTTCCATGATTTGATCGGTATTCGTCGTCACAGGTCTTTCGCCGGCTGGCTTATCCATGGTGTCGTTTTCACCGGCTCTAAATCGTCGAAACCATTCCTCAGCGGTTCGAAGTGATAGAGTATCCTTCCCCCAAAACACCATTAATCTCACGGAACGTTTCTTTAGCGGATTTGCCTTTAAACGAAGAAAAACTTCAAAATAGCGCGAATTTCGGCGTTAGTGAACTCATGTTTACACGTCTACAAAAAAGCCGTAGGGTGTTATTTGACAACCTTATTTTTGGGCTTTAAATTGGTGGTAAATTGCGTAACGTCGGCATTATTCTCAATGGATTTTCAATTTACTGTCATCAGAATCAACTAGCATTTTATATATATCCTACAATCCAACCCGTACCTGGCTACGCCCATGGTCACAATAGTAGATACAATAAAAAAGTCGATACAAAATGTACATTGCAAACTATAAACTCGTATTGAATTGTTCCAATTAATCACTTTATTTTGTGTATTTAACGCTCAACCTCCTAATTAAAAGTAAAATAAAAAAAGAAACAGCAAATGAAAAGTAAGAAAAATGTTAGAAAAACAGACATTAAGAATTTATACGCACAAGAATGTAAAGAATTTAAATTAAAGTTAACCAATACTATGGCTGAATGATAATGTGATGATGTTGATGATGAGGATGATTCTTGTTGCTGTATGCTTCTGTTATTGTTGTTGTTGCCTGGTAAATTAAAATAGAATACCGCCATAGAACGAATGACTTTGCTACGTTGTTGATGCTACCGGAAAAAAATGTTGTACGATTTGCGTTTACTGTTGTTGTTGTTGTTTGAATTTTAATTGTATTTAATGCAAATTAACTGACAGACGTGAGTGAATAAAATTGAAAGTGATACAAAACAGAAGAAGATTATGGAGATGTGTAATCGGTTGTTGTTGTTATAGTGAATACAATATTTTAAATAATAAGAAATAATCTCATTCGTATGCTGCACTTCGTGTCGTTCATTTTTCTTTTTTCTTTCCTTTCTTATTCCTTTCCTTTTTAATACAGTTTGATAATTATTTATTATTTTTATTAAAATAAAAAGAATAAATTACATACATATGTATGTATGTATGTATGTGATGGCAAAATACTCAAAACAAACGAGTGGGCCAAATAATTCTCTCGCTGCAGCGAGCAGCGAGTAACTTAAAACGAAAAAAAAAGATATATAATCTCTTGCAATACAGAATTTTAATTCTAAAAATCTGATAAACAAAGAAAACGACAAATACCAGACTTACTGACTGACCGACTGTAAACTTAATTAGAAAATTGTTTAATTATTAAATTTTTTATTAAGTATTACAGATATTCAATTATGAAATAAATGCAATTGCAGTTCTTTTCAATTTGCTGTTGGAAATATTTTTGATTAAAAAAAAGAGAAAAAAAAATAGCACGTACAATAAACTTTGCTGTTGATTTAGCACTGCTAAATGTTAGCTTACTTTAAGTTTTTCTACGTAATATTCAACCGTAAACTAGTTTCATGTCAACGTAATACATACAGAAGTACGTGAGTAATGTAAAAAGCTGAGATTTTTTTTTTATGTGGAACAAAGTTACTAAGTTTTTCTTATTTAGAGATATCGAGTTAAAAGTTTTTGGTCAAGTTAGATAACTTGAGAAGTTTTGTGACAGCTGATAACTCGCTCGCTCGCTCGCTCGCTTACGTAACAACATAACGTAATAACTGCTGCTCTTCGGTGACCAGTACTTGATACGTGTATGCAATATTTAATAAGCATTAGATTACACAAATATGAAAGGACATTATTTTTTTCAAGTGCTTTACATTTGTTTTTTTATTAAATTAAAATGTTTTAGAAGTAGCGTTGAACCCTTTTTTATGTGCACACATAAGCATTCAATTGTCATTAGCATCACTGGTCATGTCATTAGGCTTCGTTAGGTACACAAAATAAAACAAAAAAATTGCCTAAAAAGGCAAAACAAAAAAAATTAAAATATTAAAATAAAAAACCAACCACGTCGCAGTTACTCAATAGCTGTGTTTGACGACGACGACACAGCGGACAGCCACAAACAGATGTCACCGAAATTTTGTCATTAAAACAACAACAAAGCCCACTTGGACGTATACATTTCAAAAACAATGCACAAAGCAGCTCATTTACGCTGCTTTAATCATTTTTTTGTTTTAATGATATGCAAAGTGTTTAACAAATAAATTAAACGTGTTAGCTGTTGTTTTTCATGTCCTTTATCATTTGTTAATTAGTCAAGTGGAGACATAGAGCGGGAGAGAGGGTGAGAGCAGAACCTAGATGACATAATTTAAATTGATTACAAATATGTTTTTTTATCCGTTTAATTCCGCTGCAATTGTTCTTGACGGAAATTTAAATTTCCCTATTTGCTCTATTATCGAACTCAATTTCTCAAGCCCTACAACATTTGCTTCCTTATAAGCGGGCAATAGTTGCATTGCATCAAACCAGCGATTTAATTGTGGCCAGCGCAATACTTTACTATCCACTTCATTGATGTTGGCAGACACTGGAAACATGAGATTGACAGTACTTAATGTGGTTACAATAGAAACATCTGCCAGTGTTAGCTAAAAATGAAAAAATCAAATGAATTAAATTTAATCGTTCTATTGTGGTTTCATACAAGCGACTCACTCTTTCGCCCGCCATATATTGATGCTTGCCAAGATACTGCTCCATAATGTCATAAGCTTCATGCAGTTTACGCTGATGGTATTCTAAATCGATGTTTGCAAAACCTTTTCGCACTATTTCCGACTGCAAAGATACAAAGTTATTTTAATGGTCGAGTTTTCATGCAATAGCTGAGCTATTCTGCTGTCCCAGACGCACCATTAAATCACTATCGCGTCGAAAGAGAAACGAACACTCGAATAGCATCTTGTTGAGCACATTCATGCGTGCAACATAGTCATGCTTTGGCCAGAGTGCATCTTCTAGAGTAGCACTCTCATATTGCTCACAAAGATGTATAAGTATAGCATGGCTATCGGTTAGCACTAGTTCTCCATCGACGAGCGTTGGTACACTATGTTGTGGATTTAGCTACAAAATGATTAGTATTATTTAACAATCATGACATACGCACTGTGAAAGAGATTATACTTACCTTCAAAAACTCTGCTTCGAATTGAGCACCTTTGAAAAGATCAACGAAACGCAATTCCACACACTTTATATCAAGTAACTTGATCAGCAACAGACAACTTCGCACTGGCGGACTGCGATCGTCGTAGTAAAGAACCGGCTTAGACATGATCTCAAATTAAACTGAAATCAAAATCAAAGTAAAATCAGATCATTTGTTCATTCGTTTTGAATTTCATTACCGCGCGATACTCTTCGCAATAAAATGAACGTGTCAAATTGGTTCAATTCTGTTCATCACTAATATTAGGCAGCTGTTCAATCAGCTGTTGTGCGCGGTGACATAACCTCGAACAACGATTCAACTACTTATTTTTGTTATTTTCATTTTGTTATTAAATATTTATTAAAATAAGCTTAGTTTCAATTAAACCTCACCAAAAATGTATCTTGCGCGCCGTTTAAAATATTTTCCGAGCAACAAAAGTGTGCGCAGCATTGCGAACAGCAGCTGCAAACGTTACACAAGCAGCGCCGGCAGCACAACCAGTGAAGAGCGCATTGAAATTCCCAATCGCATACATCGCTCGCCAACAGATATATTACAAGCGTTAGCCAGCACAGTTAAACGCGATCCCACAGCACCACATTACAAATTTCACGATGATCCGTACCTTACTCCAATGTCCAATGTAGCTAAGCGCACCTATGCATTGTCGCAAGAGGCAGGACGTAAAGCAGCTCATTGGATCAAGCAAGAACATCGCGATTTATTTTTGGTAAATATAAGTATAGAAGTTTATTGAAAATTATTTTATATAATTTGCGTTTCAGCACCAAGAAGCGCAGCCACCAATCAAGGAATTTGCGCCACGCATGGTCTATAACGAAGAGTCGGAAGTGGATGAGAGCGCGTTAAAACAGTTGATTGCACTTGGAGAGGTCACTGATGCTGTATTAGTTTACAATTTATTGCTGAAAAAGAATATTGAAGTAAATGGCGAACTAAAACAAAGTCTGCTCGAGTTGGTTTGCTTCTATAACAATCAGGAGCCATTGTCTGAGGAATTTATAGAGGAACGCTGGTTTCAGCAGAACATCAGCATGCGTGAACGACATCGTAAGACTTGGAAAGATGGTGAACTAGCCGAGCAGTTATTTAACGAAATAGAACCGAAACAAGCGGAAACATACGCAGCGCTGATACGCGGCATGTCCAAATACTATCAAAGTGAGCGTGCTTATACTTTACTACAGGAAGCAATAGAAAAACAATATGAACTGGATACAGAAACGTTTAATGCCATACTAACGAATGCCAATTTTCTACGTGAAACCGCCGAACAGCGTTGGGAATTGTGCCGTGATTTACTGCATCAAATGTCTACACAGAAACTACATCCCAATTTGGGCACACTCAACGGTTTACTTGAATGCATAAGCACTTTCGGCAACTACAAGTATGCGCGCACCTCGGCACTCAAAGTTTTAGCGGAATTCAAGAAACTCGGTGTGCAGCCTAGTTTGGGAACTTATTACTATGTGCTGATTATATTCTGCCGTGACCGTGCGCCAGTTTCTCATGTGATTGTAGACATACTGAACGAAATTAGTGGCAAAGAGTTCAGTATTGAGCATGCGAAGGACACATTTTTCTTTACCACCGCTATGGACGTTTGTCGGAATCATCTGCACGATAAATCGCTTGCAAAGAAAGTCGATGCGCTTTTGCACACAGGATAAAAATTACGATTTGATTGGAGACTCTTTCAAGGAATCCGTTTACTATCGTCATTATCTGGCATTGCTCTGTCAAACGGAAAGCATCGAAGAGTTTATGCGAACCTATGATTTGTTGGTGCCCAACATATATACACCGGAACCTGGCATTATGGAGGAAATACTTAAGACCGTCGAATTCAATGCCGCAATAGAGCTTATGCCACGTCTTTGGTCAGATATGGTAATCTTTGATCACACAAGCCGCGAGAGCTTGCTGCTGCGTGTGCTCCGCATACTGATTGACAACAAACCCAACGAGGAGATCGTAACGCAACAAAATTTACCTCAACAATTTGCAAAAATTGCATTGGACATTTACAACAAGATTGAGGAATCGGTTAAGCGCGTTAAGCATGTTTCGTTTACTGGTCAGATGATTGGGGATATACTGACGTTACTTGTTCGAGGCGATGACTTTGAAAAGGCTGTAGAGGTATTTAATCATATTGATAAAAATCAACATCGCATACCAGGCACACCATCAGAAGCATCGCTTTTAGAATTTATTGACGCGTGTATAAAAAACAAATCACCAAGTCAAGCGCTACACGCTGTGGAATATGCTGTAGATAACTCGATGGAGACAAATGCAATGGCTAGTCAATTGCACAACGGTTTTACGTTGAATGAGGTGCATTTGTCAAAACTGAAAGCAATTGTCGGCGATAGTTTTCTTAACAATTAAAGCCGTAAACGTTTTATAATCTTAATATATTGCATTAAAATAAATAATGATTCCTTTAAACAAAAAACTAGACTTATGACTAGTTGAATATACTAATCAGAGACCATTCATAGATGTTTAGTGGGCTCCCAATCAATCCCATTATGCGGCAGCTCACTTTTAATATGCGGCGAAATCCACGTCAGATACATGTGTTTGCCCAGCACCATCTCAAGATTTCGTATCAGTCCTAAATCGTATTTATTGCCTTTGTTTGCCTCATGCGAGACAGCACCTTTTGTAATGATTGGTGCATGATAGATAAGCAGCAGTGCTGCAATCAAGAATCCAATTACATTTAGTTCATAGATGAGCAGCACAAGGTTTTGCCAGGACCAATCGATTGTGAACATTAACATTGGGCAAACCATCTTTAGGAATGTGTAGAAATTTACGAAAGTGTCAGCATGTAAATACCAAATATACACGCTGTTATAAGCGGTTACATAGCCAGTACCAATTAGCAAGTAAATCAAAAAATAAATAAAGTAACGTTGGTTTTGGTGTCCAATGCAGCAGCCGGTAAACTTGCAATGGTGGTCTCGCTTAAGTATGCAAGTTTTACATAGTTCACAATGCCAAGAGCGTGGTGGAACCAATGCCTGACAATCATCGCACATATGCCAGATACGTCGTAAATTAATGTCCACCGGAGGCTTTAGTAGCGCAGCTGAAATAATTTTGAATACAACTAAAGTGGACAACCAGGTTGAAATGTTTGACAAAACTTACGTCTTATACTTGTATCCACAAGCATACACGCCAGAATGTTGCCAGTTAGATTAAATAGCAAAAATAATCCTGCAAGCCATGTAAAAATATAAAAGCCGGTCCCGGGTGTATGCATTTCTGGCAATACAACAATCATTTCTAAAATATACGTTACCGGAATAGAAACAGCAATAAGTAGAAAACAGAAAATATCTGTTGAATGTCGCGGCAGTACACGATTAAGTGGACGCAATATCATATTGGTGTATATAAAATATAATATTTTATTTGTTTATTATTGTTATAATTTGTTTATAATAATTCAGAGCAGAAGAATATTTAATTTATTTACTTCCATTCAACTGTGGCACTGCTCGCACTTATTTCAATTTAAGGTGTACTATGTCTTACTTTGTTTTTCTAATGAGATGAAATGTACGTTTAAGAATTGGGAAGCGCTGTTAACAACAACATAAATTAACTGTTGTTGTAATTCTTTTCTTTAATGGCATTTCAGTGCACTGTAATAATAAACGTAAAATAAACGTAAAAATGTGCATAAAATAAATAAAAGACTTGTTAAAATGCAAAAACGCATTGAATTTAGTATTAATAAAAAAGAAAAATAGTTAAATTTTCAACATATATGGTGCGTTAAAAACTTGTTGAAGTAGAACGGCGTCTGCAGAACTTTTGTGTTTGCCCCGCCCCTCTTTTTATTGTCGTGTTCACCATCCCTCCTGAACGAACACACGAAAAGCCTGTGAAAAACCTGCTGCAATTATTACAGTTAGAGAAACGAGACGATTAAAGCAGAAAAAACGACATCGTAGTTAAGCATTTAATTAAGAAATTAATAGTGAATGCATTGCAAGTAGTTCGCTTGTTAATTGAAGTGGATTATTGTGAAGAAAGTACGACAAATACAACGTACGCCCACATAGAAAAAGCACGGCGGTGCCAGTTTGTTTTAGTGCTGCAATGGAAAACGAATCGGTCAAATCGGAACATAGTGGAAGATCTAGACGCTCAAGAAATCATAATAATAACGGAAACAGTAGCGGCGGAGGTGGTGGTGGCACTGTAAACAACGGCTATCATCGCGATCGAACACGACATTCACACCGCAGCACACATTCATCGAAATCAGGCAAAATTGGACAACGAAACGATATGGCGCCCTATCAAACAAGTGTCAATATGACAGGTATTTATAAATGATTTTATGTTTTTTGTAACTTTAGCCATGTTTAATGTTTCTTTGCTTCTAGGTGACGAAAGTCGTGATGGTCAAGAGGTTATCGAAGTTCAAATATTGCCGCAAGATGAAAACTGGGGCGAAAATACAACTGCCGTAACAGGTAACACATCAGAACAGAGCATATCAATGGAAGATATCAATAATGCCTGGCATCGCGAAAATGACAAAGGATTCGGCTTTGCATGTCGCCGATATATGGAGTCAACATTTTGCTTTTTACTCGGCTGTGCAGCTTTTTTTTCGCCGTTAGCAATGGTGGTTATGCCACGGATCGGATTCTTTCCATCTGCGTTTGAACATCCAGAACTAACGCAAACTTTGCGCACACAATTGCTGGCATGTAGTGAACAATGTAAGGGATTACTGGTTTCACTAGCAGCGCGACTGCTTTTGCTTGCTATAGGACTCTGGGCGCTGTTTATGCGTAGAACTACAGCAACAATGCCACGCATATTTTTGTATCGCGCGATTGTGCTGCTCTTAGTGACAATCAGCACATTTGCATATTGGCTTTTCTATATTGTGCAGGTCACAAACGGTGCTAAAATTGTTGTGGAAACCGGCGGTGATGCAGTAGATTATAAATCACTTGTGGCTTATGCAACAAATTTTGTCGATACCTTACTTTTTATACACTACGTTGCCGTTGTACTACTAGAGCTGCGACATCGAGAGCCACTGTACTACATTAAAATCATACGTTCGCCGGATGGTGTTTCGCGATCATATATGCTTGGCCAATTGAGTATACAACGTGCGGCTGTCTGGGTGCTACAACATTACTACGTCGACTTTCCGATTTTTAATCCGTACTTGGAGCGCATACCGATCTCAAAATCACAACGTAATAAAATATCTACCAGCTTCAAGTACTATGAAGTCGATGGTGTTAACAATGCACAACAACAGAGTCAGAGCCGTGCTGTGTTGGCGGCAAACGCTCGTCGACGGGATTCGTCACACAATGAACGTTTCTACGAAGAACATGAATACGAGCGACGTGTAAAAAGAAACGTAGGGCTCGACTAATAACCGCCGCTGAAGAGGCCTTTACGCATATCAAACGCATACATAATGAACCAGCACCAGCGTTACCGCTAGATCCACAAGAAGCTGCACAAGCTGTATTTCCTTCAATGGCGCGCGCTTTACAAAAATATTTACGGGTTACTCGACAACAGCCGCGTCATACATTCGAGAGTATATTAAGACATCTGGCACATTGCCTGAAGCATGATCTGTCGCCACGTGCATTTCTCGAGCCTTATCTAATGGAAACACCTGTCATGCAAAGCGAAAAGGAACGACGTTGGGTGCAATCATGGTCACTTATTTGCGATGAAATTGTTTCACGACCGATTGTCAATGAATGTACTTTTCAGTTAATACAAAACGACGTCTCTCTTATGGTGACCATACATAAACTACCACATTTTAATATTGCCGAAGAGGTCGTAGATCCGAAGAGCAACAAATTTGTATTGAAACTCAACTCAGAGACTTCGGTATGACACCAAAATGGTGGCATTAATTCACCCCCAATTATAACGCCTACGCACAGTAATCAGACGCAGTCATCGTATCTTCATAACTTCGTCTGAAATATATGAACGGTACTATGCATTTTTTTCGCATTATTATTTAAGACTTATTTTATTATTTTAGAATTTACAAATATTTATCCATACTTATGCCCAGTGTATCCTAAACAGACACATATCAGCAAAATAGAAGTCAGAAACCATTTCATAGACACGCACGCACACATTGAAACATTAGTTCCCAAAGCATTAGTTCTAAGCAAAAATTGGCAGCATCAAAATCAATTTTTACAAAAAATCTTTCAGGATTAACTATAAATATTTATTAAAATCCTGCACAATATTTAGAATAAGTATGTGTTTTTTAAGTTATAAGTAAAAAGATTAGTTTATAAAAACGAAGCATTCTACAATTGTAAGTTATCACAAGTATTGTGTCAGTACTTAAACTACTCAAATAAGTCAATCAAAATCGAATTAACAAACTAAAATTAAAAAAAAAAAAAAAAAAGAAGAGAAGGAATCCTATAAAACAAAAAGCAGTTTTATGCATTTACACGCTAAAGTTTTAAAGACTTTGATAATAAAATAGCTAATTAAAAATGTATAAAACAAAAAGTAACTCGAATGCAACTTAAGACAAATAAGATAAATACAAATAAAAGAAATCAACACTTAGAGACTGCCGAAGCGCATTTTTTATATAAAACTAAAAAAAAAAACTGCCAACTAAAAAAAGATATGTATATCTATATAATAAAATTAAAAAAATACTTAAATATTTTTAGATAATGCCAGTACTCATTCGAATAGTATTCTATGAAAACATACCGCTAATTTTAGAAAGAAACTTTTTAACAATTTACAAAAATATTATACAAATGAACATTTTATTTTAGTTTCTAGATAAATGCTTTTAAAATATTTGCTAATTTTAATATATCAATAATTCACAATTAATATACAAAATATCATAGATTGTAATTAAGGGACTTCCCCTGTAAATGAAAAACAAAAACATGTTTCATAAATAAATAATTGCTATTATCTTTTTGAACAGCTTTAAAGCCAAGATCTTCTGCATTTAAGAATCTTCCATAGAAAAACTTTTATATGTTTCAATATTGTCCAAAACTTTAATATTCGTGAATTTATGGGTGCGTTAAATTATACAATATATTTATCCATTTTCTCAAATATGTGAAATATTAGCAAATAAATTCAGGTTGTGTACATAATAATCAATTTGACTAAGTTCAATAAATTATGTTTATATTGTTTGGCTTCAAGTTACAATTGTGCGTCACATTTTTCTTGAAAGAAAAAAAAAACTTAGAACATAAACAAAAATATTTATATATAGGTACGTATGTACGCACACATTTGGAATGCGCCGTAGCTGCTTGCGTCAAGTTAGGCTGTTTATCCTTCCTTAGGTTTGAGATTATTAATAGCTGGTTGCAAAAATTCGTCTATACAAGCGCTAACCATGCGTTTCAATTTATCCGCCAGTTCATCCCAATCCTTTTCTTCCGGCAGTCCGCACATTTCAGCATAGTATTTAATTTTCGGTTCGGTGCCACTAGTGCGGAATGTGATTACCATGCCGTTAGTAAAAGTGAATGTTATCATTTGAGAACTGCTACTAGTTGGCAAAATTGCCTTTCTATCCGGAAATGAAGTGTCCACACCCGTTGTCAGATCACGTACACTTTTGATTTCAAACTCACAATCGAGTATACCTTTTGGATATGTGCCGGGTATATCGTTTTCATAGCTGCGTAGACGTTCAAATATGGCTTTAATGGTTTCTGGATCATGACAGAAATAGTACGAATTCAAGTTGCAATGATAACCGTACTTATTGTAAATATCATGAAGCTTATCAATAAGCGTCATGCGTTGTGTATTGCGTAAATAGCTTGCCATTGTTGCCAGGTGCGTAGCAGCGCTAATACCGTCCTTATCAATGACATTCATTGAAAACATATAGCCAATAGACTCTTCGAATGCGAGCAAAACTGTGCGATTGCGTTCGGTTAATTCGATTGCTTTGTTTCCCATCCATTTGAAACCGGTAAGTGTTTCAACAAATGTGAAACCCTCTTGCAGCGCCATTGATGCTAGAATTTTAGAGCTAACTGTGCTTGCAATCATAACACAATTGCTAATATCCGGTTTATCGACACGTGTGTTATAATTCTCTAAAGCCCACCAGCCAAGTAGTGCACCCAGCTCGTTACCGGTGAAAACCTTCCATTTACCTTTAGGATCGAGCTCGGCAGCAGCCAAACGATCAGCATCCGGATCATTAGCCAAAATGACAGTTACATGTTCTTTCTCGGCTAATTGCATAGCTAAATCGAGTGCACTTTTACCCTCTTCTGGGTTTGGATATTTGACAGTAGGAAATTCTGGATCAGGATCACGTTGCTCTGGAACAGCAATAACTGGATGTAGTTTCGCTTGATAGAAGGCTTCTTTAATGTAAGGATAGCCCACGCCATGCATTGCTGTGTAAACAAATCGCAACTGACTGCATTCGTTTGACTCTAAGTGTATTGGTGGTATTAGGCCAACTAAATCCTTATAATAAGCTTCAAATATTTCCTGATACGGATCGACACACAACGGATGTTTGCATACAGCGCTCTCATCCCATGATGTTGCTTTCGGTTCAAGATTTTTAAAATGCTCTCGTAAATTCCCTTATCATGAGGCGATATTATCTGTGAACCATTCGTCCAATATACCTTGTAGCCATTATCCTCTTTCGGATTGTGCGATGCTGTAACCATAACGCCGGCCAGACAATTCAAATGTTTAATGGTGTATGGTACAAAGGGTGTACTGACTGTTCGCTGGAAAAGATAAACCTTAAAGTTTGCATTCAAAAATACAGCAGCCGACAACATGGCAAAGCGTTTGCTATTGTAACGTCCATCATAACCGAAAACGATTCCCTGTGTTTCGCGTTTTTCAATGCTTGGATATTCATTCATTAGATATTCGGCCAAACCTTGTGCAGTTTGAATGACAGTCAGATCATTCATAGAATCGAAGCCCGGCACGCATGCAGGCGCGCAAGCCAGCTGTGCCAAAGGATATGCGATTGCAAAGACGTTCTCGGAGACTACAAAAATATAAGTTTTATAAAACAAAAATAATTATTAAATTTTAAGCCAAAAGCAACATACGTAGTCCAATCCTTTTTCTCAACAGCACCTATAATCTGGTCCAATGTCTTTTGGTTTTTATCGCATCGTATCCAATTGCCAATTTGTTCATCGAGATCATCATCGCCAGACAATTCAAGTTCCTTCTTAATATGCGTCATTATTCTTTATTTCACTAAAAAGACAGAAGATACAATTTAAAACAAATTATTTTATTTTATGGATATTTCATGACAAAAAAAAAAGACAAAATAACGAAATTCCAAAAAGCAATAAACTTAATACATTTAATAGAAAATTTTGATAATAGTTCAACTGTATTTATTTATTTATAGAATAATAATAGACAGCAGTTTGGTTTCGGTAGCATCATTCCATTCTTTTCACCATAATTTTGTCTAGAAGGTTGTCAATGTGTTTCTTTAGCAAGAACAACAACAACAGCCAGCTGCTGTTGTTTTTTATTGTTCTTGACACTGATAAGATTCAAAGGCAAACGCAGACACACACACACACACGCGCCTTCTATACAAAAAGCCGGAAGAATTGCAAATATAGAAGCACGCCGTTGGTGGTCGCTATGAAAACTTACGATAAATGAAACCTACACTTGCTTAGCTAATCAATAAATATGCTGCCTCAATAAATTTATTTAATTCCACAATATAAACGTCCGAACACCGCAACACTTCCAAGATAATTGAGCAAAATGAACTAAATTACAAACACTATCTCATCTGCTGTCGTCACATTATTTTGCTCTCTTTTTCTGCACTCAATATTGTAGTTGCCGGCGAGAGTGCAAAAATCTAAAATTGTTTAGCCCTAATAAGCATACAACTTCTTACCTAAAACCGAAAATGTAATTTTAGAAATTATTGTTCACGCATTTCAAATTTTGACAGTAAATATTATGTTTTAATATTGTAATTTAACTTAATTTTATAATTAAGATCAAGCAATCTATAATCATTTTGAATTATTTTTTACCGTCTTAAAGGGACTTACTGCTCATTGCTCATCTCTAGCAATTTTTTTTGTACCATCTCAAAGTCGATATGTACAGCTTAAGTTGAGCAGATACGTGCAAGAAGTGCCATAATTCGACCTGTCTCATTCGCACTACCACTAAAATCAGAAAGAAGAAGAAAATGTACAAACTTAAACTGAAGGAGTAGTACAGCAAACATTTATTTCTCTGCCGCTTAATTTTATTTTATTATTTTTATAATAATATTTGCGAATTTTGATCAAAATGGCTGACGTTCTTGATATTAACGCTGAGGAATTTGAAGTAGACGAGGATGGTGATCGTAAGTAATAATTATTTGGCTAATAAAACTGTACAAACGTAAATGTTGCTTTTTCTGTCCACGCATGTTGCTTTCGCCGCATTCGTAGAGGGTATTGTACGTCTAAAAGAAAAGGCTAAACACCGCAAGGGTCGTGGTTTTGGTAATGAAAGCAATACACGTGAATCCATACATACTTATGAACGTGTACGTCACGAGGATGATGACGAGTTGGAACCGGGTCCACAGCGTTCAGTCGAAGGCTGGATATTATTTGTAACTTCAATACATGAGGAAGCACAGGAAGATGAAATTCAGGAAAAGTTCTGTGAATTCGGCGAGATAAAGAATATTCATTTGAATCTCGATCGTCGCACAGGCTTCTCTAAAGGATATGCTCTTGTCGAGTACGAAACACATAAACAGGCACTGGCAGCAAAGGAAGCTCTGAATGGAGCCGAAATTATGGGTCAGATAATACAAGTTGACTGGTGTTTCGTAAAGGGTCCCAAACGTGTAAAGAAATCGGAAAAGCGTCGCAGATAGAGAATAGCAATACGTGCACTGCCGGAACAAACAAATACTCTGCCCGCTTCAGCAAGGCAGATGAAACGCGTTAGAAAATAAACATACATTAAATAGCGTAAATAAAAATACATTTATTACAAGATATCAAACATCGCAGTAAAGAAGTAACCTCAAAAAAATAAACTATTTCATTTTTTCTGATGCAGCAAATGTTTTCGTAGCGCCAATTGCTTGTCGCGGAAGCTCTTCTTCACCTTGGAGCGAGCCTTTTGTCGCAACATTCCAAAATTCTTGGTCTTCTGCTTTTCACGATTTGTTCTTGAGCAATGTTCATTTTTTTCGTCCATCTCGCCAACCAAAACGTTCGCGATCTTGACGACCCGCCTGCACCGATTCGAGACGTGTCTCTTTATCGTGCTTGCGTTTCTTGTAAATCATTTCAATATTATCGAGTTTAACAAATTCTGCGCGTTCCTGTTCCAGCGGACGTTTGCGTGCATTTGTTACGGTCTTCTTCAGATTGGCAGCATTGATACGTTTAAAATCTTCGTCTGTGAATATGCGTGTCAAAGCCAGTTCCTGTGCTGCTTCTTTTTGATTTAGAATTTTGGCTTTCAACTTAGAACTAGTCGTGGATTTAACGTCAGATGTTGCCTCCTCCTCTGAATTACTTCCAATCTCTTTTTCATCTATGTTATCATCTTCACTGTCACTTCCCTCAGCTTCTTCACTGTCACTTCCTTCGGCATCCTCACTATCACTTGCTTCCTCCTCAGCGCCGCTATCTTCTGCCGCTGACTCTTCACCGCCGTCTTCACCTTCACTATGTGACACATTTACCCAATCGCCATCATTGGAATCTGTTTCATCGTCATCGCTGCCCAAATCGATTGTTTTCGAGTGTTTTAATAAACTCTCTGCGCCAACTATCGTATCATGGACTTCTTTCTCGCCATATGCGCGTACCTTATGCTCAGCCTGTGCCTCTGTTTGACGACCACGGTCCTTTTTATGCAACAGAGCCGGCAGTTGCTCACGATATAGTGTAATTAGTGAGCGTGCCGCCATCATAACAGATTTCTCTTTGTATGTTTTATACATGGCCAGATCCTGCAGTAGATCTTCGCCCATAGCAAGCGGACAACGCATGCAAATTTCACGAGTTGCATTTAATCCAATAGCCATGACATCACTGGAATTACGTTCAGTTATAAAGTTATTCGCTATTGTCTTCAATATAGGCTCTATAATATCACCCGGCACCAATTCATGTGAAGCTTGCGCTGCAAATTGTAGTATACGTGTCACCTGACGTTGATGTGGCTGCAGGAAACGCGTAATATACGGATAGTATCCGAACAGAAACAATTCGTGTATACCAATCAGACGAGATATTACATCCAGATGCATTAGCTTAACTTCAAAGCGTTCGTTTGAAGACTGCAACTGTTTAAATAAACTTTCGGCTAAGCCCTGCGGGTTGTGAATCAGATGTATACCGGAGAAGTTGAATACTGGTGCATTCTTTTTCTTTTTTTGCGCTTTGATTGCTTGTTTTTTTATCTGATCTAGCTGCTTTTGTCGTTTTTTCGTCTTTTTATTTACACGATTGACCATTAGTGCTCCCTTTAGATCCACTTCATTATCACTGTCCGAGTCAGAGTTATTATCCTCGTCATCGTGGCCAAGGAAAAATTTCAATGAAGCAACTAAAACCTTTGTTATCTTCGATAGACAGCCAACTGTTGCTATAACATTCACCGTTTTTGGATCATTCCAGATATTCTTTTTGTACAATTCGATCATAATGTCAACGGACATTTTAGCCGCCTTCGGAAAAGTATCCTTGAGCATAGCGTACATAAAGTTTTGCAGCGTCTGTAAGCATTTAAATTAAATAAAGTAAACAAAAAAAGTTTCTAGTTATTAAAAGTTCCTTACCGCATTCAGCTTCATATCCTTGTGTTTGGCGTTCATATTCTTGATGTCTGTGACTATGTGATTCTGCAGAAATGTGCGTAAATTTTTATCTGGACAACGCAATAGCTGGAAAGAATAACTCCAACAGGTCTAATGCTGGTATAAGATTTTTATTGCGCAGCAACACCAAAGCTTTTACAAAACAATTCCTCATTGCCGGATCCAACGTGGTTGCATGATTCTTCAGAAGATCGACCAAATGCTGTGGAAATTTAAGACATACAACCGGATAACACTGCGCCACCTGCGCTATAAACATGATAAGTTCATCGAGAGATTTGTTCTCCTCGCTCGGATTGAGTGCAAACACTTCCAAGCTACTAAGAAAATGTTGATATTGTTGGTGAAATTCTTCATGATACGATTCTGGATCACGTTTTATTAAATTCTGCAACTGTGGCAGATTGTCTGGCAACTGATTGTTGTGGCGCACCATTGTGAGCGCAAATATACTTTATTTATGCGTTATTTTCACACTCAAAGAATTCCACACAGCTTGATTGGAGGAAAATAAAGAACACGTGTCTTCTTCTTCTTGCTTTTTCTTTACAAGTATGGCAGCACTACTCTTTTTCTTCTATTTCATTTCCACATACACTCTACAGGGCTGTACAAATATTTGTATCAACTTTGTTCACACACAGCTGGAAGGTGCATGTTAAATGCCATCAGCTGTTAAATGCAGCAGTGATTTTTTTGCAGTTTCTTTTTTTTTTTTACTTTGACGACGCAAAAATGGACGTGCAAGCAAATGAATTGGATTTAGAAGACGGAGAGGTAATAAATAATATGTTTGTTTACAATATAATTATCCTTTGTATTCTAGTTAACGGAAAGTGCTGACGATGAAATATACAATCCACTGCAGCGACCGGAGATGTCAAATGTTAAAAAACCACCGCCTACTCAAGCCAATCCACTCGCCACTTGTCACTACTTACAAAGTGCTCTAGTTGATGACGAGTCACAAGACAGCGAAAGCTCGACATCTGGGGGATCATCTTCATCTGCGGAATGCATAAAAAAACTACGCACCGATGGAGAGAAAAATCAAAAGCGGCGTAAAAGCGCATACAGCGTATAGTTTATCAGCGTGTCACTCCCACCGATACGGAGCAGCCAAGTCGTACACGTTTTAAGAAATACAATATATGGACGGCAGCTTTGCAGGAGGATGCACTGACTGAAAATATGAGAGGCTGCGATGTGACACGCAGCTCAAGACATGATCGAAACGTTGAGAATTATGATTTCTCTTTACATTATCATCTGAATGGCGAGAATAGGCTCAAACGTCGCTATTCAAATTCGACAGATGATGAATTGCCGCCGACCAATAAACGCGGGCGCCGATCTAGTCGGGAAGCTGACGATAACACTCAGCGACGTTCGATAAAAAGTCGACTGGGTAAACGTGTACAGCACAGTCGTAGCCAACATGGTTCTTCGTCAACTAGTGGTGGTAACGGCGATAACGGCGATTCGGATAATTCAAACGAACCTCGATTTATTGAAGATTTGCAAAGCGTTGCTGGCCGAGAGCTGCATGATGTGGCTCGGGAAATGGCAAACAAATTACACGAGGAAAAGGATACATTACTGGGTTAGTTTCTTAAATTATGAAAAAATTGCTTGCTTCTTTTTATATTAACGATTTTTATTGTAGTGCGCGTATTTGATGTACTGGGTGTGGATATACCAATGGAGATTTACAAAGAAACACAACGTATTGAAGCAGACGGTGGCATGATGATCAGAGTAAGTTAAGGCACAGCATTTAAAAAATTGTCTAATTTTCTTAATATTTAACAGAATGGTAGACGACGACGCACGGCGGGTGGTGTATTCCTTTTTCTACTAAAACACCATGACAGCCTTACAGCAGAACAACAAAAATCAATTTTTAGCGCAGATCGTATTGCTGTTAACAAATCACGAAAAGAAATAGAAAATATAGCGCGAGAACGCAAGGTTGAGGAGTTAAAGAAACGCCTTAGCGAACAGGGCAACGATTTACCAGCGCTGCATACCAGAAAAGATTATTACCTGCTTGGCCCTGAATTAAATGTGGAACATCAAAATGCAAATTGTAAATATTTTTTGGATAAAACAAAGTTTTTATAATATAATATATATATATATTTTTTTTTATTATTTCAGTGTCAAATCCTCCGCCATCTCCCGTTGGTCAAGGCCAAAGTAGTCCCGAATATAAAACAATTAATCATGTTACGGCCGATGCGCCATCCACATCGGCGGCGGCGTGTCTTGCTGCAGCAACTACTGATGATTTTAAAAGAGCTACAAATTTAATAAGTTACGATGATGATTTTTTGGATGTAAATTGCGGCGAAATGGACTTATTTTAAATGATCACGTTAAATCGTTGCGCATGTTTAGTAGTATATGTAAATATTATTTTGGACTTTTGTGAAAAATTATATTTAAAGTAATTTGATGAACTGTTCGTAAATAGCTAGCGTCTTGAAATCGTTGCTATTCACACTATGTGTGAATATTATAAAACTGTAAATTTGCCCAAGGAACAATGTATATTTTTAAATTATTATTATTCTGATATTTTTATCACAAATGTCGTTTAACATATTTATTTACTAAGCTCCGAAATAGTTGAAGTACGTTTTTACATAAACTTGTATGTAGACATTAGTTATTTAAATATTTGTATACAAAATTAAATACAAATTAACAAAAAAAAATCATTTAAAATTTTTTCATTCGTTTTATTCAAATTTTGAGCGCGTTTCAAAGACAAAACGAATGCCGGCCGGCAAATTAAGTTGGCAGCGCTTTTAATTTTTTTGTCATTTTTTAATGCATTATTAACCAGTATTTTACGCTGGCTTATCTCTGTGCAGCAGCTGTCTTCTGTGCGTGCGTTTGTTAGTCGCGTCTTCAAGTAAAACAATTTTTTTTCAATAATTTAGCGAATTTATTTTTGTTAAATAAATATAAAGCATGCTAAGTATTGTTTGTAAAGACAGAAATTTAGTATAACGCTTGCGCTTAGTTATGCGAAAGACCAGATCACAGACACAAGCGGAGAACGCTTCTTCGCCATCGACATTACGTTCTACCGCCTCTTCGAACTCGAACGCCGCCAGTACATCACAAGACGCGGGTAAAACAAAAAACGTGCCACAAGTGCAAACATTGGTCAATAATAATGCTGACTACAGTAAAATTAAGGTATGCTCAAAATTATTTGTTTAATGTTAATAAGACAAACTAATTACAACAAAAATAAAGGACAGTGCTGCCAACTTAATAAAAAGTAATTAAAACTACTCCCTTCCACGTACTTTTTAAAATTTCCGCTGAAAGAGAGACTTTTGAACTTGTTTTTGTGTATAAACACTTATTTCAAAAACGATTATTATTTATATATTTGTGTTAATGCAAAAATTTGATTAAATTAAATTTGTAGCAAAAAAAAATTTATATTTTAACACAAGTTGTCATTTCTGAAACAACAGAATAATGGTATTTAACCGCCGCCGCCATGTTTCGTACATTTTTTGTACAGACGCATAAAAGCGAGTAGGTTAGCGATAGTAAGTGCAGAATGCCTGCCTGATTTTGTGGCTAGCTCATCTCGTTTGCAACACATCGAGAGAGTCGTTCGTTTTCAAAGGAAAAATTTTCTATAAAACTTGAGCTTGGTTTTTGCTTGTTAAATTCACTTATCAAAATAATTGCGTACATATAATTTCGCAAGAAAAAACAATTAGACTAACTTTTATTGTGTGTATGAAAATTTAACAACATGTTTTCACGCCGAGCGAACGCCATTTTCAAGTAATTTTGAGGTAAAAAAAAAAAAAACATTTTGCACGAGTTTTTTTTTTGTTTTTGAATGTGCAGAATAAAGTGTATTAAGAACAAAGTAACAAAATATTTATAAATAATTAAAGCAGCTTGATTTATTGGTAAAAAAACATTTGCAAATAAAAAGTGTGCAGAATGTTATAGAAATTTTATTTTCTATATATTATTGTCTGCTATCTATTCGCATAGTTTTTGTTGTTGTGTCTTGTTTCTTTGGCTCAACGCTGGTGCATCAGCGCTAAAGTAGTAGTTTGGTTTTGATGGGAGAAAAACAAGCCGAAATGTGTAGACGCATACACAAATACATATATACAAATTTACATACACTAATGTAAAAAAGAAAGAAGTACAAAAAAAAGTAATTTAATGAGCATATTTGGAAATATGTTCTTCCCTTTAATATTCGCTAATATCGAATCGTATTATATAGACAAGGTAAAATCGGCGATTAATGATAAAAATATATTTTATTTAAAAAAAAATCGGTAGATGACACAGTAAACCTACTATATTGTCATACTAAATTAAATTTTTTATAGGGTTGCCCGGCTAGCGGTAGCCGCTATCAAAATAAGTTTGCAAATAATGTTGTCTTGCGTTTGTAGTAGTTGAATCATTTAAAATATTTTACCGTTTACTTTTGCAGGAATATGAGCAGATGGTGCAAATGCTCCGTGTTGTAGAACTACAAAAAATACTATCCTTTTTAAATATATCCTTCGCTGGACGAAAAACTGATTTACAAAGTCGTATATATTCATTGCTGCGCTCAAATTTTGAGCTTTTATCATTAAAAATCAAAGAGGTCTACACACAGTCACTGGCTGAACAAAATAACATGTATTCGCATATGCAAATGACACAGCAAAATCCCGGCACACAAGTTGTCGGACCTGCTGCAACACAAATGGTGGGTGCCACAGCAGTTATGCAAAATCCTGCTGTTGGACCCGGTAATGTTTTACCATTTCTACCACATATACCAACACAAATGCCCATACATCCGGATGTGCGCCTTAAGAAACTTGCTTTTTATGATGTCTTGGGTACGTTGATAAAGCCTTCATCGCTATCGCCGCGCAACACGCAACGCATACAGGAGCTACCTTTCTACTTTACATTGACTCCGCAACAGGCTACTGAAATTGCAACCAATCGTGATATACGAAACAGCAATAAAATCGAGCATGCTATACAAGTGCAGTTACGGTTTTGCCTATTGGAAACGTCATGCGAACAAGAGGACTGTTTTCCTCCGAATGTTAATGTTAAGGTTAACAATAAACTTTGTCAATTGCCGGTAAGTGGAAACATATATCTTTTTTTTTTTATTTTAAAATTTATTTGAATTTCTTTTTTGGTAGAATGTCATACCGACTAATCGCCCAAATGTTGAGCCTAAACGTCCGCCACGCCCGGTGAATGTTACATCGAATGTTAAACTTTCACCTACAGTTACTAATACCATTACGGTGCAATGGTGTCCTGATTACACACGCAGCTATTGCATTGCAGTGTATTTGGTAAAGAAACTCACATCAGCACAATTACTGCAGCGCATGAAGACTAAAGGTGTTAAACCTGCTGATTACACCCGTGCTCTTAGTAAGTTAACGATGTGTAAAAACGCTGACCAAAAAATATATTAACATTTTTTTTTTTTTTTTTTTTACATTTTAGTTAAGGAGAAATTAGCAGAAGATGCTGACTGTGAAATAGCTACAACCATGTTGAAGGTCTCCCTAAATTGTCCATTGGGCAAACTTAAAATGTCGCTTCCTTGTCGTGCCTCTACCTGCTCACACTTACAGTGTTTTGATGCAAATTTATATCTGCAAATGAATGAGCGCAAGCCGACTTGGAATTGTCCTGTTTGTGACAAGCCTGCCATATATGAAAACTTAGTAATAGATGGGTAAGCATTACATATATTATATATACATTTATAAGCTAAAAATTATAAATTTTAATGTTACTTTAAATGTTTCAGCTATTTCCAAGAGGTTTTAAACTCATCATTGCTAAAGAGTGACGAAGTGGAAATTCAGTTACACAAAGATGGTTCATGGAGCACTGCAACTCTGCGCAGTGATACACAATTCGTAGATACACCAACAAAGGCAGTACAGAAAATTGAAGTCATCTCAGATGATATAGGTAAGTTTGATCAAATATTATTCAGAAAAATAGGAGTAACAATATTTATTTTTAATATTTAACCAGAATTGATTACAACGGAGGATGTTAAACCTGTCAAATCTGATGCAGGTTATAGTTCTCAAGAGCAACCAACATCCACATCGAATAGTGACACCGTAAGTATATAAACTGATTTATAATAGAAAATTTTAATAAATTTATATTAATATTTGTTTTATTTCTTTGTTCAGGTTGATCTAACGTTAAGTGATTCGGATGATGACCTGCCATTAGCCAAGCGTCGACCACCTGCTAAACAAGTCACATCAAGTGCTGCCAGTTCAACCTCCACTACAAATGGCGCATTGCAACGTGGTGCTTTTAGTACACAGCAACAAAAACCTGGTACGTTGGATGCATTTTCGTACTAACTTCTCTTAAAAAATATAGTATAAATTTTCAAACAAAAGCGCTAAGAAGTGTGTAGAAAAAAAAAAAAAAAAAACAGATTTTATACGTTATTCGTATAGATTATTATGCCACTAGCACCATTAACATTAATATCACCTCCTCATTCATGCAACATTGCTCATTGGGTTTTACAATATTATTTTCACACTAATTGTAATTGAGTTTTGTTAAGCCTTTTTTAAGACAAATTGTTTCGATTTTTTTTTTTTTATTTTGTCTCAAATGAAATGAATATTTCCGTCAGTTTTCGTAATAAATTCTGCGAAATATCTATTCTCTACAAATCTTTATGCGAATATATTTTGTACTTTAGAAGCATTTCATAAAATGCTCTAAAGTGGATAGCTCTACTCACATTTGTTTTGGTTTTGAGAGCGATTAATTTAATGCATAAAAGTTTACGCTGACACTCAAGAGTTTTCTATGAAAGTGTAAAACCGTCTCGCAATTTCGTTTATACTAAATATTTAAAAGTATTCAAATTATATAATAGAGTGCATTTTCAGAACGGTCAAAAAAATTTAATTCTGCTTTAAATGAATTACATTTAAGACTTGCATTAGAATTGGGAAAACCTTTTTGGGATAGGTAAGAAAGATGAAAAAAAAAAAAATAATTCCTTCTATACTGTAAGTCGTCTTCGTTGTTTAGTATAACTTTATAGAAAGACGACTTACAAAATAGTAGAAAATATGTTGGTTCGAAATATTCTATATAAAATTTTTGGCTTTTGACTTACACATGTACATATTTATTATTAAATCGAAGACGTTTATATAAAATATTTCTTTTCAACTTAATATTTGTAAGTGTTTGTCTTGTTAGTTTCAATTCAGTGGGGAATTTATTCTACAAAACTTTTATACATCTTTCGCAGCAAAAATTATATGCTAATCAAAAAACGAAATGCAGAACGTTAGTGGAGGAGTGAAAAATCGTTATAAAAAAGTAAAAAAAGACAAAACTTTAATTATATTATTTTAAAAATTTATTTATGTATCTTTCAAAAACCAAAACTTCAGTATATGTTTTATGTAAAGTTTACTTTTGTTCAAATTATTGTCAAATTTATATTTGTTTGTTCACTCATTAAAAAGAAAAGAAAGCGTTATGCATTGCTACACTCATCATATTGTTGAAAAGATTTTTTTTTTTTTTTTTTTGAATAATAGTCAAGGAAACTTATTCGCAGTCTTTTTTACATATCTCTTTTTTTTCTGAATTGTGCCGTTCCGTACATTGTGTAATAAATTCGTTATATTTAATAAAGAATTAACTGATGAGCAGGAATCACAGCAACAACAACAACAACAACTTGCACAAAATCTTGTGGATACAACAATGACACCGGTGGAACTTATGGCACATTTTCAACATTTGGAAGAGCAGGAAACGTCTTCGTCCATAAATGAACATTAACAACAACAACAATCATTGTGGTGGCAAATAGTTTTTAAATTGGTGTTGTTGTTGTGTTGTAGAAATGTAATTTTGCTAATAGAACTGCTTGTTTCACCTAAGTTATTTTGAACTTCATTTTTTTTCCCAAACAATTTTTGAAGCCACATTTTCAGCCTTGTAATTTTTTGTGTTAAATTTAGTTTTTTCTTATGTAATTTCGCACAAACGCAAGTTTTTTGGGTTATTTTTTTTCTTCATTGTTTTAAATTTTTAAATCTTATGTCCTGGGAAGTTTGAGATAAAGAAAGTTCAACTTTTTTTTTTTTTTTTTTTTTTGCTGCCATATTAGTAAATTTTTCACAAAAGGCAAATGTCAAAAAAATATTCTTGTTTGACAAAATAAAAACTCTATATTGGTGTGAACTTGTGAATAGTTATGGCAAAAAATTTCAGTAATGGTTGCCCCATGCTGTCATCGTTGCAAATTTTGACAAACAATTTAAAATAATTCTTATTGTCGAGTTTGTTTTTTTTTTTTGTCAGTGTTATATAAAGCATGCAAAAATTATTCATTTTTTTTTTTTACTTAAGTCTCTCAGTAGTAATATAAAAATAAGCAAGGGCATTTTGATTACTTACATTTGGTGTAGCATTATATTTTTTAAATCAAAATACTTTGCTGAAGCATGGCCTGTTTTTTTATTAAGACTTCTACTAAGACGCTTCTTAGCCAAAAATTCAAAAAAAAAAAAAAAAAAAAAAAAACTATTAGTTATATTTATACTAAGAGAAAAGACAACAAAAAAAAAAAAAGTTTTTTAATAAAAATTATCAAGTACTCAAATAAATAAATAAAAAATAAAAATATTTATATATCTAATTATATGAAATGCAATTTGTTTAAGCCTATTTCTAAAATCCATAGAACTGGTAACTTTATTCAACTTTTTTTTAGTTAAAAAAAAAAAAAAAAAATAGAAATAAAAATAAAAAAATTATAGCAATCTATAAATATAATAATACAAATGTAAACTGTAAAGAAATCATTTCTCTATTTTAAAAAACTTGTTTTCAAGCAAAAACTAAAACAAATATTAGATACAAAATAATATAAATTATCAACTAAAAATATATATAATATAAGATTAATTAAATTAATTTATTTAATTTACATACAAAAAAATAATACAGTATACAATATTTTCATATTTTTATTATTGTACTTGCATATTATTTTTAATTATACATTAATTTTATTATATACTTAGGTACAATAAGAAAACTGGAAAGTTATTTCCAAGTCACCGGCAAGCAAAAGATGAACACTAAAAAAAATTGAGAAATAAAAAAGAAGATTTTTAATAATTAAATGTGTAAAAAATACATTTTCAAAAATACAAGAAAAAAAAAAATAATAAATAAAAAAGTTGCTAAATTGTGTTTTATTAAATATGAAAAACTCAGATAAAAAAATTAATATAAAAAATATTTTGCTTGAGACCAAAATTAAATAATTATTATATTTCTGTAAATAAGTTTGGTTATGTTAAAAATATGCGAAAAAAAATAAATACATTTATAATAAGCATGTAAAACTATTTTAGTTTAAATATAAACAAAAAATAAAATTTAAGAAAAAATTTAATTGACACATTAAAAACAAATGTATGCAAAATTGAAACAAACAAATGTTGTTTTATTTATCAATGAACAAAGTATTCGCAACTGTTCATTATTTCTTATTTTATTTTGGAAATGGTTTCTTACAGTTTTTATTTTTATTTATATTTATTATTTTTTTTTTTTTTTTATAGTTAATAATTAGAATTTTAAATTTTCAGTTGTATAAAAGTTTATTTTAAAATTATTTTGCAGAAAACGCAGCAGATAAAAAATTTGATTACTCGATTATATGCCTGGACTCGCCTTCACCACCGGGTAGTCCATCTGTTGACACAACTTCAAAGCAATAATTTCGTGTAAACGACAAAAAATAAAGGAAGGTGTTTATATTTGGCCATATTTATTTGTTACGTATTACTGAAGAAAAAAAAAAAAAAAAAAAACAAACCAAACGGACAACAGTATTTTCGTGGAAATTTCCTGAGACAACTGGAATTTTTTTTTTAAGAATTTATTTTTGTTAAATACAAATTTAAGAGTAAGTTAAGTTATATTCAGTATATTCATAATAGTTCTTTGCCTTCTATTTTGTAGTTATTTAGTGTTAAGTTTTTATTAAAAAACAGTTTTCATGACTAAGAATATTAAGTTCACTTAAGTTTTGTTAAATTTTTTTATTGTATTATTATTCATTATTATTTTTTATGTTTAAATGAAACCAAAACAACGCAAATAAAAAAAAAAAACCCTAAAACGTATTACAATTAGATTTTTCGTTTTATTCTTTTATCAAAATTAGGAAAAAAAAATTGTTTTTTTTTTTAATATTTAATTATTTATTTCATAATTATGCCGAATAGTGGCACAACTATTTTTGTTGTATCTATAAAATTTTTGGAAATAAGACTTTGACAGCAAAATTCATTGTTGAAACCGTTTGTAAGTGCGCTGTGAAAATCATTTAAAATTTGGTGCTAAAAGATCATTGTTTTAAAAACTTTTCAAACTGCTCTAATATTATAAAGAGCAATGGTATGGTAATTACTTGAAGCATCACCAAAAGTATCGAATTGACTACCCAGCGGCAATGTATCCGAGCACTCTGTTCTGTAATCTATGAAATAATCAATGTGTTTTCTGGCGAATCCGTGAGCATCGTTCAAACTTATTTAATTCTGTTGAATGTTTTGTAAGCAAAAGTTTTGTGTTCTCGATTACAAATTGCGGACATTACAAAGCTACTTTATTCTTTGTTGTCTTCTACATTGAAAGAATCACTACTCACTTCGAAGTGAAAAACACGCAATCGCTTACCACAACCCGAAAATCTCTACTGGGTACAGAAGAATTAGCAAGTCTTATACGAATCGAATGCTATTAACAGTTAAAAATTCTTTCATTTATATTAAACCGATTATCTAGTAAACTTCTGTTACACAATATGCACGCAAAGCCAATACTCTATGTGGCTTTATTCAGTCCGCCAGCGCGTGCTTGCATGTTTACTGCACTTCTCATAGATCTTGATGTCGAGCTACAGTGAGTTTTTTCCATGCAATGATCTTTATTTGTTTAATATAAATTTTTATTTTTTTTATTCCAATAGATATGTCGATTTTGGCAAGAAGGAACACCTATGCGATGAGTTTATTAAAGTACAAATATCTCGTAAGTTGCATTGGCACAAATCTTTAACTGCGCTTATGTATCTTTGCAGCTGAATCCGCAGCATCAAATTCCGGTGTTAGTTGACATCGATGGCGAGGTTTATGTTGATAGGTGCTGTCTTTATTCAAAAATATACTTTGTGCTGCATTTTTGATTTTGTTGTTTTTTTTTTTTTTTATTCAGTCACGCTATTATGTGCTTCTTGGTATCCAAGTATGCTAAAGACGATAGCCTATATCCGAAAGATTTGACAAAACGTGCGCGTGTCGATAGTCGTCTTCATTTTGAGAATGGTGTACTGTTCCAGGTTATTAAAGATATGGTTGCACGTAACATTTATGGCGGTGAATATGAATTTAACGCGCGTACTTTAGAAATGTGTCGAAATGCGTATAGTTTTATGGAAGAATTTTTAAAGAAAAACGATTTTTTTGCATGTGAACATTTAACAATTGCAGATATTAGCATATTTACAACGCTTATCACGCTGAATATGCTTATTCCGTTGGATGTAAATCAGTGAGTGATGTGTATCTTAAATACTTAACACAACATGTGGCTAAACTTTTTGTATATTTTAGATGTAGATTTCCGCGCGTTATCGATTGGCTTAAAAGGATGCAAGAACATTTACCCAAATCCGAGGATTTAAATGTTAAAGGTCCACAGGCGTTGGTCAACCGCATCAATAGCTGCATGGCTGAGCATAAAACTAATGCAAAAGTCTAGAGAAACTCCAATAAAAAATTGTATAAATGTTTTTGTTTTTTGATTAAGTATTTTATTATTATTTAAAATATATATTTTTTACATCATTTGTTACTAATTTTGATCTGACTTACGTAAATTTATTTTAATTACACACTCATTTGTCTTTTTGCTTATTTTGGAAGTTAAACAAGGAATTAGCACTTCATTTGGTTATTTGTGATTCACTTTTCCGTAATAAATAATTATAATATTTGTATCTACACAAAAAAAAATTAATTTTGGATTTTTAAATATTTAATGGAAAAGAATTTTCGGTTTACTTGTAGAACTAGGCAAATCGGCATTACATTTCTACATTTAGTTTATATACAATTATTTTTTTTAAAGACGATTTCTTGCCATTCCGTTAATTGCTGTAGTTTAGTAACTTTTGACAAAGCACCAGAGACTTGGAACGTTTAATCTATTCTATGCGCTATATGCTATGCTTGAACTATACAAATATTTTTAATACATTATTTGCAATTTTTAGGCTTTATAATTACAATGAAACAAAAGAAATACATACATATATAAGATAGATATCTAGAATTATATTAATGTACACAATTTGAGTACTTTCGTACTAATCAAATGTCGTCCAATTGCTCATACCTTTGCCAGTGGTTGGTGCAGTTGTTGTTGTCGTTACAGCTGATACCGCAACGGGTGTACTGGCTGTTGTTAATGTAAACTGATCCAAGCCATATTTACGTAATAGCTCAAAATCATCATCCGGCGGAGGCATTGGTGGCGGCAGACTTGTTGGTAACGGTGGTGGTTTACCTAAACCGTGTGTGGGCAGAGCATACGATCTATGGTTGCTATTGTTTGTATGTTGTGGCGTGTAATATGGATATAGTGGATTACTAACACTATTGCTATTTATTGATGTACTCATAACATGTGCTGTGGCCGCTGTTGGTGGACTGCTGCCGGCTGGTAATGTTGTTGCTTTTCTATTAAATCCTTGATTGTTCATTCTATTTAACGTTGGCAGCGGTCTTGCATTTTGATTAAGTGGATCGAAGTCCTCAAGATCGAAGCTGGTGTTGTTGCTATCGTCCAGCGATATTAGATCGTTCATTGTATCCTCTGGCGAAGGTGCTGCTGTTGTATCGGCATTTTGTGTCGTTGTGCTTAAGTGTTGTGGCTGCAGGGAACGTATCGACTATGGACAAAGTATAGAAAGAAAAAGAATGGGTATAAGCGCGTTAGTAAGGAGCATGGATCGTGTTGGATACTACTAAGCGACATAAAGCAGTGCGTATAAGCGGTATTTATAATTTATGCATGCAAAATTGGTTATTTTTTTAGATAGACATTATAAGATGTATAAGGAATATGTTGTGGATTGCATTAAAACTATTTTATGTTGTAAGATTACACGATTCTTGTGTTATAATGTTGCTTGAGTTTGTGTACCTCTTTTTTAAAACGCGGTGCTGGCATTGGTGTGGGCTCTGTACCTAATGGTGAGTTGTTCAGTTGCGATAGCGTCGATGCGGCAGTAACAAATGAGGCAGTCGAGCAAGATGAATCAGATGAATTATTTGATGAAGCTGAGCTACGCAATGACAATGAACCGCCATTGCCATGACTAACAGCATCCTGCCAACAATTGCGCTCCAAACGATTAATGCCAGCGCATACAGCGGCAGCAGTGGCAGCTACAGCATTGATACTACACTGACGTCTCGGTGGTATTGGTGGCGATTGCATCTCGGGTGGATTATCATAGCTGGAATCGGTAGTATTTAACTGTTGTTTGTGTGGTGTTGATGTATGTATTGGCATTTGATTTTTCAGCTGCTGCTGCTGCTGTTGTTGTGAGATTCGGTGTGCAAATGGTGGCTTAGACTCAACATGCGGATGTATCGGTTCAAAAGGTTTTGTCTTTGTCGTCGCTGTATGCGGTGAATATGGATGATTATAGTATGATGCCAGTGTTTGTTGTTTTGGCATATGATTCTTTGTCATTAATGCAGCTTGCAGTGGCGGCGGTGGACGCGCTGGCGGTTGAATGCACAGGCTACCATTGGTCAGCGTACGTGAACGTCCATTCAGCTCTAAACTATTATTAGGCTTAAGCTGCATACATACATATATTTAGTATATGATTTGTTTGTGTGTGTGATTTAATGACATTTTTTTTTTTGATGGCAGTTGATGGCATTTTGTGTGGTAGCGAAACAAAGAATATTTATAACAACAAAACACGTACATACATACATAAAGACGACAATTTTGTGCAATACAGAGACACACACACACACACAGAATATAACATAAAAATAAAGAAAGAAAAATAAAACATAAATACGTACATATACAATAAAAAAACAGCACAAAAGCTAAATAATACAAAAGCGAGTACACACTGAGTTCACCAAATATTGTATAAAAAAATTGTGTACTCCCCCGATATTATACTTACAGTGCGATCAACAACGGGCGATTTAAATAGTGGATGGTTTTGAAGTTCCTGTGATAAATTCATCTCAGATGAACAGAGCGAACTCGCCGGGCTAACAGCAGGAGACGCAGCCAAATGAGTGCCAAGATGAGTAACAGCATGCGCACTGTGCGCATAACCATTTTGCTGTATGAGACTACTCGAGCTCGACGGCATTGGACCACGCCGGAAATTGTGTGTGGTGCCATTTAATACGTCGGGCGGACAATAGGCAAGACCAATATTATTACCAATACGTTTACTGAACACTGGAGAACTTGGAGCCGAATGATGTCCGGCCTTCGTACGTGCGTAACTACTAACGCCACCAAGTGTGCGATGACTACTGCTACCACTCTCAGCAGAGCCGTCCGTTCGATCTCTATGATGTTGTGGCGAATTTGAACCTAAATTAAAGTGAAAATGTGTACCGCTCGGTGGCGTTATATCACGAAATTTTGATTTGAGATCTTTGTAGGCGGTTTTCACGCCGCGTGAGCTTTCCTTGACCTAAACGCGTTTAATGTAGAAATGTGAAAAATGTAAATTATTTAATTAGTTACACGCCGATATTGTTTTTAGTTATGTTAAAGCGTTTTCTGCTGACAAAGTTTACAGCACTACTTTCAAAACAAAACAAAACGTTATACATTTTTTTACTAAATAGCCACTCACCGATTTGACAGCAGACTTTACAGCAGGATTAGTCTGCAAAAGTTAGCGTTCAAGTAAATAGTTGTTTTTTTTTTAAATATTATTTTTTTAGTTTGTGTGCAACATTGGAAAGACACACAGAAATGAACAATTAAAAAATTGTTTGTTTAATCGAGCGACGTGTTTCGTTCAAGCAAGCAATTGATCCAAGCAACGATTTTTTAAAAACAGTTTTTGTCGTTTGATGAAAAAACATATATGAAATAAATAGCAGAAAATGATGCATTAGATAATTACTTTTTAAATTTTTATTTTGTACAAAAAAAAGCGAATAATTATTTGCGATATCAGTTTGTGTTGTATACGAGAAACTAACGATGCGTGAGATGATCTGTAAATGGTTTCGAATTTAATGATACTATTGCTAGTTTGCTTTAGCGTGTATGCATATGTCTGGGAGTGCTTAAAATTTGTTAGGAACATAAATGAAACAAAAAATGATTTTCATTAAATAAAATTAGTATACATAAATTCGTATGTGAAATGTTATACACAAAAAAAAAAAAAGTGGAAATGATTGGTTGAAATCAGAGGTGGGCATGCTATATGCTCATAAAGAACATTTGTTTGTCACAGCATTGCATTGCATATTTCTTATTGAATGCTTTGATTTGTGGATTTTGTTTTTTTTTTTTTTTGGCCAAGCTTTGTTAAACAAATGTGCATGAAGTAGTGTGAGTTCTGTTTACACATTTATTGGAGTTTGATTAAGAAAGTTGTGCCCACCTCTGCTTTAAGTTAATTTAAACAAATAACAAAAATGTGTACAAATAATTATGGTTTAGTTTTTTTTTTTGATTAGGTGCCACTGTGTGTGTTAAAAATTTGAACAAAAAAAATCAATTATTTGCAATTGTATATATACGAACATTTCTTATTTATTTGAAGATAAATTAGCTTATTAAATTGTTGAACTCTTGGCATAATTTTTTGTTGGCAACATTGTAACTTATTTAAATAGACTTTGTAAAATTAATAATATTTGTGTCTGTCTATCACTTATTTTACTTTGTTTTTGTAATATTGAGATTATATGTCTTGGCAAAAACCTGCGAAAGGCTGCGCCTTCCAAAATAATACTGCAAAAATAAATTCAAATTATATTAAAAGAATTAAAAAAAAGTAATAAATAACTAAAATAGTAAGAAATGATTAAGACAAGAAAATATTTGAAAGCGGCAAGCCGTAAAACAAATGAAAAATAATGCTGATTTTTTTTTTTTAATTTCCAATTATTTTTCTTCTTTTTTTTTTTTTAGATAGACACACGTTGCTTACCATTTTAGGTTTTCGTATTGCAAAGTTTTTTATTTTTACCTTTTAATGGAATTTTTTGTTTTATACAAAAAAAAAAAAAAAATTATCACATTGCAGTAAAAAAAAAAAAATTTTATAAATTTATAAATACGAGTTTTATGCAATGACTTTTTACAGAGATATAATAAAATAAAATTTAATAAATTGTACATGTTTTTGTGTATGGAATATGCTAAAGCAAAAATCACATGTGAAAGTGCAAAACCATTGGTCCAACATAACCAACTGCCGCACCATGTATTACAAAAAACTGATATAGAAAAAAAAAAAAAAAACATGAATGCTTGGAAAGATGCAACAAGCTAAGCTTTTGCCGTGTGAATGTTTTTTGAACTGATATTTTATTTTTGGCTTACCTTGTCTTTGACCGTTTTTAAAAGTGCATAATTTCGACCACGTTTTTTCAATTTTTCAGCATAGCGTACAGTCTCCAATTCGAATTCATCAGATAGACCCAAACCATTATTGAGCATATCCAAACGTTCGTCAATAAATTGTTGAAATATTTGAAGTTCCATCATTTTGGCTAGAAATGGGCGCAATTGTGCTGATCGCGTTTCAATGAATTTATCACGATTAAACGTTTTGCCAGTATCACGAAATTCAACAGCATCACGATAGCCACCAATCAGTTGTACTAGTGCACCAAGAAATATCTTTGAGACACGATCGCCAACATGCTCCTGAGTTTGACTCAATTGCTTTTTGAGCTGTGAGACAATTTCCGGCGGTAGCGAGTGCACATCATCGTAAGGACTCTCAAATATTTTCGTATCACAGTTTAAAATCACAACTTCACCGAGTTCATCGGGCGTCATCTAATCAAATGTAAAAAAAAAAAAAAATAAAACAAGTTAAACATAAATTTACTTAGTTTTTGTTAAATTTAAACTTACCGTTTCGAGTACTGGCTCTGGTACACCTATTAGATATGGCATTGGTGCACTTAAATAATCCTTAAGTTTCATAGGCAATACAGGTATGAAAATATGCTGCCATACCATGGGATATAAAAATGCATTGGAAGCTTGTATACATGAAGACAATCTATCGAGTCGTCGTGAAGTGAAAATAATGCGACGCTCTGCCAGCATTGCAGCAAAAACAGCTATCATATTCTTTGGATCCACAAAATTATAGTATAAATTCAAGTTATGCTAGAGAGTTTTGAGAAAAAAAGTTTAAGACTTCAGTCAAATTTAAATATCAAAAATATATAACTTACATTTCCTGGTATGCTGGGTAGTTGAAACTGCATTGGACGCTCGAAAACAAAACGCTAAAAGCAAAACAATTTATTAACTTTGAAGTGCTTAAAAAGTTTGAAACATTTTTGACTACTTACACTTTCCCCGCCATGATAAAACAATGTCAAATTGCAGCCCAAGTCGGGTACACCACCATTGTAGGCTTCAGCAAGAAAAGTACGAAAATCATTGCCTTCGCCACGTCTCAATTCCGCCAGCACCGGCAACAATCTTAAGAAGGTATCATGCCATGGCAAATATGTTATAATGACCATAACAGTTTTCGTTTTTGGATCGTAGCGGCAGAAACCATAGCGCCATTTTGAATCATCTGTGGTTAGCACAAAGGAATATGATTGCACTGAGTCGCTAAAATAAATAAAAAATAAATTGATACAAAATTCCAAATACTAAACATTAAAAAAATTTCAATCATATCATTGTCATATCGATTATCCCAATTTTTTTCATAAAAGAAAGTTTTTTTTTTTTATATCTATAATTACGTTCGAATATTATTGAAAATTGCTTTGCTATTTTCACTCCCGCCACATTACAAAAAAAAAAAAAAAAAAGAAAACAAAGTTTCGCAAAACAAGTTTTTGATTTTTTTTTTTTTACTTTACAGCATTTGCGGCTAATTAAAAAAACATACAAAACATTTGAATTCATTAACGCGCGATACCATCAAGCGTGTCTGACAAAAAAAAAAAAAAACAACGTTGTTGATGATGACGAGGCTGCGTTGACTGACTTTGTGCGTTTCAATACATTTACTATATTATGACATATTTTGTTTGGCTAAAGCTAAGTGAAGCGTGTGTCTTGGCTTATTTGTCTTGCATAATATTGTCGAGGTCTTTATAAAACGGTTTTATACATCATTTGTATGCAGCACAGAGCGCAGCAAAACGATCCGATAGAGCTCAAGTGCCAGGAAATTGAACGGCTTATCAACTTATTTGTGCCTTAAGCCTATGTCAGCAAATAGCTTAAATACTTTTACAATAGAAGTGGTAAAAATATTTTCTATGCTAATGAATTGAGTGCAATGACATGCTTATTATTATTATTTATTATTGCTTTTTAATAGCATAAATTTATATTTGAGTATATGATTGTACATAAGAGTATATACAAATGTATGTAAGTGTCAATTATTTGATTACATATATGTATGTACTATATACTAAAATATTTCGTTTGATAAGAGCTCATAACAAAGAAAAACTTTGCGACATTAAGAGTATATGCTTATATATTTTATATAGATTACATATGTACATAAATATTTATGTTTGACGAATTACGGACCCGCACAAACATGCCGATAATCCCAATGAGCCACTATTGTTCACGATAAATGGTCCAGCCTCTCTCCATTACAAAAACAAGAGCCTGCCAAATTGGGATATTTTATAGGAAAGTCTTTTTGAGGTAGGTTTGTAGGGACTCTGACAGCTATAAATAATCTAAGTCTAAACTTGGGCTGCTCTATCTTGTATAGTCTCTAAAATAATAATATAACATGTATACAAGACAAGTATGGAAACATTGCATCCCATTATATGCCATCTGTTTCTCAGTGAACTAATACTATTATTATTTTCATTGCAGCTGGGCAAGGTGAAAATATTTTCTTTATGAGTTGTTCATTTAACTTTTTGCTCATATTACAAAAGTTCCAACACCTTGAACTTATCCATAAACATACATATGTACGTAATTTTTCTTTCATCATAAATATATGTAGTATTCATTTACAAAGATGTATACAACTTGCTTATGAAATTTAAGCCAAAATGAAAAGGAGAATTTCAATTGAAAATGAAAATAAACAAACAGGTTTATTGAATTCATGGACAAAACTTTAGACCATTACGAGTTAAATGAATCATCGTGTTGTCGGTCTGTCTGTCTATGGTGTTGTATACAACTAGAGTGTCTGCTGTATAAATATGTATAAAAGTTTACTTTTAAGCATATGAGCAAGCGATTATTAAATGAATGCAAATAAAAAATAAAAAAAAATAAAAAAATAAACAAATAAAACCGGAAATAGCTGCTTAGCATCGCAAAAAGACACCCTCGCTTTTCAATTGGTTTATCATTATTATTCACTTACCTTTCTAACACACAAGGAAACGCAAATGTCGGTATATCGTTAAGCGTCTTTTGATCGCGAAAACTCTCCGGAAAGCTTTCCAAAATGATGCCAGCGGGTGCGGTAGCTTCGGTGTGTGTTGGTGCCACTTCGCACCACAACTCAAAGAGCTTCTTAACATCGTTTCTGCGATAAAAAATAAATACATAAAATCGTTTGATAAAACGTTGTATTTATAGCAATTCTTAGCATTTATTGTATGTTTTTTTCTTTGGAATTTAAAAAAAAAAAAAAATTTTTTATCAAAGCTTTTTTTTTTTTTTTTTGAGAATGCTTAACATTTGCCACAAAGGGCAAATCAACAAAAATAACAACAACAGTCAAGCGTAACGCCCTCCTCCCGACATCTAGTGGGAGTTTGGCGTTGCACTCCTGGTTAGATCACGCGTTTCATTTAATTTCACTCACTTGTTACGCGAACTCATTTGGCTGCAGCGAACTTTATTTAATTATTTGTAATTAATACTACGCACTATTCAAAAAATAATTTAGCACATTTTTAATTTGATTTATTTTTGCACTTTTTTAAGGTATTTTTATTCATGTATGTGACCGAAAATTCGTTGAAATAAATAAAAACTTATATTTAAGCTTGTATTTTAGGCTCTTGTAGGCCTAGTTGCGCTCATTATTTTATTTTATTTGTTGGCGACGTCACTGAATCATCATCTTGTTGCAGAATCATTCACATTCACATTCGCACTCGTACAACGCACGCCCCGCAAAAAAAAAAAAAAAAAACAATGAAAACAAAACAAAAAAAAAAAGTTTTTTTTTTTGGACTCTTTAATGTCTGTTGCGTATTATGCAGAGTACCAGGTGTATATTTTAAGAAATTGTTTTTGTTACTATAATTTATTAATCAATTCGTTTATTATTGGCTGCTGTTGCGTTGCGCTGCTGATTTCCTGTTCTGCGTGCAATTGTTTTAAACACTTCACTTGAAAAAGGCAAAATATGCTATTTTCTGATTGCACTCACAATGATTCTTAAACTGTACAATGTTGTTTCATGCATTGTAGCTCACACTCATGTGAGAAATCTGTATCTATACAAAAATTTGTGTCGAATGGGACTACGACACTGTTTCCAGAGTTGCATTTGAGCTTATGATGCATAAAATATTTACAGTTATTTTTTGAATTATTGGTTTCGTTTATTATTGCAAACAATCAAAGGTAGAATATTATTAAGTAAAAACATAAACATTTCTTGAATACATTTAATTGAATACTATAGTTTAAATCGTATTTTTTATTAATAGTGCTTTTAGTGCTATGCATTTTTAGGAGGGATTATTTAATACATTTATTTAACTGAAGACATGCGCGAGTTTTTGGCACCGGCATGTAAATTTATGCTCAACAGCAGCTCAACAGTAACAAACAGAACGTTTGAAAAAATAAAGAAAAGAAGAAGACGAGCAGACTGAATTATCTAGTTTATTTATAGATTAATAAATAAGTTCGAGTCCAAAGTTCGCCGGTTGTTAATTGTATAGAGATGTTCTGTCTTGTCTTAGGACTTGCATTGATTGCATATGTAGTTTATTATTTAATACAAGTGGTCAAGGTAAGTTAAAAATAAACTTCAATAAATGTATAGAAATTTAAAATACGTTTCATATAGCGTCCAAATATTGCCTGCGCCGATGGACCTTTTGAAAAATATCTTTTCAAGACAGTACCTACGGTAAACAAAAAATATTGGCCAACATTCTGGTGCCTTGATAGCCGTGTTCAAACTGTATTTGCTAGTTTCTTGCTTTCTAAGGTTTTTCCAAACATCAATTATAGACGGTAATATATTAATAAATAATATAGTGATTAAGCAACTATTGAAAAGAATATATTTACAGTGAAATTCTAACGCTCAAAGATGGCGGTATTGTGGCACTTGACTGGATGGATGATAATGCTACACCGTATACGCCATGTATAATAATTTTACCCGGCTTAACTGGTGACTCACAAGCAGAATATATTAAGTGTTTGGTTATGGCTGCCAAAGAATCTGGCATGCGTGTCGTGGTATTTAACAATCGCGGACAAGGTGGCATTGAGCTAAAGACGACACGTTTATATTGTGCCACCAATTCTGAAGATTTATGTGAGGTAATCAAATATGTACGCTGCAAGCTACCACATTGTAAGCTTGGTGCAACTGGCATTTCAATGGGTGGCTTATTATTAGGTAAGTTAAATTATGAATAAAATTAAATAAATAAATAAAAGTTTTTTAATACATATTTTCTTTTGCTCTCAGGTAATTACTTGGCACAAAATAGCGATGAGGCACGTAAGTATTTAACTGCAGCCAAAATAATTTCCGTGCCATGGGATGTACATAGTTGTACAACGAGTATCGAAAAACCAATTCTCAACAATTTACTTGGGCGCTACCTGGCTAATACACTACGCAGCATATTGCTAAGTCATATGAATATTTATAAGGATCTCTATAAAAATAGCGACATCGATGTACCACGTATTTTACAATGCAAAACTATTAAAGAGTTTGATGCTCTCTTTACTTCAAAACAGTTTGGTTATGCGAACGTAGATGACTACTATACGGATGCTACGCTGCATTATAAGCTTGAACATATCACTGTGCCGCTTCTTTGCCTTAGCGCGGCAGATGATCCATTTCAACCACTTGAAGCTATACCTATTAAGGCCGCTAAGGAATGTACACATGTTGCAATTATCATTACTGCACGTGGTGGTCATATTGGATTTCTTGAAGGCTGGTGGCCAATTACTAAGGAACAATACATTGGCCGTCTGTTTACAGAGTATTTTAGTAAGGCATTGTTCGATGAAGATGGTGAATTTCAGCGTACTTCAAATGAAATGAATCAAAATTATTTCAACCAAAAATTGAGAGCAAATTCAAAGGAAAATTCGCTACAAAAGTCATAGAAGTTTAAAAAGACATGATTTCCTCTCTCGAAGCACTTTAACTAGAAATTCAATTATTTTCTATAATATTGTAAGATTAAAGGTCAGTAGAACAATTATATATAAATAGTTATATAACATTATATAACATAATAGCAAAATGTTTAGAATCTAGAAGAAGACAAATGGTATTTTTTTTTGGATTATTGGTTACATTTTCATTATTCTTTAGAGAAGTTTTTATTGACGATCTCATCGCTCTAATGTTAACTATTTTCTGAACCATAATCTAAATCAAATATTGCAATTATCTTTTAAATAAATACTTCTAAACTAAATAAAACTTTAATTTAAAAAAAAAACTCACTCGTTTAGTTATTGAGCTTTTTTAATGTTTGGCCGCTAGAACTTTTATGCTCTTTTAAGGCAAATTGCTTAAAAAAGAGAAACAATTTTTGCTCTTCGGCATTCGTTTTGGCTTTTATAAAAATCGTGCCTTTGACGCTTTTATTATTGTTTTGGCTCTATTAGCGTTTATTGTGTTTCATGAATGAAATTTTTTTTTAAATTAATTGAGAATATTTGATATTAGTCATAAATCAATAGAAATAAAATATTTAGTTCTTTTTCTGCAAAAAAAAAAAAAAAAAATAATTAAATAAAAAATAAAAATTTTATCTCTTCAAATTTTTCTAATAAAAATATTAAGGTAATGTAATTAATGTTATTCCAAAATTAATACATACTACATTGGTTTTAATTTATTAGATTTGTAAGACGTTTAAATATGTAGTTTTAGTTATTATTTTCTTTCTTTTTTTAACCTTTAAATTTTGTTTTATTGATTTTATGCATAAAAAAAGAAAAATCAATTAGTTTTGTTACATTTATTATTTTACTAAATTTTGAAATTATCTACGTGTTCCAAGTCAATTTGGCAGCATTTCTACATAAAATCATAATTTTTTAGAAACAAAATTAAAAAAAAATAAAAAAAAAAAATTAAAAAAAAAAAAAAAAAATTCTTGCATAAAAAAATTGTAAGTTTCTATCTATTTGTTTAATTATATAATAATAATAAATAGTTAATATTTGTTTATCCAATTTCAAAACAATGATACCAGAGGTACAAAGTCCATTTGGGTATTTTGTTTATTGCAACAAAGTTAAAAGAGAGGGAGAGCGGGAGATATTAAAATATTTAGTAGTCATCAACAACAACAACAAAAAACACGATGTAATGAGCAGCACTTGTTTTCTTTTTTTTCATTTAATATTATTAACAAGTGCATACGTTGCTCTCTGCTGCAATCGAATGCAAGCAATGCTATGAATCCGTCTATATAATATATATAAATGGTATTAGGAAAATAGTAGAAGCGTGAGATAAGCATTGTTGCAATATAAATCGAATTGAAAATGCATTTGTCGTTTGTGATGTATATAAAAAGTGCTGCATATAAAAATATTTATTCACATAAGCACCTAGCGCGCTTAGGTGCGCGGACGGAAGCGACGTCGCTATGCCATCATCGCGCGGAAGGTGTCCACTTAAATTCAAACAATCTCATTTATTCTCCGATTTTATTCAACTATTCAAAACGTTTTGATTATACGATAAGATATTACCAGCTGAATCGTAACAATCAAAAAAACAATTTTCGTTGAGTGTAAAAAATTTATAAAAAAAAAAAAAAACCTAATAAAACTAGGCAGACAGATAAACGGACAGACAGACATACAGACAGACAAGGCCACTTATCTAATATGTTTATAGTTAAATAAATGGAAATTTTCTTTTACAGTTTTGCAAAGTCCATTAGTTCAAAATTTGCCGTTTACTAGTCGCAGAAAGATGTTCTATTCGATGTATAACTATCTATCAAATCTTCCGAGATTGCATGTTTTAGGATTTGCATTAATTGCATATGTAATTTATTATTTGATACAAGTGGTCAAGGTGAGTAAAAATTTATAAATACATACATATGTGAGTAAATAATTATATTTAAATTAAAAAATCTTTTTTTACGAAGCGTCCAATAGTTGCATGTGCCGATGGCCCGTTTAAAAAGTATCTTTTGAAGAAAGTTCCTACATTAGAGAATAAATTTTGGCCAACATTTTGGTGCGTTGAAAGTCGCGCGCAAACTGTTTTTGCCAGTATATTACGTTCCAAGATTTTACCAAATCTTGACTATAGACGGTACTATTATGAATAAATTATATTAAGCAAACAAATACAATAATACATCCTATGTATATAAAATTTCAGTGAAATTCTAACTCTCAAAGATGGCGGTGTTGTGGCACTTGACTGGATGGATGACAACGCTACACCGTATACGCCATGTATAATAATTTTACCCGGCTTGACTGGTGAATCACAAGCAGAATATATCAAGTGTTTGGTTATGGCTGCGAAAGAATGTGGCATACGTGTCGTGGTGTTTAACAATCGTGGTCTTGGTGGAATTGAACTAAAGACGCCACGTTTATACTGTGCCGCAAATTGTGAAGATTTATGTGAGGTAATCAAACATGTACGCTGCAAGCTACCACATTGTAAGCTTGGTGCAACTGGCATTTCAATGGGTGGCTTGATTTTAGGTAAGATAAGTTAATGGAAATATGTAGTTCAAAAAAGTAAATTAATTCCTTTTACAAAAGGTAACTACTTGGCGCGTAAGAGCGATGAGGCACGTCTGTATTTAGCTGCTGCTAAGATAATTTCCGTGCCATGGGATGTACATCGCGGTTGTGCTAGCATTGAAAAACCATTTCTTAATAACTTATTAGGCCGTCATCTGGCCGGTAGCCTCTGTCGTACATTGCGTAATCATATGGATATTTATAAGGATCTCTATAAAAATACCGACATCGATATACAACAAATTTTACAATGCAAAACTATTAAAGAGTTTGATGCACTCTTTACCTCAAAACAATTCGGTTATGCGCACGTAGATGACTACTATACAGATGCTACGCTGCATAATAAGCTTGATCATATCTCAGTGCCGCTTCTATGCCTTAGCGCTGCAGATGATCCATTTCAACCACTTGAAGCTATACCTATTAAGGCCGCTAAGGAATGTACACATGTTGCCATTATCATAACAGCACGTGGTGGACATATTGGATTTCTTGAAGGTTGGTGGCCAAGTACTAAGGATCAATATATGGGCCGTTTGTTTACAGAGTATTTTAGTAAGGCATTATTCGATGAAGATGGTGAATTTCAGCGAACCTCGAATAAAATGCATGAATATTTTATGGCTAAACAATCGACTGTGCCTAAGCAAAACACCGAAGCGCCACATGAAGATATAACTGGCTAAATTTGTTAAAATATAGTTATTTAATGCTTTGTTATACTAGTTCTAAAAAACGAAGATAAGTTCTAAAGTGCAAATCAAAACGTTCCGCAACATTTGTGATACACGAACAAATATTATGTAAAAATTGTTAACATAGAATTTTAGAAACATATCAAATTGGTACAAGTAATAAAAATTAAAATTTCAATTGAATTTTGCAAACTTATTAATTATTTAGAACAAACTATAATCAAAAGTAATGACGCAATACAATAATGATAAGAAACTTAGTAAAATATAAAGCTTTATTTCGTAGTTACATATATCAAAAAATAAATAAAATACACAATAACTAGATTTTCAATTGTTTTGTATAATATTGTAACATTTTTACATTGAAAAATAGTTTATAAATATTTAAATAACAAACCGCCATAAGCTTATACAGTTTTGAAAAAGAAGTTTTAGAGCAAATTATTTCTAGTATAAGAAAAAAAATAAAAATAAAATATTGTTAAGTCGCATTTCGTTTAAATAGGTTTGTAGAGTAATGTTGTCACGTATTTCTTGCGGTAGCGGTGTGTAGCACTTAGTACCATAACACCGTCTTTAATGGATAGCGCATACAGATGATTCAACATGACATGATTAGGTTCCGGTAAAAGCGTGGGCTCACACTGCACAAAAAAAAAAAAAATTTATAAATAAATTCGATTTTTGAATAGAAAAAATTTACTGCTGAAACTACATAAGAAGCTTACCGACAATGGCGTATCCTTGTTCAGTATAACTTGTAGTAAATGAGGCGGCAATACCGGTGGTCCACTAACTTTTTCCCAAGGTTTAGCGGCCGGTACTTCCTGCGAATACTCTTTCTCTGCATAGTTTGGTACATTTTCGCTATCCTTGGCAAGCGCTTGGAAGACCTCAAAGTCAGATTCACGTACCGAGACAAAATTGTGCTTGTCACCCTTTTCATTTTCAACACTTTTCTAAAAAGATAGTAAACAACAACAACAAAATTGTAATTTTAATTAAATCTATTGCGATCTAATTTGTAACTTTTAGCTCAACTACTTGTCTCGTTACAGGCACCATACACAGCTTACAGCTTGATTATACAACAAAAGCGTCGCAAATTATTTACTGCGTCATCATTTTGCATATATGTTATGTACGTGCATACAGCGGCAGTAGTTATATAGTAAATATATTGATTTTCCTCTATTTTTCCTAATAATGCATAAAAAATAAATTATTTACTTTACTTCTCACTTTATGCTCACCTGTTTTGGATCATGTTTCCATTCGCCATCTACATAAAATTTATACTGATGGTCACCCTCCGGCAAGTCTATAATAGTGACAAAATTTCCATGACTGCGCACCATTGGAATTGGCTTCCATTTAGAGAATGTGCCCGAGATCATGACATTCTTGCCACCACCATCCCAACGTAAAACAGTTGGCAAAGCTGTCTTTTTTAGTTCTGAATCCTCATCAGCATTTAGGCTCTGTTGGCCAGAATTACCTTCTTCGTTTTTATCTTTGACATTTTCATTATCATCACGTGTTGACATTTCGCTTGTGGAGCTGTGTAGCGTAGTGCCTTCCGAAACGGTACTGGAGCGTTTGCGTGGTGCAGGTGTACTAAACTCTGGATCAGCTGTTGCAGCGGCTGTCGTTGTTGTTGTTGTTGTTGCGGCAGCAGCTGCTGAGCCGACTTGCTTCGTGTAATACGGCTCTTCGTCTTCTTGTGACGAGCCTCCGCCTCCCTGTTGTAAAACTGTCGTCACTTGTTTTTTGTCAAAAGAAAAAGCTTGAACGACTGTTCCTACGCCACCACTTGCACTACTGGCTGTAACAACACTACCGCCTACCCCTGTCGCACCAACGTTCGATGAAATTGAGTCACGGAAATTCGCTGGCGAGCTTGGCGTTGATAAATCACTCGATTTGTGGCGCTCGCCGCGTTGCATTGTTGCTGAATTACTACCAGCATTACCCATTTTACGCTCAGTTACAGTTTCGATAGGATTGTAATAAGTAATTAGCGCTTTGTTTAATTGCCTTTAAAGGCCAATGGCGATTTTTTTTTTTTTTATATATATAATTTTTTTTGGCAGCTTTATTTTGTTGTACGTCCTCGTCTATAACTAATGTTGGTGTTTTTGTTTTTCCTCAATGTCTACAATTTGCGTTGCGTCGTAGTTGTCGCAAAGAGCCTAATAAAATGAATTCACTAACGCAAATATAAGTCTTTTTGTTTATAATATTTGGCAAATTTAAGTTTTAATATATATTTTTGGCTTAACGTTTATACACTTAATTTTTATAACTCCATAATATTATTTATTTTTATTTTAAGCAGACCAATTGACTTCTTTGTTCAAAATATATCTATCACCTTCGCACAACAAAGCAAAGCAACAGCTGTTTTTCCACTTATTAGTGATGTGTATTTTTTTGCTTGTTCTCTCTCTCTCTCTCTCTCTCTTATAGAATTATTTTTGTTTGTGCCGTAAAAGTATAACGGAAATTTAAATTTCAGAAAAGGAGTTGCTGAAATATTTATCAAACTAAACAAAAATAATATTTATATTTTTTAAAACAAAAATGCAATTTCTTTGCAGGTAAGCGCCATTTAAGCTAAACACGTTTTAAATTTATAAAAAAAAAAAAAATTGTATGTATTACTTTAAAAGTTTTCTATTGCTCTGGGGCGCATTTAATATGGAAACGGCGACAGTTAGAGCTACTGGTTGGAATAATGTACAATCTAAACCCTCGAAATATAAAGCTTCTATTAGTACATTACTAAAAGAATTCAATGATAACGGACAGTGGCCTGCAGTATATCAACAAAATGGCGCAAAAAATTCGAAATCTTTTGAAAATGTTGAACAATTACAATTAGCAAATGACTTAAAAAAACGTAATGAACACAACGTCAATAGTTTACGTAATACGCGTGGCGTTTTTAAAGGTTTTATCCAGCAAATATTTAATGTGCGTACACCCAGTGATGCAGAAACCGAAAATATGTCCATGAAATATAAAAAACAAGCCAGCAAAAGCTATGATAAAGTACTGGCCGATATGATTTCAAAAACACAAAATGCTAAAGAAGTCGTAACAAATAAAAATAAAGTTGATGCAAAGAATACAATGACTGCGGTAGAATCGGAAAAGGATTACGATTACTATTTACGTGGTTTTGCCAAAATTAATAGGTCAACGATTAACCCAAAGGGATCAGCGTATGATTAGGCATTAATTTTTTTCTCTTGTAAGTTATACAGCTTCCGTTTAAAACGAGCCCAAAAAAATTAATTAACTTTACTGTATTTTTGTACAACTTCAACTATGCAAATTCATGCCTGTTCGTTCGTTCGTTCAATAAACTGCTAAATGATTAGCGACTATTATTAATTAAAACTCGTTTAATTTTGTCTAAGAAATTAGCATCTTTATACGCGGCGGCGGCGTAGTATAAAAGCTTAAGCAACTTAAATTTGTTGTGTCATTCGTTTAGTTATTTTTTTCCTTCGTTTGGTTTGATTCGCACGAAGACAAAAATTATGTTTAAATCTGTGAGTTAATAATATACATATTTCATTTCATTTATGAAGGATCGATTATTCCATTATAGTTTCTTGTACTTTTTTTCGCTTGCGCTTTGGTTTTGGTCGTTAGTGCCGTCAGCGAAGAGAATGAACAAGCAGAATTGTTGGAATCACATAATAAAAATGATGGATTCCATTATGATTTTGGATATTCAATTAGCAACGGCGCTAAAGCCTCGGCCACTGGAGATGTAAATGGCGTACACGGAGAGTATACACAACCGGATGGCTCTAAGGTTGTTTATACAGCAGATTCAACTGGTTATCATGCTGAGGTAGTGCCTTAAATTTAAAACCGCATTTCTTGTTTGTGAAGTGTTACAAAAATTTTAATTCAATTGTTTTGAACTGTTATTGTTGTAAATTATGCAAATTACCTCAAAAAATAAATATTCTATTTTTTTTACAAAAATAATTTATGACTTTTTTTATTAATCTGTTCCAATTAATTTTCGTTTTCGACTGGTTTTCAATTCAGATCCAGATTAAAAAACAATTATTTATGGAATAATTTGATTCGCCGTAAATATATAAAAAGCAATTTCCTTCGAAGCGAGCCCATCAGTTGAAGTAAATAATTCAAAATGATTAAATATGTAAGTAGCAACATGCAATTTTAAAATATAAGTAAAAATATGCAATACGCTTATAGTTTATTGTAGCTGCTACGATTTTGTGTGCCACATTGGTAATTGCTGATGATGATGCACACGCACATGTGGAGAAACAATATAAAAAGGACGACGGACATGGACATTTTGAATATGGTTACGATATAACTAATGGTATTGGAGCTGGTGAAGCTGGAGATGAGCATGAAGTACATGGTGAATATCATTTTATTACGAAAGATGGCGTACCTGTTAAAGTAGAATACACCGCTGATGAACATGGCTTTCATCCTCACGGAGATTTGTTACCAACACCACCGCCCACACCAGAGGCTATACTTAGAGCGTTGGCATACATTGAAGCGCATCCGAATAAGGAACACGATAGCAAGCAACATCACTAATACTACAAGTTAAGGTCTTTAAAAGTGTATCCTTTGGTTTGTACATTTGTTTGCTTTGTGCTGCATTAAAAGTCATAAAATATTGCACGAAATGTATATCTTTAAATGAAATATCCAATCCAAGTTGACAATTTCGCAACAAAGAAGAAATTCAGTCGTAAAATAAAAGTTTACGATGATAGATTTACAATAATCAATGCATAAAAATCGCATTGTCATCGTATATAAAAGGAAGCAGGAACTCTACGCATGTATGTACGTATGTAATGCGTGTGAGTCTGTGTTGTGCACATTACATTTCGATAATAGAACAGTATTGGCACAACAAAGGATTCTATTGAATATGGCACATTGTGCATGCTTAAACTAATTCATAAATTTGCCTTTAAAATCGACATACGATTGATTTAAAAAAAATTATATTAAAATCAAGTCAAACTTTGCATAGAGTTTTAAAATACATTTTTTGAATTTTAAATTAATTTAATAATTGATTACTTAAATGCAAAAAAAGTATTTACAATGAAAAATTACAACTTTGTGAAAATTTAAATATTTATACTTTAAAAATCTTTTACCTGATAATTATATATGATAGTGAATTAAACTATCAATCAGTTAACTCTGAGACAACAAAGTTAAAAACTCGAAGCGTTTCCAGGTTTTTCGTAAAAAATTGTATCGAAGAAGAATTTTATAATTTGGCAGTCTTTGCAGTTACACTTAAATCCATATCCAATGAAGGTTGATTAACAAATTTACGTACTACATCAAATTTTGGATTATTTTTATCGCGTATTAAATTAAAAATAACGCTTTCGCTTGTCGTAACAATACAGCCGGCATGACGTAAACGTTCCAATGCCAAATCACGATCCTGAGTTAGACGCGAGGCGCAACAATCCGCAACAATGTAGACGTTTATGTTCTGCTCCAACAGATCAATTGCAGTTTGCTCGATACAAATGTGTGACTGTAAATAATAAAATTCATTAGATTTCTTCAAATAAATTTACAGCAGATTGCTGCATTTAATATTAACCTCCAGTCCATAAAGCACTACATCAGGTTTCTGTTCACCAAATAATTGTTTAATCGTTTGATTCAATTCCGGTGTTAACATGCTAAACAACGTTTTGCTACATACTGCCTTGGCGTGACTGATATCCAATTCGGGTACAATTTTGCCAAGTTTTTCTGGATAATGTTCTGTAACAATAAGTGGCACTTCGAGTTCCTTGCCGGCTTTAGTCTAAACAAAAAAGTTCGTAACTATAGAAGTATGCGTGTTTGTTTTTTTTTATAAAGATTTATGTACATACCAGTTTATTTGCATTTTGCACCATATTATCGAAGAGTTTCATGCCTGGACGAAATTTCTCTTGTATATCGCAGAGCAGAAAAAGTGTCTTCTTGGGATTCAAAATGCGTAATCGGCTGGCCATTATTTTGCGTGTTTGTACTTTGATAGTTTAAAGTTCATGGAAATAAAGCAAATTATATCACGATTCAATCAAATCTTTCCATCAAGTGAGATAATATACATATGTATACATATATGGAGGTATATAAGTACATACATATGTATGTATACAACCACTTTGACTTATTGGTATTATAATATTGCAAAATTAGTGTATTTTTTAATTTATTATGTTAAAAGTTATTTAAATTTTATGCAACTAAAATGCTAACATTTAATATTTACTTGATGGTTTAAATTAATAAAATTATTGAACTTACTCCTTTCCACTTAACGTACTGAATGCTATCGAACAGCTGTGCGAAGTGTCTATTCACAATAATTTTTGGTAAATCGATCGACAGTGGAGTAGCGGGTCTGCAAAGAGGGCGTTAATTAATAATTATCAAGCTTCGTTTTCATAGTGAACGCAATGAAGTGAATGGCAATTTGTCATTCATATGAATGAATGATTGGATCCGTTATTTTAGTTTACTAATCAGCTGTTTTGACATCAAACCACAGAAAAGAGTTTGTTATTGTGTGTATTGCGATGAAAAAACTAATTAATTGGAAAAAAAAAAAACAATTGAAAGCATTTTTGAAAGAAATCCAAAACATGATTTATTTTATTTATTTTTTTTTTTATTGTCTACTTTATTTGCAATCAGACCAATTGTGGACTATAATAAAATTTTATAACTAGCATAACAAATTGACATTATAGTTTATTTAAGATGCGGTTTGGCTAGGGAGAAATTCAAATTAATACTGAACAGACCCAGTACAAGTAACTCATAACTATTGACGGTTTGGAAAACATGATTTATAATAATAAAAAATTATAATTTAATAAACATTAATATTAACAAGTTCTCGTTCAGAACAAAGACTGGTAAATATCAGATCAGTGCCTGATTTGCAATCTGATGCCGTTTTTCCACTGTCATAAACCAGTAAACTACTGAGAAGTGTACGCCCAAAATTGCACGTCAAATATTGATAAATGGTTTTATTCAAGTTCTGTCGCAAAATGCTGCAACCAATGTGAGTATTTGTATCCATAACCATTTGTGCAAAATGTCCATGAAATTTACTAAAACAAAAAAAAAAATGTAGAAAATTACACAAACTGAGGCTATTTAATTTACCCTTTTAATGATAATTTATATTCCCTCATCATATCTTTATTGGCGTATTTGTATTGATGAAACCATGCATTTAATGTCTCGCTTAGTATGCGTTCAATTGGAAAGTCAAAATTATCTGGAAAACCGTAGGTACCGATAAGTTGACCTACATGTTGAAATCTTCTTGTGTTTCGGCATTCGTCTGTCTTCGTTGTGCATTGCATTGCATGGTATTCCGCCAGTTTGGATAGTTCGTTGTCCCAGCGCAGCTTAATCATATGTTTAGCAGTATCGAAACCTTTAAGATGACCACTAGCGACACGATTACGAAAACCATTAATGGTATTAAGTATTAACAAACGTAAATTCTTTCTAATTGGAATCAGTTCTACCAAATTGCCACACGCTGGTGCGTATGTCTGTAAAAATAATAAAATAACAAATTTCATTTTATATTTTTTTTATTAATTATATATTAATACTTACGCCGCTTTTATTACAAGCGATATGCTTTTGTCCTTCGCCGCAAAGATTATGGTTGCAATAGTTTAACGATCTTGCTAAATAAAAACTAAGCAAAATTATCAAGCTTTGCAAACTACCTTTTAACATATTTAGTCATTAACTAAACATTTTCAGAAAGGTTTTCTTTTTCTATTAAGTCACGCCTTTTTTGACTAAATTTAAAATTTGTACGGCTTGTTAAAAACCGGAACCAAGTTTATTAACTTAATGATTCATTCGAAACCCGATCAGAATATAACTTAGTTTGGCTTGTCTCTCTTTTGATATCGAATATTTGGATCGGTTCTATGTTTTTTATGTATCGACAAACAATAGGCCGAATACTTGAAAGAAAAATCGTAAAACTTTTTAGTTTTTTTTTATTATATTGAACAGCAAAAATTTGACAATAAAAGTGCATAGGTGCAACAAAAATTTGTATTTATATTTTTTCATTTCTTCCTAGAACCAAAATTTCACTTCAAAAATTATTTTACATAATTACAAAGCATCATTAGATAAGTATAAATAAGTTTTGTTAGTTGCACACCGGTGGTCATTGACAGAGGCATTATCTTTCCGACTGTTATATTTTGTGACAGTTGTGTTTTGTGTAGCATTATAAGAATCATTTTTTTTTCTTCTTGCCGGAATTCATACCATGTACAATTTTCGTAAACCACTGAAGTAAGATCCTCATTCTACAAAGAAAATATTTATTACTTCATGCTCACACTGAATATAATAATTAATATTTAATTACCGAATCTTCGACTACATTTCCTAGCCAGCAATATGTATATAGTGTCAGAATGACGATGGTCAAATAAGCGACACCACCTGGCCAAGCACCGATGAATAGGCAGAATATTGTTGCCACAATTGAAAATGTCTTACCGCAAATTTGTACGAAAACCACAATGAAGAAAACTTGATCTGTATCGGCAATTACACTTCGAAAACAAAAACAAAAAAAAAAAAAAAAAACGCAAATTTAAAATAAAATTTTTTATGTTATAAAATTCTTGTTTCTAGCTACCTCATGTACTTCTGATGCCATTCAATGATATCAATCAGCATTTGGTGTGTTGTAGAGTCATCATTTGAAATTTCTTTCAAGTCATCAAACTTGCAGCGTATGATGTCTTTGAGTAATGGAATATTTACAATAAAAATAAATAGGAACATATCCGACGAATAGTTTCCAAATGCACCAAATGATAGTAGCATAAAATGTGAGGCGTAATGTAGCCAATATCCGTATTCAGTATTAGGATCGACGCCAGGCAATAAAAATTGTAAAATGGTCGTTCTTTCATTATATAAAGTCAAATAAAAGATTGGACATATTACAAGGCAGAGAAAGCATATTATGTAAAACCACAGAAAAGTTTTTATCAATTTGTATGTAATATTTAAACGTTTCTTGAGTGTAAGCTGATAGGTTTTGCCTTTTTTTTCATATTCACAATAGATTTCATCCAAAAGATTTTGTATGCCTGCCATTAATTTTCGATGTTTTATTAAACAAAATAATTTAACAAGACCCTCAACTACTGAAGTGGATAGGGCTAGCGCCTATAAATAAAAAAAAAAAATCGTTTATTCAAAAATTTTGCTGTTTTTTTAAAATAAATTAATCGTTCAAGTCAGTGATGTCCACTTTCTCAATTTTTATATCAAGCGTGGCGAGGCTTAAAGAAATGAAAATGTGTGTGTATAGTTAAAATTTATGTTTCTATATTTTACCTGCACTAAAATGGTCCAGTCTCCGTTAACCACAATACCCACATGTATGGTATAATAGGTGAAAACAAAATAGATTAGTGAAGAAATTATAACAATGTAGGTTATAATATTAATTCGATAATTCGGTGCAGTTATATCGGCTCCAACACATTTTGCGCATGTTCGCAATATAAAAATTATTTTTCGGTAACGTTTAAGACACGGCAACATTTTTAAAAAATTACCTAAAGCAACCGCACAATAATAAACGTTTATGTTCACGAGGAAGTCTATTTATATAGGACACAAAGAGACTTTCCCGTGAACATAAAGGTTAATTATTGTAATATTTACAGTTAAGTGTATATAAACGATGTAATTAACTCATCAAATGTCAAATGCACATGCTCTTCAATACAAACCCTTTTTTGAATTTGCAATAAATATAACATTTTTGTTAATTATTTATTTTGAAGGTAACAAAATAGTGTAGTTAGAATTGATTTTATATCAAGTTCCTCAACAGATCATTAAGTTCCTTAACAGTTGGACGAGATAAGCTAATCAAGAATGATCGTTTTTACATTAAGTAAAACAAAAGTATCGATATGATACTGATGTATCGATATTTGTTCCAATTGACTAAAGATTTTATTAATTCTATTTACCAATTCTGTTAACATCATAAGCTTCACGTTCATTACATAAATGTTTATACTTGAAATTTATTAATGGTTCTATGATTTTTTATGTATCGACAAACAATAGGCCGAAAACTTTAAAGAAAAATCGAAAAGAAATTTTTATTTTTTTATTATATTTAATCGTCATTGACACAGTATTTTTTTATTTAACGACTGAACAGCTAAAATTTCACAAAAAAAGTGCATAGGTGCAGCAAAAAAAGTGCATAGGTGCGACAAAAAAATGCATATGTGCGACAAAAAGTGCATATTTGCGATATGATAAACATATTTTCAAAATTAAATTTATATTTTTAAAATTTCAACGCAAATGTCAGAGGTGACACTTAAATTTATCGATAAATAGTAGACGTCGTCACGTTGCTGTTATCTAATACCGATTTAGCATTGAGACGACGTCGACTTAAAGTGACGACGACGACGACATCGACAAAGACGACAACGACGACATCGACGAAGACGAAATCGACGAAGACGACATCGACGAAGACGACATCGACGAAGACAAGACGAAACACATCGACGAAGACGACATCGACGAAGACGACATCGACGAATAATAAGGCTGAGTATTTTATTATTTGACAACTGAACAGCTAAAACTTTGAATTTTTTTTTTTTTTTGCATTTCTTCCTAGAACCAAAATTTCAGTTCAAAAATTATTTTACATAATTACAAAGCATCATTAGATAAGTATAAATAAGTTTTGTTAGTTGCACACCGGTGGTCATTGACAGGGGTATTATCTTTCCGACTGTTATATTTTGTGCCAGTTGTGTTTTGTGTAGCATTATAAGAATCATTTTTTTATCTTCTTGCCGGAATTCATACCATGTACAATTTTCGTAAACCACCGAAGTAAGATCCTCATTCTACAAAGAAAATATTTGCGTGATTACTTTGATATAATAAATAATATGTAATTACCGAATCTTCGACTACATTTCCTAGCCAGCAATATGTATATAGTGTCAGAATGACGATTGTCAAATAACCGCCAGCACCTGGCCAAGCTCCGATGAATATGCAGAATATTGTTGCCACAATTGAAAATGTCTTACCGCAAATTTGTACGAAAACCACAATGAAGAAAACTTGATCTGTATCGGCAATTAAACTTCGAAAAAAAAAAGAAAAACACAAATTTAAAATAAAATATTTTATGTTATTATATTCTTGTTTCTAGCTACCTTATGTACTTCTGATGCCATTCAATGATATCAATCAGCATTTGGTGTGTTGTAGAGTCATCATTTGAAATTTCTTTCAAGTCATCAAACTTGCAGCGTATGATGTCTTTGATTAATGGAATATTTACAATAAAAATAAATAGGTACATATCCGACGAATAGTTTCCAAATGCACCAAATGATAGTAGCATAAAATGTGAGGCGTAATGTAGCCAATATCCGTATTCAGTATTTGGATCGACGCCAGGCAATAAAAATTGTAAAATGGTCGTTCTTTCATTAAATAAAGTTAAATAAACGATTGGAAACATTACAATGCAGAGAAAGCATATTATGTAAAACCACAGAAAAGTTTTTATCAATTTGTATGTAATATTTAAACGTTTCTTGAGTGTAAGCTGATAGGTTTTGCCTTTTTTCTCATATTCACAATAGATTTCATCCAAAAGGTTTTGTATGCCTGCCATTAATTTTCGATGTTTTATACAATAAAATAATTTAACAAGACCCTCAAGTGCTGAAGTGGATGTGGCTAGCGCCTATAAATAAAAACAAAAATCGTTCATTCAAAAATTTTGCTGTTTTTTTTTTTTTTTTTGAATAAATTAATCGTTCAAATCAGAGGTGCAAGGCTTAAAGTTTAAATTTTTGTTTCAATATTTTACCTGCACTAAAATGGTCCAGTCTCCGTTAACCACCATACCAACATGTATGGTATAATAGGTGAAAACAAAATAGATTAGTGAAGAAATTATAACAATGTAGGTTATAATATTAATTCGATAATTCGGTGCAGTTATATCGGCTCCAACACATTTTGCGCATGTTCGCAATATAAAAATTATTTTTCGGTAACGTTTAAGACACGGCAACATTTTTAAAAAATTACCTAAAGCAACCGCACAATAATAAACGTTTATGTTCACGAGGAAGTCTATTTATATAGGACATAAAGAGACTTTCCCGTGAACATAAAGGTTAATTATTGTAATATTTACAGTTGTGTGTATATAAACGATGTAATTAACTCATCAAATGTCAAATGCACATGCTCTTCAATACAAAACCTTTTTTGAATTTGCAATAAATATAACATTTTTGTTAATTATTTATTTTGAAAGTAACTAAATAGTGTAGTTAGAATTGATTTTATATCAAGTTCCTCAACAGATCATTAAGTTCCTTAACAGTTGGACGAGATAAGTTAATCAAGAATGATCGTTTTCCCATTAAGTAAAACAAAAGTATCGATATGAATCTGATGTATCGATATTTGTTCCAGAATTTCAAATTGACTAAAGATTTTATTAATTCTATTTACCAATTCTATTAACATCATAAGCTTCACGTTCATTACATAAATGTTTATACTTGAAATTTATTAATGGTTCTATGTTTTTTATGTATCGACAAACAATAGGCCGAATACTTTAAAGAAAAATCTAAAAACCATTTTTATTTTTTTATTATATTTAATCGTCATTGACACAGTATTTTTTTATTTAACGACTGAACAGCTAAAATTTCACAAAAAAAGTGCATAGGTGCAACAAAAAAGTGCATAGTTGCGACAAAAAATGCATATGTGCGACAAAAGGTGCATATTTGCGATATGATAAACATATTTTCAAAATTAAATTTATATTTTTAAAATTTCAACGCAAATGTCAGAGGTGACACTTAAATTTATCGATAAATAGTAGACGTCGTCACGTTGCTGTTATCTAATACCGATTTAGCATTGAGACGACGTCGACTTAAAGTGACGACGACGACGACATCGACAAAGACGACAACGACGACATCGACGAAGACGAAATCGACGAAGAGACATCGACGAAGACGACATCGACGAAGACGACATCGACGAAGACGACATCGACGAAGACGACATCGACGAAGACGACATCGACGAATAATAAGGCTGAGTATTTTATTATTTGACAACTGAACAGCTAAAACTTGAATTTTTTTTTTTTTTTTTTTCATTTCTTCCTAGAACCAAAATTTTAGTTCAAAAATTATTTTACATAATTACAAAGCATCATTAGATAAGTATAAATAAGTTTTGTTAGTTGCACACCGGTGGTCATTGACAGGGGTATTATCTTTCCGACTGTTATATTTTGTGCCAGTTGTGTTTTGTGTAGCATTATAAGAATCATTTTTTTATCTTCTTGCCGGAATTCATACCATGTACAATTTTCGTAAACCACCGAAGTAAGATCCTCATTCTACAAAGAAAATATTTGCGTGATTACACTGAATATAATAAATAATATTTAATTACCGAATCTTCGACTACATTTCCTAGCCAGCAATATGTATATAGTGTCAGAGTGACGATTGTCAAATAACCGCCAGCACCTGGCCAAGCACCGATGAATATGCAGAATATTGTTGCCACAATTGAAAATGTCTTACCGCAAATTTGTACGAAAACCACAATGAAGAAAACTTGATCTGTATCGGCAATTAAACTTCGGAAAAAAAAAAGAAAACACAAATTTAAAATAAAATATTTTATGTTATTATATTCTTGTTTCTAGCTACCTTATGTACTTCTGATGCCATTCAATGATATCAATCAGCATTTGGTGTATTGTAGAGTCATCATTTGAAATTTCTTTCAAGTCATCAAACTTGCAGCGTATGATGTCTTTGATTAATGGAATATTTACAATAAAAATAAATAGGTACATATCCGACGAATAGTTTCCAAATGCACCAAATGATAGTAGCATAAAATGTGAGGCGTAATGTAGCCAATATCCGTATTCAGTATTAGGATCGACGCCAGGCAATAAAAATTGTAAAATGGTCGTTCTTTCATTAAATAAAGTTAAATAAACGATTGGAAACATTACAATGCAGAGAAAGCATATTATGTAAAACCACAGAAAAGTTTTTATCAATTTGTATGTAATATTTAAACGTTTCTTGAGTGTAAGCTGATAGGTTTTGCCTTTTTTTCATATTCACAATAGATTTCATCCAAAAGATTTTGTATGCCTGCCATTAATTTTCGATGTTTTATTAAACAAAAAAATTTAACAAGACCCTCAAGTGCTGAAGTGGATGTGGCTAGCGCCTATAAATAAAAAAAAACTTTCATTCAAAGATTTTGCTGTTTTTTTTTTTTTTTTTTTTTTTTTTGAATAAATTAATCGTTCAAATCAGTGGTGCAAGGCTTAAAGTTTAAAATTTTGTTTCAATATTTTACCTGCACTAAAATGGTCCAGTCTCCGTTAACCACCATACCAACATGTATGGTATAATAGGTGAAAACAAAATAGATTAGTGTAGAAATTATAACAATGTAGGTTATAATATTAACTCGATAATTCGGTGCAGTTACATCGGCTCCAACACATTTTGCGCATGTTCGCAATATAAAAATTACTTTTCGGTAACGTTTAAGACACGGCAACATTTTAAAAAAATTACCTAAAGCAACCGCACAATAATAAACGTTTATGTTCACGAGGAAGTCTATTTATATAGGACATAAAGAGACTTTCCCGTGAACATAAAGGTTAATTATTGTAATATTTACAGTTGCTTAAGGACATTTTGTATACAAACGGTGTAATTAACTCATCAAATGTCAAATACACATGTTCTTCAATACAAAACCTTTTTTGAATTTGCAATAAATATAACTAAATAGAGTAATTAGATTTTATTCTATATTAAGTTCCTTAACAGATCATTAAGTTCTTTAACAGGTCGTTGAAATGAGTGAATCAAGATTGATGTGTCGATATATGTTCCAGAGTTTCAAATTGACTACAAATTTTATTAATTCTATTTACCAATTCTATTAACATCATAAGCTTCACGTTCATTACATAAATGTTTATATTTGAAATTTTTACCAGTATAACAACTTTTTCCTGATCTACCAGTTTCGTAAACTTTTTTCCAACAATATTTCCATGTGCAAAATTGCATAACATAGTCGCAGTGCTTAGATTCGATTTTCCTGTTTTCATTAAAGAACAACCAACGTGCGTACTACGCTCTTGCACCAGTTGTGCAAATGAGGCGCATTCGTTACTAAAAAAAAAAAAAAAAAGTTTCGGCTAAGTTTCCCAAAAAGATCATAAAAAAAAAAAAAAAAAAAACATTAAACCCACCTAAGAGGATCACTGCGAAACTTTGCAATTATATCTGTATTACAATAATCTCGATTCAAATACCAACTATTTATCATTTTTGGAATAATTTGCGTGACGAAAGCTTTCTCCTCTTTTGGATAAACGCCGGGGTAAATAAATTCATTACTAATAATTTGTCCAACATGTTGAAATTCTCGGGTATTACGACACTTATCGGGCATGTCCGAACAACGTTTAACACTTAATTCTGCTAATTTAGCAAGTTCATGATCCCAACGAATGGTAGCCATACGCATTGCTGGCTTAAAGCCAAAAGCTAAACCACTTGCTACCAAGTTACGTTTTGAATTAATATCTTCGACGATTTGTTGAATACTTTCGTTAGACATTTTAAACATTTTTGGATGTGAACAGTGTTTATTAAATGACTAAAATGAATAAAATAAATATATTGTATTAAATCAAAATATTTTATTACACAAATACTTCAAACTTACGCCAACGTTACGGCAAGCTACGTGCTTTTGTTCACTTTTGCATAAATGTGGCTTACAATAAATTTCGGATCTATATGCTTGGATCACAGCAAATGAGTTTAAAGTAAAGAAATGCAGCAAAATGATTATTAAACTTTGACGAGACATTTTGTTGATTTGAACGTTCCAAAAGGTTTCTAAGATTAGAAACAGTTTAAATAGTTTAGCTAATCCTATTAAAGCGCTTCTGAATACGTTATAGAAAAGAGTTCATTGAAACGAGAGAAAATGCTATGTTTGATAGTAGCTTAAATACGCTTTAAACAATATTAATATAAAAAATAACTTTTATATGATATAAGAAGATTGGATACTTTAGTTAGATACACTTTGAATATAAACAAAATCGGGTAAATAGCAAATTTTTTTTCTGTACAACATATCAGATGCTTAGATTGGGAAACCTTTAATTTGAAATTAATCTACTCATCATTAGCAACATGCATAGTTAATTAAAACTCATTTACGTAACTCAAAGCAATGTCATTAAAATTCCAAAAGCGACAGGCGAATTCATCAAGTCCGAATTTCAAGAAATAGCTACAATTGAGTGTCTTAGTTAAAAGGACGCTTTATTTATAATTGATATTCCTAGTCAAAGATTTAATTAATTTTTTACGTAACTATGAATGTATGTGTGTGGTGTAAGTATTTCTATCTAACTTTGGCATTTGAATTATGCAGCGTTAGATACTTAAGCTGAGTGTGACAGACTACAAACTTAATAACAACAACAAATAATATAAGCAACCAATGGGCCACTCAAGGATTCAAATCTATTTCAATAACGCAATCTAATAAATTTAAAAACCACAATGACGATGACCATACCACACCAAGCAAATGTTACGCCATATTGCGAAATGATACTGAATGACCCAAAAGTTCAATTGCATTTCGAATGCTGGACACGTACTCACAGTCTAAGTTGTGTTGTGAATTTGTGGGTGTAAAAGTATAGCAAAAAAAAAAAAATCAAAGGTACGGATACATATAATATATATATACAGTATATAAGTATATATACTATATTTTATTAATTTTCAAAAGCAGCTGCTAAATCGAAAACAGTAAAAGAGCGTTTCGACTTAGATGCTAGGCGTAGCAGTAGATTAACTTTTATCAAAGCGGCGGCATTGGTTGCTGTTTGACCTATCTAAATATTTTATAGCCTAAGTTTTGCTTTTACATTAATGGATTTTAAATGGAGTCTATCGGTTTGTTCATAGAGAATATCTGTCAAGGGTGTATACGCTTTGTCATTAACATATTGTTTAGATTTACAATAGAATAGAAGCGTTGATATTATACGAAAGCGTACCAAAGCTTTGTTTGTAGCAAGGACTACATTTATGCTTAAATTTCCTTTTCTTTTATTTTGATTGAAAAAAAAAAAAAAAAAGTTAACGCAGTAGTCAAAAGTTTTTCGATGTTAGTGGTTATTTCATTTTACTGCTATTGCATTTTAAAATTGACTGAACCACTCAAAATGTAATCGAAAACATTATAGTGCTTATCTGGCCCAAGGGAACGCGATAAATTCTTGTATATAGCATATTGACAATGATGCCGATCAAATGTTGCTGCTGTCCAAAGGATGTTGAAATTAAATATGTTTGTTGAGAGAATACAACAACAACAACAACATTATTTTTTGACACCTTTCACCTTTGGGTAAACGTTTAACCGCAGAAAAGTATCTTAAAAAACCAAAAAAAAAAAAAAATATATCCTTTATTTTTATCTTTTTTTAAAACATTTTTTTTTTATTTGAAACAAAGAAGCTTACACTGGCTGCTTGCGTTAAGTTCCGCCTTTGACTTGGAATATTAAATTTTAGCATAGAAATTGTACGTTAGATGCTCAATTTTATTTTATTTTCTTTTATATCTTTGTATACTTCTCATATACACGGAATGACAAAAAAAAAGTTTAATATTCTTCGAAGGAAGAAAAAATGTTACTGAAATGGGTAAGAAAATAAAATGCCAATTCGCGTTCAATGCTCGATTTTACGCAATTTAAAAATTCAAACGGAAGCACAATTTCTAAAGTCAAAAATGTTTGTTCGGTTTTTTTTATTCTTTTTTAGGCACAAACGCATCTAAAATTCTATTGTGTGAATGTGTAAAAGGAATAGGAATAGAAAACTTTGCCATTTGAGTTTAAATTTCACATATGTAAATGGCAAAATATATTTTAGCATTTTATTTTCATTCTTCGGAAAGTTCGCAACGATTTGTTTGCAATTGTGCAATTTACTCAATGAATTGAAAATTTGACTAAATTATTGTTCATTTATTGTAATTTCAATTCAATTCATTGGAAAAATTGTAAGAATGAATTATCTACAATATTTTTGGGTAACTTTTGAGATACTTTGCGCTGTGTATGAAGCATTTTTGTATATAATCGAAATAAATAATAGACCAGAGTCTAAACACGATTCCTTACCATAGTTTATCAAAGAATATGGTACTATATATTGTTTTATACCATAAACATTTTGCGTGAGATACTTTGCATTAGATACTTTGCTTTAGATACTTTGCATTAGATACTTTACTTTATATACTTTGCTTTAAAAACTTTACTTTAGATACTTTGCTTTAAAAACTTTACTTTAGATACTTTGCCTTAGATACTTTGCTTTAAATACTTTGCTTTAGATACTTTTCTTTAGTTACATTGCTTTAGATACTTTGCTATAGATACTTTGCTTTAGTTACTTTGCTTTAGTTACATTGCTTTAGATACTTTGCTTTAGATACTTTGCTTTAGTTACTTTGCTTTAGTTACTTTGCTTTAGATACTTTGCTTTAGATACTTTACTCTTTAGTAAATTTCCTATGCATAGTCTTAAATAATAGTTAAGATCAGAGTCTTATCTGTATACTTTACCACTGTTTATTACAGCATAAGGAACCATATCAAACATTTTAAAACTATCTATGTTACATATGTAAATGTCTTGAAATATATAAGTAACGAACATGAATGTTTGAATGAACCAATTTGACAGTGCGTTTATTGTCAGTCTTGTGAGTGTGTGTATGTGTGTGTGTGTGTGTCTTAAGATACGCTTAAGCATTCGAACATACTAGCTACAATATTATAAAGATATATTCTGTTTTTAACCCATTTACATACATTCAAGAGTAAAAGAATCAACGCCAACTAACTCAATTCGTGTCACGTTTCAACCTTCGTTTGACATCACAAATTCGTGGATTTTGTTTTTTTCTCAATTTTTTCTTTTTTCTTGTAAAACAATTTTGCTCAAGGATGTGTGTCGTTGAGCTTTTAGAGGCACACGTGTGCCTGCATAAACATACACACACACACACTACAGGTATACGATTACATGTTTCTAAATCTAACACGCAAAGGAACATCATCGTCATACATGGCGTATTATTGATGCAACAAAGAGTTGCTCACTTGCACACGTGTTCTTCTTTGCCATTTTAACTGTCGAATTGTTGACTATCTGACTCGCTGACTGACTGTCTGTCTGTCTGAATCTTTGACTATCACGGCAGTGCTTTGTTGTATTACTTTGCAAATTGGATGAAAACGGGTTTGCGCTCAGCTGCCTGCTAAAGTGCGTTTGCATACCACATAGCCAGCCGCTACATCGCTTTGATAAATTGACAAAATACTCGAAACTGACATTTTACATTTTGAAAGTTTTTATTTGAAATTGAATAAAATAAAAATATATTGAATACTTAAATAAATAAGAAAAAAAGAAAAAAAAAAAAGAAATTAAATTAAATAATAAAAAGATTTAAAGACGGACTGATAGATATAGCTATATTGCCTCAACTTTTAATATAGCCAGACTAATACTTTAAAAAAAAAGCTGTATCAATTTCAATAAAATTTTGGAATTCAAGAAATTTTTTGGACTTTAAGTAAATTTAAAAAAAAAAAGTCGAATTTTAAATACTTAGTTTTGAGTTTTTTTTCCAAAACCACGTGATAAGGGTTAAGGATAAGAATAAATGGAAAAGGATATTAAAACTCATTCATCATGTTGGTCAAGTATGTCGCTAACACTAGTTTGCTTTGAGTTTGATTTAAGCATACAATTTTATTTTTATTTGTACAAAACTGCTTAAGCCTCTTTGAACCATGAAAGTTTTATCCCTAAACTTCTTAGCCATGCAGCATTAGTTTTGAAACTTTTAACTTGCATGATGAAACTTTTTTTTTGTTGTTTTTTTCCAAGTTCGTCAAATCGCTGTGAAATTTTACCTTTTGTTTATAAACTGCACAAAATCTTACGCTTAATAATACTTTTGTATCTTTTTCAAACTCTACAGCAACTAAAAGAAAAAAAAAAGTTACATAAAAGAAATAAAATTTGGCGGACTTTGTCATATTATTCCTATTTAACTCTCCAAAAGATGTTTGAATTACTTTAAAGTTAAATAATAAGTAGCTACTTTATTCTACATTAAAGTACATTGAACTAAGTACTTAGTTGCCTTATAGAGCTTGTCTTTTAACTTCCTGAATAGGCGAATATAATATAATGAATGCACCTTTATAGTTCTCCATGGAACTCTGTTGTCTCTGTTGTCAAACAGACAAGCTCATCTATTCTATTCATTCATCTATTCACTGGCTGGCTGGCAGCCACTTGTAGTTGACTTTATACGCAGTGAAAGGAATCACTACTACCACTACTACTACTACGGCTGCTGCAACAGCAAAGACTTTGATAAATGTGCACATAATTACGCTTTGAATCTGCAGTTGAAGAAGGCGACTGACTGACTGAACGAACGAACGAAAGAATGAACGAATGAATGCATTCAGCATTATATATTTTACTCTGTGAATCTTAAGGAATACATACATCGAAATACATACATATACGTTTGCTATGACACTACATCATCGTGCTTATGTTGCAAGGATTTTATACAAAACCCAAAGACAACGCAGTGAGGCTGAAAATGCGCTTGAATAAACTTTTAAGCAGCACTTAAGTATATAGTATGTAGATACTTATGAAGTCTATCTATCTAGAATATATGTATCTTTTGTTTTTAAATATATATATATGCTTATATACGTACATACTTATCTATACAAGTATTTTATACCACAACTCCGCGTCTTCAATAAATCGAATTTTTTTCCTTTATTTTATGCATTTATTGCGCTTCATGTTTTATTTAAGTAAGAAAATATTTGTATTTCTCTTAAAAATTGTTTTTAAAAATTTGAATTGTTTTGAAATTAAACAAAATGTAAAATGTAGTCGAAAAAAAAAAACCAACAAACAAAATACATAAATTATTTATCAAGAGTAAAAGTTTTCTAAGCAAACAAATTAGAAAATGCTTGTTTGACTTGTTTACTTTTTTTTTGTATAAATAAAATTTAAAAGTCAAATTATAATTTGAGCAACAATAATAATAATTTGTTGGTTTATGTTTTTTTTTTTGAATGGTTCATTCCGTGAATATTTAGACAAGAATAAAAGATATGATTAAAGATAATCCACATATATTCCACTTTTTATAAAGAATCTTCGAACTTTACTACGCTCAATATTTATGTATTAAATATTATAATTGTTTGAATTTAAAAAAAAAAATTGAAAATATTAAAAACGTTTTTGACAGAAATCAAGAATGTTCTTCTTTTAGATTTTCGGAATTTTTTTTCGGAAAAATAAAAAGGGAAAGTACATAAAAATCAACTTATTGTTAGTATGTATGTGAAACATTTATAAAGAGTATGCATGTATGTACATATCTATGTGAAAAAGTTTTTAAATGCATGTGTATGTATACATGTATATGTGTATACGTGTTTGTTTGTTTGTTTCCATCTATGTAAGCATGAAAGTCATGCAAATTGGCGCTAACTTTTAATTATTACATCATATTCATAAACTTTATTCCTTCCGCCGGTTATAATGGTCGCCATAGTATGTACACGTACATACATAGCATATACATACATATGTGCATACATACATAAAAATCATCGAAATAGCGCTTGAATATAGAGCGTATGTGAATATGTGCTTTTCACTAGTTCTATAGTTTGTACTTATGTTATATATGTATGTGTATGTGTGTATACATATAAACTGTATAGTTATACTTGTTATTGTTGTTAAGAGTATTGTTGTGGTTGTTGTTGTTGTTTTTGGGTGTTATTGTTATTCAAAAAGCATTATTCTATGCGGTGTTTTAGTACTTAAACCACAACGCGAACAGCCAAAACAGTCAACAGGCGACAACATGAACAATAATAATTGTGCTCTTTTGACTTAACACACACTTCCACTCCCACCAACGCCATTTTGCATTGTATCTTTGAGTATATGTATGTATGTATGGTTGTGCGTGTAAATATTTGTTTGGTTTGCACAAAGGATACCAAAGTGCTTAGTGTCGTGCCTGTGTAATCGAAAGCATTTAATGAGGCAGTCATATTGTTGTACAATTATGCTTAGGAAAATGTCAAAATGTCTTGTCAAGAATTTCCTTATTGCATTGAAAACTTATTGATGTGGCGCAGTAGCAGAAGTAAATTTATTTAATAAAATTTTTTTTTTTTTTTTTTTATTTTAGCAATAAATAATAAGAAATTTATAATATATCTCGGCTGTGTGACGCTTTGTTTAAAAAAAAAAATAATTCTATAAAATATTATAGTAATACTTTCTGCTATTTTAATACTTTGTACCAACAATATCCGCGTAGAATAATAGAACTAATTTTCCGTCATTTTTTTTTTGCAGCCGCATCCGCTAGATCGGCATTGAGTATGCAATTCACACACACACACACATACGCTGTTACCATTGAATTGCATAAAAGTTCTCAATGACACGAACAGAGCTCATTCTGATTCGGTGATGGCACTCAAAACCAACAAGTTAAGCCTTTTTATGTCACGCGGAATCGTTCGTTCGTTCGTACGTTTGTAGCTTTTAGTAACTTATTTCTATACACGCTTTCGCTCTCTCTCTCTCTTATTTTTTTCTCGTTATGCTATTTCATTTACACTTTTTGTTCTATGCCTTTCCGTTTTCTACGGATTTTTATTTTGCTAATGATGAGTCCCCGAATGAAAGCCAGAAAAAAAAAAGAGACAAAACTACAAAAGTAGCTAAAGTATAAGTGAGACAGAGCGCGGAAATGCGCTGGTAAAGTGTCACGTTTCGTCAAGCGCCATTGAATCCAGTCGTTATCCTTAGGCATTTGAATAGACTTGTGACTTTATCTGTACTCTCTGCTACTGGCTGAAGTCTGACGTAGTGCAGCCCGGCAGCAATTCAAGAGTTACAAATTGTGCAATACGAGTATATATATTTATACTCTTGCCTTTTATTTTGTATATACTATAAGTATATAAGTATATCTTAACTTCTTTTTAAACACCTGCGACTTTGTTCAGGATTCTGTTAAACTTTTTTAAAAAGCTTCTGTATTGCTAAGTATTACATTGTAACGGCAGCTTCCTTGTAATTCATTAATTAAATAATTTGTTAAGTTAACTTTTTTATTACAAAGCTTAAACCGTTCGTGTTCCTTTTACACTTTTGCAATCAATTAGGACAAGTTGTATTTTTATGTCTGCGACTTTAGAGTAAGTTGATAAATTGTATTTCAAGAAAATAGAAATTGTGTCGAGTGTATAAGAGCGCCAATTAGCAACTATAAAAAAAAATATATGGAACTTCGTTCTTGTTTTATATTAAAAGTTTAAATGGACTACTCTATTTTTTTTTTCTCAAACATTAACAAAATGATCTATATAAAATGTGTTTATTGTTCTTATTTATTTTTGACTGCACCTTGTGGAATAATAATTTTTCAGTTTTAAAAAATAATATAAAAACTTTTTCTATTCAAACAAAATATAAAATGTGCAATTTCAAAGTTTTATTTTATATTTATGTCGTTCAGACAAGTATGTTATACTATATACAAGCACATATGTATATTGAGTTTTCAGTAATATTTTTTTTTGTATGAATTATTATAGAAAATAAATATTGTTCTTGTTTGACTTTATTTGAGTTCGTTAGTACACTAGACATTTTAATCATTAATTAAATATTTTTTTCTAATTATAAAATTTCCAAAGTCGTAATTTCTGCCATACTACAAAGACTACGCTCTATATTGCGCTAAAATAATCAAAGTACACACTTCAGACAAAACTTATACGTTCAAATCAAAGACAATTTCATAGCCGAACACGTAAAAAATATTTATGATGTTATAAACAAAGTCAAGCTTGCCATGCTTTATTCGTTAATCAATAAACTTGATGCATAAAATCGTTTCGACTTGGCACGTAGAGAACTGCTTGCGGCAAACAATTTTGACAAAATAAATCCTTAAATGGGAGTAGATGCTGTGACTTAAATCAAGATCAAAATTTATATACAAACGAATGAACTAAATTACATACATAAAGTTGAGTACATTTTTTATTGACAGGTTCGTGGCTTAATTTCAATTTTATGTTCCATAAATTTTGTATCTAAGTTGACAATATTTATGTCGCATATGTGTCTATATTGTATCTACTTATTTGTACTTAAAAGTACTTTGTCGTAACTCATTTGTGCATTCATTTATTCATTTATATATTCATTACTCATACGTTTAATCCTATTAGTTGACATTTTGCTAAATTTTCATTTGTTGTTAAATTAATTAAATTTTACTATAGTGTAACTACTTAGTTAATACCAAACGTATGTGCATATTTATTATCAATTATTTTAAATTACTTATATAACACAACGCATAGCATAAGTATGCTTCTGCTTTGAAGTTGACAATGTTCTAAGAGTATTGTAGCTGTATGTGACGTTGACATTTAAATTAAATTTTGAAAATTATGTCACTTAATGAAGGATATGAACAACATCAAAAATACTTTAACACACACATACACACACACACACACACAAATATGTATGCATGTTTTTTTTTTTTTTTTTAATTTCTTTATTGTTACCGTGTGTACCTAGATGATAGTGGTATATATTTGACAAATACTAGTAACAGTAAGACTTATACCTAATGAGCCACGTGCCCTACGGTACCGCCGCTAAGCATATGCATGTGTCTGTACTCATATGATACTTGATATTTATATTGGTATGCATACAATCTTGATAATTGTGTTTTGTGTGTGTGCATGTGTGCCTTGGGTTATAGTCGCCTATAATATACAATTTTGTGTTCAATCAGTGCTTACAGTGTCACAACATACATACTTATATATTGTAGACATGTATGCTATCAATTGGCAATTACATAAAACAGAAGTCTATTGTAAGCTATAAACGTGTTGAATAATATTGAATACTTGAATATTTTTTTTTTTTTTTTTTTCAGCATGTTAAATCAAAAATTGAACATTTTCAATTATTTTATAATAAAAGATAAAAATGTGCGTATATGAGAGATTCTATAAAATATTTAACACAAATGAACAACATCGAGTGTTGAGTTGATACCATTATACCGTTTTTGGCACGATATTTTGATTTTTAGCAATATTTTAGAGTATCAAAAACTATCGATATGTTATCGAAAAGCTACCATCTCTATATTAAGTGATTTTGTAGTATTGCGATATGCATTTTTTCTTTTAAAATGTTAGAAAGAATCACTCATAACAATACGTACAGATTGCCTTTGTGCGTTCATGTGTATGATTTTGAAAGCATAATCGCTTGAATTTGTCATCATCATCAACACCAACATCAGGCGCTTGCATGACTGAGACGTGTGCTGATATCTACATACATACATGCACACATACATGCATGCATTATTGTTGCTAGGTGTTGTTGTTGTATTTTTGTGTCAAGCCATTTAATTTCATGACATAAAAGCATCTTGTAAGAGCAAAGCCACATAACCCCCCAAAAAACACTTTTCACTCTAATTTAATTGCCATTTAGAAAAAGAGAGTGCTGCCATCAGACAACATTGACAGACATGAGCCCATTAAATATTTATAAATTTGTCTGTGTTCGTTCGCTCGTTCGTTTGTGTCTGCGTTGAATTTTAATATGCAGCTAAAATGTGCTTCAAATTAGGGTTTATTGTAATTTTAAAGCAAATAAATATACGATCTATACTGTGAAAATGTAGAAACTTGATTGCAACATTGCTACCCATGCCGGAATTCATTAGGTTGCTGTTGTCAGGATTATTTTAAATTAGGCGTAAAGCAATGAGAAACGACCGCAATTGAGAGTAAAAGGAGGAAAAAAAAAAGGAATTGTGTGTGAAATTAGGCGTTTAATGTATTTTTTTTAAAAATATTTTTAAAAAAGTAAAAAAAATCGAAAAAATTAGTGTTTATGACCGCAGACAGACAAACAATGACAAGCGATGTCGTTCAAATAACTTATTTATGCATACATACACATACATAGTATACATACATATGCTATAATGATTTTCTTTGCTATAAGCAATCTCATTTATATTTTTGCAAACAATTCATTAAACTATTTCTATTTAAATCTGTATCTTTGCTTCAAAACTAGACAAAGCATATAAGTAAAAACAATTTTAAACTTTTATTCGACCAAAATGATAAAATGATGTTACATCCTTAACGTTTTTGCGTAAGCGTAGATACATCTGTGTGTGTTTCTGTCAGTTACATCCGTTGAGCAGACAAAAAATTTATCACAACTAAAATAACAAACACAATACTAAAATATATATTGTACATTTGTACGTTCGTTTCTAATATTTGGAATTTATCCTAACTATTTCATACGACGATGATGACGATGTAACAATGCTTGAGGTAGAATTTTGTGTTTATCTAAATTTAACAAAATATTTCTTCATGTGTGTGTGTGTGTATCCTTGTAGGTGGTAAGTCAAAGTATTGTATTGTTGAAAAGTTTGTTGAAAATGTCAAATACTCCAATATCATGTGGCGTGATTAAATATATATTTTGTACAAAGCGAAAATTTACATGAAAATGACATTAATATTTATGTTTGTGCAATTTGAGCTTGAAAATGCTTCACGCAGCGCTATTGTATTAGTTTTTGTATTTTTTTTTTAAATTTTACATAAATTTTTGAATTGCATACGACACGCCTTAAAATATAAATTTTTTTATAAACAATTAGGCTTCATTTTTTGCTGTAACTGTAGAGCTGCGCCTAAATGTATGCTACAATTTTTTTTTGCAGCATGTTTGTATGATTACCTGTGACGTTCTGTTCTGTTCAATTCAAAATTCAATTTCAGTTACTCTATTAACTATTTCAAACGTTTAATTTCGATTGCATCGTAGTACAAATCACATCTGCCAACTTCTACATTCAAAACGACTTGGTCTGTTTTGCTTGAAATTGATTTGTTTGCTATGCAATTCAATGCCCAGTATACATGTCCAGGCAAGTAAAAGTAAAATTGCAAATAGTTAGATTGACATTTGGGCAATTTGATGTATGAACGCATGTTGCATGTTGCATTTAATTTAGTTATTTTTTTTTTGCAGCAAGCTAATTAAAATGCTGCATATTTGCTTATTCAAAATTTTATTAGAGATCGTTTTTATGTGCATTACCAAAGCAACTGCTTTACTTCTTAAAAAAAAAAAAAAACGTAATTATAATGCGAACATAAACGTCAGTATTATGCCAGTTCAGTCACTCAACAGTTGATTTGCTTATCTAGAAATTCCATTACTTACCTCACAAACTTGACTATGTTTAGTAATGAACTCGTTTCTTCTTAAGTTGTTGTTGCTACGAGTTGAATTTGAGTTGAGTTTGAGTTTTAGTTCGCTTTTACAAGCACTCAATCTAGCTGTCAATCTTTTACTTTTTTTTCGGCTTTTGCTGCAACATTGAAGATTTATTGCCTTTACTAATCCGTAAATTAATGTGCTCTCTGCAGAACAGCTGCTATGGCTGCTGACCAAAAAGAATTTCGGTTCATATACAACTTTTATGCTTGCAAAAAATATAATTCAAAAAGCTGATGGACGTCTCTTCACATCTAGATACTCTAGATTCTATTGAAACGTTCTTCTTCGCTTGCGTGTATGAGTTTATTTAGTAATGAAGTTGTTATTGCTTATAGCAGCAATTCATTTCGTTTCACTTTTATGCTGGACAGCATCTCGAGTGGCTATGAGTAAATAACTAAAACACTTACGAGTATATGTGCTGCTGCTGCTGCTGTATGACGCTTCAACGCTGTTGGGTAAACTTTTTCCAATTTTAACCGTTCCCAAGTAATGTTATAAGTAGTAGCAGCGTGCATAGTAAGCGTGAGAGTTTAAGTTAAGTTGAATGCTTGTTTTATTTTTTAGAATTTTATTTATTTTTGTATATATATTTTTTTTTTTGTTTTGTTTTTATTACATTGCTTTTTTATGATGTGCTTATAGTAGTTGTTTAATGCTGCCTGCCGTCTTTTACAGGGAAGCGGCCGGCTTAAATTTGAAATAGTGCTGCTTGGACTGCGTTAAGTTTTTATGTACTACAACAACATGATTGGGTAATAAAACTTGTTACATTTTCATTTTATGTTGTTACTCAACTTGTTAAGTGCAGGCAATAGAAAATAGATGAAAAATATATGCTTATAAACTTTGAACCCTATTTACGATTTATATATATACTACATATAAAGGATTTATAAAAATTTTAAGCTGCAGCAGCACAAATTTTAGTATTTATTGTCAATGTACTCCATAAGGGCCATGAGGCAAATTAGACAAAAATTTATATTTTAGTTTGAATGCAATGACTAACAATAATTGCTTTAAATGCGATTTATTTTTTTGTTCGTCTGTAATCTTTAAATATATTAATTGGATACATAAACATACGTACACGCAATACATACGTATACATAATAAGTACGTATACGTAATTCATACGTAAAATACGTATACGTATTGAATACGTATACGTAATAAATACGTAAACGTATTGAATACGTATACGTAATAAATACGTAAACGCATTGAATACGTATACGTAATGAATACGTAAACGTATTGAATACGTATACGTAATAAATACGTAAACGTATTGAATACGTATACGTAATAAATACGTAAACGTATTGAATACGTATACGTAATAAATACGTAAACGTATTGAATACGTATACGTAATAAATACGTAAACGTATTAAATACGTATACGTAATAAATACGTAAACGTATTAAATACGTATACGTAATAAATACGTAAACGTATTGAATACGTATACGTAATAAATACGTAAACGTATTGAATACGTATACGTAATGAATACGTAAACTTATTGAATACGTATACGTAATAAATACGTAAACGTATTGAATACGTATACGTAATAAATACGTAAACGTATTGAATACGTATACGTAATAAATACGTAAACGTATTGAATACGTATACGTAATAAATACGTAAACGTATTGAATACGTATACGTAATAAATACGTAAACGTATTGAATACGTATACGTAATAAATACGTAAACGTATTGAATACGTATACGTAATAAATACGTAAACGTATTGAATACGTATACGTAATAAATACGTAAACGTATTGAATACGTATACGTAATAAATACGTAAACGTATTGAATACGTATACGTAATAAATACGTAAACGTATTGAATACGTATACGTAATAAATACGTAAACGTATTGAATACGTATACGTAATAAATACGTAAACGTATTGAATACGTATACGTAATAAATACGTAAACGTATTGAATACGTATACGTAATAAATACGTAAACGTATTGAATACGTGTACGTAATAAATACGTAAACGTATTGAATACGTATACGTAATAAATACGTAAACGTATTGAATACGTATACGTAATAAATACGTAAACGATGTGAATACGTATACGTAATAAATACGTATTCGCATTGAATATTCAATACGTAAACGTTATAATAAACACGTAAACGTATTATATACAAATACGTAATATATATGTATACGTTATACTATATATACGTATTTAATATAAATTCAATAAAATATCGATTCAATAGAAGTTCACTATTTCTGTAGATATGTAGATACCCTTTTGTGAATACACATCAACAGATTTTGATATTTTACTTTGCGCATATAAATAATAAATAATCATCATCTTATATGCAATCATGAATAAATATTAAGTAAGATAAGTGCATAACTACAAACATTTAATGAGATGTCACTTAAAAAAAAGATACTTACGGATTATCACCTCAGCGAGCAGCGTCAACTTGAATTCATTAGTTCACATCCTTTGTCATGTTTATTCAACTTGTGGCTGGGCAACGGCGAATGAATAATTTTGTGTGAATACAATTTGCATTCGAGCGCAACTTGAAGTTGATTGTTTACCAACGCCGAGCTTAATTTAAATTTCGCTGCAGTTGAGTATAAAAAAATTGGGTTAACATTGTTGCTGCTGCGACCCCAAGTTGCGAATTGCTGAAATGTCCCTTAATGCGTTCAATGGAAAAGGACATGGCGGTATGGCGGTATAAAAGAACAATTTCGAGTGCACGCTGCTGCATTGTTTAATTAAATAAGTAAAAGTACAAAATGCGCACTTTACAAAACAGACAGACAGACGGACAGACGGACAAACAGAAAGACAAAAGACCAAAGGCAGATTAAGTGCATGGAATAGTGAAATGAAAGTGAAATTAATTACATTCAAATAAAAAGATTGCATAAAGTGAAAAGCAGGTCAATTGTAGCTTGTTACAAGGCTAACCAATTCGAAATGATAAAAGTTTACACTTTTAAATGCATTTTCAGGCAAATTTCCGTTTGAAAATTGCACAATTACTAAATCAAAATTCAGCGTAAGAGTTTTTTTTTTTTTTTTTTTTTTTTTGAGGGGACATATGCGCTTTTTGGATGAACTTTTCTGCGGAAATGCATGTTAAGTGGCATTTTTGGTAAGCATCAAAAATAAAATAAAACGATTTATGCAAAAAACGTGCTACGAGCACAAAATTGTTACTTCCGGTCGACATGCACATGGCACATGCCACCGTATGGCACAGTTTATACAGTCTAGTTATGGAGTTTTAGTTAAACGACTCGAAAAAATGAGCTCGTTAGGTGTTCACTATTACGATGTACGATGCGGTATGTACTTTGTTAGTTTAATTTAGTGTAGTTAGGCGTTAAAATTTATATATACAAACATTTTCTCTATGGTTAAAAGGTTAGAAAATTAAACATTTTACTTGTACTATACGTCGCCTTCTGGCTAATGTAACATACAAATGACGTTCCAAATCATTCGTTTGCTATTTATGTAAATGAACTATTGTCATGTAAATGTCATTAAAGTCAATTTGTATATTAGCGTAAATTGAACGTGCATATAAACGAGCTTGATAATGGACCGTGTAATAATGATTATGACATAGATACACGCACACACACACACACAGACAGACAGACAGATACAATCATATACAAAGATATACGAGTATTTCATAGATACCCAGTCGCACTTTTTGTCTTTAAAAATGAGCAGACAGACAGACGAGTAGTTAGATGGATTGAAAGATGGACAAACAGACAGACAGACAGACAAACATACAAACAAAGAAACAGACAAACAGACAGACAGACAGACAGAATATGTGTTTACAATGCATGTGTGTTCACAATATACACAACGAATGTTAAACACATATTTGCAGTTTTATCATTTTGTCATAAAGTTTCTACGTATTAAGATATATTTGAAAAAATGCAGCATATTCTTGAAAAAAAGAGAGTCGATTTACAAGACCGTAACTGAAAATCTTTGCCGTCCATCTAACCGTCCTCCGCCGTCTTCTGTTTACTTATGCTATTCATTCGCTTAATTCTAAAGATAGTCCAAACTGGGCTTAAGCTCAGTCCTAAGCAGTTAGTTCAAAGCACCTATTTGGGGTTTAGCCACACTCAAACTTACCAATTTTTCGGTATTTGACAAAAAAACAATTGAATGTAGTCACTCCAAGTTGGGTACAAATCTTCTAATGGCAGCCAATGTTGCAAAGTTGTTGTGCCCATTTTAAGCTATATGGCCCCATAGAAAGGGCATGTTCGAATGTTATATCAAAATACTATTAATTATATTTTAGTGATTAGTATACCGCTAATGTCATCCAATGTCAAATCCAAGCTGCTACGCCCATTTTTAGCTCTAGCCCTATTATATTTTTTTCCCATTTTCGAATTTTTGTAGAAAAATAGGTATTATTAAGAAAATATTCACTCAAATTTGCGAAAAACACTTCTTATTACATCCAATAACAAAACCAAGGTGCCACGTTTTTTGCCATAGTCCCCATGTAAACTTATAGATCTATTTTTGAACAAATTGATAAAAAGTAACTCATTTTCGAAAATATTTATAAATGTATTTGAGCAATTCACACATAAACTATTCAAAGATTCCTTTGACGGGTAGTTTTTATGCAACCGAAGTCATTGTTTTTTATTAAAAATATAACTTCATATGGCAACAAATGGATTTATTTGATTTATGGCATTACTCTATGCAATGAATTTGTCAAGTGCACTCGATTGTACAATAATTAAATTAGATACATGAAACACACTATATGTATATCTATGTATTTATCATTATATATACACTTTGAATATTTTTATTTGAAAAACATATATATATATGAAGTAAATTTTTTATACAAACGAATTTACGTTTATGTTTAATTAATTTAATTGCAATAAAAAAAACTTCAGATACAAAGCAATGCGATTAAATTAATGTGACATTATAATGAATGCTTATTTATGATTTCATTAATTGAATATGACTTATTACGTACGTAATTAATATTTATTAAAACTTTACTTTGCCGCAGATAATAACTATTTGGCTATTTTAATTAGTTACATAAAACTGGGAGCATGGCACAAAGATTACATCGAACATTATCAACGAGTTTTATGATTGGAATTCAATAAATTGATTTTTTTTTCTATGTTAATTTTGGAAACAATGACTTATTATAGATTTTTCTAGTCTCCCATTTATGAGGAACCAGAAAAAATAAAAAAAAAAAAAGGTGGATAGATATATTAAATCGTTGGAAAAGAAAAATGTTGTTGGTGCAATTTCTATCGAAATTAAATATTATAAGTCAATTGTTAGCTGTCAATATGATAATTAATATTTAAAGTAAACCACTAAGTTGTGTGTGTTTAAAAAAATAGAAAACCACTAAGGTTATTTAAGTTATTTTCTTTTTCTCACGTATTTCTAATTGGATAATTGTTTGTATAAAAAAGCAAATGAAACTGACAGGAATATCTTTCACAAATACACTTGTTAATAATTGCGCTATATAAGCAAAGTTTACATAATTTTTGCACTTAATAAAATTGTGGCACGCAATGCTACTGAGTTCCTTCATTATATTCCATTTCATACGGTGTTTCTTTACGTTATAAAATGAAAACTTCTTGCGTTGAACGTTATCGCAGATTAACCAATATTACGGGTATCTGCGCTAAAATTTGTGGCGCAAATATAACAGATCCCAATTATCGCATGAATATAATAACGTATTTTGTTATCGGCAGCACTACAGCATTCTTTTTCTGCACCTTTTATACCATTTATATAGGCTTGGTCATTGATGGCGATTGGACAGTTATATTACAGGTAAAAATATAAATATTTTAGCAAATATTTTTAATTTTTCAATGTATTTATTATTTATTATCTTTTAGGCACTTTCATTTGCAACTGCCGCTGCCGAGGGCATGGTTAAATTATTTGCCTGCATAACACAGCGCAGAACCTTGACAGCGCTGCAACATTTTTACGATGAGATCTATTTTAAGTTTGAGCAAAAAGGTGGCGCATATTTGCCATTTCTAAATAAACGCGTCAACATAACAACGAGTATAGTCAGAAGATTTGTATGGCTTTACGCTGTGTCCGTTAGCTGTGTTATATTATTTCCAATAATCTATTTGAAATTCTTCAATGAGCGTATTTTTGTTATGCAATTTCTATTGCCCGGAATTGATCATACAACGGAATATGGTTATTGGTTACATAATGCAACACATGTCTTACTCATGTTTTTCGGTGCTTTTGGTAATTTTGCAGGCGATATGTATTTATTTATTTTTATAACGAATGTGCCATTGATAAAGGATATTATTTACTGTAAATTCAAGGAATTAAATGAATTATTAATGCAGAATTGTACAAAAAGAAAACACGTCCATTGCTGCTTGATATATTGGAATGGCATAAAAAATATATAAGGTGGTATACGCTTGGATGGAGCGCAATAATTAAATAAAATTAATTAAACTATTTTTTTTTTTTTTTTTGTTTTAGCTTAATTGACGACACAGAGCAAATATTTTTTATTGTGGTTTTCGTTGAAATTTTTGGCAGATCCTTTGCCATTATTGCGACTATTTTTTGTTATCTTTTAGGTGTTTGGCCAGCTGCTGCTGCGTATGTCATCTATTCTATGGTTATGCTCTACACATATTGCTGGCTAGGCTCTGTGGTGAAAAATTCGGTTTGTAAAATATAAAAGTAGAATTCAAAAAAAAAAAAAAAAAAATGCAGATTTTTTTCATTTTTTTTTTTTTAGAACGATGAGCTTTGTATTTCTGTGTATCAAGACTGTCTGTGGTATGAGTTATCGGAAGCGGAGAAAAGATTGACACTTCTAATGCTGCAAAGAACACAACATGCAAAAAATTTAACAATTGGCAAAATAATGCCGTTATCTATGGCCTCAGCACTGCAGATTAGTAAGGCAATTTATAGTTATATTATGATGCTATTACGATATTTAGAATAAGTTCTTAAATAGACTAACTATGTACTTATTTACTGTGTACGAAAATAATAAAATTGAATTTAAAAAAAAAAATCTATCTTAACTAAATTTGCTAAATTGAAAGCAGAAAATTTGAAAATTATTTAAAATGCGTAATTAATGATTTTCGCTTTAAAATAAATTTTTTTGTTAAATAATTGCGTTGTGCTATGAATTTGAATTTGAGCTACAAATATTCGATATATTATATACATACAAACGTATACGTAATAAGCTATACACAAGTACATAACATATACTACTACTTATACACATACACGCATATATATACGCACACTAATGAGCATAAACTTATTGTATTTCCGAACGATATATTCATGACAATCCAAAGCGTAACAGCTTTGTGGAGCTCATTACAAATGTTACACAAACACACAAAACACATGCATACATATATAGATATAACAAGGATATGAGAAACAAGCAAAATAAAAAAAAAAAAAAAAAAGCAAAATGGTGTCAATTTTCACGCAAAATTACATACAAACTCAAATACTTAGCTTTTAAAGAAAGCAGAATTTATGCAAATTTTTATTTTTCTTTTTTTTTTGTGTATATAAATTTTAGCTTTTAAATCTTGTGTGTCTGCGCTTCATCAATTTTGAAATGCCAGCATATATGTTAGGCATAAAACTTAATACCAGACGAGATTTTAAAGCGCTTTAAATGCTACACATACATACATGCCTGCTCTTTACATATGTATGTGCCGTAACTAAACACACGCACACACACACACAGATATTTTTGTTATTTAGTTTTGCCATGAAATCCGCATTAAAGAAACTGGCAGATTAGCTCGATGCAAGGATTTAAGTGAAAGCAGCGCTCTGAGAATGTGAAAAAAAAAAAAAATAATAAAGAAATCAAAGGCGTAATTATTTAAGCTATAAAAAATGAAGCATTCATGCAAACATTAATTTGATGATATAGCAAAAGTCGAGTTTTCACTTTGCATAACATGAAACGAGGGCTGTTTGAAAAATAGATTGAAATATAGACAAATTTTCAAATTTTTTACACAGCAGGACGGACAGACGGACGGACGGACAGACGGACAGACGGACACAGACAACAACAGAAAGACGGACAGATAGACGACAGTCAGACATACATAGCTAGTTCGACTCCACTTCCAATGCTGATCAAGAATATATATACTTTAAAGGGTCTATCTTGCCTCCTTCTGTCTGTTACATACATTCACACAAACTTTGGGTGCAGCGTATAAAAATTTCATTTATAATAATAAAGTATTATTTACTTTTCATGAGCTTTGTTTTATCAAATTTGAAATTTAAGCGGCATGATTAATTATTTTAGTCATAAAAACAATGCACCTAATAAGAGAACAAAGGTCACTCTGGTAAAATGGAAATATTATACGTAATTTTAGTATGCTTCAAAGGTAGTGTATCATGTTGATTGGATTAATAATGGCAACAATAAATGTTCCAATTTGAAAAGTTCCTATTTATAAAGAAAAAAAAAAAAAAAAAAGAAATGCCAAGCCAATGGAAAACCAGATAAGTTACAAAACCTGTCGAAAACTTATTGATGATGGCAAACAGCACAAAATATATAAATACTATAAATGAAAACAAATAGCAAATCTTATCTTATCATTGGCAAAAGAACAAAATGAACTGAAGTGAACTGAACTGTATAGAAATGTGGAACAGCTGCCAGCCATACAGCCATACAGTCCCAGCCAGCCTAAACAGCCCAGTCAACGACGATATTAGTAAGCATTCCAATGTGATAAGATATGGAAATGCTTTGCTATATTAAAACGAAATGAATGAGTGTGCCTTGTGTGCGTATCTAAAAATGAGTAGCACAATTAAATTTTAGTGGAAAATTGTTGTTGAAAGCGTCAAGTATACAAAAAAAAAAAAAAAATAAATAAATAGAACGAAATTAATTAAAACCCGAAAGTGCGTCAGACAACAGCAAAATATGAAATTACCCAAGTTGTCTTCGTCGTGTCTATTGTTGGCAACGTTTTTGCTCAGTTTCAGTTGCTGCATTGCCGAGAATATTGATGCTGCGGACAGTGATGAATACGAGCGTTTTTGTTATCCGGTAGCGCACAAGAATACGCGTCAATCTTGTGAATGCAGCAATGTAAACGCTTCACCATGGGGCATGCGTGCGGTACATGTCGACTGCAGCTATAAGGATTTCAAGGTCACAGACATAAGCGAAACGTTACCGCTTTATATTGACAATTTGGATCTCTCATGGAATGCACTGGATCGTATACCGCAATTTGTCAGTGACAGTTTACGTCTGCTCAATGTCATGCACAATAATATAACACAGGTTACGGCAAAAAATTTCATTAAACTTGGCAATTTGCGTGAACTTTATCTGAGTTGGAATAGCATACAAAGCATTAATGCGGGCGCCTTTGATGGTTTGGTGCATTTGCAAGTGCTCGATTTATCGCATAATAATCTGCAAGCATTACCCGGACAAATATTTGCACCATTACTTGTACTGGAAACATTAAGTCTCTCGTGGAATCGGCAATTAAATAATTCGTTAGAGCAAAAACAACAAAATGTCTACCAAGTGTTGGGCGTGAATCTTAAGTTGCAAACACTTAAACTGGATGCATGTAGCCTTACGACGCTTGTTTTGCCCGTACAGGTGACGCTTAAAAATTATATTTGCGTCGCAATAAATTCGAACGAGTGCCGCAAACATTGCCAATGACATTGGAAAAGCTTGATATAAGTGAAAATTTGCTGGAGCGTCTCAGCTACACAGATACGGCAAATTTAACGCATATTACGGAGTTACTCATCGAGGATATGCCGCGTTTGCAGAGCATTGGCGAGAATGCTTTAGAACCATTAGAATCACTGCAGAAAGAACAAAATGGTCGCCAACCTTACGGTTCTATGATATTTCGTGGCACTATTTTGCGTACATTTAATAGCACTCTTCAGCCGATATTTGCACAACTTACCGAACTGGATCTCAATGGTATGCCGCTGTATTGCGATTGTCAATTAATCTGGGTCAAACAGCTGCCCATGGAGACCAATGGGCGCTGCTTTAAACCGTCACGCTTACGCGGCATGCGTCTTACGAATGCGCGCACCTCGGATTTCATTTGTGATTCGTGGCCACGTTGGGTTTATGGCATTGTTATACTTGGTCTGATTGCAATCTGTTCGGTTGGCGTTTATTTAATTGTTATGGGTCTGCGTCCGCACCGAGGTGTCACGCTGCGTCGTAAAGTAGGCGCTGGCAGTCCATATGCGCGAGTCACCATTGAACCTAATCGCCAAGAAAATAATTACTAAGCATATCCATTTTTTTTTCAAATATCGAATTGTGTACATTTAGAAGCTTTAGAAGGTTCGTCATGCTTGCGACTGATCATTGTGAAATTAATATAAAAACTTTTATTTTTTAATAAAAAAAACAAAATCTAAACTTTCATATTTTTTAATATTTATGCGGAATGCTTAAGTTCTTCAATGTGCCCACCACTGTATGCATATGCATGTGCTTTAAAAATTGTTTATAAATAATAAATTAAGATAAGCTTTTTTTTTGAAAAAAAGGTTTTTTTTTTATATTTTTTTTTCGAAGTATTTAAAAATATATCAAATCAAATCTTTAAACAGGTTCCAATTTTTACACATTTTTGGTAACTCTTTCAGCTCCAGTCCTTAATTTTTTTTTATTTTTTTTTTTATGGATCTGTTTTGAAGCTAAAGCGTATTGGTGGCTTGATTTTTACATCTCCAAAATCATCAATCACATTGACGTCATAATGTTCGTTGATCGAGCATAGATTTGGATATTTTGGATTAATGCCGCTCTTACAACCAACGCCCGGAATTTTGCCACCACTCTTATAAACGGGTTGATTCATAAAGTTTTCACGTGCAAAATTGCAAACAATAAATTGATCACCCCAGGTGTGTCTTGTTTGACGTAGTATAGCGCAGCCCACATGTGTGGCACGTTCTTGTATAATTTGTGTAAAGCTGGTAATATCGAAGCTGCAAAAGGTGAAAAGTAATTAACTTTTATCTGACGAGCCTAATTGAATAATTAAAAAAAAAAAAAACTTACCTGCCTGCATCTGAAGCTGGGCTTAATTGATTTATATGCGCTTGTGTTGTGTATCTGTACGCTTCAAACCATTTATTTAGTTTATATGCAATTAGATTCTTTAGATTATGCCGTTCGGCACGAAAAACAATGTGTGCCACATTTTGACCGACATGTTTAAAGCGTGCCGTATTCGTACAGACATTTACATTACGTCGATGTTTGCACTGCTTTACCGACAATTCTGCCAAGGTGGCCAATTCCGTATCCCATTGTAGCGTAGCCATATGATGTGCCGTATTAAAATGCTCAAATGTTCCAGATGCAACGGTATTGCGATATTCATTTAATTTATTCAATATAAAATCACGTAAGTCCCCAGTAATACGCACAATTTTAGCATTTGAATTACAGGAACTGCTGTATTTCTTTTAAAAGATATTTTTGATTTTTTATACCCGTTACACATAGTGTAAACGGGTATATTCAGTTTGTCGAAAAGTTTGTAACGCTCTAAAGGAGACGTCGTAGACCACATAAACTTTATATATACATATATTTTTGATCAGCTCGACGAGGCGAGTCGAGTCGATCTAGCCATGTGCGTCTGTCTGTCCGTCTGTTTACTTCAACGCGATTTACTCGGAGACTACTGGGGATACTCAGTTGAAATTTGAAACTTAAGCTTTTCTCGCCAACGACCAGGTCAAGTTTGAATATGAAAGTGCCACGCCCATTTTTAGGTATAGCCCCCATACAAACTGACCCCAAGTTTTAAATTTTTTATATAAAAAGTGGTATTATATTCACTCCAAATTGTGTAAAAATACTTCCAATATCGTCTAATGTTAAAAAAAATGTGCCACGCCCATTTCTAAATACATCCTCCATACAAACTTACCGCCCATTTTTGAATTTTTGTTTGGAAATGGTTATTAGTTAGCAGTGTATTGACTCCATATTGGGTAAATACACTTCAAATATCATTCAATATCAACACCAAAATGCCACGCCCATTTTTATGTATAGTCCCCATACTAACTTACCACCGATTTTAAATTTTTGTATGGAAATGGTTGTTATTTAGGAACGTATTGACTCCAAATTGAGCAAAACTCTTCTAGTATTATCCAATGTCACAACCAAGAGGTTACGCCCATTTTTAGGCATAAGACCCCAGACAAACTTATCGATTAGTTTCGATTTTTTTCTGAATAACTGTATTTTTATCTTAAAACTTGGTACCGATAATGTGTCCAAACTTGAGTTGTCCCATTAACCCCCTCCCATCCCATTAATTATTTAACAGTACGTGTGACGGGTATTTAAGCTTCGGTTACACCGAAGTTAACGTTTTTCCTTGTTTGAAATTTGATTTACAAATGAAGCATACGCCGCAAGTAGTACTTACGCCTTCATTACTGCAGGCAATATGCTTGCCCTTGTTGTGTGGGCACAAATTTGGATTGCAATAGTCCACGGCTGTGTATGCAGCCGTAAGCGTAGCGCAGCACAAAAATGTAAGTTGTAAATACTTAAGCAGCTTCATTTTGACTGTTTTCAAATGAAGCCACGTGTCTTGCTTTTTATACCAAATCAATATTACGTTTCAATATAAATAAATACAGTGAGCACACTACTCGGTGAACAAATGTTGACAGCTAATATCGGCACGCTTTGCATTTTGGAGGAGGCTGCTTTTAATTGCTGTAAAAATAAAATATTTGCGCAAGCAGTATGCGCGCATAAAAGCTGTGTTCGCTTAAAGAGTGTTTACTGTAGTTCAAATATTATTCATTTTCTAAAAATTAAAAAAAAAAAATTTGTTTTTGTTTTGTACAAAAAATAACTAATTTACCATACTTATGTAATATTTGTTTTATACTTAATTTAATTATTACAATTATAAGAAAAACGAATCTAAAACGAATTTGAAATTGTTTACGTGGCTTTTGCTTGAATTAATTATATAATATTTCGAAAATCTTTTATATAAGCTGTTATTATATAACGTAAAACTTCCGAACAAGTAGTTTGCGCTTAGAAAAAAAAAAAATTTAAAAAATATGTTAAGTGCTTTATATCTTAGAGTATTAATTACATTCTGCTTAATTTTCAAAGTCAAAGGACAAGGCTATTGTAAAGAAGGACTCTGTCCACCCGGACAGAAACATATAGCTTGCAATAATGAGGGTGTAAGAAAAAGATTTATGCTTTTAAGTTCCAAAATTAATACGCAACATAAAATGTGTTTATTTTTTTTTTTTTTTTTTTTTTTTCTCTCTTTAGAATTTTGATAAAAAACACTGCGACAAAGGAGCTCAATTAGTACACATGTCACATAGTATACGCGATTTAATTGTACGCAGACATAACGAATTTCGGAATCAAGTGGCTCGTGGTTTCTTTAGAAAATGGCCAGTCGCATCACGTATGGCAAAATTGCAATGGGACGAAACCTTACAATATTTTGCTGAGTTAAATGTCAAACGTTGTGAATTGCGTAATTCCGAATGTTTTGCAACGAAACAATATCCTTTGCCAGGACAAAATTTAGCCTATAATAAATTTAATGGAGAACAGAGTAAAATGAAAATTATTAAAGGACAAATAACAATGTGGATTGAAGAGCATCATTATGCCGATATAAATAGTTTGGTAACACATAAGGGACCTACGAAGTATGCGTATAGTAGTACTAATTATAATTATTATTATATATATTTTTCGATATTTTGCAGACGTGAAATTGGCCATTTTCTGCAAGTGGTACGCGATAGAGCCGATCGTATTGGCTGTGCCGTAGTACGTACAAAGCCGCCAAATACAAACGAATTTGATATGTTTCAATTTATTGCATGCAAATATAATGCAAAACCTGAAAAATGTGAAATGGTCTATAAATTCGGTGGATTTCCTGCACAGGATTGCATAACTGGTTCAGATAGAGATTATCGAAATTTATGCAGCGAAGAGGAAAACTATGCATCAAATTGTACAATTCCACATTATAAAACACGTGCCATGTCAAATGAGTATGCTGAAGATTTTCTGAATTATTCCGATGAAACGAATGTGTCGCATACGAGAACACAAAAAATCTGGAAACATTTTGCTTTGGAAGATTGGCTTAAAGATAAAGGTGTGCGAACGCATACAGTAACGCATGCGAATAGAAAACATTTTAATGAATCTTTGATTTTGCAACTTGCCAAAGGGGAACATGCGAAAAGAAAAAGTAAGACTAAAAGTAAAACGTTTTTACGTTGGGGCTAAACGTAAGAATTATATTGTTTTTATATAACCCTGTACCCAAAGGTTAAAAGGGTATATTAAGTTTGTGCGAATGTATGTAACAGACAGAAGGAGGCAAGATAGATTCTATAAAGTATATATATATTATTTATTAGCATTGGAAGGGGAGTCGAACTAGCTATATCTGTCCGTCCGTCCGTCCGTCTGTTTTGCTGTCTGCCGTATGAGCGAGATTATCTCGGAGACTATAAGAGAAAGGGTCACCATATTTGAAACTTAGATTCTCCTGAGTCGTCAAGTTTTCACTTGCAAACGGTTTTTCTCTAGACCCATTTTAAGGGATACCCCCCATACAAATGTACCCCAAAATTTTGGGGTTTATACATAAAAATGTCATTGTTTTTTATTCTAGGAAGTTTAAATTTATTATAAATTTTGTCTATGATAGTTCCAATAAAATGTCCCAATATGGGTAGGACCAACAAAATTTTAGGTATAGCCGCCATATAAAATATACCCAATTTTAAAATTTTTTTTTTATGAATAATAAGATATGACTTAACTTAAGGTAAATAAAGATTGGGTACAGGGTATCTTGCGGTCAAGCATACTCTACTTCAGCGTTCTTTCTTGTTTTTTTTAATATTATGTAATTAAGTTTAATTAAAAAAAAAAAATAAAATAAAATATAACGAATGTATTTTACTTTTATTTTAATATTTTTATATAACCATAAGATAATGCATTCAATTTCTGTTTATTTTCTTTTTTTTGTAAATGATCCATGAAAATGTGACATGTCTGCAAAATAATTGCTTTAATATTATTTCGAATGGAACAGTCAGTGCTAGTTATACAAAATGTCTAAATTATTTATTAATTTTTTATACATTTTGCCCATGTTGCATTTTGTAATTACTGCCGAGGATTATTGTGACAAAAGCCTATGTCCAAGTGGCGTGGATCACATTGCCTGTAATGCAAATAAAGTAAGTTTAATAAACACAAAAAATAAAAAAATAATTAAAAATAATAATAATAATAAATTAAAAACCTTATCACATAGTCACCTTGCAAGGAATGTGACAAAAGTGCAAAAATTCTTGGAATGACCGATAAATATCGTAATACAATTTTACAAAAACACAATGCAATGCGTAATCAAGTTGCCAAGGGCACATTTAATGGTTTACCTGTCGCTGCACGCATGTTGACCATGCAATGGGATAAAGAATTAGAATCTTTAGCTGAATTTAATGTTTTGCGTTGCATGTTGAAGAATAGTGAGTGTACCAATACGAGCGTATATTATCACGTTGGTCAAAATTTGGCCTACAACAAATTCAAAGGAAAACAGAATCCAAGAAAAAATTATTAAAGGTCAACTTTTGATGTGGATTGATGAGTATCGTTATACATCTCTAGAAAGTCTTTTAACAGGAAAAGGATCGGGCAAGTGAGTATTAAATATTTGTATTATAAAAAAACAAGGAAAAATCTTAAACGAACCTGCGAAATAGTTTACGTAAAATCATTAGTGGCGTAATTAATATTTAACGTAGTGTTAAATCGGGCGAAATAATTAAATGTGTAGTGTATACATGGACTGACATAGGAAACATACCCTAAAAAAAAAAAAAAATTTTTTTTGTACATCATAAAAAAAGTGAAAATAATCTATTAAAGCCTTTAAGCAGTCTTCGTGAGCAAACTTAAGATTAGGTGAAATTTTAGTTCAATATCTTCTCGGCGAGCTAGTCCCAAATATATAATTGCTTTATTATAAGGCATATCGCACAAAATGGTTTTTATTTAGTCGATTTCAAGTCTTTGATGTCATTCATTGAAATAATGATCAATTTAAACAATATTTACTAAAATAGCTAAATCTGTTTTAACTTATTGTGAATTATATTCATAAAATCAATGAACTACATGAGATAGATAAAAAAAGATTCTACATGTTGTACAATTACAATACTACTAAAAATATATAATATCTATGCACATATTCTCTTTCAGTCAGGAAATTGGCCATTTTCTACAAGTAATCGTAGATAAATCTGATCGCGTTGGATGTGCGGTATTACTTCAAACAAAAAATGAATGGAATTATCAATATATAGCATGCAAGTATGCTGTTGCGCAGAATCCTTGCGACACTGGTATATACAAATTTGGCACAACTCCTGGTGATGCCTGTGAAACTGGCTTGAATCCGACTTACACTTGTTTGTGCTCAACTAATGAAAAATCACAGTATGGACCTCCTATACCACCTGATCAAACAACTGACAGTGGGGCACTTGAAACTACTACAAGCGAAGGTGGTAAAAAACCCGGTAGTGAAGAGAAAGGTGGCGGATGGTCAATTTTTAAAAATTTAACAGAATGGATAAAAGGTGTAAATACAAGTAATGGATTTAATTTTAGTTTTTCTGAAGAACATGGTGAATCGGAAACAAATAATTCGCTTACCGTAGTCGTTGTTAACAAAAATAAAACCAGACGTTCAGGCAGAAGAAGAAGAATTAAGAACAAAAGATCAAAGAAAAGGAAAGAAAAGGACAAAGAAACGTTCACATAAAAGAACAAAGAAGAGGACTAAGAGAATGCATACAAAAAAACGCTCTGAGGTACAGCATCGTTGGGGTTAAATATTGTTTTTTTAAAATAAATTAAATATAATTATATGAATTACAAATTTATAGATTATAATACATAAATATAACACACAATTATTTAATTTATTTTTTTTAAAATCTTATAATAAAATTAAAATCCGTAACTGTGCGGTATATACGACATTAGTTCTACTTAGAGTCGGTATAGAAAATTACAATTATTAATGCATGATATATGGTATATGTACTATATAGTCGTTTGTATTTATTAAAATATATATACACATATGTATAGTATGTAGGCTCAAATAGGCTCAAAATGCAAATAATTCGAATGTTCTTTGCTTTGAATACATTTTTGCTTGTCAACATTTCTTATGTTTGCATGACGACAACAAATTATTGCAGTAAAAAGTATTGTCCAGAGAGGAACCGCCACATTGCATGTAAAAATGATGCTGTAAGTCATTGAAATTCTGTCAAAATTTCAAAAAAATTTTTTTTTTTTTTTTTTTTTTTTTTATAAGCAGAGCATGCAGCCAGCATGTAAGGATACTGGCAGTGTATTATATTTAACAAAAGCTGATCGTAGATTTATTGTTAATCTGCACAATCAATTTCGCAATCAAGTTGCGCGCGGTGGTTTTCAAGGCATTGGCAGCGCTGTACGCATGGCCGTAATGCGTTGGAATCATGAATTGGCATTTTTGGCCGAACTAAATGTGCGGCAATGTGCGCTGAAGCGAAGTGTTTGTTTTACAACCGATGAGTTTCCAATGCCGGGACAAAATTTAGCCTATAATCGTTATCAGGGTGAACAGGATTTAAGAGAAATCATCAAAAAGTCAAATAAATATGTGGTTCGATGAGCGTAAAAACATAAATATCAATGATATCATATATGGAAATGGCACATATATGCATTATTTGCAAATTGTACGCGATCGTGCTGATCAAATTGGTTGCGCCGTTACTCAATTTGTAGCGGATGGGTTCAAGCATCAATATTTCGCTTGTAAATATAGCTCGATACCGACAACATGTCCACCGGTTTATCAAATTGGTGCTATTGCTGCTGATAAATGTGAAACAAATATAGATCATAAATATACACATTTGTGCAGCGATAAGGAAGTGTACGATTATGAAGAGTGCCCCGATCCAAATATTGTGACAGAAGAACCTGAAATCGAAACTACGAAACACTCTAAAGAAAGTACTGAAGAAGAAATTTCAACTGATGAACCTGACGAACCCGATTATTATGGAAATAGCGCACCGAAAGGTTCGAGCGAATCAAAAGATAGTGTAGAGGAAGAAACAACAGATGGAAGATTCCCACCATTTAGATCAACACGAAAGCCAATTAATAAGTATCCACCACTTCGAAGAACAAAAAAATTAAAAGGAAAATCAACACATACCAAAAAACATAATAGACCATTGAAAACTGGAGTACACAATAGGTCCACAAATAGCAGCAAACAACAGAGAAATGCTTATCAGAATTTACTAGAGTATTTAAATAAAATTAACTCAACTGCTGGATGAATGTCAAAAAAAAAAAAAACTAGAGATGGAACAATATCGATAACATACCATTTCCCATATTTATTCTACATATATTATTTTAAAGCGTAAATAATTTTATTAACTGAAAATTTGAAATATGTAATAAAATAAATAGATCATATCATACCATAACATTCTATTTAATATAAAGATCGCTCGTTTAATGCAACGTGATATAAATAAATGCAATGTTATAAATGTAAGTGGATTTCGCAGTAGCGAACACAGTCCAAGTAAAACTTTTGGAAACGTTGTATCTAACGCATATTTATATTACGTAATACCAATATGAGACTAAACTTTCTTATTATATTATTTTTTCATTTTTTTGTATTATCGAGATTGAACGCTTCTTCAAAATTATGCTTTAGAGAATTATGCCCGGATCATGCAAAGCATATAGCTTGCCATAATCATGGTGTATGTATTTTAAATAAAAAAAAATATAAAAAAAGTAATAATAATAATTGGAAACCAAACAAAATGATATTGTTTATTCAAGAACAGCGTTTAGCATCAAGCTGCACCAAGGATGCAGCCATTATAAATCTGGATAAACCATTAAAAAAATTAATACTTCATGAGCACAATTCCATCCGTAATCAGCTTGCCAGAGGCACCTTTGATGGTTTTCCAGCAGCTTCAAAAATGGCCACATTGAATTGGAGCAATGATCTAGCATATCTTGCGGAACTTAATGTCAAACAATGTAAAATGCAGCGTAGCGCATGTTTTGCAACAAAAAAATTCCCAAGACCTGGACAAAATTTGGCATATAATAAATTTAAAGATGACCAAAGTCCAAAGGAAATTATTTCAAGTCAAATAAGAATGTGGTTCGATGAAATTAGAAATTCTACACCGTCTAGCATTGTTAATGGACGTGGCGTAGCTGGGTATTTTATGTAAAACAAAAAAACAAAAACTACAACATTAATGTTTTTTTTCCATTCCATTCCATTTTCCAGCAATGAAATTAATCATTTTTTACAAATAATACGCGATCGTAATACGCATATTGGCTGCGCTGTTTTACGTGAATCGAAAGACGATTGGAAGCATCAGTATTTGACGTGCCTCTATGGTTCTACATTTAATGCAAGTCGCAGCGTTTATACCCAAGGCGCACATTCGGGTGCCAAATGTATCACTGGTGCCAATGCTCGTTATGTTAATTTATGTTCACCGAAAGAAAAGTATCCCGAGGAAATTGTAAATGAAAGAGGCCAATTCGAGCATAAACAATTAACATTATCCGAAGAGCTTCAGCTATATGAAACTAAGAAGCCAAATAAAGACAAAGAAATTACTAGAAGCAAGAATCCTGGTAGAAAGGGAGGAAGTTTAGTTGACGAACTTGCAAATTGGGTACAAGAAAATTTTGGACCTGACGATATACAAGATTTAGATTTAGGAAAGTTTAAAAATAATTCACATTGGAATCATACTTTAGATTTAAATATAAATAATTAAAGGAAACAAAAAATATTGAAATTTTGAAATAACAATGATTTTTTTTTATTCAAAGTATTGCCCAATGCATGCTTCTGACTTCTCCTATCTTTCGGAAAAATTAACGGAAACTCTATCATCTTTGTTGTGCCTTTCTTAGTGCGCGACTCCGTTAGAGTTCTTCCATAATCGTTTTATTCTGATTGAGAAGCTCGTAGAAGTTCACTTCAGTTAGGCATCTTGAAGCTCTACGCCGAATACAGAGCATAATCTTAATCATATTGATGATAGCTGCGCCAAAAAAGATCTCTCATAACTTTTTGGGCTTGGGGTTATCTTATCTTTTTATATGAAATTCTACTTCAGCCACTGCTTGTCTCAATAAACGCCGGTAAATCTTGACTTTTATATTTTTTGTTTCCATTTCAGTTAACCAATATAAATGATGACTTTCAAGATCTAATGTTGCGTTTTATCTTTTTGAAAAACCATTTTTTAAATGAATGATCTCAAAAAATACATTTCGTTTTTGGTTTAGATCTATACTATAAAATATAAAATACCTTTAAAACTAAGAAAACATATAGAGGGCCAAAAAAAAGGCAAGATCATGTCTCGTCAAAAAAAATATATACTTTATAGGCTAAGATGTCTCCTTTAATGCGTTACAAACTTTTTTAAAAAAAAAAAAACCCTCCACACTGTGTGTGGCGGGTAAAAAAGCTTTCCGTAGCACTTCACATAAGACGCTTAAATTTGTTATGGATGATTCGATACAATATTTGTGATTTTCTTTTGTGGTTGTTGTTGTTGTTGCTTGATAATACGCTTATCAAATGTTACAAATCCAAATGATTACAGTTAAAATTTGTATTTTGGCTTGCAATGAACAACAAAATTAGTTTGTATCTAATGTTTGCATCTGTGCCATTATTATTATTTTTTATTCTTGAAGTGGTTCTGGCCACAGATTATTGTAATAAGTATCTTTGTTCAGATAATGTGGAGCACTTAGCGTGCAACAACAAAGGTGTAAGTTTAAAAAAACTTTACAATATTTTATTTTATATTTAAAAATACAATAATATTCTATTCCTTTAAAGCGCTTTGCTAAGTCCTGCGCTAATACGCATGCTCAAGTTGTAAAATTGGACCGAAATCTACGTCATTTGATAGTAAAGCAACATAATAAAATACGTAATCAGGTTGCCGGTGGCACATTTCACAAATTTCCAATTGCCTCGCAAATGGGCAAAATGAATTGGGATGAAGAGTTAGCCTACTTGGCAGAGCTTAGCATAAAACAGTGTTCCATAAATCAAAACAAATGCATTGCAACAAGATTATTTCGAAGACCCGGACAAAATGTAATCTATTATAAACATCATCGTCGCGAAGCAAATATTAAAGATGTAATAAAAACTCAAATAAATGAATGGATGCTACAGTACGAATACATTGATCCGCAGACTTTTTCACCATATCCTGGCAGTAGCAGGTTCGTATTTGTTAATTTATAAGTAATATGCTAATTTTTTAATATTCATTTCAGTGCATTTTATCATAATTTTCTACAAATTATAATGGACAAAGCCAATTATATTGGCTGCGCTGTATTGCTTCAAACCAAAAATAATTAATCGAAATATCAACATTTGCAATGTTTCTATAGCGTTGGTGTCAAATCATATAAATGCAAAGAGATCTATAAGCGTGGCAACGTTAGTGCCGAGCTTTGCAAAACTGGTCGAAGTCGTCATTATAATAATCTCTGTTCGAAAAATGAGATTTATGATTATAGAAAGGAACCAAAGCTTAGATCTACAACATATCGTCCTAAACTGACTACTACAGCGGCAGCCAAAGCGACAAATAGTTTTGATCGTTCGTCTCTTTCAGCAGATGTAGGAATTATAAACGCCTATGATGCTGTGTCTAATAGTGATGAGAGTTTAGAATACACAAACAGGCCGAATGCTAAACTGAAAATACGACAAATTCAATTCTGAATCTTTTGGCACAGGACTTAAGAATTTAGTTGCTGAGTGGTTAACTACATTTAATAGTAGCAATGATATTAATTTGGTACTTGAAGAGCATCAAAATGTAAAAAACTTAACCGATAAGTTGAATGTGACTTTAACGCCGAAAGGTTAAGTTTTACTTTGCCCATTTTACATAAAAAAAAAACAAAAATGTTAATATTTTCTTCATATGGTAGAGTCAAAAGCAGAAAATATATATCATAAATTTTTAATATTGATATGTAGATAGAAACGTAGATAGGTAGCACCGAAGCTCAAATACCTGCCAAACGAAACTTTAATAGTTTTCTTGAAAAAATAAAAAAATGGATGGTGAGTTTGTATGGGGTCTATATATTATAGTGGCCCGATCCTTGTCATATCGGTTGCATATTCCTAGGATGACAGTAGAAGTGATTTTACTCAGATTGTAGTGAATAAATCCAAATAAATAAGAACTATTTTCATACAAAATCTGAAAAATGGCAACTTTCTTGTGATGGACGCCCCCCCTTTATTTGGGCCCCCTGGGGGCCAAAAAAGCTTAAGTTTAAAATTTCCGGACAGGTGAAAACTTTCGAGAAAAACGCATTGCAACAGACAGATGGACAACAGACAGACGGACATGGCTTAACGGGTCTTCGAAATGCATCGTTTAACAGGTCAAAATATCTGTGGGGTATAAAAACTTACCTTAAAGGGTCTCAAGATTATTTATTTTTTAAATAAACCATAAGAAAATGTGATTATTTTTTTTTTCATCGTTTAGCAATATAGACGCGCAGAACTGACGGATGGATGAGTGCATAGATGAACATTGAACGCGCCTTTCAATGATAGTTCATAATAAAACTGTACAATGATGGTGCAAGAGTTTCGTAATCGCCATCTCAAAATTTTTGCGTTTTACTCAATCAATAAAAAAGCTACTGAAGAGCAGAGTAAAAGAACCAACACTTTACAATTTGATTAGATCGATAACCTTTTAATTTGAAACCGATAGCTAGAAACATTTTGAAAATGAAACATAATTTTGTCGGATTGAAATCGTACGAATTTACTTAAATCGTAAATTGCAAAATTTTGTGATTTCAAGATAATCGTTGTCATACATTTTATTTTGGGAAGTCTGCTACACTTCTCTTGTAACTATCTGTTACTAAAATTCCCTCTAATTTAATATTCACTCTAAATCTTCGGCTACAGGGTAACATTTTTTTTTTTTTGTATTTAATTGAGCTTAGTTTTTTTGTTCTCCTTTTTAAATTTCTTAAATATCCGTTTCAAATTTGATTAGATTGCTTTATTTTTGTTCCTTAAAATGATATTTCGAATCAATTTAGTATTTCGTTTAATCTAGATAATGAAGCTCTATGTTTTAGTCTTTATATTGAATTTAGGTTCACAAATCTATGCGCCATATGTGCCATTAGAGGATTATTGTGCAACGAAATTATGTCATAGTGCACCGCATATTGGATGCCAGAATGATGGGGTAAAGTTGAAATTATTTGCATTAAAGTTAATTTTCAATTTAAAAAAAAAAAAAAAAAACATTCTTATTGCAGACAATGGGCTTCAATTGCTCTTTGTCTGCATACATTGTGGATATGGATCCAGATTTAATAGAATTAATTCTTGACAAGATTAATTCATTGCGCAATCAGGTAGCACGTGGTGGCTTTAATGGTTTTAGTCCAGCCATACGTATGGCATCAGTAGTTTGGAGCGACGAATTGTCGTATCTGGCTGAACTGAATGTACGACAATGTGTGGTGCATCACGATGCCTGTCGCAATACGTTAACGTATCCCAATGTTGGACAATCTCTGAATTATCATGCATATGCAAAAACTATACCGGATGTAGATACTATTATCAATAATCAACTTGAAGATTGGTTTAACGAGTATGTAGATATGGACATGGAGACCCTAATGAGCTACAAAAAAGCTCCCGAAGAGTATGTAAACTGCAAAAATTTGCAGTGGTTTTTATTACTATTTTATTTTATATATTTTTTTTTGTAATATGCAGAACACAATATTCAAATTTTGCATTAATGATGCAACAACGTATGAACGCAATTGGTTGTGCTATGTCGAAAAATTTTATCAAAGAATGGGAACAATTCTTTTTGGCATGTAATTTTGATTGGGTTAATGTTTACAAAAAACCAGTTTACGAGAGCGGTACTAAGCCGGCGGGCAAATGTGAAACGGGCGTTCATCCAAAATATCCATATTTGTGTTCCGTTGATGAAAATTACAAGGTAAAACCAGAAACTACAACAACTACAACTACAACAACAACTGAAGAAATAACAGAGGAGCCAACGGAAGATGCACAGGAAACAGAAGAATCTACAATTGCTACAACGACAGGACCATTTGATTCTTTACTGAATGCAATTGCAGAAGGTATGAAAGATTTTAAAAATTTTTCATTAAATGTGTCGACAGTTGAGTCTGGTAATACAGATAGTCAACATCTTGAATTCCATCGACCAACTCAAAAAAACAGAAGAAGTAAAAAAGAGAAGGAAAGTACGCAGAAGAAGGACAAAATATTAAGAATGTTTGATTATTTTGATGTTGCTGCATATTTTGTATTCGGAAAATTTAATAAAGAAGAAATATTATCTTATAACAAAAATTATACTTAATCTAAGACCTCCCTTTGGGCTTCACTATCACTACATAGTAAAAACAAAGTCGATTTCGTGTATGTTAAATATTTAAAACCACGATTTTCATCGGTTTTTTTTAATAAATATAGTGATTGAAGAAGAAGGTTTATATTTTTTTGGAAAATTTGACCGAGGGCCTAATGGGGGCTTTGAAACTGGAAAAGCCAAATATTTGGAACAAAAAAGACGTTAAAAAGTTGATTTATTTTTTTGTATTAATTTAGGTGAGCAACAAGACGGGATTTTGGAAAATTTTGACCCGGGGCGTAATGGGGCCTTGAAACCGGAAGAGCCATATCTTTGGAGTGAATAGACGTAGAGAATTGAAACAGGGCTAATTTGAAAGATGGTTAAAAAACATTTTTGGCGTTCAAGGTGTTCAAGGGGTTTCCGGAATTTGAACCTGGGACCCATATGGAGAGCCAATATAGATTTTTTGACCAATTTTTTTTTATTTTTTTATTTCAGGTGAGCACTTTGACAGTATTTTAGAAAATTTTTAATGGGAGCCTTGGAAAAAAAGTCATACGTTTGGATTGAATAGGCGTAGAGACTTGAAACTGGGCGCATTTAAATGATGGTAAGTCGTGTTTAGGGGATTTCCAAATTTTAAATCCAAATTTTTTGAACCAAAAAAAAAAAAAAGAGAGCAAAGCCGCGGGTACCTGCTATACGTTCTATATAAGAAGGAAGATTAAAAATTGGACAGTTCTCTTTGCAATTAGAGTTCGACAGATGTACACATTTTTGTCTTATTTGAAGTACTCGAGTCCGTTTCTAGATCTTGCCTTATCAAGCTGATCATTTTATACAGTCTAAAATGTTTAATCGTTATTTGAGAGCTTAAAAAAAAAAAAAAAAAAACAAACGAAACGAAACGAAACAAATTTCAATTAAATTTGCATTTGATAAAAAATTTATTATTTTTTTTTTCTGTCAATTCCATTTTCATGGTTTTCAAAATTGGCAAAACTAATAATATTAGTAGGGTATTTTTTTTTTTTTTTTTGAGAGCCCAACATGAAGCAGTACTAATAATTATTTTAGAGTGAAATGTGAAAATGGTTATATTAACTTGGCTGTTCATTGTGATATCATTTGTCTTTGGCGAATACGCGCCGGAATACGATTATTGCGATAAGAAATTGTGTAAAAATAATACGCATATTGGCTGTAAAAATGATAAAGTACAAAAATCTTATATACACAAATATTTCATTAGTATGCATTTATCTAGTTTTTAATTTATTGTACTTGTTTTATTGCAGTCTCTTGGTTTCAATTGCACCCTAAATGCTGAAGTACCAGTTTTTAATGATGAATTGATTGATGGAATTATCGACAAGATAAACACTATACGCAATCGTGTTGCACGTGGCGGTTTTAATGGTTACAGTGCAGCCAAACGAATGGCAACAGTATCATGGGATGATGAGTTAAGCTATCTGGCCGCTTTCAATGTACGCCAATGTATGCAGCACAGCGATGGCTGTCGCAATACAAAGCGTTTCAAACAGGTCGGTCAGAGTCTTGGCTATAAGGGTTACACGGGTGAGCCACCTGTACTACCTGATATATTGAAAGCGATAATCGATGATTTGTGGTATAAAGAATACAAAGATTTGGATGTGAATTCAATTATAAGTTTTAAACCGCCGACGTCACCGTATGTATAATTTACATAAAATCATTTCTTTTTTTTTCTTGAGGTCTATCTTTTTTTCGATTGCAGCAAACAATATACGAACTTCGCAACGTTAATAAAGGAAAACAATAATGCAATCGGTTGCGCTGTTTTAGCCGAGATGGCATCCGGTCATCTAAAATATTATTTGACGTGTAACTTCGCCAGTATGCCTTTTGTACAAAGGGCAATATTCGCTACAAGCAATAAGGCAGGCAGCGGTTGTGTAACGGGCCTAAATGTATATTATTCATTCTTATGCTCAAGAATAGAGGATTATGGCGAGGGTCTCGGTCTAAGCACCGGTTGGGTACCTAAAGATGAGCGCATAAACTTAAAAAATGAAACAAATCCCGATTATAATGATTCTACAGAAACTGCTGAAACGATTGATGAAGAGACTACAACGAAACCACCAAAACCACCGAAACCACCGAAACCAACAACTACAACAAGGGGACCACAGTCAACAGTAAAAACTACAAAAAACCCATTTCAGCAGATACTTGATGGCTTAGCAGATAATCTTAAAGATTTTGAAAGTGTTAATTTAAGTGTCAGTGTCTCTGGTTCATCGAACTACACAAAGGAAAATATTAATATTTCCATACCGGCAAAAAAATCCAAAGTCAGGACGAAGCATTAACAAAAATAAAAGAAAAATAAAAGAAAATAAGAGAAATAAAAATAGAAGAACTAAAAATAAAAGAAGTAAAAATAAGAGAAGTAAAAATAAGCGAAGTAAAAACAAGAGAAATAAAAATAAGATAAGTAAAAATGAGAAGAAAACGCTAAGTAAACTGAAATTGTATATTTTTTGAAGTAAATTAATTAAAAATTAATAAAATAAAAAAAGTCCTTAACAAACATGCTAAGAAAGGAGTTTTTAGTAATTTTTTTTTATTTTAAATTTGATCTAAATTGATAATCTCTGAAGTCATATAAAACCCTAAACAACGTTAGTAGATTAATTTTATAATGGTTTTGTTGCGTTTATCTCGGAGACTTTAAGAGATAAGAAACTTAGACTGTCAAGTGTTCACCTTACAAAGGGTTTTCCTTCAGCACCCATTTTAAAGAGTACCCCCACACAAACCAGACCATAATCAATTTGAGGTTTAATATGGAAACTGTTATGAAATTTTTGTAAGAATTATTACTATGATTGCCCAAATAAAATATACCAATATGGGTAGGATCTATAAAATTTAAGGTAAATCCTTCATAAAAATCTTTATATAGAAATTCATTATAATAAAGTATGGCATTAATATAAGACATAACTTAGGGAATATGTATAACAATTGACTACAGGGCTACTTGCAGTCGAGCATGCTGGAATTCAGCGTTATTTCGTGTGTTTTTAGTTCGTCTATTACAGTGTGGCGTAAAATATTTAATTTAAAGATTTACTTAATATCAAGCATAAATAAATTATACATTTATTGCGCTAATTTCATTTAGCAAGTGTTAAAGAGTAAAGAAGAATGTTTTGTTCTTTAGCATTGCTTCTTCTTGCTTTTGTTTTTGAAAAGAACTCATTTGCTGTAAAAGATTTTGGTAAATTAAATGATTATTGTGTTGCGCAATTATGTTCCAAAAGGCAAGGCAGACATGTAGCCTGTGAAAATGACAAAGTAAGTCTTAAGACTTGAGAATATTTTTTTTAAATCAATGCAATTGATATTTCGCAGAGTTTTGGATCGAGTTGTGCCGCGGATGCACACTTAATTCCATTGACAATGGAAATTAAGGAGGCCATTCTAAGAAATATTAATGAGTTACGCAATCAGGTAGCACAAGGCGGTTTTAATGGTCTCAGTCCTGCTACACGTATGGCAACAATGGTCTGGAACGATGAATTAGCTTATCTTGCCGAATTACAAGTAAAGAGCTGCTCTATGGTGCACAGCAGTTGTCGCAATACGGCAATGTATAAACACGTTGGACAAACCGTCGCCTCTAAGTCATACAGCGAAAAGGTGCCGGCTATCAATGATATTATTAAAGAGCAAATTGAGTTTTGGTTCAACGAATACAAATACACAACAATGGAAACAATAATCAAGCTTAAAGCCACACGTTCCGAAACTGAGTAATTCTTTTATTATTTCTAATATTCTTTTTTAACTTCTTTTTTAAATGATTTTTTAGAGATCATTACGGCAACTTTGTACAATTAATACAGGATCAGACCAATGCCATTGGATGTGCCATAGTGCAAGATGATAAAAATGAATGGTTTCGTCAATTTATGACGTGCAATTATGGCTACGGCAATGTACAAGGTAAACCAGTATTTTTAAGTGGTACTGTTGCGGCGAGCGATTGTAAAACTGGTGCAAATCCAGACTATCCAAATTTATGTGCAACCAAAGAAAATTATGATCAAAACTTTGATAATGAGGAGACTACCGAATCAGCTGGTAGATTGGATACCAGTGACAATACTAAAGAAAAAAAACCGTCTATATTTGATAATTTTCTTGAAACAATTGAGAAAAATAAAGATAAATATGAGAACTTTACTGTGGTTGTCGAGACTTATGGAGATACCAAAAGAAATCCATTCGGAAAATTGCTCGTTGCATTAGCAGATAATGCTGAAAATGTTCAATCGACCAACGTGAGTGTAGTAGTTTCTGGCTCATCCAAGCATGACAAAAATTCTATAAATTTTACAAAGGTAAGAAGAAGAACGAAAAAGAAGAAGAAGAAGAAAAAGAGTCGACAAAGAACAAGAAGAATAAAAACATTGAGATAAAATTTATTTAAACTTTAGAATGTTACAAATAAAGATTACTAGTAAATTCATATTCTTTTAGTCTTTCATTCTTAGATCACATCACACAAAAGGCTTCTCTTCATGCTGAAAAAAATGGAACCGTTGCTGTTCATCTAGAACTACGCAGTTGAATTGGCATTCTCTACGTCATAAACTAGGACACGTCGTGTTTCATTTACTGATTTTCATATATTATTTTCATATATGTATGTGAATGTATCTGTTTGGCTCAATTAAATTACACGCATTTGGGCGCGAGGTGTGTCTCAAATGTATTCGAACTGTCTCAGAATCATTCGAATATTTGAGAGACTTATGTGGCGCTTCAGTGACTTCTCCTGAAGTTATCTCCTTTTTTTAAACTCGCCACATATAGTGTGAAGGATATTATCAGTTTGTCAGAAAGTTTGTAACGCATTAGAGGAGGCATTGGAGACCCCATAAAGTATATAAATTATTGATCAGCTCGATGAGACGAATCGATTTAGCAATGTCCGTCTGTTTGTCCGTCTGTCCGCCTGTATGTCTGTTGCAATGCTTTTTTCTCGGAAAGTTTTCAAGATATTGACCTGAAATTTAAAACTTAAGCTTTTTGTGCTCCTAGGCTGGTTGTATGTCAGAACCAAGGTGCCAAGCCCATTTTTAGATATAGGCCCCACACAAACTTTCCCCTTTTTTCGATTTATTGTATGAAAATAGTTATTATTTTTGAATGTATTTACTACAAATTGGGTAAAAACACTGCTTATGGCATCCAAAATCAAAAGAAAGGTGCCAAAACCATTTTATGATATGGCCCCAATATAAACCTAGCGCACGTTTTTCAGATTTTTTATGAAAAATTCTTATTTATTATTTATTCACTCAATCAATCACTGTTTATCAAAAAAATATTTTTATATAAAAGGTTATTCCTTAGAATTTACCTCGAAAGCTGTTTCAGAATGAATAATATTTCACTAACAAATTATAAAACATTATAAAATATTGAATACTTTTAAAACCTTACTCGTATTTTTTTGCTTCAAATTTGGCGTACAAAATGCATTTTTAAATTTTAGCTAACGCAAATTGTATCTGAAATAAAAATTTAAAACTAACTTTATTTCGCAAGTGGAGAAAAGTGAAGAATGTTTTGGTATTTAATATATTCCATTTTTATTATAAATTTCAAAAACTCAATTGCTGATAAGGATTTTGGCAAATCGAATGATTATTGCGTTTCTAATTTATGTTCCAAAAAACAAGGCAGGCATGTAGCCTGTGAAAACGATGGCGTAAGTTGTAATCAAAAAAAAAAATTTTAATATTTTTGTTAATCATTGACGAATGTATTTGATATTTGGCAGAGTTATGGTTCGGGTTGTGCCATGGATGCACATGTAGTGCCCTTGTCAAAGGAAAATATTGATACAATACTAACGACTGTCAATGAGTTACGCAATCAGGTAGCACGTGGCGGTTTCAATGGTTTTAGTCCGGCTACACGTATGGCAACAATGTCCTGGGATAATGAGTTGGCATATGTTGCTGAAATGCAAGCAAAGACCTGCTCTATGGAGCTTAGTAGTTGTCGCAATACGGCAATGTATAAAAATGTTGGACAAACAGTTGCCTCTAAGTCGTTCAAAGGCAAGGTGCCGGATGTCAACGATATTCTTAAAGAGCAAATTGAGTTTTGGTTCAACGAATACAAATACACAACAATGGAAACAGTTGTGAAGCTAAGAAACACACGTTCTGAGACTAAGTATAATTTTTGGAAAAAACAATTTTTTTGAGTTTTCTAGCTTTTTCCTATTTTCCTTTTGTTTTGTTTAGAAAACATTACGGCAACTTTATACAATTAATACAAGATCAGACCAATACAATGGGTTGTGCCGTAGTGCATGATAATAAAAATGATTGGTTTCGTCAGTTTATCGCATGTAATTATGGGCGCGGCAATGCCAAAGATAAACCCGTATTTTCGAGTGGCGCAACATCGGCAAGCGATTGTAAAACAGGTGCAAATCCAGACTATCCCAATTTATGCGCAGTTAAAGAAAGTTATGATCAAAATTCGGCTGGCACCAGAAACATAGATGAAGGCAATACAACGGTAGCAGCAAGAGAAGTTGAGAATACGACCGAAAGTTTGAACGAAAATGAAAACGAAAACGGAGAGAAAAAGAAAAAATCAAATATGTTTGATAATTTTCTCAAACAGATTGCTCGAAATGTTGAGAAATATAGTCACGGCGAAATATTATTACAATCATATGGACAAATGGAAAGTGCTAAAAATGATGATGATGATGATGCATCTGTTGCATCTAGCGAAACTAAACGAAGCGGTAATGGAAGAAAATTAATCACAAAAAGAAATAGACCCCATAAAAAATAAAATAAAAAATAAAAAAACTAAAGCAAGCTTGTTCCCAAATCCACTTTCGTAAGATTTTATCGAAATAATACATAAAATGGTTTTAATTACGTATTTTTTAATAAAAATTAAATTAGTTTGAATTGTTTAATTATTAAATTGTGGTAACTTTCTAAAATTATATTTTTTTTTTTTTTTAAATAAAACTAAATATTTTTTAAATATAATTTTTTTAAATATATTTTTTAATATACATAATTATTTTTTTTATATTTTTTTTTTTGTAGTCTTAGAATAATTTTTGTAAATTAAAAAAAATGCCAGATTGATATCAGTTTTGCATTATATCAAAATTGTTAATAATTTAATAAAATATATGTAAAAAATATTTTCGATTATATTTAATCAAGCGAACAAAAACGATTATAATTTATTAAACTAGCGTACTATAGTATAAAAAATTGATATTTTTTCTCGTACATTTGTTGTAACAGTTTGGGAATCAAAATGCAAAAAATAATATTCATAACACTTCCGATGAAAATGTTAACGTTTTTCATTTTAATAATTTTTTTACTAAAAAACTCATTTGCATTTGTTGAAAATTTTAAAGAATCGAATGACTATTGTCTGCCTGAATTATGCACGAATAAAACTGATAAACATATCGCATGTAAAAATGATGAAGGTGTAAGTTCGAAAACCAATTTAAAATTTTATCTATTAAAAAATATTTCAGAAATATGGCATAGATTGTGCAATGGAACCGCACATAGTGCCACTGACAGATGATAATATTAAGACAATATTAACAACTATCAACGGCTTGCGCAGCGAAGTGGCACGCGGTGATTTAAGTGGCTTCAAACCTGCAATACGTATGGCAACAATGGTCTGGAACAATGAGCTGGCCTATCTTGCCGAATTTGATGCTAAAATGTGCACAGTACAACTCAGCGACTGTCGTAATACATGGAAGTATAGAAATGTTGGGCAAACGGTTGCATATACAACATATCGCAATACGATGCCAACGGTCAATGACATAATTAAACGTCACATCAAAATGTGGTTCAACGAGTACAAACATACAACGATGCAATCCATAATTAAGCTTGAAAAAACCAATTCTGATTCTGGGTAGCTATTATTTTGAAAATGAATTTTTATTAATTTCTTTTAAAACAATTTTTGTTTTTTAGCGAACATATTGGCAACTTTCTGCAATTGGTGCATGATGAAGCTGACAATATCGGTTGTGCTATTTTGCATGAAAAGCGTAACAATTCGATGCGCCAATATACGACATGTAATTATAATAATGGAAATTTAAAAGGTAATCCAGTCTATTTGAGCAGTACGGAACCAAAGAATGTCTGCCAAACAGGCGTCAATGCGGAATACGCAAACTTGTGCACCATCAATGAAAATTATAATGAAGAAAATATTGATTTTGACGTACGAATTACGTATAACAATTACACCATAGATCAAATCGAGCACACGAATGATAGCGCAATTTTAGAACAATTTATAGATAATTTAGATACCGAATTTTTATTGAATGATACTGTTATCGAAACAAATACTAAAAAGGATTGTAATGTTACTGCTATACAACTAACAACGCCGTTTGAGACAAGTTCGAAGAGTTTTATAACGGCAAAACGTACCACGACTAGACGACCCAGAACTAGACGAACCAGACGAACCACCACGCTTACAGAAAGTACAACTGAAACTTTAACAAAACAAACTAATAATCCACCAAAATCTCCATTTGATGGATTTCTTTCTAAAATAGCTGAGAAACTGCATCAATTTAATTCATCCAATATATTTACAGACTCTAAGGGACGTTCGAAACACAATAGCACTAATTTTATTATAGACTCGCGAAACGTAGAGAGTGGAAAAATTGAACAAAAAAAGACAAAAAAAAGAGAAAAAAATATAAAAAGTGAAAGTAATTAACTTATGTAAAATTATTTGCATAAAACTTTTAAACTTTTAAATAAAAACTACAACAAAAAATGTTACGAATTTGAATTAGTAGGTACTCATTATAGTGTATATTAGAAGGGTAAAATGGTATATTAAGTTTGAGCGTGTATTCATTAAAGTTCTGACATTTTTAGTATGAGTCAAGCTCCGTGAATAGAACGCATGTACCTAATGCATTGTTTTATTGATCTTAAATCATCCTTGAACCATTGCCTTTCAGATGAAATTGGTTTGGGAACCATCGGTTGTGTGGTTTTTAAGGTCCATAGCGGACATAGAAACATTTTTATTATAAATTATAGAAAAAAATTTATATAGATTGGGTAGAGGGCAACATATAGTCGAGCTTACTCGACTGTTAATTTATTTATTTTTTTTTTTTTTTTCAAATACAATAAAACTCTTTTCCATTATGTTTGAGCAGAATGTTATATAATTAAAAAAAAAGAATAAAACTTTTGATAATCTCTGGAACAAATTTTTAATTTGGCGTTCCAAATTAATAGTTGCGTTTATTAAAGTAGTAATAAAAACCATTTACATCAAATATCACTTCACTTTTAGGTTTAGTAGCGTCAAAAAAAAAAAATGTTTTTTATTTTTATAATTTTTTTCTTGGACTTTTCATTTGCCAATAATAATTTTGATCTAACGACGGATTTCTGTCAGCCTAAACTTTGCTATAAAGAGCAAAGCGAGCATATTGCATGTAGAAATGAGAAAGATGTAAGTTCTGATCTATTTTAATTTGAAGTAAGTAAAAATTGTTTTTTTTTTTTTTGCAGAAATTTAACACGGCTTGTTCAACAAATGCGGTAATATATCCGCTTTTAAGAAGAGATATTATGGTAATACTGAATCTGGTTAATGAACTGCGTAACAAAGTGGCAAGTGGTGAAATAAGCGGCTTTAAGCCTGCAACACGCATGGCAACAATGGTCTGGGACGATGAGTTGGCATATCTGGCCGAAATGCATGTTAAGACATGTTCCATGGAGCACGACAGCTGTCGTAATCTATTGAAGTACAAAAACGTTGGTCAAACCGTAGCTTATAGAGGTTTTACTGGAAAAATACCCAGTAATGACAATCTCATTAAATTACATATAAATTATTGGTTTAAAGAGTATCTGCTAACAACAATGGATTCGATAAATTATCTGGAAAAGACAACTGCAGATAATGGGTAGAAAAAAAAAAAAAAAATTTGTATTAATTTTTTTTAATTTTTTTATTCTTTTTTTTTTTTTTTTTACTTTAGCTCATCTTTTGGCAACTTTATACAATTGGTACAGGATCATGGCAATACAATCGGTTGCGCTTTATTAGTTGATAATAAGAAAATAAATGATATTACGTGGTATCGTCACTTCATGACGTGTAACTATGGCTACGGTAATGTGTTAGGTAAACGCGTCTATATAAGCGGCATGGAGCCGGCAAGTGATTGCGAGACTTGTGCCAATACACAGTATCCAGCGCTATGTTCAATCAATGAAAATTATGAACCAGATTGTAGCACTGAATCGGAAGAAGAAGAAACGACCGAAACTATAAAAACAACCACTTCTACAACAAACATATACCAGAACCACAACAACACGAAGTACCAGAAAAACTACAACCGAAAAACCAAAGACAAAACCTACAAAAAATGGCAATGATGGAACTACACGAGAATCACCATTTGGTAACATTCTCGAACAAATTGGTAAAAATCTTAAACATTTTGAAAATGTTAGTATTGTTGTAGATTCTAAAGGAAAGTCAAAAAGTAATAGTACAAACCTAATAATCGATACTCGAAACAAAATATCGGAGAAAATAAACTTAAAGCAAAAAAGGAAAATATCATTAATTAATATTTAACTTGCTTGTTCTCAAAATAAAAATATACAAAACGATTTCAATTAAAAAGCATTAAATTTGATGTAATTATTCTATTAAATTTGGGGTTTGGCATATAAAATGCATTAATTCTTTTAATGTCGTTTAATAATTAAATTTTGATTGGAAAAAAAATTAATTTACATTTTATATTGTCCGTGAATATTTTTTTATTTTTTTTATAATAACTGCATCCCTGGTTTTGTATTACTCCGAAACAAGTTAAAAGAGCAAGTAGCAGAGTTTTACTTGTTTGTAAAATTGGCACAGTGGCTTAAGAGTGTTAAAAATATGTTAAAAAAAAAAAAAAACAATATGAATGTAACGTTTTTAATAATCGAACTATTTTAAGAAAATATCATAAATATTAAATGATTTTTTGATTCTTCAATAAAATTAATATAAATATTATATATATGAAATTAAAAACCTACTTTAAGAATGAAGTTTAGATATTTTCCAAAGAATATTTTATTAAATTAATTATTTTTCAAGCAATTTTAGATGCTAAACAAGACAAATTCGTTGAGATTCTTTGAATGTTTTCGTTGCGCTCTCATTTTTTATTTTATGAGAGCGCGCCTGCGTGTATGCAATGTGTGCCAGTGGCCCAGTGCCACGAGTTGCATGTGACATTGTTTTTGTCGCTTCTCCGAAAATATGAAACAAAAGCAGCAGCAGCAGTAGCAGCAGCAGCTGTCCGGACAGCCAGCCAGGATAACGTATACGTAATCAAGTACAGAGCAGCAAGAAATGAACTAACAACTCTCGACAGCATTCGTAGTTCAAATGTTGAATGATTATCACTGGCAGCGTCTTCTATCTCGACAGTCATCTGACGGCAGCGAAAGTGTGCGTTACGTTTTCTTCTTTTGAATTTTTTGTTAAAAATGTTTGTGTCACGTTGAGTTAAATTTTACGCGCATTTAAAATATTAAAAAAAAAAAATAAATAAATAAATAAAAACGTGTACGTTGTGTTTTTGAATATTTAAAAAATTTATAGTGAAAAAAAAAAAACAAATAAATAAAAAAAGCGTACGAATATTTTTTTGCTTTTTTAATTATTATTTACTTAAATAACTTTAATTTAAAATAATGCATTTACTTATGTATGTATGTGTGTGTCTGTCTGAGTTTTATGGTTTCTGTTTTATTTTACATGTGACTTTATTTAGTCTTATCAATAAATTATCAGTCGCTAATGCTAAATGACAGCTGCCGCCCTTGGATATACTACACGATATAGTACATGTGTATGTGCATGTGTATGTGTGTGTACGCTTAAAGTAAGAATTTAGGCTTTAGCGCGCACGTTTAACGTTGGCTATTGCTACTACTAAAATGTTGCGTTCGTTGTCCTTGCCACAATTTCTGCGCGCAAAGAAGAAATGCCGACAAAACGTTAAGATTATATTGAATCAAGTCAAGATGAAGCCAGTGCCATGAATAAAATATCAAAAGCTCAAAGATGCCAAAGAAGAAAAAAAGAAAACATTGCCTTGCTGGCATTGTCTCGGCAATATTTCCTTTGATTGCTGTTGATATTTTTTGTGTTTTTTTTTTTTTTTTTGTTTTGTTACTTTTGTTTTTGTAAGTATGTATTTTTATCTTATCGACAACAACAACAGCAACAACTAAGTAATTCTCTTGTGTAAAAATATGTATGCACAATTGTAGTAAAACAGTGTTTAGTTTAGTTGTTGTTTATGCCGCGTGCGCCTGTGTGTATGCTATGCTTTTTTTTTCTTCTGCACATTATCCCTTTGCACTTATGAAATATTCAAGCGTTTTTACGCATTCGTGCGTTTTTAACAAGCTTTAAATCTCTGCGCCATTTTTATAAAACACATATATACATATACTATATATGTATGTATACATATGTATATTAATTCCCATACATGCTTGCAAAAACCTGCGCTTTTGTCCGCACTTAGATTTGCTAATTTTTGAAAAACTTTATTTCGTTAGCTAAAGCTTTGAAGATAGCCGAAATAGTCTAATAGTCTTTTAGTTTTTTGAGATTGTGACACCGCCCAGTTTTTCACTGAAACACTTTTCTTTATATAAATGGCTTACTGTTGCATACTTTTAGGTTAATAAATGAATTTTAATTTATTAATTTTGTACAATTTATCGGTGGCATTACTATTATCATTTTTCTTCATTTAAATGTTTTTTATCTAACACATATATCATTTTATGTGTACATACCATGTATATGGTATAGTATTATATATATATATATATATATATAAATATATATATATATATATAAGAAATTGCTTTCAGCCAAAAAGTAAGCAAACATTTAGCTCAGCTCTTAGTCAATACAAAAGGGAATACGCATTGGCAATTAAAGTCTTCGTCTTCTTCGTCTTCCTCCTTCGTCTTCTTCTTCTTCTTCCCGAGTCATGTATATTTAATAATACGCAAAGCAAATATTAGAATGTTGTAATGTTTTCTAATGCATATAAAGCGACATGCTATAAACGAGAGCAACAATCAAAAGCGTCGATTACATTTAATTATAATGATTTACATTTGATATGAAAAAGGACAAAATGAGAAATGAAATATTTGCATATTGCTGTCTAGAGAGTCGTGTTAGTTGCTTTCATTAAACAAAATAAATGAATGTGATTAATATTCAAAAATATTTCAAATATTTGTCACAAAAAAAAGATTAAATAAGGATGAAAAGCTTGTTCCAAAAAAAAAAAAAAAAAAAATCACAACATTTTTAACTGACAAGAAATAATCGCAAGCATTTAGCAAAAAAAAAAGGATAACTTAAACTGAAACTGAAATCAAGACCACATTGTCATTGACACTGATATAAGACAACAACAAAAGCAACCGAAAACAAAAGCAACAAAAACGAAAAAAACCCAAAAAAAAAAAAAAAAAAGGAGAACGACCACTCGAGCAAACACACACTTTAATACTCAAAGTCATTATCCTTATTATCACACCTGTCTGCTATTATTATTGTTATACACATCCGTTGCTACTGAGAAAGACGAACGGACGTACGGACTCACGGTAAAGCCTTTTTCTGTTTTTGTATTTGTTGTTGCTTCGTCTGATGATGATAATGTCTATAACTTTTGTAAATTTATTCTTTTTTTTTCGGGATTTTCTTGTAAACTTCTTGCTTAATTTAAAGAGTTCACTTGTGGCTACATTAAGCAAACGTGTCTAGCACCTTTTAAAAGCTTCCATTTGTGGCACATTTTGTGAGCATTCCCGACGTCTTGAGTTATAACAAAGCAAAATGCTCGACGCATAAGAATGCCCTTTTGCACTAAAGTAGTACTTTTTTTCTCTTTAATTTGATGCGCATCCTTTGTATGTACTTGATCCTTTTTTTGTTATATTTTTCTTTATTTCTTTTTCTTGTGTTATGGGCTTTGTGCTCTTTTCGGTGACTACTATTAATGTATGTTCTGCAAATAAAGTACAACCAAATAAATTTGAAGTCAAAATTAAAGCGACTAAATGTAAGCGAAAAAAAAAACTAACAAAAAAAAAAAAGAATAATAATAAACGAAGTCAACATAAGAAAAAAAAATAACACAGAAAGGCCGCATCATTGCCTAAGAAGAACAACAACAACAAAAACGTGAAAAACCTTGAACAAAATCGGTAACGGAAGCAGCGACAGCCATTAAATTGCTTAAATTCAACAGACAGACGGACAGACAGACAAGTAAAAGCAGCAATAGCAGCAGTAGCAGCAGTAGCAGCCGGTTACTTCATTTACGGTCATACGCAGTTGAAATAAACGGCTTCAAGACGCTGGCGGATTTGCTAAGAAGTAAGTTAACTACATTTCTTCTTCTTTATTTTTATTTTTTTTTTCTCATTTTTCTCATTAAGTTGAAAATAGAATTATTGTTAAGTTAGCTACAGTTTTTTATACGCTTCTTCTTAGTTTATAGTTTAAGGGAGTATTCGCGAGGCTGTTTTTGGACCATTTAAAAAAAAAAACTTAGGCTTTCGAGGGCTGTTCAATAAGTTGTCGGCCTTCAAAGTACGTGGTCCAAAAAAAGGGATATGATGCTGGCGGCCACTATTCCGGGTCTCTGAAATGAAAAGTAAAAATAGGTCTATAATCAGTATAGATGAATTCTCGTTCGAACCTCGAAAAAATTTTAAATTTAAACACAAAATTTTTATTTTTGACCATTTTTTTTTTTTTGGGTTTTTCTGTTTAAAAAATAGTAAAAAAAATTTTGAAATTATGATTGAGGTTCGGACGAGAATGATGACAACTCTGCGTCGATTGAAATTAGTTTTATCAAAATCGGTTCAGAATTACCGGCGGCATCGTGACCGTTAGTTCGAAAAACGTGATTTCGAGAGAAACGCATTTAAAGTTTAAATTTATTTTTCTGAATACAAAATAAAAAAAAATAAAAGCTAAATGAAAAATATAAGTATGCCGTTTTAGAAATTCGACAAATTTGCGTTGTTTGAACTTGGTTTCATTAAAATCGGTTCAGTAGAACCGGAGAAAAGTGACTCAAAATGGTAAAAAGCCAAAAAAACAAAATTTAGTAAGAAACCGATTATTTTTCTCGAATCAGAATACCCCCTCAACTTTGAGCATTAATACAAAATATTGAAAAGCGTACAAAACGTTGCTTTTAACTGATTAAACCGATTATATTAGCTATGTGTATGGTATAAAAAATATAAGAAAAGAAGTAAGTTAGTTTACTACCTGGCTATGCGCCCATTGGCATATTTTGTTGTCAGCTTCATTTGTCTGTCTGTCTGTCTGTCCGTTTATCTCTTTTAAGGTTTATCGCTCACTTTGGCTGTCTTGCATTTTACGAGGCCACCATATTGGCGCCTTTTATACACACACACACACACAAAATGGTTGGTAAAAATTCCATGCAATTTTTAAATTGCGCGGATTTTTTAAAGCGGTTTTTTTTTTTCATTTTAATTTTTTTTTTTTTTTATTTATTTGCCAACATTGTGGCACACATTCCATTTAAGTGTTACTGTTTAATATAGTAAACAAGAAAAGAAAGAAAGAGAGAAAAAATGAAAACTTTAAGCGCAATTCGCATTAAGCGTATGGCATGGCACGGCACGTAACATTAAGCTTCCATGCTGCGCACGCTAATTAAATTTCACAACGGAAAATATTACTCATTCGCCATATTGACTGCGGAAACGGAAACGACCAGACGGTGTACGCTGTTAGCATTGCCAGATATAAATAAATATGATATTTATTTTCGTTTCAATTCTTAGAATTATATTTTTTGTTCAAGTCTAGTGTTGCAATTTAAAAAAAAAAAAAAAAAAACTACATAGTATGCGCTACTTTAAATTCCATTGGCAATTGCATATTTGCTAACAAAATGTTGCAGCGCTAACAACTAAAATTAACCGCAGTAACCGAGTAACAAATCGCTATAACAGCTGACGCATACGCCACAGAACATTTCGAAACCATTCAAAATGCAAACCGTAAAGCATATATGTCCGTCTATGCCCAGATTTAACTGCTATAGGTATGCATATGTTTGTGGCTTTGGTTGATGTCCAAAAAATATTGCAACTGATTTTGTGCAGATATTATAAATATATTTAATATTTAATATACAATATAAATATAAATTTAGCCATATGTGTGCATTTCCTGTTGAAACGCTTTTGCATTTTGTCACCATAAAAATATTTCCAAAAAACGGATACAAAAGATTTTATTGTATGATAAAATATTTGCATATTTGTGTATAATATATATATTTGCATATGCTCTACTATAAATATTTTCTGTTTTGTTTTTGGTTTACTTTAAATGCGAATTATCTAAAAATTCCAAAAATATAATTTATGGCAGAAAAAAAAAAAATATGGAGGAAAAAATTTTTATTAAGGATTTGCTGCACTAGATAATAAATTCAATTTTAAAAATATATTATTTATTAGTATAATTTGAGGTACGTTTAAAATGTTCTCAAAAAAAAAAAAAAAAAAAATTGAGACGATTCCTGAATCTGAAGAAAAAAAAAATAAGCGACAAATTTATATTAGTATATATTTATATACATATACACACATACATGTAAAGCTCGTATAACAATAAAGAAAAACAGCGAAAACAAATGTTATCACTTTGTGTTTATCGTAGCATATCGAAAAAAGCAAAGGATATGCGAAAATTTTCATTGTATAAAATCACTTTAGTTATATACACACATACATATACAATATTTGTGTTGTTGTTGTCATTGTTATTTTAGTTGTATACTGTATATAGAAAGTACATACTCAAATACATGTGTATGTGTATATGTACTTTCACTTTTGGTTTGATTTTTTTGTTGTTGTTCTTTTTCATTGTAAAGTTTTTTTTTTTTTTTTTTTTTTTTGCAAAGTCATCCACTATATACATTGTTATTGTTGCCATTGACGCCAATTTTTTGTTGTTATTTTTATTGCTGTTGTCCTAGCCGCCATTCACAAACTTATTGCTTGGCAGTTTTATTTATATTTTTTTTTTTTTTTTGTGCTTGCACTCTCTTTTGCCAAATTTGTTGCCTTCCTTTTATATTTATTTTTTGTTTTCTTTTCTTTCTTGTTCTTAATTTTTTTATTCTTTTTTTTTTTTTTTTTATTAATATATCGTCTAGAGTGGTCTTGGCGCCTGAAATCTTTATGATACTTTTGGAGCATAGATTTCAGTGGGAATTTTTGTTTAAATTGATTGATAAGCTTTTTACATAAAAAAAAAAAAATACAAAACAAAAGAAAAGAAAGACATATATATGTGGCGAAAATTGCTACTTTAAAATTATTCCCCTGATACAATGTGTTATTTTTGTTTTAGAATAAAAAGAAAAAAAAATTTTTGTTACTTTCTAAAGCCTTTTTTCAACAACAAATCAAATCGCAAAAAAAAAAAACAAAATAAAATGTACATCTAAGTTTTATGTTATGCGATAATAAATTTTATACACACACACACACACACACACACACAACAAGCTAAAGAACAATAAAACTTTTTCTTTGCTGTCGTAGCAATAATAAATGACACTCAAAAAGTGTACAAGATTCTTTACTATAAATTCCTAACAGTTGGCGCAATACATACATACATGCATGTGCGTATGTATGTGTATGAAATACAAATGTATGTATGAACCGACCATATAAATATCTAAAATCAAAACTTTGAAACAAAAAGTAAGACAAGTGGCAATCCTTTAAAATCCTTGAAACGCGCACTCGGACAAAACATACAAAGAAAATAAAATAAAGTGAAAAGCAAAAAAAAAAAAAACGTTTGGTTAATTCATACTTACATAGATACATAAACACATGCAAACGTACATACATACATAGATTCATTCATATATATATAGAGCATAGATAGACAATCGAACTGAATCGAACATCCAATACATGCAAAAGTATCTAAATGAAAAAGTATCTAGATAAAATTATAATAAGTAATTTTTAAAGACTTTAAATAAAGAATTTAACTACAATCGTACTATACATCGCATGCTTTTTTAAGCATTAAAATCTTTGATAGAGGCTCTTAGCTAATTTAAGCACTTTTAAAACTCTTTGTGGATTTACAATCAAATATTGTTTTAGACTGACATTCGACTGAACTTATTATAAACATTTACATTTCACTTGATGTACGAGCATTAATGTCCCTTTGCAAATACACATATACACACACACACTCATGCATACACATGCATATGGGTGAACGCGTATGCAAATAAAGAGCGACACAGAACTTGTATGACATTTGCTTTTGCTTTGGATTTAGCTTTGGCTTTTGGCTGTAGGCAACATTATACAGTTTGGTAGCTACTTTGTCATTGTAAATATTTTGCTGTTGCTGGCTGCTGGCTGCTGCTGCATTTGAGGTCATAACTATGGCCTCGCTTAGGTTAAAGGACATCAAACCTTGTTTACAATACACAAGTATGTAGCATGTATAATGATGATGTGGTGTTTGTTCTGTACTTGATTTTGTTTAAGCATTTTTTTGTGTCACTTTTTTTTTTATTTTATTTTACTTTATTATTATTTATTTTTTTGTTGTTTTGCTATAAAAAGAAGTACAAATTTTAATACAGCCTGAAAAATAATGCACAATAAATTATCCTTAATATGTACGCCTGTACATGTTTGCTGCAAATACATGCCCTGAAGCTCATCTAAAATGTTTTGTTGTTTTTGTGATTTTAGCTCCTTGCTGCTTGTTTTGTATTTGGTGCTCTGTCAAAAATGAAAAAAAAAACAAAATTGCTGCTTCTTGTAATTTTTTTTTGGTTTTTTTTTTTTGTTTTTACGGCTAAACATATTTTGCCCTCAAGTGCAAAATATTCGTAATCTTTAAAATGTTATTATATTGCTGTCGTATTCCTTTGACGACAACAGACTCGACTCGACTCGACTCGCTTGGTAAAATATTGCTAATTTATTTACGCTAAAAAAAAATACATTGCATACTTTTAGGATGCTTAACCTTTACATGAACATTCATGCCTACAGCTATGAATTTGTCATGCTTTCAACCCGTTTCTTAATAAATTGGGTGATTTTGTTTGTTTATGAAATATACAAATGTGTGTATTGATTTATTTATAAATTGTATAAAAAAAAAATACTTATTACGAGTACATTTGCATTTAGCTGACCTAAGTTGTGATATTAAAATTATTGAAAATATTAGTCAATGTCAAACGCAAATAGAAAATATCGAACAATTTTTCAGAAACTTTAGTGGAATATATGCATGCTGCTCATACCATGGCAAAATTAATCGAGCGCTATATTTTTACTCAATTACTCAATATTCCGTGGCACAATTTTAGTCCAGAAGAGTTCTTTCGGCTGCATACGAAAGCCAAATATTCGGTTAATCATATCCTTTGTTGTACGTTTCGTTGGTAAAAGCTTAAAATTCAAAATAAGATAATATAATATGGACTTAATTTCCATAAGTGCCAAGCGATTGCCTAAAGAAAAAAGAAAATAAAATTATATAGAAACAAGGAAAATGTTAACTTCGGTGGAACCGAAGCTAAAATACCTGTTACACATTAATAGTTTATATGTTCACCAGATGCTTAGATAAAATTTCCGATAAATTTGATTAAATTTGTATGGAGGCTTTATGTTATATTAGCCCGATCCGTACCATATCGATGGTGTTCATTTAGTTGAACATTGGAACTGATTTTACCAAAATTTTTAATTGAATTCATTTAGAAAAAATAAATGTTTTCATACAAAAATTCGAAAATGGGTGGTAAGTTTGTATGGGGGCTATACCTGAAAATTGGTGGAGCAGCTTGATTTGACATTGATGACTAAGGAAGTGTTTTTACTGATTTGGAGTAAATATATTCATTAATAAAACCTATTTCCAGGCAAAAACTCGAAAATGGGCGGTAAATTTGTATTGGGGATATACCTGAAAATGGGCGTGGCACCTTGATTTTGACATACAAACTAACTAGAAGCACAAAAAGCTTAAGTTTTATGCCAATATCTTAAAACATTCTGAGTAAAACGCATCGCAGCAGACGGACAGATAGACATGTCTAAATCGATTCGTCTCATCGAGCTGATCAAATATATATATACTATTTGAGTCTCCGATGCCTCCTTTAATGCGTTGCAAACTTTCGACAAACTGAATATACCCGTTTACACTATGTGTAACGGGTATAATAAAATCGATGAATTATATTTTACCAATACAACTGCGTGGTCCAATGCCAAATGGAAAATATGTAAATGGTTTAATTTTCCCTTTATGCTCATCCGAAAAACGTTCAGGCTTAAACTTTGCTGGCTCCGGAAAATATTCTGGATCATGATGCAGCCCGATGACAGGTATATGTATTACATCATCTTTTTTTAATGCTCACAATCAAATTGTCTTCATCATCTCTAAGTGACACATCCGCTGAACAAATGCGTTCAATGTTAAACGCTGGTGGCCATTTTCGCAATGACTCGGCTATAATCATATCCAAATATTTCATATTCATGAGCGTATCATAGTTAAGTGTTACACCATTTAGCTGCTTTTCTATTTCTAAAATTTCCGCATAAAGACGTTCTTGTACATCAAGATTCATAATGAGTTCATAGCAAGTAAAACTGAGCGCATTGGAGACCGTATCAAAGCCGGCAAAGAAAAATAGCATACACTGTGCCAAAAGATCATCATCATTGAACTCGGCATGATTATCATCATCTGACTGCTGCTGTTGTTCCGTCTTCTGCTGCTGTTTGAAATTACGTTGCGCTTCCATTAGAAGATGTATCATATCGGGACGTATAATATTTTGTGCTGCACGATATTTCATAGCATCAAAAACGAGTCGCTTAAAGTAATTTAAACTTTTCGTATCGAATGCTGGAATGCGTAGCAACTGAAATAAAGTCTTAAAAGCATTTAAAATTTTCTTTGATTTTAATAAAATTTCTTGCCTTAAAATTTTCGGCGCAGTTAGCATAAGTATCAACTTAAACATGCTAAAATAGGAAAACTGCAACAAAGTTTTGCCGATTGTGTAGAATTGATTGGTTTGTTCCTTAAAAGAATTCACTTTAATGCCAAATGCCGCTGTTGCAATTACATCATTCGCAAAACGTGTAAAGAAATCTTTCATTTCAAGTTCAATTTCGCCGTCTTTGCCGCCTTTTTCGAGCTCAGTTTTTATATACGCTACACCTTCCAGGCTGCAAGCATTGATGAGTTCATACATTAAACGCATTTTGCTGCCCGTAAATGTGGGCGTCAGCGTATTACGCATCTCCTTCCATTTGCGATCTTTTAAAGCGAATAAACTTCGCGACATAAATGTTTCGCCAATATCGGGAAAAATATCCGGATGATTGGTAAAATGTTCGAATTCTTTTTACGCCGACTTGTTTAATCAGCGCTGCATCGCTTAATAGTATACGCGGACTACGTATGCTGTAGACGCCGTACACTTTACTGCAAATGTTTTTGTATAAACGATTTAAAAACTAAACTATTTTCGGCGCATATTACACACTCACTTTTTCTTGAATTTCAAATGATTGTTAATAATTACTGGAAGAAATGGAGTTCTTCCAAAAAGCAGACCCCATTGAATATTACCTATAAGCGGCTTTGGTTTGTCATGTACAATGCCGCGCTCTGTTAGGCTATCATAATTTAATATAGACCATTTATAAAGTAAATATAAAATTACGACAGACAATATAAATAGCTCAACATATGCCATTTTTGCGTTAATTAATTTTAATTAATTTTAACGAATTTCGTAGCGAAACATTCGCACGCGACACTTGATACTCAACTGAGCGTCTGTTTGATTGGGAAGAGAAAATCTGAAATTATAATAAAAAAAAAAAAATCAACTTGGGTCACCGAAGCTTAAATACACGACACACGAATCTTTGAATAGCTTATGTATGATCATTATTCCGTTCGATTACTTTTTTCCATTTTGAGAGAGTAAAATGTATTACTCTCTCAAATTTTTACTGGAAAAGTGAACGAACGCGACAAACGAGGGACTCAATGGAAAACATTTAGAGGTTTAGTGTTGCTCTCTGAAAGTATTTTTATACCCGGCACACATAGTGTGAAGGGTATTATCAGTTTGTCGGAAAGTTTGTAACGCATTAAAGGAGGCATCGGAGACCCCATAAAGTATATATTTTATTGATCAGCTCGACGAGACGAATCGATCTTGCCATGTCCGTCTGTCTGTTGAGATGAGTTTTTATCAGAAAGTTTTAAAGATATTGACCTGAAATTTGAAACTTATGTTTTTTTGTGCTCCTAGGCAGTTTGTATGTCAGAGCCAAGGTGCCACGCCCATTTTTAGATATAGCCCCCATACAAACCTATATCGTTTTTTTTGTATGAATTTTTTGTTTATGAAATTGGCCACAAACACTTCTAATGACATCCAAAATCAAATGAAAGGTGCCATGCCCATTTTTTTATATGGCCCCATTCAAACCTAGCGCCCATTTTTCAGATTTTGTATGAAACTAGTTCTTATTTATCTGGGTAAAATCACTTCTACTGTTACCCTATGACTATGCTAACGATTTGACAAGGATCGGGCAACTAAACATATAGCCACGATACAAACTCTTCTTCCATTTTTTTTATTTTTTAAAGAAAATGATTAAAGTTTCGTGTGGCGGGTATTTGAGCTTTGGTGTTAACTTTTTCTTTTTTTTTAATTTTTTTTGGTTGGGGTAATGAGAGAACAATGGTTTACATTGACATTTAGATATTTCTCTTCTTCATAGAACCTAAGAGAGTAAACACAATCAACTGAAAAAAAAACAATTATTAATTCCGTTCAAAATTATAGAACGCCCATATCGGGTGTATGTAAAGATATATTTTTATATTGATCATTAAAAATTGCATCTACACATATAGCAGACTTTTTCAAGAGCTTACGTTTTTGCGTATTAATTTTAGTTGATTTGCTGTACTTCGAATAGTATACAACAATTTTATTTGATATATCGATCGACTTTATTTTATTTATTTTTATTAATAATTTCTTTATCTTCAACAATTATCGTTCCTATAGCGCCAGACACAAACAGCCATTACAAACTTTATTTCAGATAAGCATTTAATGGTTTTGTTAGACATTTTATTTAATTTCTACAACAAATTAATTTAGCGCTGATATCTAATCTAAGATTATATAATATATTTCTTTAAAAACAAAATTGCATTATCAGTTGACTAATATTTTTATGCATAAATTTATTGAGTATCACTAAATTTCTTTCTTTTCACGTAGCACAAATTTAAGCCAATTTAGCTCTTTTGGTCGAAAGCGTAAGCCAACAATGCTCTCATACATATCTTTTGGCGTAGTTTTTGTGGGCAGCAGCTTAAAATTTAAAATAAGATAATAAATAATGGATTTGATTTCCATTAAAGCCAAACGATTTCCTATAAAGAAAAAAAAAAATTAATAAATTAATAAATACGATAAATACTTCTCAAATGGAAAATATTTCGTACCAATGCAAGCGCGCGGACCAATGCCAAATGGCAAATATGTAAACGGTTTAATATTTGGCTTATTTTCCTCCGAAAAACGTTCAGGATCAAATTCTTCAGGATTTGGAAAGTTTTCAGGATCGTTTTGTACACCAAGCACTGGTATAGTTATAACATCATCTTTTTTAAGCTTACAAATCAAATTATTCTCTTCATCCATAAGATCTATATCCGCATTACAAACGCGATCAACAGCAATCGCTGGTGGCCATTTGCGTAATGTTTCGGAAACAACCATATCCATATATTTCATAGACATGAGTGCATCATAATTGAGTGGTGCACCATTTAATTGCTTTTCTGTTTCGTTAATTTCCTCATAAAGACGTTCTTGAACTTCTGGATTCACGGTCAATTCATATGAAGCGAAACTCAAGGCTGTGGAGACAGTTGCAAAACCGGCAAAGAAAAATATCATACATTGCGCCAGTATATCTTCATCATTGAATGTTGCATGTATATTGTTCTGATTTTGCGCTTCGCTCTGCTGCTGCTGCTGCTCAAAATTACGTTGTGCCTCCATTAGAAGATGTATCATGTCGGGACGTATGATTTTATGCTCTTTACGATATTTCATTGCATCAAAAACGAGTTTCTTAAAATATGTCAAAGACTTCCCATCAAATACGTCTAAACGTAAAAACTTAAAAAAAAAAATTATAAAAAGAATTATATTAGCATATATGTAGGCGCTTGAGAAAACCTTATGAAAATTACCTTAAATAGTTTCGGTACCAAAGTCATAAATAAGAATTTTAAAACTATCAATGCTGTCATTTTTGTTACATTTTTGCCGATTGTATAGAATTCATTATTTTTATCGTTAAAAGAATTCACTTTAATGCCAAATGCAGCCGAAGCAATTACATCATTTGCAAAACGCGTAAAATAATCTTCCATTTCAAGCTCAATTTCACCTTTGCCGCCTTTTTCGAGCTCAGTTTTTATATACGCTACACCTTCCAGACTGCACGCATTGATGAGTTCATACATTAAACGCATTTTACTGCCCGTAAATGTGGGCGTCAGCGTATTGCGCATTTCTCGCCATGGATTATCTTTCAAGGCGATTAAACTTTTCGACATAAACGTTTCACCAGCTTCAGGCAGTGATTGCATATGATTTGTAAAATGATCGAAGTCCTTAATGCCGATTTTCTTAAACAACTCCGGTTGTGTTACTTGAAATATTGGATTACGCATGCTATAGACGCCATAAATTTTACTATGAAAAATAAATAATTGAAAATAATTATTTAAATATAACAAATTGCGTACTGCAACTTACTTGTCTTTATATTTTAAATATTCTTTCATAGCTTCACGTAAAAATGGACGATTTAAAAAGAGTATACCCAATTTAAGATTACCTATCAGCGGTAGGGGTTTCTCGTGTGGCACACCACGCTTTGTAAATGTATCGTATTTGGCGACAGACCATTTGTAGAACAAAAATAAAAGTACAACGCATAAAATTGAAAATTCTATTAAAGCCATTATTTGCGTGTTTTATGTAAAACGGGTTTTTTGTTTAGAAATATTTTTTTTTGTTTATAACATTCGCTAGCGACAAGCAAAATATAACTGAGCGCTGAACTGTTTATAAATGAAGCTTATTGGCGCTGTTGCGCTGCACAGCTGTACAGCGTTTCCCAAATTAATATTGAAGATCGTCAGCATTTAAAAGATACAGATACAAGATACTTTTGATGTTTGGTGTACGCTGCTGCGCTGATACGCTTTGTGAGTAATAATTTTTGCTGTAAAGATAAGCGCTCTCTTCATGATATACAAATGAGCGAAAGTTGAGAGAGTAATTGTAATCAAAGTGTTAACGCCAATTTTGAATTTGTGGTGAATTTATTTCCCCCCAAAATTGCGCGCTGACGTTACTGAACGTCTTGTCCTCCAGCCCTCTCATGTGTTGAATATCGACACAAGCTTCAGTTGAAAAACTACACCCTCGCGTACGCAAGCATTTTTTTATATCTTTTTTTAAACGCTTTTTTTTATATACTCTTTTGTTTCGCGCCATAATTTATTTTAAAATTTAATTTTGTGAAATTTGAATAAATTGAGTGCGCCTCTTGTTTTTTTTGAAATATAATCTAAACGCGTATTTTTATTTATTTCGGTGGCGAGTGCTTTTTTGCAGGTCATCGTTTTGGATCCCAACTGTGTGTGCTGGCATTCTTTTATTCGCTGCGCAACGAAACATTTTGGTCCTTCGAGCCGGATCAACACACAGAGCGTTTGTTATATTTTCCCCAATACTTCATTAAAAAGGGTGCGTATTAATAAAAAATTTCTTTTCTTTTAATATCTTCTCCCTTGTGTCCCCCTGCGTACGACATATTGCGAAAATTTGCTAAGTTGCCGATTCCGTACTTCTTAGCAAATTTGAGCTTTGTAGTTCTTTTTCTTTTGAGTGTTTTTTTATTGCCTGCTTCTATTTGTTGTAGTTGTTTGCCAATTGTTTTTTATTTATTTTCACTCATTTTGAAAATAAAAGCTTTGGCAGCACTTTTTTTACAACCGATTACATTTATCGGTTTCACGATAATTTTATATATCGGTCTCGATAACGCGTGTATCGATCGCGAAGAAGAAGCACAATTTCAATATTGTGCTTTATTTACTTATTGTGCTATTTTTTAATTAAAATAATAAAATAAATTAAATAAAAAAAAAAAAAAAAGGGAAAGAAAGATTTATTTACCCTACGGCGCTTTCTTTTTTGTTTTTGCTTGTTTTTTTTGTGCATCGTTCATCAGTCTGTCTGTCGCATGCTGACAGAGAATTCTCGAGGGGCAGACAGACGACAAAAAAAAAAGGTTAGTTGTTTGCATTTTTATTAGAGTTTGATAAATTTGTGATTTTTTTTTGGAACGGGAACCCGTGAGGAAGACCAGTGGATTTTCAAAAGGAACGGGCAACAAAAATAAAATTTATATTCAAGCCACTTGCTGCCGGCATCAGCAAAGAAGAGGAAGAAGCATCAACAACAACAAAACAACCACCAAGACCAAGCTGCTGCAGTGAGTTGTGTATATATATATTTCTTTTTTTTGTCTGTGCTTTTGTTATTTTATATATATATATAAGAGCTGCGCTGATAGCTTTGTATGCGCGCAGCAGTTTTTTGTTGTGGTAGGTCAGTTGCTTCTGAGTAGTTTTTCCAGGTACGATTTAAAAGTTCCTGGTTTTTTAAAATTTTTTTTTGTTTTCTTTTTAATTTTTTTTTCTTTTCGCGATTCAATTTAAATATTGAATATATTTGTTTTTAAGTTCGTTTCAACAAATTTTGAGAAGTTTAGTGAACGATTTTGAGCAATTTTAAAATTCTGTTTTTTCTTTTTTGTGTTTGAATTTCGCGCAATACGAATTATATTACAATATATTCGTATTTTTTTTTCTTCACTGCTCATTTCGTATTTTATTTTATTTCGTAAATCAATTCTAAATTGATTTGAGTTTACACTCGTGCGTTTCTGTGCCATTTGTTATTTTTCTTAACCTTTTTCTAAAAATAAATATGGCCGAAAATAAATTTAATCATTTTTCGGATGAACTTTTGCGTTTCGAGCAAGAGTTCAAAAATGTCAAACGGGATGACTTGACATTATTCTCTACCGATATATACAAGGAAGAATTAAGGAATTTGTGGAGGTCGGTGAAAGGCTCGTACGATAAGTTAATGTCTAATCCATCGGAGGGATTAGACAAAGACTTATTTAAAACAAAACAAGCGGCTTGTTTTGCCGCTTATATCTCGTGTGGTTCGCAGCTGGACATGACCTGTCAAATACTATCTGAGGATCAAAGTTCGACTCAATTGCATTCTTCTAATGCATCTGGTAGTAAAAATCTACCATCTGGTTCACACAATATTGCTCTCCCCCGTGCGACACGGAGTTATTTTACGGTGATTATAGTGCATGGCCAAGTTTTCGTGATATGTTCACGGCCATATATAAGTCTAATACTAGACTACAACCGGTGGAGAAGTTGTATCACCTTAAGCAAAAAACTCGTGGTGAAGCTAGGGATATAGTTAATAGGTCTCCATTAACTAATGACGGTTTTGAGTTAGCATGGCAAAATTTAGTGGATAGGTTCGAAAATAAAAGACTTTTGGTGAACAGTCAATTAAAGACATTGTTTAGTCTAGATGTTGTAACTTCGGAGAATGGCGCGGCTATTAAGAAGTTACAGCGGGACATAAACAATGCGCTTTCGAGCCTCCAGGCTAACAAAATTAACATAGAAAATTGGGATGCGATTCTTGTGTACTTGTGCTCCACGCACTTACCTGAGGCAACTCTTGCTCTGTGGGAACAGTCCATTGTGGATAAAAGAGCAATTCCGACGTGGAAGGAAATGGACAATTTTTTGATGAATAGGTTTCAGACGCTTGAAACGGTTTCAAATCTGAGACATTCTTCTAATTCTATACCTAAGCCGGCTCCCGAGTTTCATAATAAAAGGAAATTTGTGCAGACTTTCCAGTCTAAATTAGGAAGTTCATGCCCCTTGTGTCAATCTTCGGAGCATCAAATTAGCAAGTGCTCCAAATTTTTATCTTTTAAACCGAAAAAGAGAACTAGTGTTGTGAAGGAAAAACACTTATGCTTGAACTGCTTGGCTCATAGTCATATGCGAAATGAGTGCAACAGTTCGCATAAGTGTGCAAAGTGCAATAACCCTCATCATACTTTGCTTCATTGGGATGATGAGGATAGTCCGAACCCAACCCCTTCTTCTTCTATTTCGAATTCTCGACTACCAGAAAGTGCGGTTGCTACGAGTAGCAACAACTTTCATTCGTGTTTTGCATTTTCTTCAAAAAATGTACTCTTAGGAACTGCCCAAGTCCTAATTGAATCTGCTGGTTCAGTAATTTCAGTGCGAGCATTGATTGATTCGGGATCTGAAGGCACGTTTATTTCGGAACGGCTTCAGAGGCGCCTTGCAATTAAATGCAGCAGAGTCGATGCTCAGGTTTCAGGGCTGAACGCAACGGTGGCGGCGAGAATAAATAGGGTGTGTACCCTTCGGCTTAAATCTTCGTTGGAGTCCAACTTTTCTATTAGAAACAAACGCCTTGGTTTTGCCAGAATTGACTGGGCTTTTGCCCAGTAGAAATTTGGTAGTTGGTCCAGATTTCGATTTTGATTTCCCCCTTGCGGATCCAGATTTTTATAGGAGCGAACAGGTCGATTTGTTGATCGGTAGTGACATTTATCCTCAGATCATAAGAGATGGTCTGAAGCACAATGTGTTCGGTTCGCTGTTGGCTCAGAAAACCGCATTTGGCTGGATTCTGACTGGCCCCCTTTTACCCCCCTACCAGGTGCAATTCCCTTGTCACCTGCTTTTCAAGGATAAGTATGAGTTCAGAGGTTGAGTTGCATTGTGGGAAAGACAAGTTGTATAAACCAAACTTTGTCAGAACCACTAAAAGACGTAAGAGAAGACAGAACACATCTTATGTGGATCCAAAAAGAGGCTTTACGAAAGATTATGTGCAAATTTCGCACACTAATATTTGTAAAAGCAAGGAAACTAAATATCCCCAGGCAAACTTAGACACTGGAAGCGTTGTGGCAATTTTCGATGAGAATATACCCCCTAACGAATGGCGGCTCGGCCGCATCGTTCAAACGTACGCAGGGAGGGACACGTGGCACAATAATACGTCCCATCGTGGTGATGTTATTTAAAGAATAAGCTTGTTGGCTTATTCTTTTCCATCTCTGCTACCTGCTCTTCTATCTTGAGTTCTATTTTTTTTTCTTTTCAATGCCATAAGAACTTATATTTGCAGTCTAAGATGGAGAAAACCGCTGCAACAAGAATTGTGTGCCGAGTGTGCAAGGGTACGCATGCGTTGCGGATATGCCCGAAATTCCTTAAGATGAGTTTCGAGGAGCGTCTTCGGGCTGTGCTGCTGCATCATCACTGCTCCAACTGTCTGTCGCATGCTCATGAGGCAAAGAGCTGTTTTAGCACATTCCGGTGCGCTAAATGCGGAGAGCGCCATCATGTGCTTCTGCACGGGTCACGTTTCTCGACCCCGAGGTCTCGATCGCCGAGTTCGATCAGATCGTCACCACCACGACGAGTGAGCTCAACAGACGCAGCACGCCGAGAGCTGTCTCCGGTTTTGGAGATCGACGAGGAGATCGATCTACCCTCCTTGGATCCACCTCAAGGGACCGGCTCTGTTCCCTCAGCAGTGGTACGAGTGCCACAGACGACGGCATCCGTGGAGCCGAAACGGAGTCGTTTCTCTCGACGTGAGAGGAAGAGGAGAGGAGCTGGATCGCGTGTCGACGCTCGTGTTACGGTGCCTACGAGACGCCTTCTGTCCACCGCACCGGCCCGGAGTCGTTCCCCAGCTCACAAGCGGCTTCGGCTAGCAGGTGAGCTTGAGGTTCTTTCGAACGACCGGAGAGTGTCGATACGCCATCGCTCCCCACCGATGGAATTCTCGTTGAGGTCCAAGGTCATTTTGAGACCAACGGCGATGGTCCAGATATCGGCAAGAGGCAGAAAAATGAGCGTGAGAGCGCTACTGGACCCCTGCATGCCCTGCTCCACTATCTGTGAGCGGGTGGTGCAGCGTTTGGGCCTAACGGTTCACACGTTCGGCGGCCAATCCCATTGCATGTTCTCTTTGCAATCGAGGTGCGGCCCCAGCGTTGAACTGAAGGTCGAAGCGCGGGTCGAGCGGGGTGTGGACCGCACCCTGCCTGAGAGGTCGGCAAAAGACAGGTTGTCAGAACAGTTTGAAGGTATTCTTGCTTGCTGATACTGAGTTCTGGCAATCTGGTCCTGTTTCGGTGGTGTTGGGTGCTGAAGTGTACCCGAACATCATTCGCCCGTCCATCTTACCAAATTGTCCAGGAAGGCCGATGGCGCAACTAACCATTTTTGGTTACGTGGTGTCTGGAGTGGTCGACCAATGAGAGGGCTAGGGTTCGGTTGATTAAAGTTTAATTTTTATTTTTAATTACTTATTTTTTTTATGAATTGTTTTGAATTATATAGCTATTTTTAAGTAACTTTCTAAATTTGATATTTTTTTTTGTTTCGCAGTGAGGCTGCAAGGCGGGCGGTAATGTTAACGCCAATTTTGAATTTGTGGTGAATTTATTTCCCCCCAAAATTGCGCGCTGACGTTACTGAACGTCTTGTCCTCCAGCCCTCTCATGTGTTGAATATCGACACAAGCTTCAGTTGAAAAACTACACCCTCGCGTACGCAAGCATTTTTTTATATCTTTTTTTTAAACGCTTTTTTTTATATACTCTTTTGTTTCGCGCCATAATTTATTTTAAAATTTAATTTTGTGAAATTTGAATAAATTGAGTGCGCCTCTTGTTTTTTTTGAAAATATAATCTAAACGCGTATTTTTATTTATTTCGGTGGCGAGTGCTTTTTTTGCAGGTCATCGTTTTGGATCCCAACTGGTGTGTGGTTTTTTTTTTTTTTCCCCCCCCCAAAAAAAAACTAAAAAAAAAAAAAAAATATTTTATAATTGTTTTGTTTTTGAAAAAGGTTTGCTTTTTCTCTTTCTCTTTTTTTTTTTTATAGCTTTATATTGATTATATTTATTGTTTGTTTATTATTAGATACAAAATGCATTCTGAGCAATTGTTACAAAGACTTTTTTTGAGATACAATTGTATCTATATTCTACAATATATGTTGCAAAATTATGTTCTAAAAGTATTTTTAAAATACGCATTCATATAAAAGTAAAAGAAAAACAAGGAAAAACGTTAACTTCGGTGGAACCGAAACTTATATACCCGTCACACGTATTTTTAAATTGCTAATGTGATATCATCAGTGGCTTAAATAGAACTTCGAGATGGGATGGGACGGGGTCAATGGTCTGATGTAACTCTCGTTGTGTGGGGTCTATGCCAAAAAATTGGGCGTGGCACCTTGGATTTGATAATGGATGATATTACAAGTGTTTTTATTTAATTTGGAGTCAAAACAGTACTAAAAAATAACCATTTTCATAGAAAAAAGTGAAAATGAGCGGTAAGTTTGTATGGAGACTTTAGCTAAAAATGGGCGTGGCACCTTGCTTCTGATATTGGATGTTATTAGACGTGTTTTTAGCCAATTTGGAGTGATTATATTTCTAAATATTAACAATTTTCATACAAAAATTCTAAAATGGGAGGTAAGTTTGTATGGGGATATACCCAAAAATGGGCGTGACACATTTGATTTGACATTGGATGACAGTAGAAGTGTTTTTACCCAATGTGGACTGAATATATGCATAAATAATAACTATTTTCATACAACAACTCGAAGAAAAACTGTAAGTTTGTATGGGAGCTATACCTAAAAATGGGCGTGGCACTTTCATATGCAAACTTGACTTGGTCGTTTTTGAGAAAAGCTTAAGTTTCAAATTTCAGATAAATATCTCTAGTTGTCTCCGACTAAATCGCGTTGAAATAAACAGACAGGCAGACAGACGGGCTGGATATAGTTAGATCGACTCGTCTCATCGAGCTGATCAACAATATATATATTTAATGGGTTCAACGACGTCTCTTTTAATGCGTTACAAACTTTCAGACAAATTGAATATACCCTTCACACTATGTGTGGCGGGTATAATAAATTTATATAAACTAATTATTTTTTCAAAAAAATCTCAAACTCAAAAACATCAAAAGTATAAAATTTAATTCCCCACTGAAAACTACGCGAATTTTGAAGACGCATAAGGCATGTCATGTTTAATCTCATTGGTATAAACTAATTTCAACATTAATCCTCCTAAGTGACTTAACTATTTATTATAAAGGACTTAACGTACATACATATAAATATTCATTTGTAAGCATGTATGTATGTGTGTCTGTGTCTTTGTATAAGTCGCTTTATTCAATGCAAAAAATAAAAATAGTTGCTCTTGAGTCAACTTGAGTTGTATTTGAGTTGTCAACTAAGCTTCTATGGAAGATTTCCTTTTTATAGAATGTCTCTATTTGTATAAAATACGACAACTATATTTTGTCTTGGGATTCTATCTACATCCATATACATAAATACTATGTATATATTTTGTTTCTATGATTTTATGTATGTTACTTATTTCTAATGAAATTTTGTTAAGTTTGTTCTTAAGTTTTGCGTTTGCTAAAAGTTTTCATACTTGTTTGTATTTTGAGTATATCTTCTGTGTGCTTCCGAGACGCTATTTTCATCTCATCTTAAGTAATCAAATCACGTATAAAATAAATGACAAAATTTGCGTTGCATTTAGTGAATATTTAGTGAAAGTGAAAATGTAATGTACACGTATACACATACATAAACAGTCTAAAAGATAAATTGACAGACAGACAGACAAGCAGCTAAATAGAAGACACACATAAATATTTCAATGACTGCTTTCTTTTTTTTTTTTTTTTTTTTGTTTTGCTGATATAAGCAATATTTGCATTGCAGCTTAATAAAGGACATTAAATAATGCTGAAAAGAATTTTGAATAAATATAATATTATTCCGCAAGCAACACCACTCAATATTCAAATAAATATAAACTTAAATAGAAATTAAATAAATTTAAGTTAAACAAAAATGCAAACGAAAAAAAAAAAAAAAATAATAATAATAAAAATGGCATCTTTGAGATACTTTTGGTAAATAGATACTTACTGCTGGCTATAATGAATGCAGCCGTAGTACAATATTAAATGACCTAAAACACTGCTATAAGCATTACACCCACAATACTACAAACAGACACACTTGTACGCTCGATTTGTAGTCTAAAGACAAGAGATATTTTATTTACATTGGCATTCTACCAAAAATTCTATCAAGTTATGCGTCTTTTACTGCCTTTTTGAGGTCATTTGGACTGTGCAAAAAAAAAAAAAAAAAAAAAAGAAATCAAACTTGGAATAATATTAAATGTTGCCTTCCTTGTGCATTTGTATTCTTGGTATTCTTATTACACTTTTTGTGTGTATATTTTCTTTCCACTTCCGATACTTTTAGCAACTTTACAGCTACTCATCTGCAGTATTCATTCAATACATACAAACATATGTTTACACAGACAATGGTTATATACATACATAAACGCTTAGCATTTAACTTCAATTTCAACTCAAGTGCAGCAGTTATATTTTCGAAAACAATATTCAAGAGAATTATAGATTCTTTTGATTTGTAAATATTCTTAAAAAAAAAAAAAAAAAAAAAAAATAATGGAATAAAATTTGAAAGTATATACATATGTATATGTGTGCATTAAGAGCATTTACCAAATCAATCTTTATACGCAAATAAAATAAAATCTCTTAGATTTTGTAACTATTACACTCAAATATGCAAATTTGTGTAATATAAATCTTGAGAATGTTTATTAAATCATAAACCAAATCGAAAATATTAAATAGTTTCAAAAGTTAATTTATAAATTACAAATTTTTAAATGCATACTTCAGTAATGTCCATACCCCTCTCTATCTCTCTCTCTCTCACTGTCTCAACTATGCAATTTAATATCGTTAAGAACAAATTGCATTTATGTATGTCAAAGTTACAAGTATAACATTTAAGTTTAATCTTGTTAAAATATTTCTAAGCCATTGCGGACATAAGGCAAACCACTCGTGTAGCTGCAACTTTTCGGTTGAAATATTGGATTTTAAGTTTTTCCCTTTTTTATTTTTTTTTGGTCGTTTGCAGCTGAATTGCTTGCTGACATGACATTAAATGCTTTAGAAACCACACTTTTGGCTTGTGCAAAGCATTTGATGTTATCCTTTTCGGGGATTTATTTTTATAGTTAAATGATGACATTGTGATTTATCACTTTTCAATAGACATACACTGTATGCAGAAAATTGTCTGGCAAACAGCTTGCAATTTAGCAGCAATTTTTATATAAACATAAATTTGGTTTGCAGAAATTAAAGACAGACAGACAGACAGACTAGATGCACACTATTTCTTGTGAAGCTCAAGCATATACATACAATACAATATAAAGTACCTATTTATGTAAAAAATGATAAAAATATATTTCTATAAAATAAAATTGAACAAGAAAAAACGTTAACTTCGGTAACACCGAAGCTCAAATACCCGCCACACGAAACTCTAATCATTTTCATGATAAAAATAACAAAATTTAAGGTGAACTTGTATAGGGTCTATATGTTATAGTGGCTCGATCCTTGTCATATCGGTAGCATATTCATAGGATAACAGTATAAGTGCAACAGACGGACAGACAGACGGACCGACAGACGGACAGACAGACAGACAGACGGACAGACGGACAGACGGACAGACAGACAGACAGACAGACAGATGGACAGACAGACGGACAGAAAGAGGACAGACGGGCATGGCTAAATCGATTCGTCTCGATGGGGGTCTCCGATGCCTCCTTTAATGCGTTACAAACTTTTCGACAAACTGATAATACCCTTTACACTATGTGTGGCGGGTATAATTTTTTATTTTATTTATTTTGCTACTTTAGCAATATAAAAAACTTGTTTACAAAAATATTTTATTTTTTTCTTTATTCGATTATAATCTTCATGGATTTGCTATACTCTATACACAACGACTGGCGACAAATTTGCTACAGCTAAATTTTGTACAATTTTATAAATCCGCTTTGAAATAGTGTTTATTGAAATGTCAAGACGAACAAAATATATGATAATCGCACAAATGAAAGGATACAAGTGGCTAAATACGATTTATGAGCAACACAAGCTGTCTGCTTTCTGTTTTCCGCATTTTTTTTTTTTTTTTTTTTAAATAAAAAGGCTTACGTTAGATTCGAAATAAAGGTTTAAATTTACAAACAGATTGGCTTAATATTAGAAAATTTATTGGTTTATTTGTTTTGCTTTGTTAAAATTTGTGCAGCCTATACACCTTCAGTTAGGTACATTCTATTAAAAAAAAAAATAACCAGAAAAGCTATAAAAAAATAAATTAAAACGCTAAACACACACAGAGCAACGCAGCGCAGTTTTAAATGAAAAACAAACAGACACGAGTTTGTAATGCATAAAAAATTTAAAAGGATTTTTATTGATTTTTAGTCGATACATCGATACATATGTATGTGTGTATGTGTGTATTTATGTGCATATTTGTAAAAAAAAAAAAAAAAGCAATTGAGAATTTGGGCATGAGATTGAATTAGGTCGTTCGTTAGGATCGCATATGGTTACCACTGAACATAACACCTGCGTAGCGTAATACGTGACCTTTGTATTTATTTAGGAATTTTCAGTAAGCTCAATTTAATATAGCCATTTTGTTATGGTTTGCGCTATTTTGCGCATCAAATTTATGCTGGTTACAAAAAAAAAAAAAAAATCAAAAAAAGTTGGAATGGAGCATGACGCCTACAACTATGCAATATATTTGTAACGAGTGTTGTTCAAGAGCATTCAGAGCATTGTGGCATTTGTGCATTGATATAGGTTTAATATGTATTAAAACAACCCTTGTACATAGTAGAAATGTCTGCAAAGTATGAGATAAGGTCAGTTATATACGCTTGATGTTCTTTCCTTTTATGTTTTCCATTTATATTTATAGCTCTGCTAAGCAATGATTATGACAAATATGCTATGCCGCCTCGACTCGACTCGATGGCTGACCATGACGTTGAGCATTTTCTCAGCGATTGCTTTGTTTTATTGTAATTCTTCTTTTTTTTTTTTTTTTTTTGTTAGGATATTCATGCTTGACGTAGCTAAATCCTTAAATAAATAAAACTTTTATTATTAGCAAACACACACACATACACACAGCTTAAAGTTAATCTGTAGATAATTACATGTGTGTGTGTGTGTAGCACAAAGAAAACCACAACAATTCTATAGGTCGCTTTTAAAAGTCATAAGCATAATTTAATATGCCGCATTTCTCTATCTCATCTCACTTTTTTCCCCAACGCAAACATTTCCGGTATGACGTACGGCATGGCATGGCATTGCCAACTTGTCAACAATTATAATGTGTAAATTGTTTGATGTGTCACCTGTCACTTTTGTTTTATTGCCGCTCATTAAAATGCACACCGTGCGAAAATTCCTATGAACACATACAACTAAGGAGCGAAGAAGAAAAAAAAACTATAGTAATAGCTTAGTCCTTTTTTTTTTTTTTTTTTTTTTTTTGCTTGTTCCATTAAAATAGCGCCTGAATGTCATTGAGTCATATGAGTATGTCTGTATGTATGCAAGTATTTGTGTTACATGTGGGTTACATGTCTATGTGTGTGTGTGTACGTATGTATTTTTGTGCGTCTGCTATTCCTTTTGTTTGTGCACTCGTTAAAGCTTTTTATTAGTTTTCGTGCGATTTGCGTGCGGTCTGCCGCATTCATGAAGCATCACAGGATTGAATTTTATCGCAACAATGTATGTGTAAGTATGTGTAGAAACGGTTACAGTTACGTATGTGTATGAGTATGTTGGTATAGATGATGACGTTGGTGTTGGTGGTGTTGGCGTTGTGACATGGCGTCGTGGCCAATGAAGCGTCTGTGTAACTGACACTTTGTTTTCGTTGTTGTTGTTGTTGTTGTTGTCGCTTTTGCTGTTCTTATTGCTATCTGATATTTGCTGACTGCTTTGACAACTGTACGATATGTTTTCACCCATGAATGACAGCGCATGACAGGGATTTTCTCAATTTTTTTTTTTTTTATTGTTTTATTTTTTAGTTTGCAAATGTTTGATGTTTTTTTTTTTTTTTTACACTTTCTTTTTTTTTTTCTTTTTAGTTTGTTGTGTTTTGCTGTGACATTTTGATAAATAGCATCAATCTGGATTAGTTTGTGCAGGATTTTTTGCGCTTTGCTTGCTCTTTTAATGTGGCTAAACTCTTGATTGTTAGTGGCGATTATAAATATTTTAGTTTAGTTTTATTTTTAAAAAATAATAAAAAAATTTTTTAAAAATATTAAAAAAATTTCCCTCTCTCAATTTTTTCAAATTTTTAGCACATATTTTAAGGCGCACTGCAAAAAATTTACACATAAGCTAAATAATGTGTTAGAAATATAAAATGCTTTGATGCTTAGCTTAAAAAAAAAAAAAACCAAAAGAAAATAAAAAAGCAAGGCATTTCTTTTATGTTGCCTTCAAATGCGACAAATATTTTCCAGCAGAATGCGTAACAATACATTTTGTGGTACGTAAAGGATTATAATTTTTTTTTTTTTTTGTAAATTAAAAGCGTAAAAATAATAAACATTTTTGCTTGCTTAAATGCTGAGCTTTCTATTTCTGTGCTTAACAATAATATTATCCTTACGCTGCGTTGTTTATTTTAAATACGAAAAAGACAAAGGATGATAAAGAAGATTAAAAGCATAAGTAGCAAGATATTCATTTAAATTTTATTTTAATGATTAAGCAGAAAAAATAGCAAAATGATAATAATATGGAAGTAAATTTTTCTTACGCCAACACAAACGCCTTCTTATAAACTAGGCTCAAGAAAATTTATTAAAAAAAAAAAAAATTACTTTATCAATATTTTTTTGTGCGTAGATTATTTTGTATATTAAACGTTACTATTTTTTTTTATTTAAAAAAAAGGTCAATTTTTCCTTACCACAATTTGTTTTGTTTTTCATTAATTTCAATTCTTTTGTTTTCTTCTCCTTTTTCTGCATCTGTAGATTTTCAATCCTTATGGATAACGAGCTGGCTTAGCTCAAACGCACAAAGAAACAACAACGATAACAACAACAGCAATGCTAGCAGTGGCCGTGACAGCACAAAAACAAAAAACAGTAATAACCGAAATAACAGAAAAAATAAAGATTGTTTTCACAATCAGCCACAAGCAGCAAAGAATAACTTTCCACTCCAATTGAACGTACAAAGTAATTGCAACTTTGATTATTCAAAAAGAATACAAAAGGAACAACAAAAACAACAAAATCAAAAAGAACAACAGGAAAACCAAAAAGAATTGCTAAGGCGTGAATTGGAACAGGAATATCATAGTCGTTACCATAATCAATACGAAATACGAAAACAAAAAAAAATTTCATACTGCTGCCGCCACCACCACAAGAATCCTTTCAAGCACAAACAACACTTTCAAAACATCTGCGACATTCATTCGATAAATTAAAAGAAAATCAAATTAACACTTTTTCGCACAATACGCCATTCGAAGAAGTTTATGAAACTGAATTTATTGAGCAACGCACTTTAGGTATGTATACGAATAAAAAAAATATGAAAACAATAACAAAAAATATTATTTTTAAAAAGCATGTTTGGTAATTGTAAAACTAATGGAAGCAAATACAATTATTAATTCTCGAGAACTTGCTTGCTTAATTTAAAGCAATATAATTTTTTTAAAACAATTTGCTTTCTGAAAAAATTCTGTTTGGCCTTTTTTCACATTTCATAAAGTCAGCCCAAAAGTATGCAACTTTTTTTTTCTCATTTTAAAATAAGAAATTTTATATTTTAATGATTAAGCTAGATAATAATTTTTTTAGGTGACGAGCAAATTAAAAAAAGATACAAAAAAAAAAAAATAAAACATTTTTTTCAATTTGTTGCAATTTCAGAAAGAAAAATGGACGAAATGGTTTTTCAACGCAACAATCAAAATTCAATTTATGTGCTCAATGCAAACTATAATTCGTATAAGGTAAGAGATTCGCCAAAAAAAAAAAAACACCAAAATTCAATTAGTAGTGTTTAATTATGGCCATCATTTTTATCATTGATAGGAATTTTCGCCATTCAATCAATATATTACCGCAGATACAAACTCAGCTTCCAACTCAGTCTCAAAATCAGAACGTAATGCTGACGTTTGTTGTTCGAGTATTTCGTGTAACTTTCAACATAAATTAAAAACTTTTACCGACTTTGATGATAACAATAGAAGTGCAGCGCAGCAGCAGCAGCAGCAGCAGGAGGAGCTGAAGCTGAAATGCAATCATCCATCTGTGGCAATACGGTCGTCGCTACATCAATGTCAGCCGCAATGTGTTCACCGGCAACAGCAGCGCTACAGAAATTATTCAATTGTAGTAGTAATCTTGTTGGCAGCTCAACCAATACCAATACCAACAACAATATAACGAACAATATAAATGCTTGCCAAGCAAGCCAAAATGTCAGCCACAGAATCCAAAATAGCAGCAACAACAAGAAAATAAATTTCAGTTACAACAAAAACCATGACAAGTGCAATAATAACCACAACAACAACAACAATAACAACAATGGCTTGTCAACCACATCCAACGGAATCGTTGTTGGAATTGGTACAAGTTCAACTGATATGCACAATGCAGCTGCAAGATCAACTCTAGGTAGTAGCACTGGGGCCAGTAAAAAAAAATCCACTAACGTCAAATCAACGCTTATTGCCAAGAAGACAAAGTTTCTAAAATATCTCGAAGAGGAAAAATGGCGCAACAACAATGACAGTAATGAAAATCTCTGTGGAAAAGTTGCTGCAGCATCAGCAGCAGCATTGCAACAAGATGAACAGCAACAACAACAGACACGCTCAGGTGTGTCCTTAGCGAGTTATGAATGCATGCCTCTGCATTGAACTGATATGAAATATTAACGTAAAACTTATTGAAAACTTTTTTTATGATGTTACTTTCTAAGTACAAACTTTTTTTTTTTTGTTTCCCCCTTAAGTATATTTTAGTTGTCGATGAAAAATCATGTATGCAATTAATTTAGTTTAAAAAAAATTTAAAAAGAATTATGATAAAAAGTATCTAGAGTAAAGAGAAAAAGTATCCAAAGTAACAATTGCAGTCGTATAGAATGAAAGAATGTCGTGCGTTATTAGTTTACTGTAATAGCATCCTTTCTTAGCTATTTTATGATAGCAATGTGCCTTAATTCATTGAATACATCGAACACACACAACGTTGCACTCGCTGTATTGGACACATATTGAAATGCAATAATCGTATTTTAACAGCATCCTACGATATTCCTACTCGATTCGTTTAAATAGCACAATCAACCACTTACATACATATTCACATGGTAACTCGCCTACGTAACTTTTTAGGTCTTGCTTCATCGCACTTTGGTAGATGCATACGTACACAGATACACACATACAGACACAGATACATAACGCCTTTGAAATTACATTTGAAATTTAAAAGCAAGCGTAAAGTTTTTGCGCTACTTGCACTGAAAAGCACCCACTTACACAGTTGCATTAAACACACTCATACACACTCACTCGTTCTATACTTTAAGTGGTAAAAGTTTGGGCCAACGTTAACTTGGCAAACAGCAGCAATAGCAGCAGTTAACATCTCACTCACCGCCCAATTTTAGACATCAGACAGAATGCTTTCACTTTTCATTCCATTTTAGTTTATAGTTGTATCTTGTATCTTTATTTGGAATCTGTCCCAGTTTTGTCCTATGGGCAACTGCATAGTTTATACTGTACTGCATAGCGTTACTTTTTTACTGTTATAATTATGTCAAAGTTTTCGCATAATAACTTTACCGTTTCTACAGACTTTTCCTTTTTCTTTTGCAGCGCTTTAAAAACTTTTCTTGAGTACAAATTTTTTTTTTTTTTTGCTTTCTCACAAATTGGCAGAAAATTCATTAATTAATACGCAGCAATTCTGGCGTTTTAAGTTACGCATGCGCTTCATATTGCTTTTAGTTTTTCTTTTTGATTTATGACACAACTTGCAACATTTCAATTAGTAACTTTAACTTCATAAATAATGATAAAACAAAAAATGAAGATTCTATAAGTCTTACTTATTCCTTCAAAATAGTTTTTAGCTTGAAAAACTTTTACTTTTGAAGCAAACTAAACAAAAATTTTTTTTTATTTTTATACCCTATACCCAAAGGGTAAAAGGGTATATTAAGTTTGTGCGCAATGTATGTAACAGACTGAAGGAGGCTTCTTAGATAGACCCTATAAAGTATATATATTCTTTATTAGCATTGGAAGTGGAGTCGAACTAGTTATGTCTGTCTGTTCTGTCCTTCTGTCTGCCTTATGAGAGAGATTATCTCGGAGACTATAAAAGATAGGGGCACCATATTTGAAACTGAGACTCTCCTAGAACGTTAAGTGTTCACTTGCAAACGGGTTTTTCTCTAGACCCATTTTAAGGGGTACCCCCATATAAATGTACCCAAAAATTTTGGATTTTTGCATAAAAACGTCATTGTTTTTTATTCGAGGAATTTCAAACTTTGTATAAATTATGTCTAAGATAGTTCCAATAAAATATCCCAATATGGGTAGGACCAATAAATTTATAGGTATTGCCCCCATAAAAAATTACCCCAAAAATTGGGGTTTTTACATAAAAACGTCACTGTTCCTTTTTCTAAAAAAATCTTAATTTCGTATAAATTATGCCTATGATGGTCCCAATGGAAATAGACCAATATGGGTAGGCTCAACAAAATTTTAGGTATAGCCCCCATACAAAGATAAATACAATTCAATGAGGTATATAAAGATTGTGTACAGGGTATCTTGCAGTCGAGCATACTCAACTTCAGCGTTCTTTCTTGCTTTTTTGTTGTTGTTTTTGAATGAATAAATAAGTAAGTGCTGCTGCCTGTGTTGCACATTCCTCAGCTAGAGCGTCAGAGAGCATCAGGCTTGACTTTATGAAGGTCCAGTTGAGCATACTTATGGCATATTTTGAAACTTTTACAAACACTTTCTAACTATTTGCATTTATTTATTTTTATTTTTTTTTTTTGCAAAATTTAAACATAGAATAGCAGCTACATTGAAATTTTAACTGAATTGCGACGGACAGTTGGACGGACAGACAGACAGCAGATAAAATAACTCAATTTTGAATTTTTGTTAAAATATTTAGCAGTGGAATATTATTTTGAAAATATATATATGAAATATTTTAAAGTTTATTTATTTAAAGAAAAGAAAAATGTATTTATTTGCTTATATATTGAATTCATATTTTTGATTATATTTGCCAATCTTAATATTATTTCAAACTTACAAATACATACACGATACATAGGTATATATATATATACAGTAGTATACACCTACACATACAATAATCATATTTTCAATTATTTAGCATACACACACATTTCCGTAGGCAGTTTAGTTAACATGTTTAGCAAAGTCAAGCCATGTTAAGCCAAGCCAAGCCAAGCCAAGACTGTTAAGTTAATTTAAATGCAGAGTAGCATGCCAGTGCTTAAATTAAGTTAAAAACGCAATAAACTTTAATTTGTTTGCTTGACAGCATTGAGGCGGCAGCGGTTAACTCCTACAATGTGGCAACAGCATCATTTGCTGACAATTCAAGCGAGCAACAGACTACTTTTGTAAGGAATCATATAAAAAAAAGTTCTACCGAGAACGAGAAGGACTATAAGAAGAAGAACAACAACATTATTGCTTATGTCGGAAACTGTGAAGCGGCAGGAAGAACAAAACCAAACCAACTAACAGCAACCAAAAGTATGGGCAGTAGTAGTGTGCAGCAAAATAAATTGAATAACTGGAGCGTGAATAATGATAGCAACAATCACTACCAACAGCAAGCGCAAGCACAGTCACAGTTACAACGGCAGCAGCAACAAAAGCAACAACAACAGCAGCAGCAGCACAACAAAAAACAAGTTAAATTTAAACAAGCGCAAAAATCAAGCTATGAACTCTATAAAGAGGCTGCCGATCTACTTGGTCTAAATTGCACGCTCTGTGATAACTGTCGCTGCCTGGACTGTCAGGTACGATTTAAAAAAAAAAAACATAAATAAGATTTAAATCCAACATGTATCCTTTTTTTTTTTTTGCTTACAGAGTGGCTATTTTGACTGCGATGACTCCGATAGCTATTCGGAACATTCATTTATAGGCGATTATGATGTTGAAGACGACGACGACGACGATGATGATGATGGTCTCATCTTAGTCAATGGCCAAATGACAAACATGACAATGTTTATGTCAATGCAAACAGCAACCAGCACTGCTACTACTACTACTACTGCTGCTGATGAGTACAATGATTACGAATGCTATGAACGCTGTCATGCAGACAATTGGCCTACAAACATGGAATGTTGCGCCAACTGCAATGTTGCAGCAACAACAACAACAACAACATTGACGGAAGAACAGCTTAACCAGCAGAAAAACGAGTGTAGTAGCAACATAAATGAACTGCCCGAAACAAGTCAAGAAGAGTCCTTGCATAATTGTGCACGGACAGACCATGAACACAATGCTGCCACAGAGGCTGCTGCTGCTGTAATTATTGCAACATCGCCAACATACGACAACACAAACAGCAGCAGCAGCGTAAGCATTCAAAAAATTGTGGAAAATTGTGAAAATTTCAATGATTTAAGTTTGCTGGAGACAAAGGTCAAGGCGCATGAAATTACAAGCGTAGATGCTGTATGCCAACGGCTGCATTTGAATGCAAATTTGAATTTGGGCAACAATGTCAAAGATGTGGGCGCTTATATAGAAGCTGCTGCAGGCGTAGCAACAACTACAAAAACAACAACAACAACAACAACAGCAGTTATAAATTGAGGTAAGTGATACTTTTTTTTTCTTTTTTCATATATATAAAAAAAAAAAACATTAAAAAAATATAACATTATTGTTTTCGAAAAACAAAAATTTTGTATAAATCTCCCAGACGAACAGTTAGATTGCAAATTGCAAGTATAAAAAATTTAATTTTTATACACATAGTGTGTGTTCAATGTGTTTGTAACGCATTGAAGCATAAAGTATATATGTATATATTCTTGATCAGCTCGACGAGACAAATCGATCTAGCCATGTCCGTCTGTCCGTTCGTCCGTCCGTCTGTTTGTTTCTTCGCAGTTTATTCGGTCAGTTTTAAAGATATTAAGGTGAAATTCAGAACTTAAGCTTTTCTCTATAACGACTAAATCAAGTATGAAAATGAAAGTGCCACGCCTATCTTTAGGTATAACCCCCATATAAAATTACCGTTTTTTAATTTTTTATATGAAAATAGCTTTTAATCATGAATGTATTCACTCCAAATTGAGTAAAAATACTTCTAATGTCTGCCAATGTCAAAACTAAGTCGCCACGTTCATTTTCAGGTTTGGGCCCCATACGAACTTTCCGCGACTTTCTAATTTTTTTATGAAAAAAGTTATTATTTATGAATGTATTCACTTCAAATTGGGTAAAAACTCTTCTTATGTCATCTAAAGTGGAAACCAAGGTGCCACGCCCATTTTTAGGTATAGACCCCATATGAAATTTCTTCTTTTTTTCAAGAAAATATTTATTATTCTGACCTTAGGCTAATATTTTCCCCCATTATTGTGTCTAAACTTTGGTTGTATCGAACTATTGACTCCAAGCCATCCCTTCTCCCTAAAAAACTGATAATCCTAAACAAACTAAACCTAGATGTGGCGGCTATTTGAGCTTCGGTTCTATCGAAGTTAACGTTTTTTATTGTTTTTTATATATTGTATTTCTTGTTAAAAGGTGTAAAATTCATGCTAAGCCAAAAAAAAAAAAAAATTAAAACTAAAAAGCGAATTTAAATTGAGCAAATTGCTTTCAATGAAACACAATAGCCGCTGAGTTGGCAAAAAGTTGCTACTACAGCTAGAAATAGTAACACTTCGGGCTATACAGACTCATAGCACAGCAATGCAATAACCACGACCACCACTTAGCTCACTGAATAGTAAAAATGTTTTATTGCTTTCATTTATTTTTTTTTTATTTTTTTTTGTTATGCTTCAAACAGCAAAATACGCAGAATTTGCACTTTTGTAGCAATTTTAGCAAAACCACAAATTTTAAATAAAAAGAAACTAAAATGTTTTTTAGTTGCTGCAGTGTTTTTTATTTCATAATGAATTTTCGCATTAAAAACGAGCTTCCTATTTTTTTTTTTTTTTTTGTGTATTTTTATTATTAAAAGCAATTTGCATTCGAGAATAGTTTACTATTTATTTTAGTGTTTGCTAAAGCTAAACGATTACTTTTGACATTATCAAATAAAATTTGTACACAAAATCACTTCAAAATGAATTTCTAAAATTGAAGTTGACAGAGAAAAATAAAAACTTTAAAAAACACACTTGTCGTATGCGTAATATTTGACTAAGTCACAAATGTCAACATGCTGACAGACATGAAATTTATATACTATATCTCTTTCTCTCTCTCTCCTTTCTATTTGAGTGTAACTATCTTTTTTGATACACAAAATCTTAAAGATTCAATTGTACGATTTGAAGTAAAGTTGCCACATACTTGACACATGCACCCATATGTCTGTCCGTCCGTCTGTCTGCTGTTGCATGCTAATGTTTTGAGTAAAACTACATTAAAATGCAGGTTGTATTGTTTTATTCCACTACTTCTTCTTCTTTTTCTTCGTCTTCGCTAAGAGATACTTGCACATTTCTGTAAATTGTAGTGGCGTAGTGATAAACAGAAATGCGCTTTTTTGGCATGCAGCCAGACCAGTTAGTGCAATTTCATATTCTTGCCTTGGCTGCTGGTTTTCATTTTTTTTCTTTTTTACCAAATTGTAAAAAATCGTTTGCTCACGTCTTCGAAGTACATCGCCTTGAAAGTTGCTTAAAGCTTTGACAGCTGCTGTACTGCTCGGTTCTGTTCTGTTCTGTTCACATTGCGCATTGTGCATGAATATTTTTGAAAAAAGAAAAGATTTCTTTATAAATTGCAAAAAGATTTTTTTTTTTTTGTGCGAATGATATTCGTTTTGCTGCTGAGCGTTTTTTTTTTTTTTTTTGAAAGTTTGATTAAAAATCTATGAAGAAATAGGCAAGAAAGCTTGAGTTGAGAAGCACAGGCAGAGTATAAGATTATCCGATTATGTGAGTAAATTCTGTAAAATAAATGAGTATGAAATATTTCAAAAATATTTATTTCTACTTCCTTTTTTGCTTTTATAGTACAACAAATTCTTTTATACAATTGAAATATTTTGTGCTTTTATACTGACATTTTAGTAAGTGGTTTTTAGGGCACATTAATTTTAAAGCCGCCTGTATAAAACAATTTATAGCCGTTTTTCAATTTTCTAAATAAACTACAAACATTTTTTTTTTTTTTTTGTATTTTTATTTAGCATTGAGGCAGCCCGATTGCATTTCCGCTTTGCCACAACCAAACCAAGCTAGTTGGCTGGCTGGCATCGGAAACGGAAACGGAAGTGGCTGTGTAGTGACGGAAACGGAAATAGCAACGACAGCGGCGGGTTTAGTGCTCAATGTCGAAATTTAATGATGCTTGATTTAATTAATTACACATTACCTCGATTTTACCATGCTCCAATGATACCAACTGACTCACTCACTGACTAACTGACTTACTAATGCTGCCGTTGCTTTGTAAATAAATGGGTATGGTCTCGCCGCCATTGTTACGCTCTGTTGCATTGCAGCAGCACTAAATGAAGCTGCCACCACTTGGGAATGTGGTTGATTTGAAATTGTAAACGTTAGCAGCAGCAGTAGTCAAATATTTCGATTTTATAATTTATTTGGACTATTTTTTTTTCTTCTTCTTATTTTCATATCAGCCATATTGCTGTATTTGTTGTTTTTGTTTTGCCGCACTGCCATTTCAAACTTAAATAAATATTTTCGCTTGTATTGTATTTCAAATGAAAAATGAAATATTACAAAATGTTTGCAATATTTATTTGTTTACTTAAAAATGTATATTTTGCCAAGCTGATGGATGCTATTATTATTATTACTATAACTATTAATTCTGTTATTATTAAAGGCTTGCGTTTGAGCAGCAGCGTCAATATTCATTTCCGTTGTTATTTATTTCATTTCCGTTTAGCGTTTTACGCTACGCGTAACCTTTTCTTATATTTTTCTGTTTACTTTATGCGACACAAGTTGATGACTGTTTTTACTACGAGTATGCTTATTCATTAAACTTTATTGTTTACATTTCGGTGAACCGCTTAATAGAGCCTTTTTTGTGTATGTATTTATTTATTTAGTTTATTTTTGTATAATAGAAGATACATTAAGCAAGCTAAAGTAGCAAAATGCTCCGAGCGCTTTTACAAAAACCAAAACTTAACTTATATATATATATATTTTTTAATGTTGTACTTAAATTTTTCAATGTTCAATTAAGTCATGATTTTTACGAGCAATTTTTTTTTTTTTGTGTTTTGCTTAAGGCAAAAGTGCAGATTTAAACGTAACGAAAAGCGCCATTCGCAAAACACGTAATTAAAATTTATAATTCATAAAACAAAAGTAAGTACATAGTAAAAACAACAACAGTAGCATCAGTAGCAGCATCAGTAGCAGCAGCAGCATAATCACAAGCTCAAGTATTAAATATGCTTTAGATTTATATATAAAATATAAATTTACAGCTGCTGCTAATTATCAAATTTTGAATTAATGTCGAAAAGTAAACTCATGAATTGAAATCACAGTAAAATAAGCGTATACGATAGAGACTCAGACCAGATAAGTATAGAGTTTGACTTGAGGCAAAAACAAAAAAAAAAAAAAAAAAAAAAAAGAAATAATAAAACAAAACAAAAATTTCAATATTTTTAATTTCATGCAAAATTCATAAAACAAAATAATAACAAAATTATTCAAAACTTTTGTGTTTTTCCATTCATCAAAGATAAGCCAGAGAGGCAGAGAAAAGGCATGTTTTGATAATGAAACCCTCGAGAGCAGTCATTTCGTTCGTTGTTTGCCACACGTGCCTTTCAACCATATACTACGCCCTTTGTTCATTTTCCTTTTGACGTGTTAATTGTGCTAACAATTTTATTCCAGCTGAATGACTTCAAATAAAGCCGCTAGCAACCACAAAGTTCTTAAGAGCAAATGAAAAGCAAATAACTTTTATTGTTACTTTAACACTTTAAAGCAATTCAAAATAGTAGAAGCAATAAGCGGAAATAAGAAACTTTTATTGTAGCATACTTTTAGGTACATAAATTTATTTGATTAAAATCAGCAAAAAATTTAAAAAAAAATCTTACCTTAAATTATAAAACTGCCTTCGCCTTAAATGTCTTCCCAAAAACTATTCAAAAAAAAAAAAATACACACAAAACTATTTACAATAGTTCTTTATGTGTGTATGCGTGTGTGTATGTTTACTATGCATATTACTTTCGATAGTAAAAGCTTCATTGTCCTTATGCAAATTGATTTATCATGTTTTTGGTTACAATTTGTTGTTGTTTGTTGACTCAGTCAGTACAGTTCTTGTTTAAGAAAAAATACGCCTGTTTATCTTTGGGTTTACACTCGCTAACAAATATTTGATGTGACATCGTTTTTATTGGTAAAACAATTCAACCTTATTCATTTATTTAGTTATAAACGAGTACATACATATGTGTATGTACGAGTATATATGTTACTATATGTGTATGTGCATATGTAAATAAAGTAAATTTGTTTTTAGTTTTGTGGGCGTTTGAATTAAAAGTTGTTTTAGATTAAAGGTTAAGTTTAAGTTTGCTAAATAAATTTCTACAATGTCTACAAACGAAATAAAAGAAATACGAGTAAACTTGGCTTAATTTAATTAAATTTGTAAATATTTAAGTTAAGTTTAATTTAATTAAGAAGATATTCGATGTTATAGAATGCTATAGCAGTTCTTACCACAATTAATTGAACAAAGTAAAATCGGAAATTTGTGAAAGTGAAATTGAGAACATTGCTAAATGACTTTTTTTTTTTTTTTATGTTAAACTGATAATCAAATAACATTAATATATTAAAATTTTAAATAAAACATGTTTATTAATACATATATTTATATGCTTTTTACTTACAGATTTAAAACGAAAACTATTTAATTCGTTTAGTAATAATAAAAATGTCCTATAACTCACATGGAAACAAATACATACACTGCTGGTCAATAGGTTAGACGCACCATTACATGCATTAAAAAATACTTTATAACTTTTATTTTGAATACAATAGAAAAAAAGTTGAAATGTAAAAACATTGGTCATACAATGATACTTCAAGTTAGATCTGGAGAATATAGGGGCCAGTCATGATATTAACGCTTTGACTCGAAATAAAGGACCTTACTACTCGAGCGTTATATAGGGAGCATTGTCTTGTTGAAAAAACCATGGTATTGGTCCGAAGAGATCATTAAGTTTTGGAAATGCGGACTCCAGCAATCTATAAAAACTAAATCAATTGTTTCATAAAACGATATGGCACCCCACACCATGACTCCACCTGCGCGGCTGTGATGGCGGCTTAAATACAGCTGGTTTTTTGGCAAATCGTGAAAATTGAATTGAAAGTCATCAGGGCCATCCAAATTAAAACGTGTTTTAATTTGGATCTTCTTGATTTTAAGACGCTTAAAATGAACAGCGGAAACGTTTGCATTTACTCTGGCTAATTCCTTGATTTAAGCTGCTGACTAAGTCGAATTGGAAACAATTCGAGCAATTTTACGTTCGTCTCGGGAAGTTAGTTTTTTTTTCGCCCTTTGATGTTTTCTCCATATGCCTCCGGATCTAACAAATATCTGTCAACGGTTCTGGAGCTGCGTTTTATCTGTTTGGCGATATTTCGATTCGAAAGTCGTTGTGAGTGGAAGAAATCTATTTTCTGACGTTCCATTTATTCATCAAATCGTGGTCGAAAACAAGTCTTCGAATTCACAGTTATGTTTTCAAAAATCACCCAACTATGGGCAAAAGTTTTTCGAGCAAGATTCGAACTTTAATAAAAAAAATATTTGGGATATAGTAAATATATCAGTTTATTAAAAAAAAAAAATGTTGTTGCGTCTAACCTACGACCAGCAGTGTACATGCATATTCTTAAAATTACATTACAAAAATAATAAACCAAAAAACCAGTAAAATGAATAACAGAGAATATTGTTTGCAAACGACCGCAATGCTAATTAAATGTAAATGTTGAATGTTGTGCGTGGTCGATAATTGGATTTGACGCAACTTTAATTGAACCAATTTAAAATTCATTCGTAAATTCACTTTTCATAAATTTCTCTCATTCAATTTTGGTTTGGTAAATTGAAATTTTAATTTGATATTAACACGCAAATCAAATAAAACGTGCAACAAAATACGCGCGGTGTCACATGGCGTATGAAAATGTCGAATGCAAAAATGGCTACCGGATATTTAAAAGTATTTACTGCGAATAGTTACGCTGTTACGCATATTAAATTGAAAAATCATTGAAAAAAAAAAAATTATTATCCAATAAATTTTAATAGATAAAATAAATATATTAAAAACACAAATTAGCATGAAAATAGCTAATTATTAATTAATTAATTTAAATTATGCTAAAATGTTTAAAGTAGTTTCATAATTTAAACTAAAAAAAAATTATATATTAAATATAAGCGTTTAATTTACATTTAAATGTTAACAATAAAATCAAAATGATGCTATGAAATTTAAAATAACTTCATTTCATATATTACGGATATACAGATTTAAGGATTCGTTAAATTTAAATACAAAAAATAATATTTAAAAAAGTCATAAATTTTTTATAAAAATATCTTTGGTTTTGTAATTCACACACTTCAGATAAACTGATGAGCATAACTATGAAGATCAGTATGTGTATGCATGAACTTAATGGGTTCCTTTTAATATAATAATTTCTGTGTATCTGTATTAAATTATTCTAAAGATTGTATTATATAAAAAGAAAAAAAAAAGAGCATTGTATTATGTAGTATATTAGAATTATGCCAAAATCTTATTAGATAAAAACTTCTAAATCAAAGTATATATACCTAAAAAAAATAAATAAATAAAATCTAAAAAAAAAAAAAAACTGAAACTGTATTTTTGGTGCATTAATTGAAAAATGTATTCAATGGCTTAAAATAAATAAAAGTTCAAGAAAAAAAATTTAAACATGTTTTGTAAATTTTTACCTTTAAAATGCTTTAAGTAATTTGTTCTATTTAAATTTTGTAATTTAAGAACGACAAAATGAACGACAGAATAAAAGATACAAAACACACTTGTACATGTGAAAGAAAATTACACACACACACACATACACAACTATGAAAATTTCTTTTTTTTTGTAAATTGTGTCTTTATATGCATTCATGCAAATGCATTTTACATATTAAAAAAAAAGTTAAGAAAGAAATTAAAAGAAACCAGCATCCTCTCATTGTCGACTGCTTTCTTTTATATCCTTTGCAGCTCAAGCGAATAAAGTTGAATGTGCATACACATACAATGCATATATGCATATGTAAACCCATACATACACATACATACATACATTCATATACATACATACATTTAAATAAATTTATATACACTTTCGTTTTTAACACAAATACAAAACCTCAATAAAAATTTCATCGTTGCTCTTCATTTTCATAATAGTCCGGTCAATTTGGACATAAAAATATTGGTCAAATAACAATTATTCCCGAAGCGCTGGGGTTTAACAGGTTTACAAATAAAGTGTAAAAAGTCAATGGTCAAAATTTAAGGTTTTTTTAGATTTTTCTCGAAAACGGTAAGTTTTATAAAAAAAAAATGTAGATCTTAAAATTCTCCACAAAAATGGTACTCATGATTTTTTTTCCTTAGAGTTACCATTCCTGAGATATCTCGATTCAAAGAGTCACATTATACATGATATGCACACATTTCCATGCCACCTGTGAGGTAGAGTATTCATCGTTTTTTTTACCGTTTCCCTGTAGGCCTATTCCACTAACTGTCATTAGGTTATTTAGGTTCTTTTTTAAAAAACTTACCGTTTTCGAGAGAAGTCCAAAAACCTCAAATTTTGACCTTTGACCGCGAATAACTTTTGTAGCACACATAGAATCGATGGGGATTTGTTATGGGGAATTATTGTTATTTAAAATGTCTATATTTACCGGACTATAGGAAATGTATCTAGGTTATAGAAATGTATTTAATAGGCAATAAAAGTTGGAACTAGTGTTGCTGGATGACAGAAACTATGGTGTATTTCGATTTCATTCGATTTCAAAAATCTCGAAAACAGGCTGGGTACACAATATTAAAAAGCATAAATAATTATTTATATGCATTCCAATAATTTAATAAATAACAAATACAAACTAATCTCCATGAGCATTATTTAAAGAGTATTGCATAAAGCATTCATGTTTTTATTAAATTGATAACTCTGGCTCTCTCTGGCTTTTGTATATTTCATTTATTTGTTTATTTATTTATCTATTCTCCTCATGTCACTCTCTGTATTCCACATTGTCAATCTTTGTTTGCGGACAGATAACATCATAAACCGTATGGGAAATCATAAAATGACAGGTGAGTTGGGTGATCTTCCTTCCAAAGCGGCGTGAGCAGCGTTAAGGCATGACATATTTATATCTCAGCAGAGGAACACCGATAACACCAAAATTCCAATTAGCTACGCTACAATCACTCATGTATTTCTATTCAATGAGATACTTACAAGTCGCTTAACTAACTCAAATGAAAAGTGCATAAAAGACGAATAATTTATTTTATTTTTTTTTTAACGCAAGTTTGATTTGAAGAATTATTTGAACTGAGTTTATTTCATTTTTATTATTAAAAGTGTGCGTCAACTGGCATTATAATGCAATCAGAAATATAACAAAATATAAAATTTGTTTATCTAATCTCAAATTTTTTTTTTTTTTTATATTAAAAACATGCGAAAAGTATTATAGACAAAAAGACAATCAAAACAAAACACAAAAAAAAAAAATAAAAAAAAAAACAAAAAAAAAAAAATAAACGCGTAAAATATTTTTATCTTTAAAATTTACGCCAAATACAAAGTTTGGTATGGATGAGCTTGGCACTTTATTATTAGCATTGGCTATAATACCATTTATACTTTTCTTTTTAAGAGTAAGTTTAAAATCTTTCATCTCAGCTTTACAAAATGTGACAAAGAATTCAACTTAAATTCTGATTTTTGTCATATAAATGACATTTTGGTCGTATATCTGGCAATGTACAAGTTTTACAACAATCATTATGCTCATTAATGCTCAAAATCAAAGTTTATCAGTCAGGTTTTTATTTTCGAAATCACTAAAATTTACTAATTTACTTTTTAAATAAATGCTTATAACCTTGTAATTCTCAAACAGTTTAAGCACAACAATATAATTTCTCCTGGATCTGAAATGAGACGTCAACAAGAAACATGGAAAATGAACTTTATAAATTATTTGAATGCAACACACCATGATACAATTACTAAAGTTAGTAGCAAGCGGTCTACATCGACGATATTGTGAAACGTATGAGTAAGAAAGAGATGGCAGATTTTCTCTATTTACTCAGTTTCGTATGTTGTTTTGCCAAGTGTAAAGAAGACAGAATATTTTTTGTTTTGCTCTGGTAATGTTTCTTTTTCACTTCGACAAACGCAGAACAGCTAAGCAATCGACGAAAGCTGAGAGAAAAGTTTTCTCTTTATATTACCTGGTGTAATTGTATCATGCACCACACTAACCAGTTGTGGCCTTGCAACACGTAATAGAGAAATACTACCGATTATTCTGAAACTTCTATATTGATATGTTTAAACTGTTTGAGAATCCTAAGATTATAAAAGTAAATCACTAATTTTTAAAATTTCGAAAATGGGACCCTGGCTGTAAATTAAAATCTCATTTTGTTTTTGTTTTTTTTTTTTTGTCAATTTTTTAATTTAAAAAAATATTAAATTTTCCAAATTTCTTTGTTTCCTATGACTCAAGTAACATGTTTATCTTATTTGGGCAATGTTGTTTAACATACAGTAGAAACCGGCTATAACGACTCTGCTTATAGCGTCCGTCTGGTTATTGCGACGAAAACTCGATGACTTGGTTGGTCCCCATACAAACTTATATGAAAGGGCCTCCGCTTAGTACGTTTCCGCTTTTAGCGACAAACCGCTTATACCGACGAGATTTTTCACAATTCAACCGGATATTGCGACGTTCCGAAAAAAATACAGCGAAATAATGCCAATAAATTTAAGCATCAAACGACGCTGTTAGAAATGTATGTATTTATCAGTGATCGGTACCCTTGCTTGTGTGCGTAGCAGCGACACCAAGGTTCTTACACTCTTACGCCTCTCTCTAGTTTTAGCTGTCGCCTGACCTTAAATATACCTTGTCCTTAGTAACGCTGCTGAGAGAGAGAGTAGAAGTGCAATGCCGACGTCACACAAATGTTTACAGCGTGCGTGTGCAGACCTCATAGCCTATTCCATGAGATGTACCGTTATATTTCTAGTTTTCTCCGCTTTTTTTGAAGTAAAACTGAATGTGTAAATTTACCAAATGTGAAGTAATGCGCGAAATGCGCAATAATGAGCTCATTCAGTTTAAGCTCGACACATGTGCATTACACCCGCAAAATGTCTTTAAAACGAAAGTGCTTTTCCGTTGAAGAAAAAATGCAAATTATTCGGCGCTTGGAAGCCGGTGAGCGCAACATTACTCTGGCAAAAGAATTCTGCGCTTGCCACATAACAATTGCCACAATTAAAAAAAATAAGGAAAAAATTAAAGCTTTATTTAATAGTACTGTCTTAAAGCCAAAACGCGCCAGAGCGTCAATTCAAGATCAAGTCGATAAAACATTGTTACAATGGTTTATAATGCAACACAGTCGGGAAATCACATTTTTTTGCAAATTAAAAATTTTAATTGTTCTGTTAGTTGGATAAGCTTTAAGGTCCGGCATAATATCGTCGCCGGTAAAGTTCAGAGGAGAATCTATGTCTGTACAAAAAAAGCGATGTAAGCGAGTGGCTTACAAAGGTTTTGCCTACACTACGTAAGGGTTTCAACGATGAGGAAATTTTTAATGTCGACGAAACTGGACTGCTCTACAAATTAACTTCAGACAAAACATTAAACAGACAAAACATTAAACAATTACAGGACAGCGACGACAACGTCGAAGATCAAAATGAAGATGTGTTAGCACCTAGCGTCTTGGAGGCATTCAAGGCTGAAGAAATTCTGAAGAGATTTGTCCATTCAAATTTTAATGAGAGAGCTTAACGCACAGCGTGTCTCGTTTAAGTAATACTGTGTGCGACTCTTTTTATATGTCAAAAACTACTGCTAAGCAATCAAAAATCACTGATTATTTAAATTAAGAATAAAAAGAAAATCCACATATAGAAATTAATCTTGTTATATTATGCTTATGAACATGCATATATGTATACGACTTATTATGAAGAGCCCATGTTATTGAATTAAATTTATTAAATTTTTTGTTTTAATTAAAAAATTAATTTGTTTTATTTTAAAACCTATTATGAACATGGCAAAAAATAAACAAAAAAAAATTTTTTTCCTCCTTTCGGTTAGAGCGTCTTCCGGGTATAACGACGTAAAATCGTCGGTCCCTTGAAAGTCGTTATAACCGGATTCTACTGTATTTATTTAAAACAAAAAATGCCAACAAAATTTATTTACAGATAATTTTATTGACCTGGCGTTATTATATTTTAACTCGTCAGTTAAAACAACAACTGGATGAAGAACAAGGTTAGTGTACGCCTTAATGTTTGCATTTGTTTTTTTGTTTATTGTTAGACAGTTTCACGTGCTGCAAGTTAATTTCTGTCTGCGCAAAAAATATATTTAAATTATGTATTTATATTTTAATAATTTGTTTGTACATAAACTGTGAACTATAGACTTGACTAAAATAATAAGTTGTTAAATACGTGCTACATAATATATATAATTCCTGGAATCCCCGTATAACAATATTATCAAAGAAAAAAGCCATGACTTTTCAGTTTTCAGTAGCGTATTGTATTATAGTAGGTAGTAAGGCCCGTATAAATGACATTCGCTCTACAAGTTTATATGTAAAATAAACATAATATATTTATTTTTTTGTTTGGCCCAAAAGCATTAATATCTTATGTACTATATAACGTATGTCTAATCAGTTATTTATCAATATATCTTATCTAATTGGTCATACATCATAATGGTCATTAGATAAAAAATTATTTTATTTTTTTGCACATTGTAGTAACAAAAAAGGCAGCACTGGTTTTTTAGACTGGCTTAAACTCTTTGTACCTTATCATAATAATGACAAAAAAGAATGACAATGTTTTTTGTCAATTCCATTGATTTTATTGTTTAAAGCGGCAGTATTTTGATACACTTCGACCGTAACGAACGCGCGCAAAATAGGAAAAGTCTTTATGTACGCATAGAGTCGGTATTAAAATTTTTCCAACTAATCCGTTATTCATTTCCGTTGTACTCATATTGCAAAAAAAAACATTCATTTAAGCCAAAATGGCTCCAAGTATTAATGGTACCGCAGTAGCTGTGAATTTGACTAGCACCGAATCGAGTGTTCACATTGTAAATGTTAACACAACGGTAGCTACCGCTTTGAATAATACAATTCCACTCAATTCAACGGTAGCAACCACTTTGAATTCTACAATTCCATTCAATTCAACATCTTCAAATGCACTTTCCAATGTAACATCTACTACAACTACAATTTCATGGTGGGATTATCCACCTGTGTATACAACTCCGACTCCACAATATGACTACTATTGGTATTATTGGGATTATACTTTTTATGTAATGGTTATTCTTCTATTTGTGTTGATCATACCATTGATATTTATAAAGGTAACTCGACTTAAATTAAATTTTAATAGATTAAAAAAAAAAGGTGTAAAAGTGTATTCTTTTTAAATCAAATCTCAGATGTCAATGCGAAAACGTCAAATGGCTGCTAGAGCACAGGCAATACAAAGACAACAAGGTAAATAATCTTATACCTTTTATAACAATTTATATATTAAAAACGCTAAAGGAGCTATAAAAGATATTCCTTTTGATATTGAACACTTTTTGAATATATTGCTTCATCATTAGAGATTTGCCAATTCGCTTAGAAAATTTCATCACAAAGCGAAAATCTAGTTAAAGTAAATTCTGTGACATGCCTGATTAACAAATTTTTATGTAACCTAAACCTTTAATTTTTTTTTTTTTTGTCTAAAATGAGTCATACATAAAAAAAAAATTGTATCTATAAAAATATTTTGTACATTGTCTACAATAATTATGGCTACAGATTTTATTATTACTCTCATAAAACCTCTTTAAGTGCAGCCAAAAAGCCAAAATTGATGAGACCCAGGTACAGATAGTAAATATTTAACTTAAATAACTCCCATTTCTCACGTAAAGCTAAACTCCAGCGTTGTGCGCGTTGTGTCTGTACAAATTTTTGTTGCTCCGCGAACGATGATTGCACACAAAACTTTGACATCACCCAGAATGCAGTCATGCGGTTCTGTGTGTGCAGTGTTGCTTCAATACCGCGTATCAGATCATTTGTTTTAAGTATAAGCAACATTTGGCGGTCGACTTGCTCTAGAACATCAGAAATATGCGGAAGCACGAGTGAGGTATTACTTTGCAACGTGTTTTTCTATAAAAAAAAAAAATTAAAAAGATTTAGTTGTGAATTTTTTTTTTTTAAATTAGAATTATTTACATACCTCTTCTTTGGTGTACTTCACGGTGGCAATGCCCTGCATTAGTGTATCCCAAGGGCGTCCAGTTACCATACAAGCGAATAAACCATAAAGATCACCTTTAATGCCAAGATTTTCGCTATGCTGACGCATACCAGCGCGATTCACATTGATTATGCTTAACCAGAGTTTTGAATATTCATAACGGAAACGATCTGTTAAGTTGGCATACAATCCATGATCAAGTAAAACAATTTCAGTTGTGTTTTTCGCAGTTTTGTGCACTAATATATTGCCGGGATGCGGATCACTATGTACGAAACCGGTCTTGAATATCATTTCTGCGTAGAGTTGTCCGATTTTATTCGCTACCACAATGGGATCGATATTGTGCTTTTTTATATATTCGAGATCCGTTACATGACCACCGTCTAGATACTCCATAACAAGCACGCGTGAACTACTTAATTCCCAATAAATTTTCGGTACTTTTAGCCAACTGTATTTTTCGAAGTGTTTTGCAACTTTCTCAGCATTCTTGCCTTCATTAAGGAAATCCAGTTCAACTGGTAAATTCTTTTTCGACTCATCCACCAGCCATTGTATTTTAAAGTCGGGAAATATGCGCGCTAGCATCTTTACAGCCAGTTCCATAGTTTTCATATCGACGCGTGAATTACCCTTCACATACGGATGTTGCACTTTTACCGCAACCACTTCGCCCGTTTTCAGACGCGCTTTGTGCACCTGTGCCAATGATGCAGTACCCAACGGTTCAGGTTCGAAACTATCAAATAAATCGTCTGGATTACGTTTCAAATCCTGTCGTATAACTTTGTACAAATCCTCTATAGGATTTTGTGGCGCATTCGAATGCAGTATTTTCATAGTTTGTACAAATTCCTTTGGCAGTAGATAATCCAGTGCGCCAATATGCTGTCCAACTTTGATATAGACACCTTTGTTAGTACATATTAGCTCTAATAGCTTTTCAGCGACTATTTTGTGTACACGACTTTTTTCCGTTTTATATTCCGGCGTGGCCTTATCCCATTCACGGTAATAGAGTTCACGTTTGTAGGTAAGCGCCACATCGACAACAGTGGCAGCGGAACGCGAAAGACGTACTATTCCTAAAGAGTTGATATCATAGTCGTTGGTGTGCAGACTTAGGCCAGTGCTGACTAAACCAGCACCGAGAACGCTGTAACCCAAAACACGGCGTAACATTTTTTTACATTTATGTCAGTATGGCACACTTCGTCGACGTCGAGCGCTGGCGTGTAACTGAAATAGTAAACCAAATTGTTTATAAATATATTAATTAAAAGGTTTATGCTGTAGGGTAGGTGTATGACGCAATTAGACGCAATCAAGCGTAAAGGTAAGATACTGTCAACTGTTGATTATATTATTTTTTACATAATCCAAAAAATATCGCAAATACGAATATTTTTGGGGTAAATTAGAAAAATACCATATCGCCGTTTTGTGCGCGATAAGAAATTTAAAAATACATAATTAAGCGGCAAGACAATCACTAGTTTGCTTGGCCGCATAGTAACCAAGGTGCCTGCTCTTGGCATTGTAGGCTTGCTGTCTTCATGGTCAATGCAACTACAGACAAAACATGTAAAGGTTGCATTCGCGGCGGTCACAAGACCTAAACCTGTTGCGCGCAATTTTAATTTTGAGTTAATTTTTCAGCGCCACCTCAAGTTGACTAAATGAGAAACTTACACGCCGCAGACGATGCCAGACGCTGTAAGACTTTCACTTTAGCAAATGAATGAATGCTTTACGTGAATTACATAAACAATAAGCAACAAATAAAAATTATAGTAAATAAATAGAAACTTTAAATTTTAATTTTACTTACATTTTGAATTAAATTTTTAATTTATATTGAAGCGTTTTTTATAAATATTTGTATTAAATTTTGATTCACTCTTGGAGCACACAAAAACAGCTGATATTATGACGTCACGAATAGCAAATGTTTGGAAGCGGGAAGCGTTGGGGCTATGTGCGTTTTCAGCTGCACGCCGAAACGTATACAAAATAGAAACCAGCGCAGAAACCACGCCAGCGAATTTTTCGTGCGCATTCAATGAGCGCCAGTGAGAGACTAAACTTCGCTTTTCAACACAGCGTTTGCTTCGAATTTCACCATTAAATTTTACACCAACTAGATTTAACGGGTTTTCAAAAAAGATGTTGATTTGACCAAAATGATTAGTTATTCCACTGTTTTTCATTCTTAGTCACGCTTCTAGGCAATAACAAAAATATTTATTATGCTTTTAAAAAAAATGATGGTTAGTTTATACATTTTCTTTGTTTAGTAGGGTGTACGGAATTTATATTTTTAAAATTTTTGTTTGCACAAGCCAAGTTTTCTTTATAAATGAAATAAACATTCAGCTTGTTTCTTATATGTGCCACTAATTATTTTTTTTATTAATTTGATTCAATACATTACAGCACGTCGTCAAGTGGAGATTAACATAACCAACGGCAATTGTGGTGGTGCTACCTTAAACAACAGCAATCCTTCAAGCAACACTGAAAATGATATCAGCATATTACCAAAGGGTTACGATCTGCCACCAGCTTACGATGAGGTTGTTATTAATTCCAAACAGCAGCTGCAACTGAATGAGCAAAGTGCAGTCAACAATGGCGCAACCATTTCCGGTGCTGTGTCCACAGTTACAATTGAAACTATGTTAGATTCCAGTAATGACAATCTGGCTGCTGCACACATTGCTAATAACAATGCCAATGATGAGCATACAGTTTAAAACTATTTAAACTTTATTAGCGACAACGCTTTTGTTTTTATTTTACTTATTGAAAAAATATATTTTTCTTCATAAATATTTAAACATTTTACTTTTAAAAAAAAAATATAATCTTAAAACTATTAACATAAACATTTATGCAACATTTGTGTTCTATTTTAAATTTTTATAAACATATGCTTAAGTTCATGTAAGTACAAAAATTAACAAGATTTATTTCTATTTAATCTAAACAAAGTATTATTTCTTAATAATATTTAAAGAACAGCTAAACTTATATAAGAACATAAATTAAATATTTCAAATAGAAAAAAAAAAAAAAAAAAAATTCAACATCTTTAAATGGTAACGAAATATTTTAAATTTGATTTGTATGAATATAAAGAAATGGAAATTGAAATTTTTAACTGCGATTTAGAATGCAATCCAATGATGGACCCCAACGTCCATACGGATCCCTTGGCAAGATAAATATATCATTACAAAAGGTATAACCAATAACGCGATTCTCAATGACTTTTTTAAATGCAGTATTTTCAGTTAAAAGATCACGATAATTATCATTCGAAATGATGGCTGCATCTAAATCACACGCCAACTGAACTATAAATCTATCGTCATACGAAATAGACTGGAGTCCGGGTAAATTTTTGCATGGTGTAAAAATAACTTTACCGTTTTTGTGTAACTCATCAAGGAGTTCACCATTCGATGATTTAAATGCATTACGACGAAAGCTGGGCACCACTGCCTTGGTATCATGTCCAAGTTTCTCAAAAAAATCTATACAAATTTTAATGCCTTCCACGGAAAAATGTTTAGTCAGCGCGTGACTAAAAGCCACATTACTCCCATCGATAATAACCGCTCTTTTTTTGCTTACGCCTTTTTTTTCATTGGCGTTTGGATTATAACAATTTGTGTTATAATTTTTCAACTCCTTTTTTTCACTTTCAGTGAAAAATGAATGATTTTGTTTGCTCGTTTTTGCAGGAGTTTCATCTGCAATACGTATTGGCTAAAAAAATGATTTAAAATTTTTTTTAATATAAGCAATGAGTTGGTACACAATAACTAACTTACATTTGGTACATCTACAGATTTTAGCGGTATAAATGATTTCTCATTGCTACAATCTACAATTATTACAGAGTCATCATTATTATTTGTGATTGTATTGTCAGATATATTTATAATATCATCAATCACAATGACGTCACGATTTTTAGCTTTATTTTCACAAAGTGTTTGTAAATTTGCTTTATATTTTGCTTTACTCTTAGCATTTGCAGTATTATTGTTAAGCTTTAAAGTAGCGTTACCTTTATGATCTTCATAAAATGTCAGTGGTGGATAACTATTCTTTGCGTATGGTGTCGATCTAGCTAACGCGGCTCCAAATTGACTTGTGGATGGAAGGTCATCGAAATCATCATCATCAACTATTTGAATATAACATTAAAATAAGAAATTATTTATTTTTATTTTTTTTTTAACCTATTGTTATGTCATCCAATGTTGGCTCCACTACGATACAATCATTTTCATCATCAATTGTGCAATCAACAATTTCGCCATCTTCTAAGGTACTATTGAATAACTGCAAATTTCATTATGAAATAAAATATTATTGTTTTTTTTTATTGAATTGTTGGTGGTAAAGATCCTTTGATTCTTTAATGAAAATTCGAGTTAAGGCAACAACAGTTTGCTTGATATATTTAAGGTTTTTTTTTTTACCTTGTGCTGAGCATTCGATTTTCGATTTTTTTGGGCATCATTGGTTGATTTTTGTTGCTGCTCATTTGTAATTTTGCAGCTTTAAGCTTATTTTTATTTGTCAACGCTCTTTTTTTCAATTGCTGACAGCGATTCAAACTAGATTTTACGTTTGGCGAAATGTTTAATGAATTGCTACGACGTTTAATTGAACGTACTAGTTTTTTAACGTAGGAATCATCTCTGTTGTTATGTCGTTTGCGTTTTAAGAGTTTTGGTGTCTTCTAAAAAAAATAAATTAAATTAAAAGTGATGCAATTTTAGTTAATATTTACATACCTTAGAAACTTTGTTATCCCGAAATTTGTTGAATTTGTTGCGTTTCAATTCTGGAGTTTCATTTTTACTGGACTGAGAATTTCGAAAAATAAAATTTTAGAAGAAATGTAAGCTCACAAATAATAACATAAAATATAAATAAATAAATAAAAACAAAAATTTACAAAACAAACTACTTGCCTGCATGGAGAAGCAACATCAGCCAAATATTGCTTTTCCATATACATACTTACCTATTATTTCGGTCCTTTTCATATAGTTCATTTATAGTGATTTTTATAAAGACGGTTTTATTATGTTTTATATACATTTGCATTTATTGAAATTCTTCTTTACAGTTGAACATTATTATTAATTTTTATATTTATATATTAACAATGAAAAAGTTTACGTATAGAAATTGGAGTCGGTCACAACAGCAGAAGCGTTTCTAATATTTTCGGAGCACATTTGTTTAAAAGGAACTTAAATAGTTTAAATATTTGATTTGGTTATTGGAAGTGGGTTTTTTTTCACTTTAAATATTTTTCTTGTCATCATATAAAATTACATTTGATTTTCAATGTTTGTTTTGATTGAGTTTCATTTTAAAAGCTATTGGCACTGTTGAATAGTTAAATTTAGCAGCACTTCCATTCGAACAATGCATTCTAGCAGCAATTAACTAAACTTGTCTTTGGATTACGCAATGCAGCCTAACTAAAGCTTATTTTTTTTAATTTCAAGCCTAATCATATACACATTTAAATATTGTAACTGTTTTAACTAAACTCCTGATTAGTTTACAAGTTTTAAAAACATCTTTGGATAGCTAATAACCTTATTGCTGTTGTTGTTTTAATGTTTCAATTTCATTTTTTATATTCGTACGTGCAGCAGTCTCGTACTTTTCATGGTATTCTGATGTGGCGTATATAGCTGGAATAATTAACAAAGTCTCAAGCACCTTCAGACGCATTTGTCGATAGCTTTCATCATTCAGTTGCGCATATTCACGACGAAGCAATGAAGTATAATGTTGGTATTCCTCGGTAGAGGAACTGTAACATTAAAAGAAAAACATAATAGCAATTAAATTTCAACATATCTTTACAACAAACAGATTAAACTGTATAGCTACACATCTATACGTCTCGCCAAACTCCCTAAACTTACGCCAATATAGCCAAATCCACATCCTGCAATAAATTGGCTTCATCGTCATAACACAAAGTCAATTCGCCATCAGTGCATTTCTGCCCGAGTAGTGTGAGTATTAATGTTTTAGCTTCCTCCTGCAAAATATATAATATAAATCTTGTTCATTTAATAACAAAAAAATTCAAACACTACTTACATCCTCGAACATTGCATCGCGACAGAATTCTTCAAAGACTTCACAATTTTGCTGCACGCAACTACGATTTCCATCAAAATGATAATATTGGAATAAAGCTGCCCAGACAATGGCAGGTTTGCATTGTTGCAAATTAGATTGTTTACGCAGTATCATCTCCTGCCAATTATGATAGGCACGCGCTGGATTCGGAGCGCTCATTTGCAGCTGAATCCGTGTATACCAGGTTTTGGCCACTTGCTCGGGTACATCGTAGTGCGTGCAGGCATTGCTCCAGATTTGTTCCATGCTTTAACTTTTTTTTTTCAAATGCACACTTAAAACGAAACGAAAACTTTCGACAAAACGAAAAAACACGTACCAAAAGCGAAAAATTTCAAGGCGCGTAGCAGCAAAAAAAGAATCAAGAACAAAAAAGGACAACGTTGATGATTCAAGCAGCAATGGAATTTTTTTTCAATTCTTTTCAAAGGTTTTACTATGCTGACAGGTAGTTATTGGTTTTAGTAACAGCGATTGCGCAGTTATGCATATTTTTGTATTAGGGAGCTAACAACCACCAAACCAAATTAAAAGAGAACAATAACATTAAAAAAATGGACGGAATCACGAAGGTTCATCGCATGAGCGGGAAAATTTTTTTTTTTGAGGAAAGATATTAATGTGCAATGCAAAATATACCGAAAGATCAATGAATATTGTTTGAAATATATGAAGTGATATTATTATATGTTAATATAGTAACATTTTTGGGCAGCCACATGGTTCAGTAATACTTACCATATCGGTTTCAGTATGATTACCTCCAAATGCACGGCCCTGGCGGCTACAACGGTGTTTACTTTTACGGCGTATTTTTCCCATTTTCCCTTTTTTTTTTAGATTATAACAAAATAAAGTTACAATTGAATAAAATCAAGCGGCAACAGACGCTCTTTGCTCTCTTTTGAACAGCTGTTTGTAAGTGGGTGACTCGTTTATGGTATTTTAAAGTGTGTGATCAAAAATACCAGATGTCCGGAAAAATACCAAAAATGTGATCACGGACCGATAGCACACTAAAAGCGGACCGATATCACTAAAAGCAAACCGATAACATACTAAAATCGGACCAATATCACTAAAAGCGAACCGATAACATACTAAAATCGGACCAATTTCACTAAAAGCGAACCGATAACATGTCCGGAAAAATACCAGAAACTGTGATCAAAAATACCAGAAAATGTGATCACAAATACCAGATGTCCGGAAAAATACCAAAAAATGTGATCAATACCAGAAAATGTGATCACGGACCGATAACGCGCAAAAAGCGTACCGATAACACACTAAAAACAGACCGATTTCACTAGATAGCCGTTCGATAGCAGCAAAGTCAGTTGTTGTTGTTGATTTATACATATATCTCTGCTTTGATAAGAAATTAATAAAGATTAGATAAACCAACGATTAATTAGCTTAAATATTAAAATTATAGCGATTATAAGCATATTTATTAAACTTAATAATTCATTGAATTACAAAGAAATTGTTGTGAACAAAAAAAAATAGAAACCTACGCTCAATTAAAATCGGCAACAAGTGGAAGTTTTTTCTCTGCGGTTTATAAATCTTCTAAACTCGAAGCGTATGCATATAAAACTATTTTGCGAATTAATAGATTAGCACATATTATTGTATTAATTGAAATTAAATATTCCAATCTTTTTGCAGTGGATTACTTTGACGATTTTGAGGAATTCATAATGGACTTCTGGGGCATATTCATGTTTTTTTCTTCTTACTTTTCTGATAATGAGTTGCTGTGGATATTGTTGCACTTCAAAACGTCGTGGTACTGTGCTTTCGAGTGAGTAAAACAAGCCGTCATAATTTGAATACATACATAATTTAATTCTCCGTAAAAATTAATAGCATGAGTCATCATTAGACACACTCATTGGAAATGATTTTGTTTAATTTTATATGTTTGGTTTTTTGTTATTTGTATAAATAACGAATTTTTTATACGAGGGTAGTTGCAAAAGTACCAAAGGTTACACATCTAAACTCTACCATTGAATTGTTTTTGCTATTACAAAAAACTACGGAAACCCCCCGAATAGAATTGCAGTCCGTTTTGAAATTAGTCATGTTGAACAACATTTTTCATAACGAGAAGTTCGCTGATTAATGCTTTCTTCCATAGCAAAAAAAAAATTAATATTTTCTATCAATACTTTTGAACAGCGTCTTCAGCGACAACACTCGTACACCACATTATTTTTTAGCCACTTTGGCTTTCTGTACTCTTGACTTGTTATTCGTATATATATTTCATAGCGAGTAATAATTATAGATAAAAACTTTATTATTTGCAGTGCTGTGTTTATTTTTTCTATAACGAATCAATTGTTGCTAATGAAGCGTATACAATCGGTGAGAATATATTAGTAAGCGTCTTTCGGTTGCACAGTTGCTCAATATTGTGTCAGTCTGTCTGTCTGTGTAAGGTAGTGGTGAGCGCTAGGTAAACAATAAACAATATAAAACTAAAAAACAACGTAACTAAATTTAAAAAGACTTCAACAAATGAATCAATTTTTATACAAAACATATGATAAGTGTTCATTACATTTTTTATTAATGTTTTACAATTTAAATCGTATTTTAAATGCTTTTCACACTCTGAGCGATACAAGCGCATATCTTATCAGAAGATTATATATTTCCATAAGATATCACAGATATTTGTTCAACAATTATGATTCAAATAATTTTTATCATTTTATATACTTACTATATACAGTAGCGTTCTACAAATAAAAAAAAGTACAAAATGATAAAAAAAATGATCAATTTTTATTATCAATATGTACAAAACTGAATTTACCGCACCAAATTTAAATATATTCGATAAAAAGTTTCAGTCTACTTTTATTCGAACAGCAAATAGGTCTTTTGAACTTTAACGCGTGTTTTCTCTGACAAAAAAAAAAAATGGTTTACATTTATTTGGATATTTGGTTACCCATAACACTTGTATTTATCATAGTTATTATTTGCATAACTGCGGGACTTAAACGACGTGCACGTCTTAGGAGAATGACTTGCAATGGTAAGCTGTCTAGAAAGCATATGCCAATTTGTGGACAATAATTAAGTGGCAACATATTTTATTTTTATCGGAAAACAATTAATCATAATTTTATTTTTTTGATATAAATGCCTCTGACATTAACCAACAGTAAAATTTTGGTTTTGAGTGCAAATGTTCGCCGTTTATTTAGTTTTCCTTTGGCTGTTGTAACACCAAAATGCCGGGCTATTTGATTGCAATTATCGTTGTTGCGTGCTTAATATTTATTAGTATAACTGTCAGAATATTTTATAATTTTGCATATCAACGTCGCCTTCAAAATCAAAGCCGCATTACAGCAAATACTTTTACTGGTTTGTGTAAATCAAAATTACAAAATCTTTAAAGTTTTTTTTTTGTTTTTTTTTTGGTGTAATCATTCTTAAACACAACACGATAAGCAGTTTTTGTTTTTATTGATTAAAATGTGTGAAAATTCGTTTCTTCTAAGAAATTAACGATTGAATGGTAGATTAATAACATTACAAAGACTCCTGTTTAATTTGAACAGCCAAAATAAATAATAATAAATAATAAAAGTGTAAACATATTTTTAAATTTCTACAGAAAATATTTATTTGTATTTATCACTTTAAATAAAATAAAATCAATGCCGCTTAACGAGAAAAAGATAAACAATAAAAACATTGTAAGAAAGTAATGCTACATTTTTAAAAGTGCCATCACTACCTTACTCTGATGTCACGAAAAGACTGTACAAAAATTTTATAAAATTTCTGGTAAATTTTGACAGTTGCACGAAATAGAAGCAATGTAATATTGCATGATAATCTTGCATCGTGTGACCAAGGCATAAATAGTAACGTTTCCCCATGATTTTTTTTTTGACATCTAAGCAAACATTGTTCTTGATTACGTGTGCAAATTCGGTTTAATATTATCAATTAAAATATTTATGTTGACAAAGTTTGTTTACTTAATCTTTACCAATCACTTATTCAATGGAACTCTTAGTTTATTACTTTCGTTTGACGCAAACTCTTCAATTTAATTTGCGGCAATAAAATGTCTTTGCGTAGTACTTTATATGACCATTTTAACGATTATAAACATTATATTTGCATATTTTTGAAAATTCAATCGTTACCTATAATTGTTTTTTTTTTTTTTCTTTAAATTTTACGATATGTTAGTGCGTCACAGCACGCTCATAGTAAACAGTGTACTTGTTGGTGTCATTTTTATCTAATCGTGATCGACGGAGTGTAGCGATCAATCGATCGGCTCAAATAAATCTGCACGAGACTACGTTAATTTGATTCAAACTGAAAGGGAATATTGTAAATTTCGTTTAAATATAAATAAAACGTGCGCTTTGACGTTATTGTTTGTTTAGCTTTAAGTCACATCGAATCGAGTGCTTTTATTTTTGAATTTTTTGATATTGTATCTGTGAAAAAGAGTAAACTCTTGAAAAAAAAAAAAAAAAACACAATATTGTGATTTAGTTCAAGTTAATAAATAAATATATAAACAAACATTACTGAAAATGCCACACGTACCTACAGAAAAAGATCTCGTAACTTCGACCATATTACTAAGCGTGTTACTTGGCGTTGTGGTCAGTTTAGTGAGCTATGTTCTGCTTCGTGCATTTTTTAAAAAGCGAAAGGAACGAGAAAATAATAAATGTGTCATTGAACAATGTTAGTTACATTTACATAAATAATTTTTTATAAGTTTATTTTTGTGTTTATGCAAATCAAAATATATATATATTTTTTTATAAAGTAAAATGGATCTTAAAAACTAAGATTAAGAAGTTTATTAAATAATATTTTTATTTTTGCCGCATTTTCGTTAGACATCTCTTTGAATAGCCTTTGAAACCGTTTTTAACAATTTTAAATCGAACACCATTTTCAAATTTATTAGAAATTTTAGAACCTTGCTTGAGTTATAAAATTGAAGATGCATTTGTAAATAATATATATAAGCTATCTTCATACACGATTAATTCATGTCATTATTGCAAGATTAGCAATCTACAATCTATTCTGACATGTGCAAAAGTAATAAACTATTGTAAAATTCATATTACATCATTACAAATAATTTTAATTAACTTCAAGTGCTAAATCAGTAAAAATTACAAGTAAACTTAAGATTTATTTTAAAAAGGGTGTCTTAAAAAAGTTTCATAATATCGTTGTTTACGATAAGAACTCGCATGGCCTTATATTTAAATATTGTTTAAAAAATCATTTCTAACTTAATGACACACCCCATAAAATCACATTAGTACATATGCACATAGGTATATCAAAAAAAAAAAAAAAAAAATAAAAAAATCAGTTAAACAAATTTAATTGTATACAATTGTTTCTAATTTCAACAGAATCATATTTCGTTATTATTCAAAATTTGTTTAACGTTAAATTGTTTTTGTTAATTGTATTACATTATTTAATTATTTATTTATGTAAACAATTGTGCTACATGTTTGGTGGAACTATTGCAGTTCAATGAAGTTTAAAAGTTATAACATTTTCATACAAATTTACTCATAAATTTTGTTAAAGATTAAAACAAATAGCTGAGATGCATACAAATGAGTTTCGATAAATTTTTTTTTGCATTTAAAAATGACATAAAAATGACATAAAAATTGTAATTAAAATATTTTCACGTGTGTTTCACATTAAAGTTTAATCGTGTCGAAATGTTTATACAAAATACAGTAAAAATTCACTTGGGAGTACATAGTTAGGAAATGCCTAAAAGTATGCTTCGATTTCTTACAATACACTTATATCTTTTACGATTAGTCATAAATAAGTTGTTTTTTGATTTGAAGCTGTTTTTAAAGCTGTGCAATTGAATTTTTACAACTTAAAGCTTTTAATAATATATGTATTTACATATTACGCTGACGAACGCGTCTTTTCATATTCTATAACATGGTATTTAATGCAATTGTTAACTTAATATCTAACTGAGTGGTTCAAAGTAAAATGGGGCTAAACGAATTTGAGAAAGCAAGACTTCTTGTGCTAGGTCTATGCTTATTGTCATGTATTTGGGCAATTTACCATTGGTGGTGCGGCAAAGGCAAATGTTGTTGCGATAAAAAAGATAATTGTGTTGACGGTTAGTGAATGTGATTATACTATATACTCGTACATAAAAGTAACTGTGCATATCTACTTACGTTCTCGTGGCATAAAAATGACGAATTTGGATACAATCATACAATATATATACATAGTATATATTTACCTAGCATACTAAATTCTAGCCTGAAAGGTTAATTATTTGTAATTCTAGAAAGTAAATTTTTTATAGAACAGTGGCTTTAAGTTGGTATTTTCCAAAAGCTTTTATTGTTGCATTTTAATATAAACAAGGCATGATTTTAAACTATAAAAAAATACAAATAAAAAAAAAAAAAAGAAATAACAAATGAATCTCATATTTCAAATTCAATTTTGCCTAAAGACATTTGTAGTTGTCTTCATCTAAAGTTTCTTTTATAATGCCTCTTCTCTATGTAATATTTTCTTTTGTTAGTTAAACATTTTTGGACTTTTTAAATCGGATCTTTAAAACCTGTAAACTTGTTTGCATTCTTTAGTAAGCTGCGCTTTTAAACTGGTATTTTTACAATGTTTTTTCCCAATGAAGTCATGTAACCATAATATTATAGAATGCTGTATTAAGTTTTCATTTGTGTTTTGTACATGGAAAAGATAAATACAATTTTATAAAGTGTTTGCTATTAGATTTTTGTGTTAAAATAATTTGTGAAAAAAATTAGAAAAGCTGTTAAAAAAATAACTAGTATAAAATGAATGATATATTATTTCGAAGATTTGTCGAATGTTTTATAGCAATCGTTTTTATTTTATTTTTTGTTAGCATTATCTATAATATAATTCGATGGTGTTGTATAAAAAGGAAGAATAAAACTCTTCTAGGTTTGTAAAAATTAAGTTATAAATAATTTGTGTAAATAATTCGCTACGCATCCATTTTTTTAATCGATCAGTGACAAAATTGTTCTTCAGATTGATTTTTAATAAGGGGACATCTAAAATATTTGTATATAATTTTTTTTTTTTTTTTTGTTAATATATCTGATCACAATTGTATGCATTTCTTAGACGTCTTTAAACATTGTCCGTCTGTCTGTTTTTTACAATAGTTGTTCTCATTCTTATCTTATTTGCATTTTTATCTTGTTTGTTTGTTATCTTTAGTCATCTGCATTTTTTTCAACTTTTTTCTATAAAAAAAAAAAAAAAAAAAGTAAATCTTTCTTATTCTAAAATATTAAATTAAACTTTCATTATGTCTTGTGCTTTTGAATGATAAATACAAAGAGATTGTCTCATCTCTCTCTAGTGGTTGAAATTATTATAAAAAAAATATATATAAATTGTGAAAAAAAAATGTCTGATGATTTCTTTGAAGATTATATCGAATATTTCATATATTTCATTTTTTTATTGTTTATTTTATGCATCATTAATGCAATTTATAGTTTGTGCCTTAAAAAAAATAAAATAAAAATGGGTTTGTACATTAAAATATAATTTAATTTCATTAAAATATTTATATGCATAAAATTAATTTTTAAAATGCATACACCAACGCCATATTTAAACATATCAATCCTACTCTAGTCAAAATACAATCTAATAAAATTAAAGATTTTATTAAAGAACAACTTATTTTATTGTTAAATAAGTCTAAGTAAAAGTGGTATAATTATGAGTCATAATGTTTATATCTTTTGGGTTTTTTATAACTTGTGTGCTGAGAAAAAATAAAAAAAAAATCAGCGAGATAAAATTGGCTTGTTATAATATATTTTGCAAATATTACTACGTACAAATTTCTTTCAAAAAACTAGAACAATTTTGAAATGGATTTATGAACTAATATCCATAAAGCGCATAATATTGATATTTTATTGAAAGAAAAAGCCTCGGCTTAGCTGAATATCTCCAAAAGAGCAAACATAATTATTCACTACGTGTTGCTGTGTATGACTCAGAGCAGTATTCCACAAAGTGTTCAAGCACTTCCATTATTTATCTTATCAATTTCAATAATTTTTTTTTTTGTACTTCATTAAATGTAGTTTTTATGTGGCTATCATTAGTTATTCCACATTGAAAACGTTAACACGTGCGCGAAGTAACAAGTTTAAGATTTTAAGTGTTTACTCTATTATTCTTCTCATATTATATAAGTTTCGTAATCTGCACAATGTCGAACGGACCGCCAGCATATCCTTTCATTATAATGGGTTGCATGTTTGCAGTCTTCGTATTTTCAATTTGTTTATGTGCCTGGCTTCGTCGAAGGCGTAGACTGCATGCTATAAACACGCACCCATACAATCGTTAGTATTGTCAAAGAGTATTATTAAAAAGTTAATGTTAAAATATTCAAAAAAGTATATTTGGATTTCTTAAATTACTTGACTACCCTATTCCGTATTTTTGCCAATTTGTTATCACAGTGAATCGACAAATTTTCGCTTATTACTTTATAATCATTTACTTTCGCGAATTTTTTATTTGTAGCTCATTTAGTTTTGCCTGCAGTTTCTCTTAAGCCTTCATACAAACTGCACGTACTAGCATAAACTATATGGTATATATATTTTCAAACCAACCAACGTATGGACAATGCTGGATTATTTTGGGTTTTATTTTTTACTTTTGCTGTATTTTTTCTCACCTCGATTGCAGTTTTTCTGACGCGCGGGCGCAAGAAAAACAATGAATTTTGGAAAGGTCGGTGTGAAATTGCTGTAAAAGTTCTTCCATATTTTTTTGCCAATGGTTTATCACAACGTATCAATAATTGTTTGCTTATTGCTCTATAAACATTTATTTTCGCGACTCATTTCGTAGCACTTTGGATTTTTCATGCAGTTTCGCTTTAGCCTTCATACAAAGTGCACGTACTACTGTAAACTATACTCATATAGTATAATAAAGATCTTCTTCAGACGCACATAATGGATATTGCCTTCATATTTTGGGTGTTGTTTTTCGTCCTTGCTACATTTTTATTCATCTCGATAACTATTTTTCTAATGCGCGGAAGCAGAAAAATAAAGAAGTGTGCAAAGGTCTGTGTCATTTTGCTTTCAAAGATTTTTTCTTCAATATTTTACCTTATTATTTACACTTGTTATCGAATTAGACACAATAATCGTTTATATTTTTCTTATCTCTAAGGAAGATAAGCTTATCTAATTCTTTTTTTAACATTTTTGCTTTGATAACAATATATTGGGCAATTTACAAACAGTTTTTTTGTATTTAGTTGTCAGTGGATTCATGGATCGATTGGATATTTATTCACAATGATCGCGGTTTTTGTAATTGTTTTATCGACTAGCTTAGCAATTTTCATACTTACGAGCATTATAGTTTTTATAAGACGTAAAAGAAGCGCCAGATTAAATGTAGGCTATACGATCAATGATGGTAAGCTACAAAAAACATTTTGTAAAAAGAATAATTTCCAAAAATGTTCGGATTTCATTTCACTTTTCTAAGTTTCGTAAAACCCAACAGAGTTTGTGACGTCTATTATATTTTGAACTTATCAGCTAATAAAAAAATTGATGATTCATAAAAAACTTCGAGCGATGCTCAAATACTATGGAATTTTTTTTTCTTTTTTATAATAATTGATTCTTTTTTTGTACCAAGCAATTGCTTTATTATTTATAATTTGACCATTTCACCATTTTTATTACAGCTCCGGTTGTGGTCACATCAGCGACACACACAGCTCCCGGTGGCTATCCAGTAACACAAATGCCACCAGGCGCAGGCTATCAGACAAACATGTATGCAGCGCCATATCCCACAGCACAGCAGGGGTAAGTGCATATAGCTTTAATATAGACATTTAAATATGTTTTAATTAATTCAAAAATTTATTTTATAATTAATAAACAGAATTACCGTGCAGATGCCAATGCCCGCAAATCAAGCACCTGGTGTTGGGTAAGTGTACATCAACAACGTAATGAAAAGTAAATGTATTAATTAATAAATCTTTTGTGTATTACAGTATGCCTCCGTATCCGACTGCATATACTATGTCGCCGGCTGTGACTACAGGAGCGTCAGTTGGTGCTGCTAACATGAATCCACCTTCATATGATATGGCAGTAGGTGGCAGCAATGCGGCGTATGGTCAACCAAATAATGCTACACCTAGCTATGAAAAACAAGCACCCTACAATCCTAGCTATCCACAACAGTAGTTTTTGCAAGCATTTGACTTGTTATTGGCTTATTATTCCTAAAATTGTATAAAATAAAACCAAACAAACAATAAGACTCGTAAGAGATTGTCATAGTTGATGTATATGATCAGTCGTCGTCAGTCATTGCCGAAAGCTGTAATTATAGCTGTCGTCGCTAATAGACATTTGTGTTCCAATCTTTAAGTCTTGCTGATTTACGTACGCACTACGTAATAAATATATACGTGTAAAATGTATTTATTATTTTGTATTGTTTAGTTATAAGAATTAACAAATCCAAAATATATATAAAAATATAAAAAAAAAATGTGTATTCCAAAAAATATCCCGCACAAAAATAATTAGTCAACTTAGCTTTTGTGATGTACTTTAAGTTTTTCTTAAAAATTATATTAATAAAAATAAAACATGAACTACTATGCATATATTTTTATGATAAACATATATTATATTCTCAGTGTATATTGCATGAAATCATAAAAATTAAAAGAGTTTTATTGCTTTGAAAGGCATATTGAATCAATTTTTAATACTAAAAAGAATACCTAAAACTTTTTTTAAATAGCAAAAAACTACAATGAAATAAATTTATAAAATGATTTGTATGATTGATTTAAAACAACAATTATTTTCTTAAAAAGTGGTTTTTATTAAGTTTTGAATTTGTTACAAAAAAAAAAAACAGAAAATAAACGGGTTTGTTAATATTTGTAAAATATTCAAAATAAACTTTACAATATGGCAAAACATATTTTAAGTGTATTTTCAATTTAATTGCAATTAAAATCAATTAATTTTTAGTACTATATGTCATCCCGTCATTTAGTATTTTAGGTGTAACAGAAAAGTTATAATTAGAATTATTAAAAGTGTTCTGGTTTTTTCTTTGGAAATTTAAAAATAAAAAAGTATGAAATTGCGCTATTTCAGAATTTAGAACTCAGTTGTGGTCACAATTTTGAAATTATACCAATTAAAGTTTATTTTAGTATCTGTGAAAGCAGCTCATAAGTGTCAAATGTGTCATAATGCAGCTTGTCCACATGAAGCCCTGTGAATAAGCCAAACGAGAAAGTTAATGCAAATACCATGAATTGAAAATAAATTGTCCGTTCAAATAAATTGAAATTTTGAAGTATGACCAATTTGGTTTTACCAAACCTTAACTAATTTTTAATTATAAATTTAAATAATGTAATTTGAAAGACTTTTTTTTTTAAAGTAGCCAAATAATTTTTATTAAAGATTTTAGCTTAGATCATTTGAAAAACGAGAAATTATCGCATCACAATGCTTCTAACAATTTTTTATTGTTTATTTTATTTGTGTTTATTTACAAAAGCTAAGGAAAACTATTGCCATGAGAAATTGTGCCAAGAGGGCTTAAGGCATGTAGGTTGCCTGGATGTAAGTTTCTCTGTTCTTACCATATATCTAACATATACGGTGAACTATAATACTTTTTGTTTGTATATTTTGCTAGAAAAATTTTGCAGAATCTTGTGGCGTTGGTAATAAAATTCACGCAGTTAATGCGGGTCTTCGAGCGTTAGTTTTGGCACAGTTAAATACATTTAGAAATGCTGTAGCCAGTGGCTTTATACAAAATATGAAACCAGCGGTGCGTATGCCCATGCTTTCATGGGATAAAAAATTGGCACATCTAGCAAGTATGCAGCTACGACAATGCGATGATGAAACATATTGTCAGGTACTTCCAGAATACGCTAAAGTAATGACGAGTCAAATTAAATTGGAATTGGGAAATCAGGCTTTAAATGCAAAACTGATTGAAAATGCATTGGGTGCTTGGTTTGTGGATATTAAAGGCTGCAGAATGGATGAAAAAAATCATATTGTTCCAGACAAAGAGGGGTAAGCTGAAAGTCATTAATATGAAACATTTTATTTTTTTTTTTTGTGATTTTTTAGATCATGTATTGGTCATTATCAGCCTATTATAGAGGACCAAGGTCACAAGGTTGGCTGTTCTCTAATGGAAACAAAGAGGCATGATAATAACGCAACAAGATTTATATGCAATTTTGGAATTGGTAAAAATTTTCCAGACGATGTATACCAGGTAGGCGAAATACCCGCATCCGGTTGCGTAACTGGACAACACACACACTTTCGCTTTCTATGTTCGAATAAGGAAAATATTTAAATAAATAAATTTTAAAAAAAATATCGCAAAATAAATATGATAAAAAAAAAATTGTTGTCTTTCATGGGCCTCGTTTTTGCTGTTCATAAACCAAAAAAAGGGTACTTTAAAATTTAAGTTTCAAAAATAAACCTTAAGGCATCACCATTTCTTTACGATTGCCCTCATCTCGCTTAGCACAAACCAATCAATGCTGAAATACGATATGCTAAATTTATAAATTAAATTTGTCTAAGAATAAGAACCCTTAAATTCTAATTAGAAACGCATTATTGCTTTTTTTTTTTTGTTTAAGTGACAAAAGATTAAATACTTTTAAAAGTAAGCTGAACGTAGCAGAACGTAGATTGTGTTACGAGTTAAGAGATATGTCGAAAGCGAAGTTTTGCGTAATTTTACTAACGATTATCTACGCAGCACCGAAAGCTGCTGACAAATTCTGTCATCAGAATCTGTGCAGCGGGTCGATGGAGCATATTGGCTGCTTAAAAAATGCTGTATGTATTAAGTTAATTGGAATAAAAATATAAAAAAATTTTATTGCTTTTAATTTTGTTTGTATGATTTTTTCAGCGGAGTTTCTCACCGAAATGTGGCAAAAATAATAAAATTATAACAATCAATTCCGGCTTGCGGAGTGCGGTATTGCTGCAATTGAATACTGCACGAAATTATGTGGCTAGCGGCGAGAATTCGAATCTGAAGCCTGCGGCACAAATGCCAGTGCTAAAGTGGGATAAAGATTTGGCCCATCTGGCCAGTCTTACGTTGCGGCAATGTGATTTTGAGCAGCGTTTCTGTCAACGTATGCCACAGTTTGCTACGGTCAGTACAACTCAAGTATCGAAGGCTTTGGGCGATGAAGAATTTACCGCTAATACGCTTATCGAAGCAGTACAGATGTGGTTTGTGGACTTTAAGGGTTGCAAAATGGATAGCGAAGATCATATTGTAGCAGCCGAAACAGGGTGAGCTGAGCTGAGCTGATCTGTCTTGGAAAATGCGTTGATTTTGTTGTTGTTAAAATTTGTTTTTTTGTCGTAGAAAATGCGTTGGACATTACAAATCGCTGATACAAGATCAGGGCGCTCATGTTGGTTGTGCGTTGCTGTTAAAGGAGGAAAAGAAAAATAATACAATGCGTATGATATGCAATTTTTCACGTGGCAAAAAATCGCCCGATGTCGTGTATAAGGTTGGCAAGGTGGCCGGTGAAAAATGCAAAATGGGTGTAAATCCAAAATTTATATTCCTGTGCGCCGATGATGAACCAGTTAATGAGAAATAATATTTATTAATTTTTTATTAGACAAAAAAAAAAAAATAAATAAATAAAGAATTTTGCTTCAGAGTAAATTTTTTTATGGTGCGTTGCATTTTTATTGGTAAACGCTTGATTTGCAATTTGCAATTTGTAGCGCGTTGCAAATCGAATATGAAGCGTTTTGCACTTGATACGATTCTATAAAGAGACGCGCCATACGCCAAAGAATGCTAATTAATTTGCCATATACCGAGGCGGCAATATGTTTGTACGTTTATGGCTCTTGAGATTGGCGCTCGGCAGCATTTTTTGGCAGCAAGCCTTATCCTTTGACTATTGTGATCCAGCATTGTGTCCTGGTCCGGAAAAACACATTGCTTGCAATAATTTCGGCGTAAGTGTTGCTCTACAAATACATACAAACATATCTTACTCATATCATTATCCTTTAGGATCTTGAAGATAGCTGCAGCTCGGATGCGCGTGTGGTGCGTATAAGCAAAGAACGTCGTGAAACGATTCTCAATGAACTCAATGAGTATCGTGATCGTATTGCACGTGGTGATCTCTACGGTTTTAGTCCAGCAACGCGTATGGCCACACTACAGTGGGATGCGGAATTGGCCAGTTTTGCTGAGTTGAATGTCAAACGTTGTGCGCTTGTCAATGATCACTGCAGAAATAGTGAAAAATTTCGAAATGTTGCACAAGTAGTGGCTGAGGGCGGGTGGCAGGGTGAAGGCGAATATCATACCGAGGACGAAGTGATCAAGGCAACGCTTGAGCAAATGTTTGCTGAGTATAAGGAGTGCAGCATGCGCGATATAATTGCATTTAGTCCGCCATTGAATAGGTATCATCATCATCATCATTATCAACATCATTTCAATTTTTTTTTTAATTAATTTTTTTTATTAACGTTTTTTTTCAATTATTAGCAAATGCATTGCATATTTTACACAGCTTGTACGCGATAGTTCAACTCATGTCGGTTGCGGCGTACTACGACAGACCCGCAACACTACGGATGCAAAGGGAAAACTGGTGACAAGCACGCATCAGTATATGACATGTAATTTTGAGCGTGGAAATGATATAAATGCGCCTGTGTATAGAAGCGGTGACATGGCAGCTTCTGAGTGTCGAACGGGTACCAATCCAGAGTTCATTAATTTATGTTCGGTGCGCGAATTATACGATATGTTTCCGTTTACCGGTCTTTGAGCATTTTTTTCAGATAAGATAAGCGAATGATTTAATAAAGTATCAATTAAATAAAAAATTATAAAAAAAAAAAAACGTAGACAAACTATTCAAAACATTTTTGTTTGTATTTAATTTGAACAAACCATTTCAGTTGTCTTCTAAAAAACAAAAAAGAATGTATACGATTGCAAAAAAAAAAAAAAAAAAAAAAAATATATATATATTTTTAAAATTCAAAACACAATAATAATATTCAAATTACTTCAATTATTTCAACCATAAACGCGTTTCAGCAATGTAAAATATGAATAAGACGTATTTAGAAGTGCCTGAAATAGTTCCAATGTCATCGGACGTATATTTCCAACCATAATCTATAAGAAAGAGACAAGACATTAGCATGATTGCCTTCAAAAGATTTTACTGCTTGAGCTACCGAACTAGGTTTCTGAGCACGAAGTATTAACAAGAGAATTATTTTTTGCGTAGGCACCGAAAATGTATACCATTCAGTTTCATAAGCTGCAGTGGCAATGCCAAAGCTCTGCAAAACAAAAATTTAAAAAAAAAATAAATCTTTCGAAAATTGAACTGTATTACCTGCTCACGCAACTCATTGGCATACCAGTATAGTGAAAATATCTGTGCCAGTATCATTGTTATATAAGCATAAACAATAATTAGTTGAGCACTTGAGTCAACCTAAAGTTAAAAAAGAGAACTAATTCGAATATATTTTTGATAAAGAAAAAAGATAAATAAACGCTTACTATAATAAGCAGAAAAAGCAAAGCGCAGAGCAGTGCACCAAAAGCCAGAAATTCCAAGAGAAATATATAAGTGATTAGTTTATTCACAGTCGAAATGTAGCTGAAATTAAATTGATTTTTAAAAATACTTAGAAAAAAAATGTATCTTACTTGAATATGCGATTCTGATATTTAATGCATTCAATCAATTCATGCTGTATGCTTTTTTGTGAATCCCCTTTTTTGCTTAATTGCTGTAAACGATGTTGGATCGCTTTGCACATAACAATGCCGAACATAACAAAGGCAACAATTAGTGTCGTGTAGGGTATATACATGCAACAACCCATTGGTGTGATTATCACATGGAACGCATATAAAATTTGATAGAATGGTGCACTATACTCATCAATTCCGGGTATAACGCTACCAAATGGTAACACTAAGCAAAAAAAAAAAAAAAAAAAAAGTAATTTAAACTTTTATAAAAAAAAACTAAAACTAAATTTAACCTCGTTCCTGTGCAAACATTGGATAGCAACTAAAACCAATGCAAGTAAAAAAGCCAAGCACCAGATTACCACGCGCCATAAAAAGGCCAACGGAGTTAACATCGTTCAGCAAATTATTAACGAAAGGATCGTTCAAGTCCTGTTGTTGTGTGAAAGATATTTAAATAAAAATAAAAAAATATATTTTTTATTTTGCTTTTTCTTTTTATTTACCTTCAAGGCATAATAGAAACTCCGTAAATTATAAATCAATTGTTCATATTCACTGCGATTGTGTAGCAACATGTAGGCACGAAGTATTGTATTAAACCAGAGCACCAAAATGTAAGAGTTTCTTATAATGCCCACAATACCCTCCTTGGCACAATACATATAGTTAAATTGTGTCAAAACGAGAATGGTTGATAGCGAAATACAAAGAAAACGACGCCAATTACGATTATAGATCAAAGACCAGAAACGTAGTATTTTTACATTCATGTGAATGAGTGGAATATCCTCAAACATTTTCTTTCCTTTTTGATTTTTTTTTTTTAGCAACTCAAGAGTTTTCACTTGAAACTTTAACTTTTGACTTATGGAAAATATTTGAAAGATTTCGGCTTTTATATATGCGCAAAATTTGCTGTTTTAGATTATATAAGATACATTTGGATTGCATTTTGTATTTAAATTATATTTAATTTGATTCAATTGCAATTTAGTTAATACGATGAGCTTGCAAAATTTTTTAATTTTTCTGCTAGGATGTGTGCATTTTGAGTCTCTTAGCTACGCTGTTGGCTCCTTTAAAATAATTGCATAGCTTTTAATGTACAATGCACATACTCGTATAAGTAAATCCATGTTTAAATTTATGCCAATGACAGCTAACAATAAGTCGAAATTTAATTAAATAGTAAATTTCTGTGAAATTCTTGATTGCCAAAATACGAATGTTCGAATTATGTACCTGATATATCGATTAGCAATTCAAACGTCTAAAGCAGCCGGTACAGCGTTTGCTCGCTGACTGTTTTGAAGTTAATTTACCAAAAGTTCATGGACAATTTTGACATTTGTATTATTTATGCAAACGCAAGGTCAGGACCCAGGTCAAAAGTTGTATTTTTTTTTATGTTTTATGTTTCTTTTGAGCAACAGATGTGACCTCTGATTTTAAATCTAAAGATTAGTTGGCTACTATACAATAAATACTAAGCGTTTGATTTATAAAGATGCAGACGATTAGATTAACACATTTCATATAGAAAACTTTTTCTTTAACAAAAAAAAAAAAAAAAAAAAAAAAAGTCCAGAAAAAATTGTTTAAAGTTAGCCTCAAGAGAAGTAAAATGAAAACTGCACTGAACTAAACTGAACCAAAAACTTTTTCGAAAAAAAAAAAAAACGAAAATAAATAACTCAAAAAGTGAAGCAAAAACTTTCGAGTGTTTGGACTGCAATTCTAAATACATATATAAAACTATAAGTTGCTAAAAACTAGAAGTATGGCATCGTATGAGAGAGAAAATGAATGAATAAAAATTGACAAAGGACTTGAAAAAGTTTCAACTTTAAACTTTGAACTAAACTTTTGGCAAAAATTATTTTTCACCAAACGAAATTAATATTTTTTTTTTCTATCTAAAGTGAAATCAATTTATTAAAAAAAATTGCAAATGATGCAATGCCAAAATGTTGTTTCTAAAGAACAATGACACATTTTTAACTCGTTTATTATTAACATATTTTAAGTGAATCTGATAAACTATTTGAATTGTTGACTTTGTTGCATCGTAAAAAATAAAAAATAACTCATACGCACCATTAACCATTTTTATATATTTTACTCTTCTCACATTGTAAGTCATTTTGAAACAAAGTTTGTAACACCAAAATTGTAGCTATGAAACATAAATATGACAAATGAATATAATCATGCATATCTGTTCATCTATTTATTTGTCTATGACTAACGCTGAGAATTAATATGAAGCATATTTAGTAATAGAAAGTTTTATTAAATTTTATTTCTTTAAAGTAGAAACTCATTGTTGTGAAGAGTATCTAACTATAGTTCGACTTAAACTAACAAATATTTGATATTTGCATATATTTATGTACGTCTACATATATGTATCATATTCATAAATAGTACATACTGAGTAAACTCTCTGACCGAATATGCGACAGGCTTAAGTTTGTTTGTCTACGTTAGCATTTTCCTCATATATTGTGTGGCTTTTGTACTTCATATGAATTTTATCTACTTGGATAAGGCATGACCGCAAGTTGACCTATTTACATAATTATTCATTGTACAAAACATTATGGGAAGACAATGATAACAAAAACAAAAATAAAATAAAATTCAAAAAAGAAGTATAAGACAAAAACCCAAACGAAAAAAATTATGGTTAAAAGGAAAAATAAAAAATAAAAATAAAAAAAAGGGAATAGTTCATAAATATTAGAAAGGCACTTAGCGTTTTATTTTGATTATATTATACTCTACTTAAGTTTTTTTTTCTACATATTTTTTTTGTTTCCTCATACTGTTTAAGTTTCGTCGACTTTAAAAATTTCTATATTATTTAGTATCTTTAATTTATATGCGACATAAAAAAAAAAAAATTTTATTTTATTTCATTTCTGAATTTAAAAATAAAAAGAAAAAAAAAGTATTTACGCTTCGTTACAAAAATAATTAAATTACGATTAAAGCATTGAACTGTACTAAACTCTACGTGGTTTTTCGATTATTCATTTCGGTTTCAATTTGCCAACCATAATTCACTTATGTCAATAAATTAAATGAGGCATCCAATGAGGCATTCAATTCGCATAAAAATTTATTTCGTATTATTGAAAGAGCAAAAGTTTTACGAATTCTAATCCAATTCTTCAAAAGGGAAACAAAATATATTCGAATTAGTAATATTTTACATTAAATTAAATGAACGAATATCTCAAAGAATAAATAAATAAATGATTGAATGAATGAATGAATTGAAGAAATGAACAAAAGAACGAACGAATAAACAAGGAAGTTAATGTATTTTATAAAGCGAAAAAAATAAAAGTTTGCGTTTCATCCCATAGGAAAAATTATGTAACAAATTATTATTATGCTTCAAAGTGAATAAAAAGTATCTTAAATCTGTTGTTTTGTTGTTTTTGTTTTAGTAATAATCTATTCTTATTGTTGTATTTACGCTGCTGTTGCTGCTATTTTGTGATAAAATATATAAAAATATCAAACCAAAATGCTGCAAATTTAAATTAAATAATAAAAGTTTATTCAACGCAACTTTAAATTTAAATTCTTAAGTTCAATTTTTCAACGTTTTCAGCTTCGCTCTATATAAAGTATATATTGTATATAAAATATATTAGTATGTACTTGCATTAGTATTGTATATGAAGCTAAAAATAGAGTTTAGTGCATTTAAAAAGCATCAAGTTTTACTATAATATATTTAGTTCTTACTTTGATCCAACTGTGTAAATTCAATAAAGTAAACAGTACCAAACTGACTTCATTGCTTTTATACGCGACATAGTGACAAAGCGACATTGTGAAATTTTTATTCAATAACATAAACTTCAATATAGAATGCTATAATGTTGGTAACTGTGAGTGTGTGTGTGTGTGTTTCAAAAAACCTCAACTTTGGAAATTACATAAAGTTGTCAACTGCATATGCTGCGACAGTTACGTTATATGTACTATATCAGAAGATATTTAAGATACACGAGTAAAGTAAAGTAAAGAAAATAAAATAGAAAATAGCAATTTTTAAGAAGAGAAAATCTCACAAAACTCATAAAGATTTTCACAGACAATACGAAATAAATTTCATGAAAAGTTGCACATTTCGATTGTCATGTGCAAATCATATAAAATGTAATTTTCTTCGACTTTGTATTTTTTTTTTTTTTTTTTTTTGTTATAGGAAGTTACACACACATAAATACTTATTTTATTAAGTTATACAAATACATACATAAATAATATACTCGTACAATTTTTATTATTTTATATTGTATTGATGATGAGCTTGATCAATTTTGTTAAAAGAAAATGCAGTGCTCTTTAAAATATAGAAAATTTAAATTTTATTAAATGAAATTCAATAATTTTAAGCGCATATATCGAAATTTTGCTTATAGTACTCTTTTTCATTTACATTATTATCAAAAGTGTACACATAAAATCGAATTTCTATCTATAACCAAATCAATTAAGCTAATTAGCAATACTTATGTGTGTACATTTTCATTTAAATTATGTTGCGTGTGTTCAATTGTTATGGATTTCGTTGTATGCATATTCAATAAGTAAGCTGTTTAGATACGAAGACAAACTTATTATATAAATTTACAGATTTAAAAATTGGTACTAAAAGCTGAAAATATAATTAGCCAAATCAGCATAAAATTTTAAATATTTATAACAATTAACAAAGTCATGCGATATAATTTATTTCGAGCTGTTTATATAGCTTTATTACAAATGTTATTTAGATGTGCATGTGTGTGTATCTGGGAATTTCTATTATAGATTTTATGGTTAATGAAACAAGTTAGTGATTCCATTGAATCAATTAACTTATAAAATAATATTTTGAAACAATTTAGCATAACATTGCAACCAGATAGACAGACTCGAAATTCTCTTAAAAGTCTTCATATTTTAAGAGCAACAAATGTTTACGCTCTTAAAATCATTGCATAAATAGAGTTAATGTACGTTCTCTCTTTTTTTTTATTGCTGCAAAGAGTTAATGTCATCTATAAAGTAGAAGAGAGCACAATAAATAAATTTTTTTGAAGCAAATGGCATATAATATTTTTGAAGCGAATTGCTAAGAGTAAACGCTAAATTGGTTTGCTCAGATTAGAGGGCATTAACTACCAGTTGAAGTACTTATCAATTAAATTGGCAATTATATGTAGAAAATATAGAAAAAAGAACAATCAATTAGAATTTCTTATGAAATAAATATATCGCTTTTTAATATTGTAAAAATAGTAGTAAAACGCATAATATTGTATTAAAATTTAATTTTATTATTTATTTTTTTTTTTATTTAAGCCATTTTGTATAACATATGTGCTGTGAAATCAGTTAAATAAACGCTAAATAACAGCTGACTCCTTAAAGTATGCAATAGAATATTATTATCAAGAATTGCTCATTAAATGCAAATGTAAGTCACATGTTGCGTATGAGTAATATCATTTATGCTTCACATACATGCGTGAAAAATGAAAAATATAAAAACGAACAAGGAAAAACGTTAACTTCGGTGGAACCGAAGCTTAAATACCCGTCACACGAATCTTTGAATAGTTTATGTGTGATCATTAGTGGCTGATATTCATCTATAAATATGTATATATTCGAAAATAATTACTTTTCCATACATTTGTTCGAAAATAATCAATAAGTTTGTGTGGGTGCTATAGCTAAAAATGGGCGTGGCACCTTGGTTTTGATTTTGGATGTCATTAGAAGTGTTTTTACCCAAATTTGAGTGAATAGTTTCAAAAATAATACATATTTTAATACAAAAATTCGAGAATGGGCGGTAAGTTTGTATGGGGGCTATATCTAAAAATGGGCGTGGCAGCTTGGATGATTTTGGATGACATAAGAAGTACTTTTTCCAACTTCGAGTGACTACATTCATAAATAATAGCTATTTTCACGCAAAAATTAGAAAAAACGGTAAGTTTGTATGGGGGCTATACCTTAAAATGGGCGTGGCACTTTGATTTTAACACTTGAACTGCTTAGGACTGAGAAAAGCTTAAGTTCCGAGTTTCAGGTCAATATCTTTAAAACTGAGCGAATGAATCGAATAAATACAGACGGACAGACATACAGACAGACAGACGGACATGGCTAGATCGACTCGTCTCGTCGTGCGGATCAAGAATATATATACTTTATAGGGTCTACGACGTCTCCTTTAATGCGTTACAAACTTTCTGACAAAATGATAATACCCTCCACACTATGTGTGGCGGGTATAAAAATGCGAATAAGTATTAAAATAAAAATTTAAATAATACGTGCGTGCTTTAAGATTTAGACACATTGTCAGGCAGCTGTTGCCATAAAAATGCGTTAAAACATTTTAACATTTTAAAATGCACACATACACACATACACAATTCTTATGAATATATAGAGACATATGTAAACGCGTAGATAAATAAACACAAACACATACTGATAAAATGCGCACAGGAAATATGGCAGGATGTCATTTTCCTAAGCATTGAAAACATAAACACGACGCTTGATGTTACCAAAAATGATGCCGCCAAAAAGGCAGTCAATGTGTTTGCCAAGGGTCATAATTGTATGCATATGTGTGTGTGTGTGTGTGTATATACACGTGTCTATGTATATTTCTATGCAAATTTTGGTAGTAACAAACGCCTTAACGCTTTGCATAACAATTCTACTGTTGTATGCCTTTTATGTCAGCAATTGGCAATGAAATTTACATGAATGTGTTTCACGAAATAGTTTCTCTGGCAATTTAAAATAAAGTTTCATTTTATGTTTCATAAACTTATTCCAAATTGTTTAGCATTAACTATTATAGAACTTGTTGAATCGTTAAATGAAACCGAACAGAACAGAACAGTACAATGTTGCATATTAATAACAAAAAAAAAATTAATTTAGCATACAAATGTATATTTTTAGCTAAATTAATTTTTGACAAAAAGAGTTAATTAAATGTTTTTGCATGCCAATGTTACATTTTAGGTTTATGTTTACATGTATGATTTACTATATTAATTAAATAATCAGTTATATTCGTTCACCCGTCCGTCTGTCTATGTTCTGATACTAAAACTAGCATTTTGAAAAAATAGTAAAATAAATACAGCTTTTTTTTTTAAATGTATGAACTACTTTACCTAAAAATTAATATTAAATTTTCAATTTTTTTTTTTATTCAATTTTTATTTTTAAATAATCGAGAAGCGTATTCAGTTATCGATTTGACTAAAGTTAATATTTTCGTCAATTATAAATTTAATTTTCAGCTAATTTAATAAACATTTAAACCACAAAAGCTAAAAATTAATTTCTACTTTAATTTGTTGCTGCTTTGTTGAGGTTTTTTTTTTGTTCTTGCTAAAATGTATAAAATTAAAATCGATAATTCATTAAATTCTGCATTATGCTAAAATATCAATTTTAATGAAATTAAATTTTTTTGTGCAGCATATATGAACGAGTATGAGATACAAAAATATGCTAAATTGTTTAAAGCATATAGTATATAAACGATAGATCTGTAGCATGTATGGAAGCACGAATGAATAAATGCAAAATCAGACAGACATAGCGTATCGACATAATAAACGATTTTCGACTATAAAAATAGCAATTATTTTTATCAACTTAATAACTAAAACGATATAGTTAGGTGTCAAAATATGTTAAATAAAATTTTGTTATATTTTCCATTTTTTTTTTGTGCTATTTAATTCGAAATATTTAATAAGCATTTAAATACACAGAACATTTAATGGAATTTGAGCTAAAATACATTTAAAAAAATTAGATTTTTTTATTTATTCGCTGAAAAATAAAATTCGTCTTTCATAGATACAAAGCCTTGACTACTTACTTGAATATAGACATCATTAGAAATACATATTTTAATGATGTATACCTATGTTACATATAAAAATACATAAAATTATTGTTGTTGTTGCATAAATAATCATGTTGCTTCAGCATAAATAGAATCAAGATTTCATTTTCTTTTTTTTTTTTTTGTTTGTTTTTAATTTCTCGGTCTCAGTCAAGTACGAGTATCTGCATTTGATTGCAGTGCATAGCAATGTATTCAATGCTTAATTTAAAACGAATTTTACTTGAGAGTTTTCAATGTTAAAATAATTTGTATATGTTTCTGATTTGTTTAGAAAATCAGTTTTGAAGTAAATGCAAGCAAAATGTGTTGCCATTGAAATTAAAAATAAAATTTAAATATGCATGACATAGTTAACTCAATGCATTTGCATTAGACGAAAACGTTTAAATCATTGATTTATGTGTTTTATTTGTTGCATTTTGTTTTTCTGATTTATTATATAAAATAAAAAAAATAAAAAAGCACTACACACAAATTCTCTTTAAAAGTCTCAAGCGACAAAAAGTCTTTGATAAATAAGTTTGCCTATAAATAAAAGACAAGATTAAATGGATTTGGTAGAAGATGTCTCATGTTGACTGAACAGCTTACGAACACACATACATACACACATTTGCACTCACACTTGCAAAGATTTAAAAGTTTTCGCGGCAACTAAACAAGTAAAGTATTACAAAAAAGGGGCGGTTTCGATGGTATTGCTTGTAGGCAAAAGCTGACAGTTAATATTTTGTAGAAAAGTTACGCACAAAGATACTTTTTGATATTCTTTAGAAATGCCTAGAAGCAACGAATTTATAAATAAATTCTATTAAATTGATTTGTTTTTGATAAAGTATTTGCATTTTTGTATACGAGTATTAATCATTTGCATTAAAATTTTTGTACCATTTGCCTAGCATAAATTTTGATTGCAACAATAACAACAAATCGTTTAGTAAACTAAACTTAATTTAATTAAATTTTTTTTGCAATAATTGAGCATAAAACTCGACAATTTTTGACATAGAACAATAGCAAAGTAGTTAGGATAACAAAGTATCTTTCGATTGCAGCAAAGTTTTGCCTGTCTAAATTTATATGACAGCAGACAAAATTTATTTGCATTGTATTTTTGTTTTACGACGATTACGATTTGTTTCATTCGCTTGAAGTAAGTGTACTGCCAGTCGGTCGGTCGGTCAGTTGGTTGGGTTTTGGAGATTGTTCTACATTTATCTGGCAGATTGTGTAGTTGCATAGTTAAGCAAAATACAATGCATTGACCCATTTAGATTGGTTTACAATGGACTTACATGTACATGTACAAACACACACACATACACATACATACATACACAAAGCATTATAGTGTTCCAGACAATGTACTAACTTTAAAAATATATATACATACGAGTATACACTCAGAGATGGAGATGTATGCGTGTCAATTTTATTTAAATCACGAATTCTAAAGTTCAAAAACTTCGTGTAGATTTGTATCTCGAAATTTACTTGAAAAATTTGTTTATATAAGGTAACTTTCGAAGTTTCTTGCCGTTCTAAATTTCAAATTTGTTGATCCTATCACATCATGGATCGATTCAATTTTGATGCATTAACGTGAATGAATTTTTATATACGTTCGTGACACAAAGCATAGCACGAATACAAGTTCATCTCTAATTAAAAGCAGTAAATAAACCAATGCAGACACGATTAGTGTATGGAGACTAAATTCAAAGTTGCATGTGGTGTGTTCGTCAGTGTTGCATTGTTACAGCTGTTGTAAGCATAGTTTCTCTTGTTGTTCTTGTTGTTGTTGTTGTTCTTGTTTTTTAGTGTTATTGTTTGTGTTGTTGTAGCTATTGTTGTCGCTGTTATTTACTGTTATTTGTGTAACTCGGTTTAAGTTTATTTTTCGGCTTATTTGTTACAATTGCCGGAAAATGTAGCAGCTTCTTTTGCTGCTGTTGTTCTTGTTGTTGCTACTGTTGCAGCTGATGTTGTTGCCATTGTGCATGTTGGAAATGATTTATTACATTAAAGTACGCATTTAAGCCGCATTGCACTGCAACAAAAACAACGACAACAATAAAAATCAGAATATATATTTTTATGCACATAATTGCTGTAATTCCACAAAAAAAAAAAAAAAAAGGAAACTCATACAAATGTCATTCGGGATTTTTTACTCATTTACTCGTTGCATGCGTATATTTTTTCTTAAGACACAGCTTCGCATATGAAAATATTTTTTTATATGATTATTTACACGGTTGTCAATTGGAATTTTCTGCTGTCTGCAAATAGCGACATGGCGACATTTCATGTTGAATTGCATATTTCATCCAATATACTTTGTATATGTGTGTATGTACATACATGTACATACATGCATATGTACATACTGTACGTGGGTTCCTGACAGTTCTCAGTTTGAATGGCCATTTTGCAGCGTTGTTGAAAATTGTATTTCTTCGTTCCTTTTAGTCGTTTACAGTTAAGAGACGAGTAAAATAGTCCGTCGAAATGTAAACAACGCGAAAAAACAAACAATTCGTTTGAAGCCGACCATTAAAAAAAAAGAGAAAAAAGACGAAACAATTTTTTGCTTTAACCTTTTTCAGGTGCATCTATGATGCGGCACATGTACATACATACATACGTACCGACAAATGTATCTGTATGAATGCTAACCGTATTCATTGCTTTGCAATCGAATAAGGTTAAAATGAAGCGTTACCAAATGAAATTTTTGGCGCTTGTTTATTGGTTTTGCTTGCAGTGAATGCCTCAATTGTTGCTGCTGCATGTGGTTTAATTAAGCGCTTTTGCAATTTGCTGCCTGCTTGCTTGCTTGTAGCTGCAACCGCGCCTTTAGCTTGTTTAATTAGTATTTGAAGTACATACATACATACACACGCACACACATACAAACGTACATGCAATACATTTAACATTGTGCACTTTAATTGAATTAACGCTACAAATTTAAGCTTCAAATATTGTACTTATCATAAGTTAGATGCACCAATTGTTTTTTTAAATAAACTGATATATTTATTATGATAGTAAATATAATATATCAGTTTATCAGATACTATCTGGCATGTATTAGCTGTCCCAAAATTTTTTTTTATATCAAAGTTCGAATTTTGATTGAAAAACTTTTGGTCATAGTTGGTTGATTTTCGAAAACCTAACTGTAAATTCAAAGACTATAGAAGTTTCTATCCAATTAAGTGGACTTTCGATTGGTCAATGAAACAGATGTTCGAATTGAAATAACGCCAAACAGATAAAACGCAGCTCCAGAACTGTTGACAAATATTTGTAAGATCCAGAGGCATATGGAGAAAATTTCAAAGGGCGAAAAAAAACACTAACTTCCCGAGACGAACGTAAAATTGTTCGAATTGTTTCCAATTCGACTTAGTCAGCAGCTTAAATCAAGGAATTAGCCGCAGTAAATGCAAGCCTTTCCGCTGTTCAGCGTACAATTAGAAATGCTGCACATCTTAAGCGTCTTAAATCAAGAAAAAACCACCTCTGGATGCTAAACTCAAGGAAAAACGACTTCAATATGCGAAAGAATACATGACGTGTTCTCTTCAATCTGACACTCGACTTAATGATTGGCGTTCGGTTGTCTTTACTGATGAATTTGTATATAATACAGGACCTACACCTCAATACTTGATTAATAAACTTATGCTCAATTTTAATACAAGTTGTCAAACATAAGCAGTTGACTTGAGTTACTTGAAACGTTTTTATTTCGAGTATCCTAATGCAGCGTTTTATATGTATGTACGTGTAGTGTATTCTAAATAACATGTGAAGCAGCAACAGACATTAAATTGCATTATAAACATTTCAACATATAATTAATTCGCGTTTCGCACATAGTTGTAAACAAAGAAATTTTTACCTTAAAAAACGTACTACAAGCGTGTATATGCAAATTGTTAAAGTTCTGCTTTGTGCAATCAAGAAAATATAAACTTTTGGTTTCGGTAACTTTCTACTCAAATGAAAAAAAAAAAAGCGAGATATGAAAACAAAATAGAAAAATTCAAAATACATAAAATATGCAAATAAAAAGGTAGCTACAACTAAAAAGTATAAACTAAAACGACAAGTCAAAAGCTTTTTTTGAAATTAAAGAAAAAAAAGCAGTTTCATTTGTTTTACCAAATTCAATTTAGTAAAATAAATAAAAAAACTAAGGCTTTAATATTTGGAAAGCATGAAAAGCAAAAAAAAAAAAAAAAAAAAAAAATATGTCACACATTTCTTTTTGTATCTGTTGCATATAACATTTTTGTTTTTTTTTTATTGTTTAATTTTCTTTATACAAAATGTAATAAGTTTTAACTTGTTTTTACATAGATACAAACATTTTTATGTATGTGTATGTGTATGTTAACTATAAAATAATTAAATGTTGTAAATATTTGAGATGCGCTTAATGCGAGTAATGCAAAAATTAAACTAAGAGAAATTCTTACACTTCGTATTCATTTAGATACATTTTTACATACATACATACACATACACACGCATACTAATAGTTTACTTCATGTAAAAAGCAGCATGCAGCTAAATATGCAAAATAGTTTGAAATAGAAAAAAAAAAAAAAAAGAAAAAAAAAAAAGAAAAGCACGTACACACACACACACAAACAAAAAGTCTGCACAAATTAGTATTCTGTAGTTTCATTTTATTTCGTGTAAATTCCAAACACACTGCTCTATGCACAAACATATTTCGTTGTAGTATTTGATGAATTTTTTTCTCCCCATTTTTAAGTGTGGCATAGGAAGGCAATTTTAGCGAAAATAGCAGCATAGAGTGAGTTAAAAATGCATAAGAGAGACGAGACAATAGATAGAATGAAGCGCATAAAAAACGCATCAACTGCAATTAAAATGCATGAATGCGCTTTTTGAAACTGTTTCCAAGTGGTTTCGACGATTTTTAACACACTTGAAATTTTGCTTTTTTCAAGGCATATTTCATTGCTTTAAAAGTTTGCTACACAACCTCTAATATCGGCCAAAACTTGCGTATATAAACTTCGTTTGCAGCGTTCTTAGCCTTGTTACTGCTTTTAGCCAAACAGTTTCTATGCAATTCTAAGGTGTAGCGTATATTTGCTTCGTTTTAGTGGAATATATACAAAGTTGTTTGTATGCGATTGTGTGCGAGCATAGCATTTAAGTGAATGAATACGTCTAATTGCTGTTTTGACGATTTATTGGCTTTGTGCTTCATATACCACCACAATATTTGGCATTGATGCATCGATATGCAAGTGTTCAAGTGCAGAGAACTAAAACATTTTAAAATTGCTATAAAACAACACAATTAAAAAAAAACATATCTATATGTATCGTACTATAAATTATATTGTATAAATAGAACAAAGAGAATCATAAAAGCATTTTGACCATTTGAATGATTTTCAATTTTTAGAAAAGCAAAAAGAAATTTCGTTTAATTGAAGTATTAAATCTTTGCAGTTCAATGAATATTTCTAGTATAGTAAAATATATTTATATCTTTATTTTATTTTTTCGTAATACTTACGTTTGCCTACGAGTATACTATACTATATGTACTTTCAAAATGCTTGTTGACCCAATCTAAAGATGCCCAAAAATTGTGAAAAGCAAAAGCATTGAAAATCATATTTAACAATGTGAAATCAATGTTTATAAATCAAAGTTTAGCTTATTTACTCTTCAATGACCATTACAATGAGTTGGCTTCAAGATATTGTTATGAATGGCAACATAAGAAAAATATATTTTTAACGATTTTTTAGATTTATTTATTTATTTTTTTTTTTTTTTTTGGTTGCTAAAGTATATTTGACCTAGCTGCGTTGCATAGCTGAGTTTGAGTGTTTATAATAAAATAAATATATTTAAACCATATTTTATCAAAAAAATTTTTGTATCTTTTAAGCTTAAAATAATCAAACTTGTCCAATGGCAACAATATAACAGCTACCAATGTTCTTAAAAGCTGAAAATAACTCAAGCTTATTATTTGTTTGCATTTGTCTTATTAATGGACGAAAGTTTGCTAAGTAATTGAAATGTCGTCAATTATACACTGAGATAATTAACATTTATTTACAAGAAGAATAACATTTTGATTTTGTCAATTTAGAAATATTCGAATTGGGCGCTGTTTCCCGGAACTCTACATTATAAAACATAAGTTCGAACACACGAGAGATTTTGACGAGAAGTAGCCGTACTAGTTGAGAATTGTACTCCATTGAATTCTGATATTAAAAATATTGATTTTGTTTTTTTTTTTCAGTGCATATACAATTTTTTTCTGAGATTTATTATAAGTAGTGCTGCTGGTTTTCCTTTTCTTTATCTTTTTCTTTTTATTTTTCTTATTTTTATTCTTACTCTCATTTCTTCGTTTTCTTTTTTTTTTTTTTTTTTTTACACTTCCATTTCGCTTATTATATTGCGTTGCTGATATCAAGTAGAAGAAATTCAATTTGCAGCTATCAAAATGATAGAAAAAAAATGAATAAATAAAACTATTGAAAGAAATTGGTATTTGCGTTGCAAGTGAAGTTTGTCAACAGCTTTATTTATTTTTTTGAAGGCGAACAGGCAGCAATAAGTTAATCGGTGCTAAGAATTTATGCGAATAAGCACTCTTGAGCATTTAAAATATTGATAGACAACTGAATAAACTTAATAAAATGAACTTTTATTTCTTGAAGTAGTTGCTCGAATATTTTTTACTTGATTTATATCAAAAAAAAAAAAAAAAAAAAAATTTTTTGGGGGAACCGAAACTTAAAAACCCGTCACACGAATCTTTTATTTTTAAATGTTACATATTTTTTTTTATTTATTTGGATAAATAAATTTGAAAATAATTACTTCTATCATACAAATTTCGAAAACTTAATCAATAACTTGGTGGGTGCCTTAAAAAAGGGTGACCTAATGACATTACAAGTTTTTTTAACCAAATTTGAGTACTACATTCATAAAAAGAGCTATTTTCATATGAAATTCGATATCAAAATTTGTATGGGGGCTATATTAAAAATGGGCGATATAATTATTTACAATTACATTACTTTACAACTTCAATTACATTGTTAATTGCTATTTATTAAAAATTATTAAAGTTAGTTTTTTTGGGGCTATTTTTTAAAAAGGGCATCGATCCAACACTTGAATTGCATAGAGGATAAATTTTTGGTAATATGATTTGCATAAATACACAAAACGAAAAAAAAACCCGGAAAAAAATAAAAGAAAAATATTTTTATAAATTATCATAGCATACTTATGTGCGTTGTTTTTAAAATTTTTGATGCGATGCAACGTATGCGTAATGTTTCAATGTATTTATGTGACCCTAAATAAAAGTTATTAATAAAAAAAAAAAAAAAGAACTTAAAAAGAAAAGCATTTTTTTCCATTTAGTGAATAACAAAAAAAAAAATGTATATGTAAAAGCTTTTTGATTTTAAAATAACTTCAAACGTTTTTCTGCAAGCCTTTTGTCAGCAAATATGGTTCAGTAAATCAGCATGTTGTATGCGATGATTGTGCTATGATTTTTTTTCGCATTTTTTTGTTTTGCAACGTTGGAAAACATAAATTTGGTCATGTTCGCATTGTGTCGCAGCAATTGTGGCAGAGCAAAAATATTTCACATATTCATATGAGGCAAGCATTTTTATTTGCTTTAGTTTAAATTTGTTTGTAACTGTGTAAATTACATAGTATTACCTACTTTATGTAAATGAAAATATTTTTATTTTCATATAAAGACAAATTTTGAGCATTGCTTTCATTATCTTCATTTAATGCTGTGGTAGAGCGCTAAAGTCTAAAATTTAATTTGTAATTTGAAATGTTTTAGTCAGCGTTAAAATAGCGAAACCAATGCTTAACAGCAACGTGTATTGACGTGAAAATCAGATAGAAACCTTGTCTACATTTTCTGTCAGTCTGTCTGTCTGTCTGTCCTTAGTACAAAACATAATTCAATTCAATCATGAATGCAAACATTACGTTCGTGGTTTGTTTGTATTTCAGCGTTAGATTGTTTCTTGCTATTTACACTTGCTTCAAGAAACAACAACAACAACTAGAACGACAACGACTACAACGAAATTTGTAGAAAGAAAATCAGTAGCCACAAGCACTAATGTGGCAACCATTCTTATTAGTTTAATTAAAGTCAAATAAATATCTGCTTATAGTATTACACTAGCACAGAGTAGTAAACTTATATGAAAACTGATTAACATATTTTAACGAACTTACTTATGTATGTACATAAATAAGCAAATATGCACAATGTACGTGCAACTTTTACTAATTGTTTCACTTGTGTGTCAGCTACTTTCTTCACTCAATGATTTTATTTTATTTAACTGCATACAAGTATATGACATTATGTATGTTTGAATGTACTCGTATGTATGTATATGTACAACACTTTCACATTTTCCAGTTGCACTCAGCAAGCAAATATTGGTTTTATACCAAACACATACATTCATATCTATGCGCACAAGTCCAACGACGTGTATAGTAAGTACGGCAGCAGTACTTACTGCATTAGTCTGTGCAGTACAATAATAAAAATAGTACATACTAAACTAACAACTTAAAGAGTTTACCTGACAAATATGCAAAGTGTTTTCATTTTTTACTTTTTTTTTATTATTTTTATCTCTCGTTCTTTTGCACTAAAAAGCTGTTGAAACTTCTTTGTGCTTTGTGCTGTGCGCAACAATGCGAAAATTTGCTGATTATATCACTTTTAGGCTTGTTTTTATTTTAAACTTGTGATAAAATTTAGTTGAGATGAGTTGTCGGAGAACATACAAGACACTTTAAACAAATCTGTTCACACTAAAAACAATTGAAAGTGCTAAGAAAGTTATACAAAAATATTTTTTAATAATATATTATCATCTTTAAAAAGGTAGCAATGCATCGTTTACATAAACATTTGTATACCCGCCACACATAGTGTGAAGGGTATTATCAGTTTGTCGTAAAGTTTGTAACGCATTAAAGGAGACGTCGTAGATCCTATAAAGTATATATATTCTTGATCAGCTCGATGAGGCGAGTTGATCTAGCCATGTCCGTCTGTCTGTCTGTCCCTCTGTCTTTATGCATATAATGACATCCAATATAAAAAGAAAGGTACCACGCCCATTTTTAGGTACAGCCCCCGTACAAAGTGACCGCCCATTTTCGAATTTTTGTATGACAATGGTTGTAATTTAGAAATGTATCCACTCCAAATGACCTAAAAATACAACTAATATCATCCAACATCAAAAGCATGGCGCCACGCCCATTGTTAGTTATAGTCCCTATACATACATACCGCCCATTTTTGAATTTTTATATGAAAATTGTTATTTTTAGTAATGTATTGACTTCAAATTGGGAAAAAAACACTTTTAAGTAAAAACACTTTAACAAATCAAATTTTTTTGAATATTTTTCGAATTTTTTTTTGAAAAAATTTAAAAGATTTATACAAATATTGAACTCGTTCCATCCCGTCTCAAAGTTCTATTTAAGCCAAGGCTGATAACACATTAACAATTTAAAAATACGTGAGACGGGTACGGGACGAGCTTCGGCTCTACCGAAGAAAACGTTTTTTCTTGTTTAATTTAAAAAAAAATCTGTCAGATTGAATGCAAAAATATTCGCTGTTATATGTTGAAATGTTTTGGAAATAAAAGAAAATGAGTGCTTTCAGTTTTTGGCCAATTATTAGCAGTCAGCACGAAGCGCAGCAAAATCATTGCTGACTTTTTGACTACGTGAGCATTATTTATCTTTTTTTTTTTTTTTGGCACAGTTTTCATTCATTTATTTATTATTTTTACTTACCTTTTTTTGTTGAAGACTTGTATTCTTCTCTTGGTTGCTTTCTTTTTAGAAAGGCATTACGGCAGCGGAGCATCATTAATAAAAATAATTTCCAACTGTGGAGAAAAACATAACGGCTCTAATTGAATTTCTTATGGTCCATTAAGTGTCATACCAGAAAATCCGTAAGTCTTTCAAGTTCGACTTTGTATGCTGTGCAAAGCGCGCGTTGCCATTCAAACGAAAATGCAAAAGGACAACGATAAGAAAGAAGAAGAAGAAAAAAAAAAAACAAACTGTTTGAATGAATGAATAAGCAACACAAAAAAAAAAAAAATGAACGTGACATTTTTAACAATATTTAAGATGTCAGCATGATATATCGTTTCATTTATAAATGAAGGCATTTAAGGAAATTTAATATAAACATTTATGAGCATTTGAAGCAGATAAGCACTTGAAGCGAAGCGATGCGATGCGACGCGACAGCAAAAGCTCAATTGTGACAAAGAAGAGGGAAAAAAATATTTAAGATGCCAGAGAAATATAAAAAAAATACTTCCGATAAATATTTTTTTATTTAACTATGCAAGTCAGTTTCTACAATTGAAGCGATGGGTTGTACTAGAGTTGAAAGCATTTAACAGAGTCAATTAGCAAATTTTATATAAATTAAAAAAAAAATTAAAGAGCTTCAATATTTATAAATAATTTATTAAATGCACAACTTAACTATTCGCTTTATTGTTGCTCTTGTTGCTGTTGTGAAAACTGACAAATTAGCTTTATTTTATATTACGTGTTCCGCATTAACTAACTTTAGAATTTTTTAAAACTTTTATAGTGATTCTTAGCGTTTTATTCCTTTTCAATTTTTTTTTCTCTTTAATTTAATATATACGAACGTAAGAAGTACAATTCAAGTTAAATACAAAAGTAATAACCAAGAAGCAGCAGCCAACTTAAATTACTCGAAAGCATAGCGCAACGTCAAGTTGATTAACTGAAAATGTAACACTTAATTGTTCTGACTTGACTTGTTGTTCAATTTAGATACTATTGCAAATTCGCATTTCTTGTGCTCTTACTAATGCTTCCTTACTTTCTTAATTCCTTCCTGACTTCCTTCCTTGCCATGCCAGACGACGCTTCAGTTGCAATTTCGCACTTTTGCACTTCATTGCCATAACAACCATTGCCAGAGAGAAAGCAGAAATACATAAGCAGAAAGCAATTGTATAGCTTTGCAATTGAGATCCAAAACGAGTGTATCAGTCGTTTAAATCCTTACTTGAAGTTGATAGCTATGGAAGAATAAGAAGAAAGCATATGACTTTGAAGTGAATAGGAAAAGGAATAAAAAGTGAATTGTTTCAATAAAATGAGAAAAAATGAAATGCAATAGAACCGAAGCCATAATGCGCATTACAACAATTCAAATAAAAAAAATGCTAATAATAATAAGAGGATAAAACATACTCTTGCACAAGTACAGTGAACATGGCAAAACCAGTGCACTCGTTTCACATAAATATGAAAAGAAGGGAATGAAATGAATATACTTTTTTATGTTGATTTTCAATTTATTTTGTTGTAGTTGCATGTTGCACTCTGTGTAAATAAATTAATACTTAATTCTTCCATAGTGTACAACGTACTTTTCTTATTATTAAATAAATACAAATACCCAATTTTATAAATATTATATGCAGCGCATAACAACAAAAAGAAACAAGAAACTAAAGACACAGATTATCTTGTAGAACGGCAATACTTAACATGGCATTAGTTTTATATGTGACTTCATTATTGTGCTGGGCATGTTTAAAGTGAACATTTTAGTTATGTAATATAAAACTATTTTTAAAGCCTTTCAGTGTACGCAACGGAACGTATGCGTAATATTTGAACAAACAATTACATATACGAGTATATACAAGTTCTTGATAAAAGTATTCTTAAAATGTATAACATACTCGTTTGGCATTAAAAACAAAAATGCTTTGGGCTTGAATTTATGTACTGAAAAATAAATACAGAACACAAAAGTAAGTAAACATGAAAGTCAATTGATACAAATTATTCGATCAAATTGCAATGAAATAGCAATTTTTTTTTAACATTTTTGCTTTAAATAAAAATAATAATAATAATTAATAAATATGTATTAAAGAAATAGGCTTTTAATTTATTATAATGCTACATCAATCTGATAATTTTTTTTTGTATGTAAAGTATTAATTAAAATATAAAATATTTGCAAACGTTTGACTTTATTTTTTATGTAATTATTTTCAAAAGAACTTATTTATTTTAACAAACTAATATGTGCATCATTAATTTACAAAAAAATAAATTCAATAAAACTAATAAAAAAAAATTGTTTCAAATTTTTTGTAATACGCAGTTGCATTGTTTTAATAAAATTCATGGCAATGTTTCTCTGTTTAAATACTATAATTTTTTTGTTGATATAAATCAAATATTCATTTGGTATTTATTTAATAAATGAAAAATACTTTTAATTTTGTTTTTTTTTGTCATATAGAAATCAATATTTCTTAATTACAGAGCTTACTATAAGTAATATTAGCTATAGAGAAATGTTTTGGAAAAATAGTTAGCTATAATTAGGAAAAATAGTTAAAATATAAATTATAAATAAATATTTTAAATATGCAAAAAGTGAAGCAAGTTTAGTAACTAAGCTTATTAGTTATAAAATAAAATTTGGATTTAAAATTAAGATGCTTCAGCATTAAAAAAAAAAAGTACATTTAAAATAGATAAGAAAATGTGCAGCACTAAGCACATAAGTACATATGTATATAAGTATATAAGTATATAAGTATGTATATGTGTATTTTCAACAAACTACTCTAAAAATAGCATGAAAGTTTTATGTTGACAAATAAAAGCAACAAAAATGCAAGTATAAATATAAATACACATACATATAACACGTGTCGCATACATATGTATGTGTATGTATGCATTCATGTATGTATATGTACTTATTAATGTGTGTATGATGCACGTGCGGCTTTCAGCTTTTATATCGTTGCAAAACCGCGAATTACTTTAAAGGTTAACTTCATTAAGAACTTTTACCGTTTTCATTGCTATTCAAACAATTTTTGTGGTAGTGTTGCTCAACAATTTTTCCTTGTTTTATAAAACACATTGTTACGAAAATTTATATCAAAAAAAAAAAAAACAAGGGAAAACGTAAAGTTCGGTAGAACCGAAGCTCAAATACTCGCCACACAAAACTGTAATAAGTTCATGTAAGATCATCAGTGACGTAGATTATATTCCGCAAAGGGGTTGTGTGGGGAAAACTCAAGTTGAGGCTCAAATTGAAAGCATGAATGAAAATATAACAATAATTTTCTTGAAAAAAAAAAAACAAATTGAAGGTATGTGTGGGGTTTATATGTATGTAAGTCTTCTTATTGTATAAATATTCATAGGATGTCAGTAGAATATATTCATTACCTAGATTGTAATGAATATATTCAAAAACAAGAACTATTTTCATACAAAAGCACAAAAATGGGTGGTATATTTGTATGGGGATTATACATACCTAGAAATGGGCGTGGCAACTTGGTTTTGATATTGGATGTCATAAGAAGTGTTTTTAACAAAATATTTTTATATCTTCACCTAAAAAAAGCGAAGAAATAAACAGACAGACAGACGGACAATGGCTAGATCGATTCGTTTGATCGAGCTGATCAAGAATATACTTTATGTGGTCCACGACGTCTCCTTTAATGCGTTACAAACTTTCCGACAAACTAAAAATACCCTTCTCACTATGTGCATATGTATATGTGTAAAGTTTATATAATGAACGAGCTAAGAAAGTTACACTTTTGCATTTAACACGTAAATGTGTAACATTGACACAGACATAGTCGCATTAATTTCCATTTTAAATTCCGCTTAAATTTGTTCTTGATTCACGAACAAATTAAATAATTAATTAAAAAAAAAAAAAAAGGAAAAAAGATTTCGTGCATTTTCGATTTGCTGCGGCTACAGAAACAATTAACACAAACAATGACAATTGGCGAAAAATTAAAAAAAAAAAAAAAAAAAAATCATTCGCGTCGCAACGATAACGATAAATCCGTTACCAATACAACGATAAAAGCAGTGGAGAGCAACCTGAACTTAAGCTTTGCGAAACAATATAATATTTACCCAATGTGATTCTGTTTGTTCGTGAGGCTCACCTGCCTGTATACAGCTAGCGCACCTGAGGCGTTTTAAAAATATTTTCACAAATTGTTTGCATTTTGTTATTAGTTTCTTGTTTGTTTACTCTCTTTGCTTTTGTTTCAGTATTTTAAGCTATGCTCTTCTGCTCTGTTCTGTGCTGTGTTGCAGCTGTTGCTTTTGCTTTTGTTTTTCATTTTCATTTTATTTTTATGAACTGAAGTTAATCCTTGATGGCTTGGTTCAGCTTAACTCCAGAATGTGCAAAGAAGATGATGTGATGTGCCTCAACAAAACAGACTTAATGTTTAATTGGCTTGTCTGTGGAACTGTTTATTTTGGGATTTTATATAAATTTTTTCATTATATTTTTTGGTTTAAAATTTTGTCACTTTAACAGAAATAGTTTCGCTTAAAATTAAAAATAATAATATATTTTTTGTATTTTATGCTAAAAAAATATTTAAAAATTTAATACATATATTTTTAGCTACACAAAATGCTTTAAATAAAACCAACTTATTTAAGTGGGCATAAAATAATTCATTAATTAATTTTAGACATATCTAATTGCTTGAATTTTAAATTTATTATTTTCATACATGTAGCGCATTATATAATAGAAATAGTTGCACAAAGTTGTCCACAGAAATGAAACTACAGCATAAAAAAAAACTTTGTGTTACTCATAACTTAATTTTAGTTGCAAGAAGTTGCAACTTTTTGCTTATTTTTTTTTTTTGTTCTAGTTGCAACGTATGCTACAAGAGGAATGACTTTTTATTTAATTAAAACTTTTATACTTTTCAAAATATTCTTGAATTGTAGTGTAAAATTTTTGAAAAGAGTAATTGAAGTTATAACATTGAAATTTAACATATGCACATAAATACATACACATACAGTGTACCATATATATACACATATAATATTTTACTTAATTAGTATGTGTAAAGTAAGAAAAGCAAGCAAGTAAATGTATCTGCAACTTATTTCTATGTTTTATGTCAGCTGAATATATATTTTTGTTAGCTAATTTTTTTTTTTCCTTGCTCAATTTTTATACAAGCATCATGGGTGCAATTTCTTTTTATGTAACACGCTTGACGTCGTTTTTGTACTTTTATTGTTGGTCATAAATACTCATCAGTTGCAGGTGTAACATACTTTTAGATACATTTGAGAGTTGTAAACAGATTGCGTTTATTTGTTTATTTTTCTTATTATTATACATTTGTATATATTTTTTTATATCTAAAAGCGTAGCTGTATATATGCTGCATATATAATTTTAATTGCATACTTTTGGGCTGAATTTAAATTTAAAACATACAATTTAATTTTAACTTATTAAAATGTAAAATATTTTAAGTACTTAACTAATGATTTTTATTTAAGCCAGCATAAATTATTTGCACTTTTATTTTAAGCTTTTAAATAGTTTTATGTATTCACACTGATTATATTTTATTAAAACAATTTAATTAAAAATATATCATTGCATTAATCACATTTTAAAATAAATTTAAAGCACATTTCAATTTAATTAATTCGTTTTTAAAAATATTTTAAATATATTTAATTTATTTAATATATTAAAGAAAAACAATTAAACTGTATACATACATATATAGTATGCATATCTAAGCTTACATAACTTTTGATTTATGTATTAGAAATTTTTTAATGCGTGGTCTCTTTTTATTAATTATGCAAATAAATTTAAAAATTTTATGCAAATTTTTTTTTTTTTTTTTTGCTGAGTTTATTCATTTGCAAAACTTTCCAAGTACATATTTCTAAAAAAATATATATCCTTTTGATTATTAATATAAAATATTTAAATGCTGTTTTTTTTTTTTTACAAAATTTATGCGCATTTGAGCTTATTAATTGCTTACTCATGTGTAAGAGGCATAAATATTTTCTTTTTTTTTTATATATTTATAGTCAATTGCACTATTTAGTAAAAATAGAATATAATGCATACCCGTTCTAGTGTGTATATCTAAATTTAAATTTAATTTTAATTTTAAGAATGCAAATACAATAGTTTCCAAATTAAATCTGAACAAACGCTTTTGTGTTGCGTTGTCACTGACATGAGCGCTATGAAGCTTTATTAATGATGTCGTTTCAATATTTTCATTCTTTATACATTTTCGTTTATTTCTATGCAAAGTTTTGCATTGCTAAAGGTGTTGACACTGCAATTCGAAATTTTATTGAACATTTTTCATGACAAAAAACAGCATATTTACGTACATATATACACACACACATACATATGTATGTACATACTTTCGCAAAACTATAGAATACAGAGTGCTTTCTATAGCAACTTGTTTTTCACTTTAGTTTGTGTCGTCCGTTGTGTGTGTCACTGTGTATATCTGTTCATTAATCATTTACTAAGCAATACTACAATTTTTTAAGTTCAATTTTCTATTTTTAATATTATTTTTTTATTTTAACTCAGAAAAACATTCATTTTCGTTTTACAGATTAAAAATTGTTTTTCGTAATTTACACTTTTGGTAAATAAAGAATGGTGCAATTAAGTAAACTATTGAGTTACAGCCAATCTGTAATGATTCATTCCAACAGAACCATGGAAGGATGTACTCTCACAACAAACAGAAGAAAAAAAAAAAATAAAACATATTATTACAAGCAATTCAACAAATTGATGACACCTTTTGCACAATAAAAAAAAAAAGAAAATAATTTGTTTTTTTTTTTTTCTTTATACATGTTGCTGCTTATAACATTTTCACTCAGTTAGTGCCACACTTAGAATGTTCGCACAAAGCAGCAACTAATTTATACCACAGCACACATACATGCACACCTATTTCCGCTGGACTGCAACGTCATACATGTTGCAATACATAAGTATATGAGTGTCAACTGCTTTCTCAGACTTTGACTTCTTGTTTTGTTTTGTTGTGCTTGCTGCTCTCGACACTTTTGCGCCTGCTGCTGCTGATGTTGTTGTTGTTGTTGTTGTTGTCAGCATTGTTGCTATTTAAACTAAAGTCTATAAATTTTCATGAGACAAATTGTGTTGTTTGCAACTTTGACATTTCATTACGAATACATCAAGAAAATGGCGACAGACATGCTAGCATAGCCACAATGCACAATGCTAACAAAATGCAAATGTTTCTCTGTGTTCTGTTCTATTATAGAAATACAATATGTATAGTATATAGTATATAGTACAATATACGAAACTTTGTTATAATTAAAATTTGCCTTCTATCTAGCGAGCTTTTGCTTGAGCTACTAGTTTGAATATTTTGTAAGGACCCAAGTATTTTGGTTTCAATTAAACTTGTACAAGTGGCTACATTTGTCATTATGAAGAGCAAATTTGATTTATTGTAAATCTGTTTCGTTGACTAACGCCATAAAATATAATTAACTGTTCACAACGGCAATCTTTTATATTTTCTAATGAGTGTTTTTTTCCTTTTTTTATTAGCCAAATGATAAATTCATATTTAAGAATAATGCTCATATTTCTTATTTTTACTTCAATGTATTTGCATATAAAAGACGATTATGTTGTATAAAGCAAAAAAAAAAAAATCAATTTAATATAAAATAAATAAATTTTAAATAATAAAATTAAAAACAAACAAAATGATAAATGATTGTTGACTAAGATTAGATGGCTGCCCACATGCAGTTTGATAAATAATAGATTTGTATTTGAATGAAAAATGATTGATGATGATGCTTGAAATGCAAACAAAACAAAGAATCATTTTATTATTTTAAATGCTCATATTATGCTGTAAGTTATTTTTGTAAAATGTTTGCTGACAATTAAACAAAAATTATATACTTGAATTGAAACAAATGCAAATTGTCACTGTTGTGCTAAATAAATCAATTATTGAAATTATCAACAATTTGAAATCAAGCTAAAATCCTTTGTTAAAAAATATTTGTGAACGCCATTGTACTGAAAGTTGTTATACAGGACATCGAAAGTGAAAATAAAAGTGACAAGGAAAAACGTTAATTTCGGTGGGACCGAAGCTTAAATACCCGTCACACTAATCTTTGAATAGTATACGTGTGTTCATCACTGGCTTATATACATTTAAAAATATATATTTGAAAAAAAATAATTTCGAAGATGGGCGGTAAGTTTGTATGGGGGCTATACCTTAAAAATGGGCGTGGCACTATGATTTTAACAGTTGAACTGCCTAAGACTGAAAGAAAGGCTTAAGTTCTGAGTTTTAGGTCGATATCTTTCAAACTAAGCAAATGAATCGCATAAATACAGACGGACAGACAGACGGACATGGCTAGATCGACTCGTCTCTTCGTGCTGATCAAGAATATATACTTTATAAGGTCTACGACGGCTCCTTTAATGCGTTACAAACTTTCTGACAAAATGAATGTGTGGCGTGTATAAAAATATAATTCAATTGCTTATTGAATTTCATTGATGCTAGTCACGTGCCTAATTTAACTTGTTAGTTATTTTATTTTATACGTTTATAAAATACTCTTAAACTAGCTTTTACATTTTTGCTGTTCTATTACATTCAAGCAATACTTATTACAGCAAAGCATCATATTAATAAGACACAAGCATTCGACTTAATAATAATATTCATTTAAGATATTACTTTTTTTTGGTTCTAAGTAATTGTATCTTTTTTTATTTTTTTTTTTAATTTATGATTAATTTCAGATTGATTGCCTAACACTCTTACAGAAGTGTTGTGAACATGTATTTATGTACGTACATATTTCTACAATATATCATTCTAATAATAATTTGCATTTCTCTACTATCGTAAATCAACTGATTGCAAAATTTCGTTGTTTGAAAATTGTAATTAAAATTTGCATTTTGATGAGCATGTTTCCGAGAAATTGAAATTATATCGATTTCCTGTTTATTTGCAATAATGCTAGATGCTATACTGCATGTATATTGTATCAACTATAATACACTTGTGAATTTTATTTAAAATAAATATTATTTGAACATTTTATTGATTTTGAATTTATTTGAAGAAAAAAAAATAAATATAAGCAGAAAACAAGAAAAACACTTTTACACAACATGTTGCCGTAGTAGTAGTAGTCTTACGGCGTTATGTTAACCCCCAGAGCTGTCAATCAAAGTCAAAAAAGTTTATTGCGGCTGTAAAGTCAAAGTAAAATTATTGCAAAAGATACTTTTTCGGTAAATTTATATACGGCTCAACGATTCTCTCGAGGTTTGGCAACACAAAACTGTCTACAAATTTTAGTTGAAATCAAAAGCACTTTTTGTTTATACATAAAAAATGAGTTTATACATTTTAAATTATTTTTTTTGAAAGAGTTATTTAAACTATAATAATAATAAATGCAAAATCTTTTGCAAAATCAATATAATCATGCTACCCATTTGTGCTTCAGAACGTTTTTAGTTTCCATTTATTTAAACTCTATATATAACACTTTAATTATTATTATTATAATTTTTTTTTAATATATACAGGAAGCTTATTAGCTATATTTACTAATTTAAATAAAAATTCCCCATGTCGAAATTTTCATTAAAGTTTGATTTTTATTTTATTTAATTTTTTTTATATTTTTTTATGCACGTCATTTGAAAAAACTTTTTTTTAACTCACATCGCACACACACATTGTAAATATTTAATATGATTGGCCATTTCGCATAGCTCAAACTTTATCCTTGTGTTTTTTTTAAGCTGCTACTCTGATTTATAAGCTTTGAGCATATTATAGTATATGCTGTAATGCAAAAACTTAGGTTAAACAAATATCAGATTAATTATATTGCAGATGCATTTAAGAAAAAAAATTAAAATGTTTTACAAAAAGAACGAGACTAATTAATTCTTTTATTTCCATTTTATTGAATTTTTTTAACGCTGTGACGAAAAGTATTGGGATGTGTGTTTTTATATAAAAAACCATTACTATGATATATGAAAAATATAATTTAAAATGTAAAATATGCACAGAAAATATTTTGTAATAATTTTGCAACATTTTCAATGGTTTTTAATTTTTGTTGAACTTTTCAACTTGAATTTGAATTGCAATTAAAACAATAAATTGTATTTTACTTACATTTTTTTTGTTGTTGTTTTTTTTTTATTGTTGAAGTGGTTAGCACTTTAGTAAATACTTTCCATTGGCATTAGAAACTGTTGAAAACTATGCCAGGTAAAAAGTTTTTATATTTCGTATAACCCAACCATTCTGTGGCATATTTAAGCATTTCGTTTTGTAAACTTTTACAATGAGTGAGCTGGTTTTTTCATTGAGCATAATTTTAATGCTCAATTATACACAACTTATTTATTTTTTTGTTTTTATAATTCGATTATTCAATTAAAAAAAAAAATTCTTAGTTAGTCTTTAAAAAATCGTCTCACTACAAATTAAATTTTTCTTCATTAATAAAACATTTATTTGATTTCTCACATTAAAAATTATGCAAAATTAATTAATTCACTTTCAGTTTCCTTTAAGCTTTGAGACATGTCTTCGCTTAAATTCAAAAAGAAAACTTTCTTCTTTGTTATTTCAATTTCTGCACGCGTCATGACTAATTTTAGATTTTATATTTTGCTTCTTACTATTTTTAATTTTTGATAAAAGTTTTAAACAAACAGTTTTACGAAAACTATGCACATACATATATATTTCATTTCATTAGTCAGCGTATAGTGTATTTCCTGCCAAAAAAAAAAAAAAAAAAAAATAAAGGGAGCCTAGCAACAATAAACTAAGCCTGATATTGATGATGGCAACGTGCTTCCACTAGCAAACATTCAAAACACAAAAAAAATTGAAGTGTTCCCAAGAGCAGCATAGCTGTACAACTAACAATTCGAAATTGATAAAGGTTTAGGTTCATGTTCAATGCCAACTAAGCAATTATTATTAACTACGCCCACAGCGTTCAATAACCTAAGTAAACTTTTAGGCGCACACGGCTAGTTAGTGTTGCTGTTGCTATTTATGTGTATTGGCAAAAATGTCACAACCTTTCAGTTTTGCTACAAACGAATTTTAATGCTCAAATAACAACAAATACATACGATACCATATACTATATACTCGTATATAGTATGTATGAGGACGATGATAGTAGCAAGAAAATAAAATTTTTACGTGTCTAGCATTTTTGATTAAATGCAACTAGTGGTGTAAATTTTTACTAAATTGACGAGACGAGACGTTGGATTAGACTGTCAAAAAGAAAATAGAAATGAAGTAGAAAGGTCGAGCAAGCAAAATCGTATAACGCGTTGCGTTGGCAATTTAAGCAAGCAGCTCTCAATGTGCTGAAAATTATATTCAAGTTTTTAAATTAGTTTAAAAAAAAGATAGAAGAAGAAAAAGATATTTTTATAAACTAAACTTACAGCGATTTAGTAAGAGTTCGAATGTTGAAATATTTCAATTGTACTAAATTTGCACGATAAACAATTTTCACATTGCGAGCAAATCGCAGTTAAGCTACAACTTCAAAGATACAAAATTGCTTCGAATTAATGCAACGAACCGAATTTGCTTTGCGTATTTTATTTTATTTTTTATTTTATTTTTATTTATAGTTTTCTCCCCTTTTTTGGGTTACATTTAAACGCAGTAAAGCATGTAAAATGCTAAATTTACTTACAAAATACACACAATAATAATATGAAAACAAGGAAAAACGTTATTTTCGGTGGAACCGAAGCTTAAATACCCGTCACACGAATCTTTAAAGAGTTTATGTGTGAATCATCAGTGGCTTAGATAGAACTTCCAGATAGGATGGGTGGGCTAATAAGAGCTAACGAGAGGTTAGTGACAATCTGAATTTAACATACAAACTACATAGGACTGAGAAAAGCTTAAGTTTCGTGCTTCAGCTCAAAATCTTTAAAACTGAGCGAATAAATCACCTCGCAACAGACAGACAGACATACAGGCGGACAGACGGACATGGCAAGATCGATTCGTCTCATCGAGCTAATCAAGAATTTATACACTTTATGAAGTCTCAGATGCCTTCTTTAATGCGTTACAAACTTGCCCTCAAACTGATAATACCCTTCACACTATGTGTGGCGGGTATAAAAAAGTAAATGTGTAGCATGCATTAAAAAGTAGAAAATATTTTGAAAAAAAAAAAAAAAACATTTAAATTTCTATAATCTTCTGCAAATGTTCAATGAATTTGTAAACTTAATACAAGTAAAATTTATAAATTTAAGAACTTTATTTGTTTATATTTCTAAGGATTACGTCAATTTTTATGCAACATAAATATGCACTCAGCCGTTTGGCATACATTAAGCAGTTTTCTTTCATAAATAATAAATGAAATACCCTTTATGCATTATACTTATCGCTTTAAATACAATAAATGTCATAATTATGTACATTCACAAAGTAAACCGAATGCAAGCGCAAACGTGCGCAATAAAATAAAATATTGCTTTAATATGAAATTCGAATAAGCGATGCAATGCGATGTAAAACAGCAAGCTGCGCTGCACTCATTGCAAACAATTGCATCCGCTTGTTTCCGTTCCGTTCTTACACTTGTCCGTTCGACTGACTGCAGAGATAAAATTTTTCCTGTCTGCCAAGTTATGAAAGACTGAGTGGGCATGGATAATGAAAAAGTAGTTGCTTCCTGCATATTTTCATGTCAGTCTGTCTGTCTGTCTTGGCTTCTGCCAACTTAAAAGCGCTCTCTGCACTAAATCAGCTACATGCAGTGGCCAGCCAGCCAGCATACTGAAGTCGACTACAATCGACATGTTGTTTTTCTCCATTTCCATTTCCTTTTTCATTTTATTATTATTTTTTTCTTTCTTTCTTTCTTTTTGTACATTTTCATTTTGTCCGGAAACATAATTTCGGTCAGGTTCGTTTATATAAAATGAAGACGTGACATTTGGCGCGAACATAGTCAAATAGAAATTGTCGCAGCAGTAGCAGTAATGGCGTAGAAACCAAACGGAAGTCGAACAGTAACTTAACAAATGGCGTCTGAAAAGAAACGGAAGTGCTGGCAGCAGCAGCAGTGTAAATTGGCATCAAGTTTGAACAATCAAATAGTTGTGTATTTTGGAATAATTTTGAATTTTTTAAATAAAATCAAATTTAAAGTATTGAAATATTTTATTTAAATTTTATTATAAATGAAAACTTAATAAAAATTTGTGCAGTACCACTCACTACCAACATACGTTTCCGTCATTTCCGCTTTAAGTTAACCCAGTTTGCCAAGCCAAATGGATTTCAGCAAGAGTTCACACGGATGCCAATCGCTACGTACGTACGAATGTAAGAAAATTTTTACTGTGTGCTAAGCTACGGCTTGCCTAAGTTATTCATTCGCACTCTATTCGAGTGCTAATTGCCGGAAATAAAACTGAAAAATGCATCCGTCTACTACGACAACGCAGCAAACTGTGGCGTGGACCAATGCACAAATTATAAACACTTGAATGAATTTAAATACAATTTTATTTTAAGCAAAACAAAAAAAAATTATTTAAAGCTCCAAATTAGGAGTTTCCAGATGAATGCTAACCGCAAATGTAATTCATTATAAACATTCATAATAATAGAATTAGTATTTTGTTGTAATTTTTTTTTTTTTTTTTTAATGCAACCATTTTTTTTTTTTTTTTTTATGCATAAAAGCGATTTGAATGAAGTTGTGCATGTATAGAAGTTGGTTAAATTTTAGATTAAAGTTTAAATTGTAACCAATTTGTTGCTTTAATTAAAAATTACTTTCTACTTTTCAACTACTTCAACTTGTACTTTTATGCCTCGCAAGTATTTGCATTTACGCCTCTTTTTGAATGCCCTTTTTGTGTTTTGTTTATTTAAATTCAATGAGGCAACGAATTTTTGCTGTTCGAAAATTTCGTTTCAACACTGCCGTCCCGCCCCAACATGTGCTGTCTACGAAATAGTTTTGTTGTATTTTCAATTAATAAAAAAGCCTGACGCGGAACTGATTAGAAATTCGTGGCTTTTGTGTGGCAACGTTTTGTTTTGTTATAAATTTTATTATGTATACGCAGTGTTGTAGTAATGAAAATTTTATTATTGTTTTTTTTTTTTTTTTTTTGTTTATTTTGGTTTATTCAATTATTTATGAACTTGTTTTCAACTTAATTGGATAAATAATTTTTTTTTTTAATTATTTAATACGAACTAATTGAAAGTTTACTATTCATATTCATTAAATTATTTGAAACTAAATACAAAGCATTTTCTTGCAATTATTTTTATTTATTATGCCAAATGTTTTATTTACAAGAATAATTGTTACAGTTTGAATTAAAATAAAACTTTAGCAATTACAATAAAAATAGTTTCATTTTGTTCAATTTGGAAATTTTTAACATTTTGAATCCTCAAGCTAATGCAGAATATGTCGAGATCGTTCATTTAAGCTAATTAATTGTTTATGTCTCTCTATAAATTTCGACTACGTGTGAATGGAATATATGACTCCTATAAACATTAAAACGCATCTATAAATTTATTACGCACAAACCATAACTTTAAAAATTTATGCTATTTAAAATAAATGGCATCACGTATTATTAAATACTTTATTTGAATAATTTAGTACGCGTTAGAATGTATTTAATTTTGTCAAAAACGCTTTGGACCGTCACGAATTCTAAAATTTTATTTAATTTTTTTTTGTTTCGTTGTTAGGTAATTAATTTTGCTATATAATATACTATATATGTATATAATATGCTAATTTAAAGTCATTCTGTGTGTGGTGAAATGTATTTAAATGAAATTAATGAAACGTGTATGATTTTTAATTCGGCAAGTAAAAAGCTTTTATTAAAAAAAAACAGTACGTATGAAAGTCATTTTTTAGAATTAAGAAATTCTAAGCATCAAAAAAATATTGAGCAATACCCAAACTTTCGATTAAAAAATTAAATTTTACTTTTCAATTGTTTTGAATATCAAAGAAATATTTTGTTGGCATTTTTTAATTAAAATTTTTTTAGAAAACCGAAAGTAACAAAACCAAAATAAATTTACAATATAACTTATTACTTTTATTAAATAAAACAATAACGATTTTCTTTACAATCGTAATAAAAATAAAAATAAGAATAAAATTTGAATCTTTTTATGCCCACCACACATAGTGTAAAGGGTATATTCAATTTGTCTGAAAGTTTGTAACGCATTAAAAGAGCCATCTTAGACCTTATAAAATATATTCTTATCACTCGAAAAGACGAATCACTCTAGCCATATCCTTTGTCCGTCTGGGCTCCGATTCGTCCTTCGCAGTTCATTCGGTCAGTTTAAAAATTTTAAGCTGTAAATTCAGAACTCAAGCTTTTTTTTGTCACGACTAAAACAAGTGCCATGCCCATTTTTAGGTAAAGACGCCATAGCAAACTTACCGTCTTTTTTGTCAAAACTTTTGTATGGTGACACGCCTATTTTTAGGTATGAGGCCCCATATCGAACTTTCCGTAACTTTCAAATTTTTTGTATGAAAATAGTTATTATTTATGAATGTATTCCCTTCAAATTGGGTAAAAACATTTTTAGATATAGCCCATATGAACTTCCATCCATTTTGTAATTTTTGTGTGAAAATAGTTACTATTTATGAATGTATTTTCTTCTAATTGGGTAAAACTGATATTATAAGAATCAGCCCACTATACCATATAGCCCCCAAACAAAGCCACCAACCATTCTAATTCTAATTTTTTTCAAGAAAATATTTATTATTCTGTCCTTCGGTTAAAATTTTACTCCATTATTGTGTCTAAACCTTGGTTGTATCGAACTATTGACTCCAAGCCATCCCTGCTCCACACCTAAGGCACTGATGATCATAAATAAACTAAACCAAGATGTGGCGGGTATTTGAGCTTCGGTTGTATCGAAGTTAACGTTTTTCCTTGTCTTTACATTCAATTTTGTTGCAAAAATATAACTCTCTGTTGCTGCACATATGTACATATGTACGTACACATATACATACATTTGTTTGTATTTGTATTTGTATCTGCATTTATATTTTAGATGACATATTTTTTTTTTTTTTTGACAAACATAAATCGCAGCTGACGCTAAAAACGTGTCGTTGGCGATAGTAAGACATATAAACATACACTGCAAAAAAATATTTTATTATATTTTCATTTTACATTTTTAAAATTTCTAATTTTCCAGTATTTTTCTCAGTGTATATAAACTTTTATGTATTGCTATTGCAGCAGTATTATGCATAAAATATGACAAAATGTGAAACGAAATGTGTGGAAAATCGCGAAAAGGTTTTTATACCAGCCAACAACTGAATTCATCGTCGCCGCCAACGATTTCGGTATACAACTGTCCTGAGTTGTTAAAGTCCCACAACTGTGCACCTCATGCTGTGTGGAGGCGCAGATGATGCGCGGCTTTTGAAAAATTTATGCCGTAAAATTACTTCATAAGTAAATGAGTATGTCAAACGAGTATGCGTGTGTGTGTGTGTGTGTGTGTATTTAGGTTTTTGTCTGGCATATGTAAGGATTACAAGATACTCTGTGCATTAGCAATATTCGTTTCTATGTGTATATGTGTGTGTGTGTGTGTGTGAGTGTGTATTAGTAGGCTTGTGTCTGCACTTTGACGCGATTTGCACATTAACAAGCCTTTCTCTCACTCTCACTCGCACTCTCAGTCTCAGCCGTTTAGTCACATCTTAAGTTTGCGCTTTTCTCGCCATATCATTCCATCCATCCAATCATCCATTCATCCATTTATCCATTCAAGTCTAAATTTGGTAATAGCACTCTGACATGCGAATAATCCGATGAAAAAACATTGTAAGTCGCTTCAAATTGATGTTATTAAGTAATTTAGATGTTTAACGAAACGTTTCTTTCTTTCTTTCTATCTCTTTCTCTTTGCTTTGCTTGAGTTGAGTTGAGTTTTGCCTTGAGCACTGAAAGCACTTTTATTTATGCGTCCTTTGCAACATACAACATACAACATACTCGAAGATTAACTCAAAGTAAATACATATATAATATATATATATTTACTTTGACTTATCAACATTCAAGTGACTTTTCATGCCCATTACTATGTAGTTTACTCATCATTTAATTGACTTTACTTTACGTTACAGCCTACAGCGCAATATAACTCAACTCAATGGAAAGTTGGCTTATTCAGATTTTATATTAAGAATTTAATAGTGCTTGTCTGTTGATTAATTCCGAAGTATGAATTTTAATTAAATGTTAAATAATTGTTTTGCAAACGCTTTGATTTAAACGGAATGCATGTGGAAACGAAAGTTAGCAATATCAAAGTGCAAAGCGCACACATAGACATTCTTATTGCTACATATACATACATATATATGCACATACAGTATACATGTACATTGCATGTCTCGAAAAGTATTAAATTTCTTAAATTTTTTTTTTTTTTTTTGCATTTTATCACATATCTGAATATTTAAAAATGGTCTTCAATTAATGTCTCGATTTGTGGTTGCACTTGATGCAATAACTCGGAAAAATGAGAAATAAATATTCGAAATTGAAATGAAAGTTTTCCATGTAAAAGCTACAATTGAAACCAAGGAAACCCACAAAAACCGCAACAATTTGCTTTTGAGAATGTGAGTATGAAATTTTATATGCAAATGTGGGTATTCTTGATAGTATCCTTTTTGTTTTTGAGGAACTTAATTGGTATTGCCATTTTAAAAGCTTCGCTCGAAAAGAGTTATAAATTTTATTTGATCGGAAATGCTTAAATTTTACACATTAATTTAAATCAGAACATACAGTTTTACCCTCGTATTTACGTAGTTATTCAAATGGAAACAAACAAAATAAAAGATTTTTATTTTTTTTTTTTTTTTTTGAAGTGTTTTTGTGTGTTGTGCATTTATTAAATTGAATTAATTCTGTGTTATGCACTTTAATTAAAGCGATTTACGTAAATTAAATATTTTTACTGTATACAAACAAGATCAATTTCTGCGCTGATTGGAATAAGTGAAGCAAAAATATAACAGAAGAAGAAGATGAAGAGGAACGGAACGGAACCACGTGTAGCAATCATTATGAGCGACAAACAATGAAAATGGCAAACGGAAATAAACATTCATGGCATACAAAGACATACATGTAAATGTCGCTCAGTATGTGTGTGTGTGTGTGAGATTATGTGTGTATGTGTTTATGGCTGTGCAAATACGAAGTACCTTTTTTTGTTTTTTCATTTTCATTTTGGTTGCCATTTCGATTTGTTTGCATTGCGTTCTTTGCACGTGTTGCGCTCGCTTGCTCGGCGCCTGTGTCAACTTAAAAGTGGCAACTTTAGTTAAAACTTGTGTCAACGCCATTTGTAAAAAAAAAAAAAAAAAAATGAAAAACAAAATGTGTTTCCTTATTTAAATTAACTTTTAGTTAAAACAGGATAAGTTATTTAGATTTCATTTAATATTTTTCATATAATGCGTGTATAGAAAATCTTTAAAAACAAGATAGAACGCTGAAGTCGAGTATGTTCGACTGCAAGATACCCTGTACCCAATCTTTATATACCTTAAGTTAAGTTTTATCTTACTAACATTCCTTATTGAATTGAATTTTCATACAAAAATTTAAAGAATCGGGTATATCTTTGTATAGTGAGCAATACCTAAAATTTTGTTGGACCACCCATATTGGTCTATTTCATTGGGACTATCCTAGGCAATATTTATACTAAATTTGAACTTCCTAGAATAAAAAACAATGACATTTTAATGCAAAAACCCAAAATTTTGGGGAACATTTGTATGGGGGCTATACCTAAATTTTTGTTGGTCCTACACATTTTATTAAGACTATCATAGACATTTTTATACTAAATTTAAACTTCCTAGAAAAAAAAACAATTTCGATTTTACGCAAAAATTCAAAATTTTGCGGTACAATTTGTGTGGGGGTACCCCTTAAAAGGGGTCTAAAGAAAAACCGTTTGCAAGTGAACACTTGACGACTTAGCAGAGTCTAAGTTTCAAATATGGTGACCCTTTTTCTTATAGTCTCCGAGATAATCTTTTTGATACGGCAGACAGGCGGACAGACAAACAGACAGACGGACATACAGACAGACGGACGACAGAAATAGCTAGTTCGACTCCTCTTCCCAATGCTGATCAAGAATATATATGTACTTTATAGGGTCTATTTTGCCTCCTTTTCCTTCCTTTGGGTACAGGGTATAAAATGAACCAGAAAAAACTTTAACTTTAAAACTTTTCGCAGCAGAATTTACAACTAAATTAAAACGATTTCCGATAAATTTAAACTTCCACAACAACAAAAATTGATCGATATAGATTTTAATGTTAAAACAATAAAACTTACAAAAAGTTTGTTGGTTCTGTACCACAGGCAGATTTACAGATATTTTGAGGCCAGCCAACATTTAAATGCGTATTTTATTAGTTGTAAATATTTAATTGGCTGTCGGTTCGGTTTATCTATCTAAATTTTGTATAACTCAATTTTAATTTAAATTTGCAAGGCTAATTAGAATGTCAATACAATGCAAACTAATTGTATTGCAAGTCAATTAGATGCCAAATGGAATGATTGATGCATTTCATTTCGATGCAGCCCTAATGTTTCATTCACAAATATTATAGCAAAAATACGTTTGAGTGTGTGTGTGTGAGTGTGCATATTTATTGTTCTTTTTTTTTAAATAAAGTTTTATTTTTATAATAATTTAATAAGTTTAAACCCCTTAGAAAATATATATTTTATTCAATTTAGTAAATAAATCCAAGATAAAAAAATATTATAATTCTTGTTGAATTCAATTTAAATTTCACCTGCTGTGTTTAAATAAAAATTTGAGTTAATATTTTATTTCGAATGCCACATGGGGCTAAATATTTGCTAATGCTTTCAAGTGCGCAAATTTTATTTACATTTATACATATACAAATATTGTAAATCATTTACATTGAAGTAAATAAAAAAAAAAAAAAATTCGCTAACTTTGTTCTTACCGAAGCTTAAATACATTTCATATAAAATTTTAAATATTTATTTTTCTTTAATAGAAAAATTCTTTTGGATAATATTTCTGTTTGAACTTGTTGCTTTACAACTTTTTTTTTTTTTTTTGGAGCAATACGCTTTTAGCAGTTAAAATTTATTGAATAAATTACAAAAAAAAATTCCAATAAATCTTGAGTTAAGCTTACAAATGAACCATTTTCAATATGCACCAAAAAATTGTTGATATAAAGAAAAGAAAAGAAAAAAAATATAACAAAAATAATAAATTCCATTTACCATTTGTGTGCTGCACTTCATTGCTTGATTTTGATAATAAAAAACTTTTTTAATTGAAAAAGTTCTATGGTGCTCAATTTATCATTATTTTAAATAAATGATAATTCGTTTACTGTCAGTTTAAAAACTGTGTGTAACTTTCAAAGCCAGTGTAGTATTAGAGTTAGATGTTTGTCTCTGCATATAAAATAAATAATTATAGCCTGACACGTTGGTAAATATTTGCACATGCTATCAAATTTTGCATTTTGTGTGACAAAGTGAATGCATGGCTTTGGTCGAGTTAATATTTAAAAACTTCAAAAAATATTTTTTAACAAGAATTATTTTTTTTTTTTTTTTTATTTAAAGCGGTTTTTAATCTCTTAATGGCTCGAGTTCTTAACGATTTAGCTAAAATACTTTTCAGTAGAGCGCATTAGCCGGTCACATCAAAGCTCAATTTGTGCTTTGCGGTAGCTTTTGTAGTTAGAAATGTATGCGAATATTTATTTCTTTTCATTTTTCTGTGTAACGACAACGCTCCAATAACTTTCAATAGCTGTTCCCAATTGATTTTACATTTCTGCATGATATTTTTTAAAAAATAATTTTTTGTTTTTTTTTTTTTTTTTTTTGTTTTTTCAGTTTTATTCAGCACAAATGTTCTTTTTATTCTAAATAAAAATTAGTCAACCATGCAGTTGTGCATTGAAAGTCATGCTGGCATAAAATCCATGTCTGCACTAAAAATTGAATGCGATATCAGTAAATTGCAAATATGTACATAACATATACATTATATATATATATATATATATATAATATACTCTATATATGTATTTACATTTATATATTTGAATGTGGCAATCGTGAAATAAACTTCAATATTGTTTGGTTCAGTTTATAATGATTTTTTATTTAAATTTATAAAAATTTTTGAACTATTTTTAATTTTTTTCGATTTATGTTATAAATAAAAATATTTAATTTATCTAAGAAACTACAAAATATATTCAAAAATTAGATATAATATAAAGTTTTGGTTGTTCTCAAGTCATTGTAGTAACGAAAATCTGTACAACTATTCTGATTTGACATTAAATAGTTGGTCTGTGCACCGCAAAACATGCACATTTTTGAAATATTTTTCGTATAAAGCAATTTGTTCAATTTGAAAAAAATTTTATAATTAAATGTAATGTTTAATAAAATCAACAAAGAAAATAATTTTTTGCAATTTTTTTTTTTTTTTTTTTTTTTTGAAATAAAAATACAATATTTAATTGAAATAATATAAATCAAAATGAAGTCTCCACAAATTAATTAATATAAAAAATGTTCATAAAATATGTTGCATACAATCAGGCGCTGCTCTGACTAATTGTTCTTTCCAATTGACTTTCATAATTATTTTTGTTAATTTATTAACATTTTGCAGCAGCAGCTGTCTTAACAAGCACAACACAATCAAGCAACAACATTCAACCTCATTAATAAATGTCAACAGATTTTTAATGATACGAATGCAAATGAAATGTAAATATAATTCAATTGCGCTTCAAATGCTGTGTAAATGTAAATATGTATTGAATGAGTTAAAACTCAGATTACAACCTAATTAAAATTACAAAATTGTACTTCAATAGTAATGAAGCGTCCTCTTACATTGTTTATAGCAAACTTAAGTAAATTATTACCAAGTTTATATTGTGTTTTTTTTTTTTGTATTTTCTTTTAAAATTCAGTTACAATAAAATAAAATTAGCTTCAGGCATTTTATATCATTTAACATTTTAATAACATATTTTTTGTGTCATTATTTCATCGAAGATCATCTGATAAATTTATTAGCAGCTCTGAAACTTTGTATTTTTCAGATTTATGCTTCATGACCTTCATGACTGACTTTATCAACAGCAGCAATACTCTTTCATCTTAATTGTAGGACAGACGTATACGGACAGACGGACAAACGTAAATATATACATAGAACTAATTATTTAAGTTAATTGGCCTTTGTCCGCAAAGCCAGCAGCAGTTCACACAAAGGACCAAACAATGCGTTTTGCATTAGCCGCAAATGTCTCACAAATTTTCCCAAAAATTACTTACAAACAAAAGTTGAACGAGTTACCGACTCGACTCGACTCGACTCAACTCAACTCAACTTTGTTGAATTTCTTTGGCAACATTTGCCATTTTATTTCTTTGCTCTGCTTTTGACTTCTGCTGTTGCTGTTGATTTTTGGCATAAATAACCTTTTTTTGCTGTTGAAACAAAATAACACTTGAAGAAAATAATTCCAAAGGTTTGTTGCTAAACTTGATGGTAGCCATTATTGTTGTTCTTTGTTATTGTTTTTATTATTGTTATTGTCGCAGATAAAAGTTATTTCAGAAATTATTTGTTCACTAATTGGTTGACATCTTTTTGTGGGTCTGATCTGCTCTCCTCTCCTCTCCTCTGGTCTGGTCTGGTCTGAGGATGTTTTGTTATTATTTCTTTGGATTTCTTATCTTTTTTTTATTTTATTTGTTTTTGTTTGTCTTTTGACTTACTTAGTTAGAAGTTAGTCTTTGTCTTTTGACATTTACTCATTTAAAGTATTTACGCCCATTTTTAGTAGAAATGAAAAATACAAAGAATTAATTAAAATGAAGTCGTTATTTTATATAAAGCAAAATATGGCAATAAGCATGAAGAGTGACTCTCGTTAACATTTTAAAGTTCTCCTTCGGAGTCCTTTCCATTATCAAGCTGTTCAGAATATTAATCATAAACTCTTTCCATATTTCTAGGTATTGTAAATATTTTGAAACATATTTTAGAACAATCTTGTATTTATGAATTCGAATCAATTAACCCAGTCAACGATATGCAAAATTTTGAATTGAATAACACTCGAATGGTTTACACGCAAATTCAATCAAATAAACTTGTGAGTAATTTGCGGTTGAGAATACAAATCGAGTTATACGAATCTGTGTATTACAAATAATTAGCAAACGTGTTGCAGTGCGTAAATTTACGAAATTAAGCAATGCTAATCTCTTGTTATGTATCAATATGACACAAGATATCTTCATTTATTAGCACATTTCAATGTAATATAAACTTGAAATTATTTTGTGCAAATATGCTGAATATTCACAACAACACAACAGTCAGTCAATGCAGTCAGTCTGTCTGTCATTCATTCAGTCAATCGATGTGTAACTAAGAATTTCATCAGCAGCAGTAGCACAGCGCAGCAGGCAAGGCAGCTTTACTGCGACACTTTTGTCATTGTCGATGGATGGTTTTGGTGTTGTTGTGATGGATGAAATGGTTTCATTGCTATTGCCGCTTTTGATGTTAATGAAAGTTTCCGCTGTGCAAATAAGAAAAGACATTGCGAACGTTGCCAGAGGCAAACGGATTCATGAAATGAAAAGCAAATTGCAGTCGAAATGGCGGCATTGTATCTATATGAGCAAGCGAGAACTGGGTTGTTCAATGAGTTTGTATCTATAAACATATATTGTATGTATGTATGTATGTATAAATGTTTAAGTATATTGTACATACGTGTGTCATATGTTTGTATGTTTGAGTTTGTTGCATTTGTGTGTGTGTGTTTGTGTGCACTGATGCTGCTGCTGCTGCTGCCAGCTACCATTTTGTTTATTTGCTCATTATAGCGGCACAGCATTCGTTCGTTCGTTCGCTCGCTCGCTCCGTCATTCATTCGATTCTTTCATTTCTCATCCTCTTCAATGCTTTGCTCATTTTTGCATCGCTTACTTTATCATTTCCAAAGCGACGCCATCACCGCAGCATTCATTGCATTGCTTTTTGCCATTTTTTTCCTTTTTTTTTTTTTTTTTTTGTTTTGCGTATTTCCTGTTAATATTTGTACTCTTGAAAAGTTTCCTTCTTCCCGTATTTTTTTTTTTTTTTTGTTTGTTTGGAATTTCTTCGTTTCGCCGTTTGCTATCATTTCATCATATTTTTTTTTTTTCATTATTATTTTTTCTTTTTTCATATTTTAAAGTTTTTTTTTTGACATTTAAGATATATATCTCATAGAAATTGATAATGTTGCCAAAAGGACTTGTACGAATCCTTTCAATATTTTTACATTAACTTTTATTAATAAAATCAATAAACTAAAGAAATTTTTTATGAAATTATATAAAGTCGATTTCTCTGTTTGAGGTTAAATCTTTAAAACTACGTAACGGATTTTCATGCAGTTTTTTTTTTTTAAATTGATAAAGTGAGTGAAGAGAAAGGTTTATATTTTGGAAAATTTTGACCCGGGGCCTAATGGGGGCCTTAAAAACCGGAATAGCCAGATCTTTGGAGTGAATAGACGTAGAGACTTGAAACAGGGCTCATTTGAAAGATGGTTAAAAACAATTTTGTCGTTCAAGGTATTCAAGGGAGTTCCGGAATTTGGACCTGGGACCCATATGTGGACCCAATATAGATTTTTTGACCAATTTTTTTTTTTTTAATTACAGGTGAGCACTTAGACGGAATTTTAGAAAATTTTTAACTCGGGGCCTAATGGGAACCTTGAATAAAAATCATACGTTTGGATTGAATAGACGTAGAGACTTGAATAATGGTTAGTCGTTTTTAGGGGATTTCCAAAATTTTAACCCAAATTTTTTGAACAATTAAAAAAAAAAAAAAAAAACGCGAGCAAAGCTGCGGGTACCTGCTAGTTTTTAATAATTTGTTTATTTAACATTTTGACTTAAGCATATCAAATGAGATCAAGAATGTAGCTCTAATTTAGTCGTCAGCAAGTAAATTATTTTACATTTTCCCTCTCAAAACAAACAATTTCAAAAAAAAAAAAAAAAAACTATATTTTCTTTATTTAAATTGAAACATTTTATAACTAAAAACAAAAAAATGAAAATTTAACAAAATGTTTTTGTTTTTTTTTTTTGCTTTAAATTTAAAAAGAAATAATTGCTGTTTACGCGAAAATAAAAAGAAAGTTCTGCGAACTCAGTTTGAAAAGTTAAAAAGCAAAGTATTAAAAATTCAAAGTCATTATACTGTAAACTTTTGTGCAGCGTCCGTCCATTTGCCCACTTATTCCATCATTCATTCACTCATTCATTCATTCAGCCAGTAAATTTTGCATTCTTTACAATAGTTGCATGGCTATGAGTTAGCATTATAATAAAACTGAAATCCAGTGCAGTGGAACGCCGCTTAACAGTCTAAAATGAAGAAAACAAACAAAAACAATAAAAATAGAAATAGAAAACTCAACGCCTCAACACAAAAGAAAGCGACAATAACAAAGTTTGCAAGGACGCAAGGCTTAGTTATTCGTTTGTTTTCCCTTTTTCGCAATCCTGACGCTCTATTATCCTGAAGCTACTCTCGGCTAGTTGACAAACTTTGCAACAATAATCGCTTTCCGTGGGCAAAAATAATAATATAAAGGCGGATGTTGTACAAAAAAACAAAAAAAATAAAAATAAAAATAAAAGATTTGTACAAAAGCGCAAAATAGAACAAAGTTTTATCCTTGCTATGAATATCGCTATCTGCAGTATTTAGTATAACAAACCCTTCGCTCACTACACCAATCCATTATTGCATTTGCACTGAGCTGCATTTTAATAATGTCGAGTTGACTTTTTTTTTTTTTGAAGCATTAAGTCGGTTATAAAAATGCTATGATATAGTTTATCTTAGTTCGCACTTATACGCCTTATTGTCTCTTTGGATTAGTTTTACTTTAAAAAAAAAAATAAAATAAATTAAAAAAGAAATATTTACAAAATGCATACAAATAAATGTTTTATAAATATATTTCGCGCCTAACTAGTTTTTTTTTTTTTGTAAATTTTTAAATTATGTTTGCTTCAAATATTTTGACATAAAAGCTGATTGCCTTCTGTTTTCAGTGTTTAACATATTCACTAGACAATTTGAATTTTAAATTACGCTTATTCCCAGCAGACAATAGTTTTGCTAATTCTGATTACCATTTTGGTATTTCTAGTTTGAAGTAAGCCGAAATGAAAATTTTAAAGCAACGAATTTAAATTGCTATGTGAAGCTAATTAAAATTAACATAATTATGTGTAAAATAGTTAGAACAGAAAAGCGAAAGCACGAAGTAAGCAGATTTGTTGATTTTAAGCTGATTAAATGAAAAAGCATATGAGGAGGACTTAACGTTTTATTTTACACATTTTTTGTGTACATAAGGAAGCGCTCATTAAAAATTTTAAGAGAAAAAACAAGCACTAAGTAACAAAGAAAAAAGGGCATATAAGATATAATATGCATAATATGTATAATACTACACATTAAAAGAGTACAGAATGAATATCCGACAGCGAAAAAAGTATCTTTTTAATACCTGTAAAAATAACAAGAAACAACGCTGAAGTCGAGTATGCGAGATACACTGTTCCCAATCTTTATGAACCTTAAGATCGGTTCTATTTTACTAACATACCTCATTGAATTGAATTCTTATAAAAAACTATAAAAAACTAATAAAAATGATTGGGTTTATACCTAAAATTTTGTTGGTCCTACCCATATTGGGACATTTTATTGGGACTATCGTAGATATAATTTATACTAAATTTGAACTTTCTAGAGCAAAACCAAAAATCCAAAATTTTGAGGTACATTTGTATGGGGAAAACCCGTTTGCAAGTGAACACTTGACGGCTCAGGACAGACGGACAGACAGACATAGCCAGTTTGATTCCCCTTCCAATGCTGATTAAAAATATATATACTTTGTAGGATGTATCTTCCCTACTTTTGTCTGTGACATACATTCAACTTAATATACACTTTTACCCTTTGGGTATAGGGTATAAAAATGAAAAAAAAAAAAAATATGTAACTGATTATCTTACGTTTGCATCAAACTGAAATTCAATTCAAAAAACAATGAAATATTTTGTTTTAACATGCTTATAAAATCTTAACTCAAAATAAAGACAATTTAACTTAATTTAAGACTTTATTCGTAAGCATAAAAGTATGCAACACTCAATAAAAACTTTGATGAACTTCATTTTAATGCTAAACGTCGGAAATGGCACTGCAAAATGTTTAACCGCAGCTAAAGGCGTCGGAATTACCCAAAATGCATGAATGAATTTTATTTTGTGCAAACCTGGCTAAACTCAACCTTTTCAATGTCTCAAAGTATTTCACATTTTTTATTTTTTTTTATTTATTTTTTTTTTTTTTTTTTTGTTAACTTTTGCCAATTTTGTTAGCAATTTGACTTTTCGCCGGAAAAATGTTCTCAACTCAAGTTAAATGGGCCAGAAGAGTATTGTTGACCTAAGCTGCTGCTGTGCACATTTAAAATGAATTTAAATCCTTTCATTTCTTTAAGTGTTTTCCTTTCTTTTTAGTATTTTGAGCATATTGAGTGGTGCGCAATATTGTCTTAGAATAGAATAGATATATGCAAAATTAAATCAATTTTAAAAAAGTTTTATTACTTGACACAAGCACACTTAAGGTGAGTGTATTTGCATTTACGAAACAATGAATTAAATGCGCATTTTGTTATTATTATTATTGTAGCATTAAATGATTTTTTTGTGTTGCCTTTTTATTATTAGTAAATAAACTAATATATATATATATATGTAATTTAAAATATATATAAATATTTCGATATTTATGACAATATTGCATTTATTTGTGCATTTATTGACATACCAAGGAATTTAAAATTCGAAAAATACTTAAAACTTTTCTTGCTGTGAATAATCTTGACATTTTGTTGAACGAGCAACTTTATTATTAAAACTGTAAAATAAGAAAATGTCAAAATTGCATTCATAAATAAAATCGAGAATGTCATTTGAACTATGATATTTTTATGCTTAGAATTTGTTATTGCCAAGATTTTTTTTTTTTTTTTTTTTAATTTTTTTTTAACTTGGAAAATATTTAAAAAATAAAAAAAAAAAAAAAAAAAAATAAAACTACACTTTACAAACTTTTAATTATATTTGCGCAGACCACATTTTTTATATTATATATAGTATGTACACACTTCTAAACTTAAATCATGGCTATTTTTATGCTAAAAATAAAAAAAAAAATATCGAAATGTATTCGTGCCAGAAAACCACAATCTATGCTGCAATATTTTATATTATGTTTAAGAAGAAAATATGTAGCTTGATTATGTGTATGTACGCTGTACATATTTAGTATGTGTATACATATGTACCTAAGTAGTATCGTTTAAATAAATAAATCCTGTTAAGCTGGTACTTGTATTTACTTTTAAATAAACTCATAGTTGAGCTCTTGAAAGCTATCGTACATAAAATGAAATAAAATAAAAATAAAATAAGTACTTCTAAACGCATTAAAAAAAAAGTATCTTGTGTTGCAAAACGAAGTTTTAAAGAGAATAAATTAAACATTTCAATTTTTAATTTAAATTATGCTGTTTAAATGAAAATATTCATTTAAACGGAATAAAATTTTTCATTAAGAAAGCAAAAAGTTACACATCATTGGTGAGTACTGTAAAACCTTGTACTTTTTTTTTTATACCCGCCACACATTGTGTGAAGGGTATATTCAGTTTGTCTGAAAGTTTGTAACGCATGAAAGGAGCCATCTTAGACCTTATAAAATATATTCTTGATCAGCTCGACGAGACTAATCGATCTAGCCATGTCCGTCTGTTCGTCTGATTGTTTCTTTGCAATTGATTCGGTCAGTTTAAAAGATATTAAGCTGAAATTCAGAACTCAAGCTTTTCTATCTATCAACTAAATCAAGTATGAAAATGAAGTGCCACGCCCATTTTTAGGTATAGCCCCCATACAATCTTAACGTTTTTTTTATGAATGTATTCACTCCAAATTGGGTAAAAATACTTCTTATGTCTTTCAATGTCAAAACCAAGGTGCCACGCCTATTTTTAGATATGGGCCCCATACAAACTTTCCGCAATTTTCTAATTTTTGTATGAAAATAGTTATTATTTATGAATGTATTCACTTTTAATTTGGTAAACCATTCAAACCTTATCATTTGTAATTTTTGGAAAAAAAAGTTAAAATTTATAAATGTATTCACTTTAATGGTAAAATTCATCTAATGTCATCCTATCTTTACTCTACTGATATTTTAAGGATCAGCCCACTACACCATATAGTCCCCAAACAAAGACACCACTCATTTTCATTTCATTTTCATTTTTTTTTTTTTTTTTCAAGAAAATAATTTTTATTATTCTGTCCTTCGGTGAAAATTCTTTTGGTTCAACTTTGGGTTGTATTACTATTTTCACCCTCTCCAAATTTTACCTAAGCCACTGATGATCATAGAAAAAACTTAACTAAGATGTGGCGGGTATTTGAGCTTCGGTTCTAACGAAGCTAAAGTTTTTCCTCGCGTTTTAAATGCTCTCCTTGAAATAGTAGTAAGTAGGTTAAATGGCATTACGCTGAAATCAAGTACATGCTACGCTTTTGAACATCATTTCTATGTACATTGTTCTTCTATCTTCTTCATACTCAATTACACTCTGCTTAATAAATATTTGTTGCATTTGAAGCATCTCCTTTTTTTTTTTTTTTTTTTGCTAGCTAGGCACAATTCACAATTTCATTGATTATTCTTGCCGGCATTGAGCAGTAATTAATGCTGTTAACTGGTTTGTTTCTCTGAGCCAATTTAAGGAAGATTAGCATGAATTCATGTTGGCTGTGTGCATTTTAAACTCTTTTTGGTTACCAAAAAAAGTTTTTTGTTTTAACTCTAATTAATATCAAATATTTGCTTTACGTGCTGTGCTATTCAATTTAAACGAGAGAAAATGCTGCAGTTAAGTAGTTATGACAACAATTTATACTAAAGCATAGTTTGCTTGGCTCTATATTTTACAGAGTTTTATGTTTCTACGATATAGTTTTAGCTTTCCAAAGTTTTTGAAGTTACCTCGAATCCGTTATCGATCGAACATAGCTACCAATTTACCAATTTGCCAATTTGCCAGGGTACAACACTGTTCGATTATTGCATAGCCACATGCCGTATGTATGAATTTTATCGGGAATGCAAATATTTCATCAAAAATCACAACGCTTTAATGCCATGAATGCAGTCATCTCACTTGTCCATCTCTCCCCCCACTCTCTGTGTACATATTTCCAAGATTTTTATTCGAGTCAATTGAAAGTATGCTGCATGAGCAAACCTATTGGTACCGTACCGTAACGCCCACAGCAAGCATTCAATATTGTGGTTTTTGTTGTTGTATTTTTCATGTTGAACTCATTCGCATCAGGACTATTGCAACTATCATTTGTGTGCGATTTTTTTCAAATCCTTTCTTTCTCTTTTTTTTTTTTTGGTTTTTATTTTGTACAATTTTTTTTTTTCTGTTTTAGTACTCAAAGGGATTTCGGTTCATGTGTGAAACCATAAATCAGAAACTCTTATTTTTTTTTTTTTTTTTTTTTGGAATTTGTTAACTACGGGGAATGATGTCAGTCAAGTCAGTTGCTTCTGTTGCTTCTGTTCGTATTGAAGTTCTTTTACTTGTTCTTGTCGTTCTTGTTGTTGTCTTGTTTGCTAACATTGTTGTTGTTGTTAAAATGATTTGGTAGCTTCGGCTGCTTTTAATCTTAAAAAAAAAACTTTTTTTTAACTTTTTTTTTTTTTTTTTTTTTTTTTTAAACTATGCAGAATATTCCCAATGCTGAATTGTTTGCCAAAGCATTGATTTGTGTATTCGCGTCAAGAGTGAGCAATACATAGAAAACTTTTATGCATACTTTGAAAGCCCATATTTCTAGTAATTTTCGCTTTCAGCTTCTATATGTACACAGAAATTTTTTCAACAATTTAATAGCAACGAAGTTTTAAAATTGAAATTCTTGAAGCAAATTTTCTTTCGAATAATATTAAAGAGATTTTGTTGTACAATAAAAATCGAACTCATCGAATCAAAAACTAAAGATTTTAATGCACTTTTTATACCCTGACCCAAAGAGTAAAAGGGTGTATATTAAGTTTGTGCGAATGTATGTAACAGACAGAAGGAGGCAAGATAGACCTTATAAAGTAAATATATTCTTGATCAGCCTTGGAAGGAGAGTCAAACTAGCTATGTCTGTCTGTCTGTCCGTCCTGCTGTCTGCCGTATGAGAGAGACTATCTCGGAGACTATAAGAGATAGGGCCAGCATATTTGACTCTCCTGAGCCGCCAAGTGTTCAATTAAAAATGGTTTTTCTCTAGACCCATTTTATGGGGTACCCCCATACAAATATACCCCAAAAATTTTGGGTTTTTGCATAAAAACGTCATTGTTTTTTATTCTAGGAAGTTCAAATTTATTATAAATTATGTCTATGATAATCCCAATAAAATGTCTCAATATGGGTAGGTCCAACAAAATTTTAGGTATACAAATATATACCCGACTTTAAGTCTTTGTATAAAAATTCAATTCAATGAGGTATGGTAGTAAAATAGAACCAATCCTAAGGTTCATAAAGTTTGGGTACAGGGTATCTTGCAGTCTTGCATACGCGACTTCAGCGTTCTTTCTTGTTTTTTCATGTAAATAAGCACATCAATAAACTGAAATTTAAAAAAAAAAAAAAAACTAATAAAAACAATATTGTGTACTTCTTTTTTTACATTTATTATTTATTGTTATAACTTTTTTTTTACAATTTTTAAATCATAAAAAAATGATAAAATATAAAGATATTTTTGGTACGTGGTAAAATAATATTTTTTTTTTTTTTTTTTTTGAATAAAGAAAAATATGTTTCAACATTTTCATCAACGATTTTTTGTGTTTTTTAATATTGTATAAATGTTGTAGTATATGCTTTGTTTGTGTGTATTGTATATGTATATGTATAGTATGTATATGTTTTTGTCTGTATACATATTATATGTTTTTTTTTATATGTATGTGTATGCATGTATTTTTATGTTGCTCTTATTTCTTTGGCATTTTAAATAAATAAAACTTTTACATATTTTTTATTACATTTTTTTTAAATTTTTGTTTTTTCATTTTTTATGCTTGGCTTAATGTAAGAGTTTATTTAATTTTTAAGTTTAAATCTCAATGTTTTTTTTTTTTTGTGCAGCGGTTGCACCTGTTTAAAAAAAAAAAACACAAAAACAAAATTAAATCAAATAAGTTATAAACTAAACATTTCATAAAGTTTAAAACTTTACAAAAAGTTTTTTATATGATTTAAAGAGTTCACTAAACACTAAAAGCCGAAGCACATTTATTATTCAATTTATATTTTACAATATAAACAACAACAAGAGCTTTAAATATAAAATAAATTTATTTTTTTTAAATATATTTTAGACTTGTAAGTTTAGTTTTACTACACTTAATTTTAGTATACATAATACATAAATATGTTTTTATTGATATGGACGATTAACATTTAGCTCTTTTTTTTATTTATTATTTATTAGTTATACTCGTATGTATATATGTGCCCTAGTACTAGAAAAAATTCATTTATTGAATTATCTACGAGTTTGTAGAATTATTATTTGTCTGCATTTCTTATTAACTAACTTTATCTAACGTAGTATATATGTACTAAAAATTGTGATTGCTAATTTTTATTTAAATGTAGGCGCCGTTTAGTATACATCTGAAGTTCTGTAGAATGATAAATGTTAAAAATTTTATTGAATGAAACTTAATGATCTATGAGATCCTTTTGAACAGTTTTTTTTTTTTTTTGAGCAAAAAGAAAATTAGAAAAAAAGAACGAAAAGAAAATGATAAATATATTTTAAGAGCTCAACTCTAAAAACTATGACTATGATGCATTTATGATCTTTATGACAAGCTGATTTAGTGACTGATTTGACTACTTTGTATAAGCTTAAGCTAAAATCTTACTAACATATACACACGTACATACATATAGTTTGTATATAAAGTTATAATCTATTTACTGCTACAAATAACTCATCATACGCTTAGTTATACAATACTAATCACTAATTCCATAGACGAGGCTAGTAAGCTCCACAAAACTTGTAAAACATTTACGAAAAAAAAAAAAAAAAAAACACTTAAATTTAATAAAAAATTTAAAAAAAAAATGTATATACAAACACTTAAAAAATAAATATAAAAATAAATTAAATTTAAATTAATTTGATACTTCTTTTGTACATTTATATAAATTTGTTGTTGTTGTTGTTGTTATTGTTGTTATTTTTATTAGTTTTTTTTTTTTATTTGTTTAATGCTACACAAAGAACGCTACGCACACTCACAGACTTGCACCGCACTTCAAACTATAGTAGGCATGGCTCTGGTGTTTCTTACTCTATGTACTTAGCTGTGCGTTGTTGTACTTGTTCTGTACAGCAGCATTTTTACGTAAGAAAATGGGCAACGACAGACAACAACGTTATTTACGCAACATTTTGCGTTGTTCTTAACGTTGTTGTTATTGTTCTTGGCGTTGACATTGACGTTGACGTTGATATCGACGCAGCCAATGTTTTTGTTGTTGTTGTTAATTTTTGTGTCGCTGTTGCACCTACGCCATTTGACGCCTGTTGCTGATAGGCAGCAGCAGCAGCAGCAGTAGCAGCAACATAAGCGCAAGTGGCGGCCGCCTGACGCTTTATCATCATTTGACTTGATTTGACTGCGATCCATTCATTACGTGACGCATCAAACCATGTCAAGCCTAGATTATAGCGTCCATTAAGATTGGCGTGTTGACAATGAGAGAACCACCAGCCACCCTCATAGTTTGCAGCACAATGCGTCTGTGAGATATCGCGATCATCATCGATAGCAGAAAATTGCATATCCTGTTGATAGTTAAGCGCATCCGAAGCATTGCCGCTGTAGTCACCGATATGTAAACGATAACCATCATCGTGTGACGATATATAAAAGTAGCCATAATCTGCAATCCAGACATTATCGTAGATATCCTGCATGAGTACACGCAGCTGTGTACAATTATTTAATGTCAAATGATGCAATTGCTCGTTGCCAATCCAATATTCGCCGGCAGGTGCACCAAATCCTTGTGCATAATCAGCCCACGAGCGATTAAAATCAGCGCTGCCATCAAAACGACGTTGCACTGTAGTCCAACCATTGGCGGCGCAGTGTGTCATCAGAGGACGATGTTGACCGGCTGGCGCAATTAGATGTAATCCTTCGGATGATAATTCACTGCAATCGTGCGGTAACTTTTCGACAATGGATTCGTATTGCGTTTCGACATTTTCTAATTCGGCGACCAGCGTTTCGGCACGTGCTAGCTCATCGTTGATGCCGTAAGCTGCAGTTTGCTGTTCTTGTTGTTGCTGTTGTTGTTGTTGTTGTTGCTGTTGGTGATGTGCATGCTTGTGTGCATGTTTAGCGGCATGTTGGTTTGCTTTGTCATGCAACAGCTGTAGTAACAATAAAAAAGAAAGAATACAAAAATAAAAATAAATTTGCATAAACTAAAAAAGGACGAAAAAAAACAAATGGATTAAAAAAATAATTAATCTGCACAACTCACCTTTCGCTTGCTCAGTTCACTTTCTAGTAACGACTGCAACCGATCAACATTTGTACGCAACAATTCAACATTCGTTTCCATTTTTTTAACACCATCACGCTCATCCTGTAATGCACTCACGCTTACGGCCATTGCCTGCAGTGTGCGTGCCGAATTCTTGCCCTCTTCACGCAAAAGTTGCTGTTCGGCATTATTCTGTGCATTAGCAAATTCCAATTTTGAAATTTCATGCCGCAACTCTGGTATACTCTTATCCACTTTATTTTGAACCTCTTCGACATCCTCGAGTAACTCAAGCATTGATGTATGCAGCTTATCCAGTGATGCAATCTGCCTACTTAAATTAAAGTTTGCATTTGCAATGCGATGCTGCTCGATTTCAATGCTTCGTACACGCTCGCCAATGCGATGATACTTCAGTTCATTTAGTTGACGCCGTAATGAGCGTTGCGCCAATTGTAGTTCATGTATCTGCTGATGCTGGAAACGTGTATGTCGACGATTGTGATCGGCCAAAGATTCAGTGTTTGACTGTAATGAAAAATGGAAAATAGAAAATTTTTGATTTAACTTAAATGCTTAGTTTTACTTTAATCTTAATCTGTCAACTTGTCAGATACATTTGTATATACATACATACACACATACATAAGTAGTTATTCATACATATTTCTGTGCATTAAATTTTATTTCAGACTTGTTTGTTGGGAATTGAACTCAAGCAAATTTATTATTTATAAATTTCATAAATGTACACATACACTGCAACCTATGTAAACACCTGACAAGAACAAAGGAAAGCTGTGCAAACAAGCATAATGGATGCTATTCTAGTCAGACATGTATGCATGCACACACTCCAACACCCACTTGCATAATATAAATGTACAAGATGCAGAAGATGCAGTGAGTGTGTTGTCTATCTTTGTGCATATAAGTGAATGTAATGCATAGAATATGTCCTCGGTAAATTGTAGTCACTGCATTGAATCCTTGCGGGCAGCATAATATCAACAACAAAGCTTATAGGAAATGTAACATGCAAAGATACAAATATAAAAAAAACGTTTCGTTACAACTACATAACATACATATGTACATATGTATGTACGTATGTATAAAATCTTTAAAAACGTCATTATACATTTCATTAATCGTAGGCGACATAAAAGCCTAACAGTTTAAGCAGTTACATATTCGTATAAACACTGAGTCAAAAATTATATTTTTCAAAATTTTCAACATAAAGTTTGACCTAATTAAATGCTTTGTTTTTGATATTGTCTATCCAATTGCTTGTTTTTCTGCTGGCGTTGCTCATAACGCAAAAATTAAATAAATGCACTGGTGACCACACAAGCTAGTTGAACATAGTTGTTTGCCTGTAAGCTAGTTTAAAGCAAAATTTACTATGTAAAATTAAAATGAAAGCTAACAAGGATTTGCTATTAGCAAGCCAGTCTTAGTTATTCCGGCAGGAGAAAAAAAAAAAAAAAAGGAAAGTAACCGCACAATAACAAGTTAAGCAGAAAGTAGCCAAAAGTGGTGTCCATGTTAAAAATTTGTTTTATGAAAACAACAACAACAACAACAAATGGCTTAAAAATGTAATGGTGCGGCTATATTTAAGTAACGGATGCATGTGCAAAGTAAGCGTACACATTTATGTACGTAAAAAAATGTATCTAGATACAATGTATCTATGAGATAGTTTTTTTTTTTTTTTTTGCTTTTAATGAATTTTTATTTAATAATTATTTACATATAAAACCACTAGTTTAAAGAAAACTATTTAAGCAAATCATTTGATGCAAATATTTATTTATTCTAAGCATTTTGTAAAAAAAAATCTTTGTTTTATTTTCTTTTTTGCTAAAAATTCGACTGAACAATTTTTAATCTTCCATCAAAAAATATGAACCCTTTGAAACACTTTACTTCAATCGTCTCCTGCTGCTACTGCTACTATTGTTGTTTCTTACTCTTAACAAATATAAATTTACAACATGAAATTGAACATGTTTATCTGCCGCTGGGAATAATGCATAAAATTTCACAATTTGCCAATGGCAAAAACAAGTAAAAAAAAAAAAAAAAAAAAAAAAAAAAATTTACAAAATGAAAAGTGTGCGCATCTTACAAAGTTGCAAACATATACGTGAATCCCATGCGTATACCGAATTTCAATAAAGATAATTTAACTCATAAAATATATATCATCATGTATCTGTTTCTCTGCCTGTCTGTCTGTCCGTCTGTCCGTCCGTCCGTCTGTCCGTTTCGTCAGTCTGTCTCTACACTGTAAGTTGCCTTGAGTATTTGTTTTGGTACAGATCGACTACAAGTAAACATTTAAATGTTTGTACCGGCAATTTTATACTACACACTCTGTGTGTGTGTATGCAGCACATACACATACTCGTATATAAATTCAAATTATATAAAGCAGCAAGTAAAACATAAGCAGTAATGTATAATGTTAATGCCGCTAGCTGGGAATATGTACAAAATGAAAAGTGCCAAAATCGACTCGCATTTACTGAGAATACATACATACATAGCAATCCTTTTATATAAGTATGTGTGCAGTTGATGTGTAGAAACCGGATCAATGTATTGCTACGTATTATTGTTTTATACATGCAACATTATATTGATGCTGCTGCTATGCTTCTGTTTACATATTCTCTTGTTTCTTTTCATTGTTAACAAAACTTGTTTTTGCTGTTGTGTATTTTACTTATTTTAACTTCATCGTTATTATTGTTGTCTGTCTGTCTGTCAGTCAAACTGCTGGTAGCATCAATAACAAACATTTACGTTTATTTCCGTATTTATTTGCTGCTTGTGACAGGTTCAATCGCATCATTTTGATTTTTTTTTTTTTTTTTGATTACAGACAGTGGCGAAAATTCTTTGAATTTGCAAAAATACTTAACTGAGCTTTACAAAAAATATAAATAATACAATTATGTTATTAGACATATTTGAATATTTTTTTTACTAAATTTATATAATTTGCTAACTTAATTACGAATATTTTATGTATACAAATAATATTTAACATAATCATTTGTGCTAATTTCTGCAAAACGCCACTGTCTTCAATTGTTATACTGTCTCGAATAGTCTTTGTTTCATAGCATTGTACTCATTGTGTTTACATATGTACATTGTACTATGTAGCAATAAGATATTCCCTAGAATAAACTCATTTCATATCATTCATTTATGGATTGCTTCTAGCGTTTAACTGGAAATGATTTCATTATGTCAATAACATTTAATGTTTTATGTAATACTGCACTGTTTCTGACAATTGCTTTAAACAAATTGAAATGAAATTATTAAATTTAACTAAAAACGTTTTCTTAAGCCATTTGCAACTTAATAAAGTCCAGCACTTAGTTTGATCAAGCGAAAGTTGGGGTATCTCAACTAGGCTCAATTTTTCTTTATTTTAATAGAATTTCTGTGGTTTTATGTTCGATTTGATTTATAAAGAAACAATAAAATTCCAAAGAACAACATTTTATGAAAGGTAAATTTTATTAAATTATTATAAACGCTTTGGCAACAGCTGCGCAACTGTTTAAACCATTTTTTTTTTTTTTTATTTTTGTTGAAAAAGTACAATATAATTTTTTATTCTTGTTGTTGTTGTTGTCTTTTGTAGAACAGTTTCTAAATACTTTATACGCGTATATGTGTAGGTTAAGATTTTTGTTAAATTACTTTTTTTGGTAAGCGGGTTTCTACTGCTTTTTGCATCTTTGTATCTTTTGTTCATATTCTACTCAAATATGTATAACTTTTGTTTTTTTTCATTCTTCTTCTTCTTCAACATCATCAAAGTATCTACAAAGTATTCTGTTTCGGGATATGCTATTATGTTGTCAGAGTTTTGTATGGCATCTGGTGTTCTTGTTACTCGTTGAGCGAGGGCGTTGCATACAGCGTACAAAACAAAGAAGCAAAAAAAAAAAAAAGTAATAATAAATAAGAATGGTGCAAAGGATCAAATGCTGTAGCACTCGATATCTATTTCGTTCTTTTTTCTTACTTAAATGTAGCTGCTGCGCGTATCTGATTATCAAGATGCTCAAGAGCATCTGTTCACAAAAGACGATTAAAAGGTGATTTCCTGCTTTTTTGTTTGCAATTTTTGCGCAATTTCATTTAATCCAAAAAAAAAAAAAAATGCTTCAGCAGTTCGCTATAAACTTTTCTTATTCTTACAAACACTTCAAAAGGCTTTGTGTGCCGACGTTCAATTAAGTGAAAGGCAGCTTCAAATATTGTTTACGTATTGCTTTTGAGCTTAAGCTTTACTCGAGTGTTTTGATTTTTCACTTGAAAAAATTCACAAATCTCTAACATTTTCGTAAACAATTTAAACGTTAAAATGTGCTGCATGGAATAAAAAATAAAAAAAAAAAACAAAAAAAAAACAAATTAAGTTAAGCTGCAAAAAAAAAAAAAATTGGATCCTTTTTTAGCAACTTCAAAAGTTTTATTACCTTAAAAAGTTTGTTGCTGATACTTTTTTTTCATTATAATAAAAAAATATAATGCAAACAGGTGGCCCACAATGTGTCAGAGTATAAAAATATACAAAAATTAAAAAAACAAAAAACCTGTTTACGCACTGACACATATACGCGTAGTTGTATTTAACGAAATTATCTGATGCCGTTGGTTCGGTTTGGTTTGGGTCAGCGAAAAAAAAAAAACAAAAACAAGACCAGCAGGTTTAATCCTTTTAATGAAGCGTACATGTCAGCACAAGAGCTGAGCTCGCTTAAATTTAGCGAGGCAGCATCATTTTTTATTAATTTTTTTTTTTTTTTTTATTGCAATACCCTGCAAATTGTGTTTATATGTGGTACTTTTGTTTGTATATATATGAAAACGTTACGTTCTTTTAATATAACCGTACAGTAAAATAATAAATTCAAATAAAATTGTATAATTTTGAAATTTTTACATCGATAACAAAACTAATTAAAAATTCAGTCCATAACAGCTAATATAAAAAATCGTATTCTTAGTTCAAACAATTTTCGGTTTAACTGAATTAAAAGTTCTCATTTTTTATTGTATTTTTTAATAGGTAAATGTTTTTAACCCTATGCCTTGCATATTCGCTCGTTTCCTTGCCTGTCTGTCTGTCTGTCTTGTCAGTAAACCTGTTGTTGTTTTCAAGCAGATGTTTTTAATTTTGCCTTGTATGTGATGGGCTTTTTCTTTTTTTTTTTTTGGTTCTTATTTCATTAAATTTTAATTAAAAATCTTAAAAGGATACAATACCCTTGTCTTTCTTATCATTATAAAAGCCAAAATTAGCTACGACATATTTAAATTAGAAAAACTAGCGCTCATGTTCCTTCTTTAAATCTATTTTCATGTTACTTTTTATGGCAAAATGTTTTATTGTCATTTTTATAAAAAGAAAAATATCCAATTAAATATTTAACAGACGCTGCCACACGTTGCGTATGCGTAATAAAATTGGAGTACGCTGTCGAAAATGCATGAAGTAAAAAATTATACAAAATAATAAAAACAAAAAAAAAAAAAAAAAAAATAAATAAATAAATAAGAACGCGCCACGTGTTGTATGCGTAAATAGTCGTTAGCACATCGTGCTGAAAATTACGCTTAAAATGTTCCCAAGAAACTTTGACGTAATAATAAGGCGATGAAGCAGAAGATAAAAGTTTTTTACATAGGGTTGCAGTAGCTTATAGCACAGGTATACACTGGCGTACAACTTAAAAGTCGCAATAAACTTTAATTTTAAAAAAAAAAAACCTCAAAACAAAAAACAAAAAAAGAATACTTTTAAATTTAATTCAGCCCTGTTTACTGTTGGCCATTTTTGTTCGAAATGTGCCATAAAAAAAAAAAAAAAATGTAGATAACGCTGAAGGGTTGCCATTTTTTTTATGAGCGCGTCTAAAAAATATTCTTGCTATAAAATAGCCTCATAAAACGACGCGTCGCTTCACCTGGTTTACAAAACGCGTAAACCAAGCCAGCCACAAAACGCACACACAAAATTATAACTGTCCATTCATTTGCGTGCTTATCTGCTCATTAGCATAACAGCGTTAAATAAAGCTAAAACCAGAAGCATATAAGAGGCAGCATTAAGCATTCAAAAGGAACAATAAAAGGAGTTGCTTTGCCAAATAATTCGCTCGGACTTACCTCAACACTGCCTTCGCTGCTATTAAAATTTCTGCTATCCACTCCTGTAGCTGTAGCTGTAGCTGGTTGTAGCTTTTGTTCTCTGTTGTTGTTTTTGTGCAACAGACGACGCTTAAAATCCTCTTCCTGTTGCAACAATTCTTCGCGTAATTCCTGTACGTAGACTTCATTTTTATCCTGACGTTCTTTTAATGCAACCAATTCCAATTTAATTTCCTGAAAATCATTGCGTACCGTTGCCAAATCCTCATAGCCTTGTGTACGCGTATGCATATCCTTAGCAACATTGCTTGCAACCTGCTGCAATTCGACAAGTTGTTTACGTATTTCAGCCACCGATTGCTGTAACCATTCAACCGTGAGGCGTTCTTTATTGCTGTTATTATTGATATGGCCCTCGCGCAATGCTTGCACTTCATTTCTAAAACAGATACAAATAAAAAATTAGTAATGAAGTAATGTGTGTGTGTATTTGTTTATTAGTTTATTAAGCTGTATTTTTTGAGTTTAATTAGTGTCCTGATTATGTAAAATTGTTGCCAAATTTCAATACACTTGGCGTCTGTGTAACATTTTAATTGATTTTTAAACTTGCTGACAAAAATGTTTACCAAAAATTTAATTTAAATTGACATTTTGAGGTTCGTCGCTTTCTAGCATTATTCTCTTTTTTACAATAAACGCATAAATATTTATTCAGATTCACCACAAAATTACTAAACATGTTGACGCATTTTTAATTGAATTTGTTTTGCCAAACGCAATTCATATCGCACAAAAGCAGCTTTTAAATTTGCTTTTGGATTTCTTTAAAATTTTGACTAACACAAGACCAATGTGCAGCGTACAGCGTCCAGCAGTTGTACAAAGCCAGTTCTGATTCTGATTCTGTCAAGATACAACTTCCGGCACAAATGTAACGTAACATGGCACAGAGTAAAACTTTTTTAGACAAACTTTTTGCTAAAAAAATTCTCAGCGAAAATGTGCCAGGGAAATGGCGTTGCTAAAATATTATTTAAACTTAGGTAACTTTTGCTTTGTTGTTGTTGTTGTTGTTGCTGTGTAAGTGGAAACATAAAAACTTGCAGTACTAAAATAAAATAAATATGTCGGAAAATATAAAAATGGCAGTAAACTAAAATAAAATGTTATGTTGCACTTGCGGCAAAATTGTAAAAAAAAAAAAAAAAAATGAAGTAAACCAAGAAAATTAAAATAGAAATGAAAATGAAAATAAAATAAAACGTTTGCCCATTTTGTGGTATTTCTGACAATTTAAGCAACAGTCAGCAGCAAACAACAAACCAACAACAACGTCAATGTCTGAAACTGACATTCAATTTAAGAACTTTTATTGAAAATTTTGATTTAAATCTGAAATCTTAAATATAGACGCGCTAAATATTTAATTTAGTCAATCTGAAGTCTGGTGTGTCTGATAATCCTGATTTAAAATAAATTTCATTTTACCTATTAAAAAATCTTTATTTAATTCAATAGCTACGCTTATATTTTGAGTAATTAGTAGACTAAAAATCTAAACCTAAACAGGCTTTTATGCATTGCTAAATATATAAAAACATGCATACCAAATGAACGAAAACACAATTTTCAACGCTAAATTGCGTGTTCATTTTGCTATTTTTACTAAATCGTTTTTTTTTTTTTTTTTTTGTATCAGTGACAAACTTTTTGACCTCGAGATTGAGGAATAAGACATATAATAACATGACCCCCACCTATTCATACATTAAATTAACATTTTGCCATTTATTTTTTATTTATTTATTTATTGTTTATTTTTTATGCAAACAAAGCAACGAATATGCACAAATACGAGAGACACATAAGCGAAAATGTGTCTGTAAATTTATATGAGACAATCATTATTATTAGACATAAGAAACAAACAAGAAACAAATCACAATGTGTGTATGCACATAGCTACAAACATGCGTGTATGTGTATATGAAACGGAAAAGCACGTGTGTGTTTGTGTGCGTTTGTGTGCGCCGCCATTCTTTTTTTTTATTTTTTTTTTTTTGTCTAATTGTAGCTTTTTTGGGCCATAAGAAAGTGTAAACATTTTTTCGTTTTTTTTTCTCTCTCTCTCTTTCTCCGTTTCTTCGCTATATTCTTAATTTTATTTTTTTTTTTTGTTGTTTGTTTTGTTTGCTTTGGTGTGCGTGCTAACAAATAAAATTTGTACATTTAGATTGTATTTTCTTACAAATTGCCTTTTAGCCTGCATACATATTGTGTAATATCTTCTAATATATTGTAAGTATGTATGTATATGTTTGTATATACATACAGACAATCAACCAAACAAACAAACAGACGCTCGCAGACTCACACACACACAAACACACACAGACAGACAGACAAACTGAATTATATAATATTTCGCTTGCTTATCTTGACTTTTCTGCTTGATGACGGTGCTTAGGGTTTATTTGTTTAAATTAACTTTTACAAATAAATCGCAAGCAAAGTGTTGCACACTTTTAGGCTGATTTAATTGGATTAGTTTGAACGAAGTTACTTGTGTGTGGTGTGTTGAGCACAATCAAGAAAGTAATTTAAAGAAATAAAATTCGTAAAAATTAAAAAAAAAAAAAAGAAGAAACAAATGCTTTAATGTAACCGAAGTGTGCACACTCTTTATAGAATAAAACCTACTGAAATAATTACGATAGCTATCAGGTGTACACATAAGCAAACTATAGAAAATAGTTAAAATAGTGCAACAAGCAATTATCGATGCATTTGTGTCTGTCTACAAATTTATGGGTCTGTTTATTAAACATTAAAATTTTATAAGGCATAATAATTTCCTTATAAATAAACTTTTGAAACTTTCAAAAAATAAAAGCCTATTTAACTGCAATGAAAATTTTAGGTATTAAAATTTTACAAAATATATAAATTGCCTTCTAAAAGCTTTAGTCGTCTGCAGCAAAAAAAAAAAAAATATTTCAAAGACTATTCCATTCTCTAAAAACCAATTTAAACTTTAACTGCGTGCATAAAAACATGCTTAGCAACGAGCAAAAAACTGTTTAAAGTCTGCAAACACATAATAAAAAAAAAAAAAATAATAAAAAAAAAACTTAGCTTAAGTATTAACTGTCAAAAAAGTTTTATAGTACTTTGTGTAAATTTATACAATTTAATGGTTGACAGCAAACGCGTTTGAAGTGAGCCACAACAACAAAAGTTTTTAATGAAGCATTAAATTCTTAATGAGAGTACACAGAGCATTTAGCCAAAATAACTCAATTCAAACGAAAATCGAAAATCGAAGCTAACAAACTCATTGATTTGCAAATTCCCTAGAAATTATCTACATAGTTTGGTAACGTTTTGAACGACAGCAGAATTAGAATCACAAGTTACAATTACGAACAACTAATTAACATTTCAATTAGATTTGTGCCATTAAATTGATGCTGTTTGTTTGTTTGTTGTTGTTTGTGTCTTTCTTAATGTTTGTGTGTGTGTGTGTGTTTATGTGTTCATTACGCAAGCTTAGCTGTGTTGTTAATTAATTCCCAAATGTACGTTGACCAGTCAAAAGCTCAAGTATAAATTCTATAACAAAATTTATATCAATACCATTTACTACCCCCCACCGCCCTCTATTATGTATGTATGTACCTCAATTGTTCCAATTCGCTGCGCATATCCGCATCGACCGTTGCCGCATCTGTGGTTATCCGCAAGGATTTGCGTAAATTATGTTCCAGTAATTCGTAATCCTCACGACGACGAGTCATCAGCGCATTCAATTGTTTTGTCAATAGACGCACTTGATCATTAAGCGATAAGTTAGCATCATCATCGTCGTCGGATATTAGATTTGTACTAAGATTATTTGTTGTTATTTTAGTTGTTTCCGCTTCAATGTTATTGTCATCGTCAACAAATCTTAATAATTCAACACTCGATTGCTCGGTAACATCATTATCATCATTTCCTTCATCATCATCATCAGCTGAAGCGGCAGCAACAGCAGATTCATCATTAATTTGCATGTTGCGCAACATTTGCTGCGCTTCCGGTCGCGACGTTACGCGTTTCCTGTGTGAGTTGCCAATATGACTACCACCACTACCGCCGCCATTAACTTCTTTTTCTGTTACAGAACGTGCATCGCGCAACATGTTGTTCACATCGTTTACAATATTCGCCGTTGATGTGAATTGCACACACAACGTAAGCAACGCAAGCGCAAAGGTAATTATCGTCAAAAAATGGCGCAGCGTAGCCATTTTAATTAAATTTAAATGATTTAATTGCCTTCGCTTTTTTTTTTTTTTGTTATGTAATTATAAACTTGAAAACCTTTAATTTATACGTTTTTATAATATGTTTTTTTTTTTTGTTTTTATTCAAATAATTATTAATTAGTAGATTTAAATAAAAAATGCATATATGTTGCTCAACATATTCGCTTAGCACTGAATTCAATTATTTATATTTTTTGCAAATAACTTTTTTTTTTTGTGCACAATAAAGTAATAAGTAAATTGTTGAAAATTATTTTGTTATTTTATTACTTTTAGCTTAAAGTAATTTTTTTTTTTTTGCACTGCCACACAAACTTTCTTTTTTCCACTTCGGTTTTAATACAAAAATTATTTTTATACGCGCTTCCGAACAATTTTTCAATACATCTATTAGCGTCAACGTTTGTCATAGGACTAAAGCGGTGCGTTGCTGTTCGCTTCCTTTTATACTGTTGCTGTTGCTTTAGCTGTTTTGAACGAAGAGAGCGCGTAGCAGGTAAAATTGAGAGCATATGAGCCATGTTATGAACAGAAGAGTGAACCTGTTTTACAGTTTTATACAGAATTGCCATCGAACATGCTCTTATGTTGCATATAAGCCGGCTTGCCTAAAGCAACAATTTTACATTATTTATTCGCAAATTGTATTTCAGAGAATTGAATTGAATTTGTTACTGAATGAAAATAATTAAATTATTTATTTTTTACTACGTTTAATCAAAAATTAAATAGATTCATAGAAAGCAAACTATTTATACAGTATTGCAATAATTTCCAAGCATATTGGTAAGATAACATTTTTTAGTCTTAAATTTTAAATCTGATTCGTATGTATGTATTTAATAGGGTATACGATGCATTGAAGAATACATTACAACTTTCAGACAAACTGCAACTTTTCAATTTTTAACTAAAAACAAAATTCTCTTCATACAAAGCATATTTAAGAGAGTAAAAAAATATTTCAAGGGCTAAATAGAAAAAAACTCTTGTTAACAGGAAAGAGTACATAATACATATACTCTATGTAGAGTAGCGTAGCTAACACATGGTAAGTGGCGCGCTTGTTGAATACAATATTGGCAGAACGGCAGATGTTTTGTGGCTAAAGTAGTATAGGCGAAACGGTCGCAACAACAACAATAACAGTCAAAAAAGAAAACAAGAACAGTAACAGCAGCAGAAGCAACAGCAGCAACAGCAAAAACAACAACAGCTGCAGTCAATTGGAATTAAACGAGCTATATAAAACCAAAAGTCGATAGCCAACACGCGACTTTATGCATGGATTTCAGCTTCAAGCCATATTTTTCATCACTTATTCGATTTGTGTTCGGTTCGATTCTGTTCTGTCCTATAGATTTTTTTATATATTATAAATATTTAAAAAAATATTTGATCTACCTTTTATTAAAGCAATACACAGTTTGCATTTATGTTGTACTATATTCATTTCGAGTATCCATATAGAGTATAGAGACAAAAGTCGGCTTGATAGAGTCCAAGAATTGTGTTCATTGTTGCTCAGTATCAAAAGTGGAATACATATATCATTTTGTTCATATGTCTCTTTGTTCAAAAACATTCCGGAGCAATTAAACTTGAAAAACGGTACTTAAACTTTATAAAGGGTATTTCGGATAGGACTGTGTGATTAATCGATTAATCAAGGAGCAATCGATTATTTTGTATAATCAAGTGATCGATTAGTTAAAGAATGAACAATTAATTAATCAACAATCAATTATCTAGAAATTAATAGAGGGCAATTGTCTCGAAATTGACGAACCAAGAGAAAAACAACGTTTTAAAAGTGAGAACCAAAAAAGAAAAAAGAAAGGTCTTCACTTTTTAAGTTTTTTACATTGAAAAGAAGATCATGAAATATAATATTCTTAAAACCTTATATCAGAAAATATTTTGTGCTAATCATGATTAATCACCAATAATCGATTTTTCCTTACAATCATCAACAATCGATTATTTCCAACAATCACACAGCCCTAATTTCGGAGTCAAAAATACTCGATTTATTTTATATACCTACATTTATATATATATGTATAAATGTGCATGTTATATTTGTGTACACCTACGACCGACCACTTCATTGTCGTTGCAACTCATGCATGCATATAATGGTGGTGGATACATTCCGGGCAAATTCTTTATTTTCTTTTGTTATTTTTTTTTTTATTTTTTTTGCAACCATAATCGTCACCAGTACTGACATTTCCCATAGCCCATGACCATTTGCTGCTGGCCAGGTCACTTGCATATAAACATAAATACAACACAGCACAGACGAATAGTCTATATAAATAAATGAATGAATGGTTGCACGGTGGCCTGATGGTGGCATAGATCGACGCATTAATATTCGCTTCGTTGCATATTATGAGCTTTCGTGCTAGGAGCATACATTTTTGTTTAAATTTTTTGGCGTTATATTTTTTACAATATTTTTATACTCTGCACAAATAATGTAAAATTATTTCATATAATTTTAAACAATTTTTTAATTTATAGATTACTGAAAATACGTTTAGTTGGTAAATTTTGAGTTTGCTGTTGCTATTTAAAAAATTTTTAAAATTTTTCATTTCAAAAATTCTAATAACCAAAAAAAAAAAAAAGGAGAAACAAATGCATACCAATTATTATAGGGTATAAAATTTTCGTTTATACTCTAATAATACTAATGTGTATACTCTTGCCTTATTTCGCTCGTACATCATCATCGTTGACCAATGGCAGGTTTTAAAGTGTTGCACATTTTGCATTTAATTTTATGCTCTGGTATTGTTCTGGATGGCCAACTATGCATATTTAGATACAACAACAACAAAATAAAACAAAAAACAAAAACAAAAACATTAATAGAGCAGCGATAGCAGCAGCAGCAAAAGAAAGCGACATATATGAGCTCAATGCAGTTACAGATTCAACGTAGTAGATTAGTGTAGGGAGTAGGGTAAAATTCACTTGAAAATTATGTTAAGTTACGTTACGTTACGTTACGTTACGTTAGCCGGATGTTGCTCATGTTTTTGCACGAGTTGTCGTTGTCGTTGTATGTATATTTGCTGCCATTTGCATATTTAAAATTTTATTATATTTGCTGCCATTTTGTGCATTTTTTTTTTTTATGCATTTGTTGTATTGTCCTAGCAACTTGTATTGTTATATTTTGCTGCTCTGCCATTGTAGTTCTGCCATTGAAACAGCTTCAATGTACTGCTTTTATATACATACATACATATATACTACATTACACTATAGTTCTCCCTGTTTTTATTATTTTGTCGAGTTGAGTTTATTTCGCGATATGCAATTTTTATGTTTGACTTTATGCGGTTAACGTTATGGTCAGAATATTAAGGTAATGACCTGTAACACGGACACGACAACGACACAGCGGCAAGTTAAATAAATGAATGACTGAAAAAGTAAAGGAGTGCCAGCCAGACAATGTGCTAGCTACCTCGTACCTCTTACTTTACTAAAAGTTATTGGAAAATGAATGCCGATGCAACGAGGCGTATAAGTGAACGTTGCAGCAAACTTTTCCAAATGAATGTGAACGCAGTGGGTAAATTAGCGAGATAAAGCTTATAAAATGTATAATTTTCAAATAAATTTGTTTGGGAGACTTGCCTTATTAGTGCTATTGTAAGTTCAGCAATCGAGCAACCAATTAATTATAAGCTTAGTACGCAAATTTAGGAAATATTATTTCAAAAACGACAGACTAAATACTACTGTGAGCAAAAAAATAAGGACTTCGTGACTTTATCGAAAAATGCAACCAGTATCGTTCCGCAATCACCATATTCGCCTGATTTGGCTCCGTGTGACTTCTGGCTATTCCCAAAACTCAAGAGACCACTCCGGGGAACGCGTTTCGAGTCGATTGAGGAAATAAAAGCTAAATCGGAGAAGGCGCTAATGGCTATACCGGAATGGGACTACATATTTGGCATGTTTCGATGATTGACAAAAACGTTGGCATAAGTGTACTTAATCGGGAGAGGATTATTTTGAAGGGAATGAAATTGATTTACAAGTATAAATAAAAATTTTTTATTTTACAAAATCACCTTACTTTTTTGTAATTTTTTATCTAATCTTATTAGCAGCACTACGCACATTTTCCTATACAATGCACTAGCTTTGCACTAGTACAAAAGAATGTCGCATTGAAATGAATTTCATTAAAAGAATGTCATCTGCAGTCGTTTCCATATTTAAAAAAAAGTCGCAAGGTGAGAATAAAGTGTGTTCACTTAAATGTCAAAGGACCTCACGCAGGCGTAATGCAGTGGCAATGCAATATAAATCACAGCATGCTGCAACGCACGCACAGCAAAATGAATGTCATTCATGCAGCTGCCTTTAACGCTTGTTGCTCTTTATTCAATTACCGATTCTGATAAACAACATACAAAAAAGAAGAAGAAGAAAATGATGAAAAAAAAAACAGCAGATTACTTAGCATAGCTGAAACATATACACTCATCTCGCCTTTTATGATTTTCTTAAATTTACCTTTTTTCTTTTTGGAAAATCAGTAAATTCAATTCAAAAAGATTCTTTCACACATACACGCACACAGACACTCACACTCATACGCAGCCACATATAGACAAACAAATACAACTTATCTTTCGCTTTATATGCTACGAGTATATGTATAAGTACGTGTCAAAAGACCGCATCGCATCCTTTTAACTTACTGACAGCCGGATATCTTTTATGCGAAACGATGCAGCTGTCCTTGTGCTCTATACATATACATACACATACACATACCTACTATATATAGAATAATACCTACGTTAGCACTAATATGCCCTGACACTGAGTCATTTGTCAAGAGCTATTTGAACCATTCTTAACTACAGAAAATAACCAACTGTGCTGTGCTCCTGTGCTGTGTTAGTTCAAGCATTTGATCCTTCTATTGTTCTATCTGATTGAGTGCAATAGTAGCAGCAAGCAGGTATCATTTTCTATTAGCAGCTGTTTTAAAACCGCTCGAGGCATACTGAAGCGTTTTCTGCTAATTAAACAAATTTATATTAGGCTAATTTTTTTTCAGCATAAAAACGTATAATTTCGTTAGATCCACTTAAATAATTAAATTGCTTTTACCTTTTTTTTGCAATATTTTAAATATAAAATGCTGTCCTTATGTCAGTTTCAGAGACAGCATTTCAAATCTGACTGCCCACATAAATTCAATAGAATGGCTCGTTTGTTGTGTAGAGAGAAACGAAGAAAAAATTGTAGCAATAAAATGAGATTTTTTATCATAAGAAAACAGCTGCCAGACGTCTGTGTTACAAATTTACACACAAATACAAGTGTGCAGACATATCTAGAATAAAATGTATATATGTGTGTGTGTGTATGTGTGCGTTTATAAATATGTGTACATGATCACAGCAAATCGGAGTTTTCTACTACTTTAAGTCCACACGACTACGTGAACTTGGCCAAGGACCAACAAGAAATCGAACAAATAAACAGTTACACAAAGGACTCATACAATACATGTACACTACTATAATTTATAATAATATGAGACATTCCATTAAATAGTTAAAAACGCATTAAAATGTCGCTGGAGGCATGTTTCTCTACAAATTTGTATAACTCTTTCACTATTTGGTATCATGAAGACATGGATTATGTATAGAAGCCTCAAAAGATGAGCATAAAACACTTCATTGCAGTAAAAAAAGTTAAAAATTGTGAAAACTTTTTGGGAATCATTCATAAAATTACAGATGCATATGTGCATAAACGAATATAAAAGAGCAATAAACATGTAAATTAAGTCTCGGTATAACAGAATTCTTTATACTCTTTATAATTTTATTTTTTTTTGTTAAAAATATTTAAACTTTATTTAATAATTTCGACATCTGAAAACGGTTTTTTCGATTGAAGTAAAATTTAACACTAATGATCGAGGAAGTTAGCTACGTCTGGCTTCTTACTTAAATCAACTTAGAAAAAAGTTGGAACTCCCAAATATTATGATAGCCATCTCAAGCATTGTAAAGTTACAAACTTTGCACAAAATCGTTTATACCAAACATTAAAAATGCGCAAAGGGTACGACAAAATAGAGAGAAAAGTAGTTTAACTTATATACTTTTGCATGAAACAAAAAGAAAAAAAAAACTAAAAACAAAAAAGGAAGAAAAAAAAGAAAAGAAAAAAACGTAAGAAGTAAAAAAATAGTAAGTCGTCGTTGAATCCTTGGCCGTAGCCAGCCGTGCAAGCAACAGCCTTGAGTGATAACATCATTGTTGGCAACATGTTTCCGTGTGCGCTGAAGCACATGATGCGCAACGAACCAAATTTTCGAATCAGGAACGCTTCAGCGGCAAGGGTCCGGTCCAATCCGGCATAATGTTGGCAAGACAGTACAATGTGCAAGCTGCAGATACATCGAGAGCAACAGCAACAACAACAAAAAAAAATTAACAAAAGCTACAACTTCAAGGCAAGTTATTGCTACAAAAGAGAGCATAGAGCAACAGGAGCTGCAGCAAAGACGATTGGGTAAGCGTGTTTTTGCCAAAATAAAACAAAAACAAAAAAAACAAAGATTAAATCAGGTAGAATTTTTTTCTTATTTATTTTCTTAAGGGTTTACTTATTTTTTTGCACCTGCCGTTATAAGATACTATTTTCTTTTTTTTTTCGTTTTGTTCTGTCGTTCACTGAGCACTTTGAAGTGGCTTTTTGTCGATTGTTGGTAGCAATTTTCAATGATCATCGTCAACGTCATCGTCATCATCATTTTAATTCTCATTATCAACAACTTCGTTCGTCATTAAGATGATTAGCGCGCAACTCAGAGCAAGTTGCCTCTGTCAGATGCTATTTGTATAACTAAATATTTTACTTTTACTTCATTTTTTTTTTGAAGTATGCATGTACGTGTAGATATGTATGTATGTATGTATGTACATGTATGAGTATGTACGTAAGCACTTTGGTTTGGTTTGTTGAAATATCATTGCGTTCGTGCCACATGCAGTTCATGTTCACAACGCTGACATTTTGGGCATTCTGACAGACAGAATGGACAAAGCGAATGACAGGCGAAAATATTTGTGTAGAATGCCTGACTAGTTGTATGGTATACGAGTATGTATGTATGTGTGTATGTTGTATATATCTTTGGATGATATTTATGGGCGGCACTGAAAATTGGCGCACGCACGACTCTTCTCTGTATATGCAACATACAGCATCGTTCCGTCCCACTGTAGTATTTTTTTTTTGTACTAAGATTGCCAAAATGATTGTGAATGAATAGTTTCATTTGTATTTTTTTTTTTTTTTTTTGTATTATTTTTTCTGTGTTAACAACCGAAACATCATTTATCATCTTTAAATTTTTGAAATTTAATTTACCGTAAAACCGTAAACAAAAATTTCAAATACATATTACGACTATTGAAATTTTTAACTCTTGAAGTTTAAAATTTCTTGAACATTTAATCAATCTAATAAATGGTCGAAAAATAGAACTAAAATTACAAAATAAACAATATTATTTTTTATTGAAAAATATACAAAAACAAGGAAAAACGTTAACTTCGGTGGAACCGAAGCTGAAATACCCGTTACATGGGCGTGGCGTCTTGGTTTTCACCCTGGATGACAAAAGAAATGTTTTTACCCAATTGGGAGCGAGTACATTCATAAATAATTACTATTTTTAAACAAAAAATCGGAAAAAATCGATAAGTTTGTATGGGGGCTATACCTAAAAATGGGCGTGGCACTCTTGCTTCGAACTTATACATAGTCGTTGCCGAGACAAAAAAGCTTAAGTTTAAAATTTCAGCCCAATATCTTCAAAACTTTCCGAATAAACGCATACCAACAAACAGACGGACAGACGGACGGACAGACAGACGGATGGACAGACAGACGGACATGGCTAGATCGATTCGTCTCATCGAGCTGATCAAGAATATATATACTTTATAGGGTCTCCGATGCCTCCTTTAATGCGTTACAAACTTTTCGACAAACTGAATAATACCCATTTACACTATGTGTAACGGCATAATAATTATTATAATCGAAAAACAAAAGCTACAAACATTTTCACATGCAAAAAAAAAAAAAAAAAAAAAAGTGAAAAAATTTTCGAAACAACTCTAATTGGGCCAGAAATAAGAGAAAGCAAAAATATTAAACAGAACTGATGTTCGTGGGATTTTGCTGCAATTGTTGTCTATAAGGACTATGACGATGTCAAGTAAAAAATACTAATAGCTGCAAAAAACTGTTCCAACTATGAATGAAAAACAAAAAAACGTTAAATTTGATAGAACCAAAGCTTTCATACAGTACACAAACACTTGCATCAACAAAACATTTTATGGAAACTTTATTGGCTATGAAAATTGAATCTTCTATGAATGAATTTGAGCTACCAAAGGAAAATTAAAAGAATAAAATGTTGTTCAAGCTTTATTTGAATAATGAAAAGTTCTACTTATTCGCAATTTTTATACATCAGTTTCCATACTGAATTCATTCGACCGATTATATACAATATACAATACCCTACTATGTGTATGTTACTAACTAAAAAAAAAAAAAAAGACAATAAAAAATGAATGCTCCCTATACAAGGCCGCTATGCGCACATTTATGGCAGAAGCTGTATGAATTTTGTTTTTTTTTTCCAAAATTTTTTTTTTCATGAAAATTTAGGCATTTTCCTATTTTTATACAACTAGGTGCATGTTTCAAATCAAAATTGTGCATTTTCTTTCTGCCGCATGATCGTCAAATTTAATTTTTTCTGCAAAGGATTTTGTTGGAAAATAAAAACTTCATAAGAATTCATAAAATTTTTAACCCTTGAAAAAATCGTGTCAAAAAAATCTGTTTTAAAGGCTTTTTAAAGGATTTAAATTGTTAAACATTTTTAAAGTGTAAAACTTGTGTACTGAAACTAAATTTATTGTATCGTAAATTTTCATCATTACAAGAGACACTCGATGTACTCGATGCTCGTAAATTTTACAAAATTTATGTAAACTTCCGGTTTGAGGTGATTTGCTGTTTCCGCATTCTTAGCAAAAGTTGAATAGCAAAAAAGTTTACTTTAGTCTTAACAAAAGTCTCTCTCTAAGCACTTTACACAATATAAGTATGTATGTATATGTACAATATTGCTCGTGTATGCAAGTTTCTTCTATTATATAAAATGACAACAAGAAGCAATTCCTTTTCACTCAAGCGTAAATTATATTAAAGACCTTTTAGGACATTATATAAATTAACAATGGTCACCCATAAATATTTCAGCGTGTAATGACAAAAATGCTTACGACTTCAAAGTACTTTGTAGTACTTGTACTCTTTTTCCATATAGCTTTATCGTTTATTTTTTTTTTTTTTTTTTGCTCTTATTAAAAGCTCCCGTCTACTTTTCTAGTTTTTTTTGAGTGTGACACAACGAATAAAATCAAAGAAAATAAAGAAAATTGTTTGTGTAACAAAAATAAAAAAAGGTGTGGAATGCTCATAAAAGGCGCAAGATGGAACGAAAAACTTTCTGGTAAAAATACAATACAGACAAACATATAAAGTATAAAGCATTGTGTAATATAATATAAAATAATATAATATAATCACAGCGTGGCGAGCGAAAAATGAAAAGCAGGCAAATATAAACGGCGACCTTGTTGGCTTGTTAGCGGACAACGACAATAAATTAACACTGCTTAACAAAAACAAATTTCGAACTCCATTTAAATTTTTCTTTTCTCCGTTAATACAAATTTTAAATTTAAAATTCCAAAATTATTTCCTAGTTCATGAGTAAAAGTTTTGAAAGCAAGAAACAAAATTCGTGTTGTCCTGTGTAATAAAAGGCAACATTAACAATTGGAAACACTTTTTAACGGCATAACTACCTCCGAATTTCTCTTTTTACTTTTCTATTTCAATGAGAAATATAGAAAGGACATGAAACTTTTTCCTGACATTCTTATGCTCAGTTTTTATTTCTGATTTTTGTTGTTGTTGTTGTTATTGTTTTCTTTTACTAACTTTTGCTTTGTGTTTCCAACGTTGTTTGTCGTGATTTATTTATTTTGTTGTTTGCCGCTTTGTTGTCACTTTATGTTTTTTTATTGTGCCTCGATTTAAGTCTCACCCACGCATCTCCATTTAGCGGAAATATTTCAGTTACACACACCTACCACACCCAAATTAAAGTTACTCCACTCGCAGTCCAGCCACTTTAGAAGTATTTAGCAAATGTTTTTGTTTTTTTTTTAACCGCCACACATAGTGTGAAGGGTATTATCAGTTTGTCAGAGAGTTTGTAACGCATTAAAGGAGAAATCGGAGACCCCATAAAGTATATCTATTCTTGAACCGCTCGATGAGACGAATCGATCTAGCCAGTTTTACAGATATTGAGCTGAAACTTGAAACTAAAGCTTTAATCAGTCCTAAGTAGTTTATATGTTAAATTCAGATTGCCACGCCCATTTTGAGGTATATGAAAATATGTATTATTTATTCATGTATTCACTTCAAATTTGGTAAAAACTCTTCTTATGTCATCCAATGTCAAAACCAAGGTACCACGCCCATTTATAGGTATAGCCCCCATACAAACTTACCGCCCATTTTAAAATATTTTGTATGAAAATAGTTATAATTTATGAATGTAATTCATTTCGAATTGGGTAAAAATAATTCTTATATCATCCAATGTCGAAACCAATGGGCCACGCCCATTTCTAGGTATAGCCCCCATACAAACTTACCGCCCATTTTTGAATTTTTATATGAAAATAGGTATTAATTATGCATGTATTTACTTCAAATTGGGTTAAATCACATCTAATACCATTCAATGTACACACCACCGATATGGTACGGATCGGCCTATTGTAACGTATAGCCTTACAAACTTATCTCTCATTACCCCACCCATCCCATCTCGTGGTTCTATCTAAGCCACGGATTATCTCACAAAAACTCTTTAAAGTTTTGTGTGTCGGGTATTTAAGCTTCGGTTCCACCGAATATAACGTTTCTTTCTTCTTTTTGTTTTTCTTTCTTTCTATTTTTGTTCTGTTTAGCATTGAATCATAAAGTTTAAACTTTTGTTATTACCTGTCATAAGAGAGCAGCAGTAGCAGCTTTGTTACATATGTATGCGTTGTTTTACGTTTGTATAATGTATACATATGTATATAATGTATATATTAACAATTAGTAATATTATGTACATACTATATATATCTACTATTTCGGTGAGTGTGCTGCGTGTGTGTGTGTGTGTGTGTGTACATTGCACTCGTTGCTATGCATTGTTATGATCATAAATTTTCTCTGAAAGTGTCAGGAAAACAATGCGCATTTTATTAATTAAAAGCAGTCGGCACAAAAGCTATGCTCTGCAAATTAAATATTACAAAATAAAAAAAAAATGAACAATGAATTTGGTTCATTTCGTTTTTTTCCTATAATTGAAAATGTTAACACAAATATCCTTGGAAAGACGAACAAATTTCGTACCAATAAAGAGTGGAGATACAATATTTGTTCGAAAGTCTGTATTCCTAAAGAAAAATGTGCCTCATTACAATTACTTCATAGAATTTTGGTAACGTTTTGTGCATATGAAACGCATTCAATTGAATCCCTTTGAAAGGCTGTTATAATTGATTGTTTGCTGGCTTTTTGCTAGGATATCGAATAAAGAAAGAAACTAAGAAAGAAACAAAAAACAGAAAAGAAAAAGAAAATAGCAGCTTGTAACGAACAAACATGCATAAAATGGAATCATAAGCCGGAAATTGTTAGGCAGATCACCTGCACAAATACACTCATTCAGTTTTATGTACATTCATTCATTCATTCAACCATCCATCCATCCATCCATCCAACCATTCTTTCATTCATTTCTTCATACGTTTTGGGGTACTTCAATGCACGCTACTTAGAAGCAATCAAATGGTAAAAGCATCCTTTTACCTTTCATAGACTGCGTGTACATTTTTTTCTTTTTTTATTTCCGTTCAGCTTTGTTCCGTTTTGTTCTTTGCAAAAGATACGCACATATTGCAAAAAAAAAAAAAAAAAACGTAAACGAAAAATACGAAAAAAAAAAAAACGGAAGAAATGTATCTGTGGCTTCGACAACATCAACGACTGTTCGCATCATGTCATCTGCATGACTTTCTGCCAATTTCACAGTTTGTTCGTTAGTTCATATACATTTCATTTCATTTATTTTTATGCCAATTCGTTTTGTATTCGCTAGTATGCTTCCGGTGCAAATGACATCTGTTTCTTATGGATAAAATACATACACATACTTATGCACTTATAAAAGTATCTGCTTTTAACTGTTTGTTACCAATTTAACTTATTTAATTTGTTTTCGTTAGCTGATTATATTCACATCTGAAATCGATTGACATCATTTATGGTATGTGTAATTTGTTATCCTTTGAGTTTTTTATTTAATATTTTTATTATTTGTGTATTTAATTTCATAAAAACTTTATTTCATAAACAAGCTTTGATTTCGCTATTTTTAATTTATTACACGCAAAGGTGCCAGCGAAGTTTTTATGAAATTTAATATATTTCACTTTTTATATTTTATTTTAAAAAAAAAAACTGATTTTCAACTGTTACATAAACAACTATACATGCCAAAGGGCTATAGCCAGTATTGTGAATTTTTTTTTTCTGTACTTTTGGCCAACTGCCGCTGTTGCAGTTGTGATAAACAATTCTGAATGTCAGCATTCGTAACCGCACATAGAGCGGCAACTTCATCAGTTTATTTTACATATTCAAACATAAATATAAATACATATATACATACATACACATATATATTTGCACTCTCTACCAAATACAAATACCAAAAGTAACACACACATACATAAAAAATGCTATATGTACATATATACCACATTGTCCTGTCAACGTCATTGTGAATGAAATATGAACAGTCCAAATGTGAAAAGTACGCTTGGACACTTTTTGTATTTGTATTCATGTGTATGTGTGTGCGTATCACAGTGTGTGTGTGTGTGTGTGTGTGCATTGACTCTGGTTGCAAATGTCATGTTACTTTATAACATCCGAAAGGTTGTTCAGCATTTTCCGCTGCCGTTTTAACCTCATATAGCGACGCCGCCACTTATTCGTTGTAACCGCAATTTAAGCGTTGACACAATCGAGTTGGTTAAATTATGGTTAGTTGGGCCAAACATGACTCTACGCTGACAATTTGAGTAGAGCAATCAAAGTGGATTTTGTGTGTGTGCAAATTTATACGTTTGAGTACACACAAACTTGAATGAAATTAATCGACTAAACAGTTTAGTGATGTATTGTACTGTAAAAAAAAAAAAAAAAAAAAAAAGGACAAAATAGTGATAGATAAATACGTTTTGTGCGTATATCAGTGAGCGGCGCACCACTACAATCAAATATTGGGGATGTACGAAGCAGTTTATATCACTGCAAGCAGTGTTTTCTAGTCTTAACACTAACTAACAGCAGCAAACGTAGTTATTCGAGATACTCTGTGCTTAGTTTCTAATTATTTGAAAAGTTTAATAACTTCAGTCCCTCTTTGGCTGAAATTAAAGCTGATGAAAATTTTACAATTAAGGCAGCTGTTGGTAATATGCAAAAAAAAAAATATTTTGCAAAAAAAAAAAAAAAAAACAACAAAAAGACCGTGAACTGCTGCACAATAAAAACCGCAAACAAATGTTTATGGCATTGGCAACTTTATTGTTACTGAAGCGTGAAAAGTATCTCATACAACTAACAAGTTGAAAAAAAAAAAACATAGAACTGTGATGTGAGCAGCACTGCACCGCGTTTTGTTGCATCGCTAGTACATGTTTATGTAGATCCTTGTATGACATGGGGTGGCACAGGTGGTGTTCAGGTCAGTCAAGCGCACCAAAACGAGTTGGCAGTGCGGAGACATCGCGTGTTATTCTATGGCAATGAAAAAAAAAAAAAAAAAAAGGAGAATTAAAAAATTAAATTGCATATATGTAAAATATAATGAATTGCAGTTGAAAAATACGAGTATACCATGTTGCTTATACTATATTTAACGGATCAGGACCAATTCACACATTCTTCATGCAGCTGTTTGTTGTGTCATTCGGCATGGCAGTTGTTGCCAATTCAAATTTGTGCAAATAATTAAAAATTTATTTTCAGCTCAGCGAAATTTTAACTCAATCTATTTGTACAATCTGATATATTGTGGTACGATATACGAGTATGTGGGTAAAAATATTTGTTTAGTACCCCATTTAAATAAATGCAGTAAAATTTAATTAAAAATACACTCAAAAAAAAAAAAAAAAAAAGTTTTTCGTATAACCAAGACCTTAATCTGAATTAATTTGCACTAAAATTCAAAGAAAATTTAAGGATAATACAGAATTTTTTTAGGTCATATAATTAAGTCTTCTGAGTGAACTGTAATGTTTTCTGTCCAGTCAAATATTTTTTAAATGTTATTTTTGTTGCTTAGATGCATTCGATTCGTTACCTAAGTACGAGTTAATTAACTATTTTAAATTCGTAGAGCTAAAAAAAAATAGACGAATTAATTTAGCTATGTCCGTCTGTCTGTCCGTCTGTCTGTTACAATGCGTTTTTCTCGGAAAGTTTTAAAGATTTTGAAGTGAAACTTTAAACTTAAGCTTTTTGTGCTCCTAGGCAGTTTGTATGTCAGAACCAAAGTGCCACGCCCGTTTTTAGATGCAGCCCCTGTACAAACTTACCACTTTTTTTCCGATTTTTTTTACAAAAATAGTTATTATTTATGAATGTAGCTCCAATTTTTCTGCTTTTTAATGAAAATAGTTCTTATTTATGGATATTTTTCTCCAATCTGGGTAAAATCACATCTACTGTTATCCTTTGAATATGCTACCGATCGGGCACCTAAAGCATAGTAGACCCCATACCAAAACTCACCTTCCATATTTTTAAAATTTTTTTCAAGAAAATGATTAAAGTTTCGTGTGGTGGGTATTTGAGCTTCGGTGCTACCGAAGTTAACGTTTTTGCTTGTTTTTTTGAGTGTACCTTTAAAACTTAATTTAGCTTATATGAAAAGAGTATGCCTATATCTTTTTAAAATAAGTAAGATTAAATTTCATGACTCCTTTTTTTTTTTTTTTTTTCAATATCAAGTTTTTTTTTTTTTTTTTTGCATCCCCCATAAATTTTTGACGTTAAAGCGCGCCTATCAAATGCAACTCTTTGACACATTTCATTGAATTTTTATGGAAATTTGTATGCAACTCGCAGGTTATTCATTGTCGTGTACTTCTTATCTATTAACTGAAATCGCAAGACTGACCACGTCTCAGTGCATACACACACATATCACATAAGGCATCGTTGTTGTTATTGATGTTTTCATTATGCAGTTTGCACTGAAGTGTGTAATTCATTTAAAATATGAAATTGAATCTACTTACTTACTCGTATGGCGAATGCGGGCCTTAGCAGTTTAGAATATGAATAATTTTTATGTAGTATGCGCTTTGTAGTAACAAAAAAGGAGCGTAGCAAACCCATATATGTATATAAGACAATATATACATATTAATTTAGCCAAATTATTCAACTGTCCCTCCATCATTCTGATCAAAACAAGCTAGAAAAACTTTAAAATCAGTTTTAGCAACATTTTCCGTATAAGTTTTTTTGGATATAAACTTTAAGGCATTTTAATATTTTATAAAATTTTATTATTTAGTAGCTATGACTAAAAGCTGCTTTTTACTACTTCAAAGTTCTTAGAATTTTTAAATTTACTAAAAAGAGCAGCTGTCAAATTTTGCCATTTAAAAAAAAATCAAATATTTTTCTTACCCTTAATTCGTAAGAACCCCTTCAATGTAGACATAAATCAGCAACAGCAGCTTGACCGTTCCCCCGATCGGAAAAAATAAATTAAAAAATACTACTACAACAAAAACAAAAAATAAAAAAGAAAGACAGAAACTTCTAAGGAATCAATGCCAGCTGCCAACTGTGCAGGACAGACAAAACATGACAGGACAGACAGACAGACGGATTGGACAGACAATACACGACGAAAAACTAAACGAACTTCATTAAAATTAACAAAAGTTAATTGCAGCTTTCGTGCCACAAAACATGCTGCAAATGCGTGTTGCAATCTTTTTGATTGGCTACAAAATCAACACGCGCAACGAGACAACCTAAACTAACCAAACCAAAAAGGAGCAGAGCATCTGCTACTGCTCCTGCTGCTGCTGCTGCTTTTGGACGCCGAATTTGATGGATCGATGAACGTGTGGTGTGTTGTACAAGATATCGAATGATCGAGGGAGCGCTTTTGGCTGCATGCAGGATAATAAGGACTAAGCGAAAAATAATACACAATACAGATTGCACCTGGACGTGTGCGTATTTAGCGCAACACATTGGAGCAGTTGGCCCGGGGTTGTTTTTCGTCTTCTTCTTCTTCTGAAAGCAAGCTTTCGTGTGGAGCTATGTTATTGCGGATTATTCAATATAATACAAAAAAAAAAAAAAAACAGCTGCTCAAAATGCGCATTGTCTCATTGCTAAAAGGATATGCCAAGTTTATGCATAAAATTGGCAATTACTGCAAAGCAACTTCTGTGCTGTGCCGTGCTGTGCCGTGCTGTGCTTGCGGCACAGAACTTTCTTCAACGCATTAGCAGCAACAACAACAACAACAGCAGCAGTCAGTATTAAGCTGTCAATACTGCTGTTGCATGTTGCTCGCTCGCTCATAACGCTAAATGTAAGTGTCAGCAACATTTGCTAAATAGCTTTCAGCCAAAATTGATGCATTACTTGTGTGAAGCATCAAATTTAATTGAAGTTGAACAGAATTTTTGCTATTTTCATAACGTAAAGAGGTGGGCAGAGAGGTGCAATCGAATCAAAAACAGCAAATGTTGAACAAACCACAAGCGTAAATTTAATTCAAAGCTGACCTGACAAATGATTGAGTCTGTTTGTTTATTGGTTTGGTTGTTTGTTTGTTTGTGTGGGCAAAATATCGTAATAGTATAGCAAAAACCGACTTGCATTCCGGGTCACTTGTACAATTTGTCAAAAACTTCAAATAACTGATGTCTCGCTATGCTAACGCTGCCACCGCTGCTGCCGCCACTTCTGCTGCAGTTGCTGTTGAAATTGAAGCATGCAGCTGACATCCATTTTGAATGGTGTGCAATTAATATAAACGAACAAACGAGCACAAAATGGTTGGTAAAGTGTCATATTCATTTATGGCGTCAGCAGTTCTCAATGTGTGGGTGTATGTGTGTGTGTGTGTGTGTGTAAGTGCTCTTTTGTATCCTTTTTGTATACAGCTTTTATGCTCCCCCCACTTCACACCACCATTCGTTTAACTTGTTCAATTTGTGTTCTGCATTTTTATACCCTGTACCTGTAAAGGTTAAAAGGGTATATTAAGTTTGTGCGAATGTATGCAACAGACAGAAGGAGGCAAGATGGACCCTATAAAGTATATATATTCTTGAGCAGCATTGGATTGGGAGTCGAACTAGCTAACAATGTCTGTCTGTCCGTCCGTCCGACCGTCTGTCCTGCTTTCTGCCGTATGAGAGAGATTATCTCGAAGACTATAAGAGATAGGGCCACCATATTTGAAACTTAACCAGCGCCAGCACTTTTTTCTAGACACTTAGGGGTACCTCCCATACAAATGCACCCCAACATTTTGTTGCATAAAAACGTCATTGTTTTTTATTCTATGAAGTCTAAGTTTAGTATAAATTTTGTCTATGATAGTCCCAATTGAATACCCAATATGGGTGGGACCAACAAATTTTTGGAGAAAAAGTCCAATCTAAGTATGTAGGCCCAACAAAATTTTAAGTGTAGCCCCCAAACAAATATATACCCGATTTTTTAAGATTTTGTGTGAAAATTCAATTCAATGCGGTAAATGGTAGTAAAATAGAACCGATCTTAAAGTTCATAAAGATTGGGTAAAGGGTATCTTGCAGTCGAGCATACTCGACTTCAGCGTTCATTCTGTTCTTTATTTTTTTATTTTTTTATTTTTTTTATTTTTTAGTGTAAGTTTTTTTGTTATTATTGTGGCTTTACTTGCGGCTACACTTGCCAATGGATATAACCACAGCACCGCCAACGTCATAAAGGCAGTCTGTTATGACGTTGTGTGGTCAACGACAGCTGTTTGAAGTGTGCCCAATAAATGTTATTGGGTGGTTTTATAGTTATCGAATTTCAAAACAATTTTTTTTTCCTTTATTTTTATTTTTATAAAAAAAAGACAACCTGTACCTACTCGTCAAATAAAAGTAAAAGTAAAGTTAATATTGATATATTCATTTATGCGTTCTAATAATTTAAAAATTTTAATTAAATATTTCATTAAACTTTCGTAGCGCACAAGTGTGGACTTGATATAAACAGCTTTTATTAAACTGTCATTGTTTTGCAAAGGACTTCATAATAATTAAGTTTGTAAGTGTGTATGTGTGTGTTAACAAAGTACATTCAGACATTGTTTGTATTAATCGATTTCATCAAATTTCAAACAATGGCAACCTCAGTTTTCATTAATTTCAAACATTATTTTGTACAGTATTAAGTGCATACTTTGGTCAGCTGCAGATATATTATAATTTGATAGATAATTGTTCTGACGATAGACAAGAAACTATGCTGCTGTCGAGAAGTTTCAACTGCGCGATAAGCTGTATCCAGTCTATAGTTATGTTGTAAGACGGTATCATATATTTTGCAAACAAATCAATACTTTCATAATCTGTAGTACATTTACATTCTGCTACCCAAACCCAGCATTCATTCAAGTTTATCATCAAGCCAACTCACATTATGAAACATTAAAATTAATTAATAATAATTACATTAATTACCGAAAATTTGCGCATTGAGTGACAAAAATGAGTCAAATAATCGAAAAACTGAAGAAACTACAAATTAATATGTTTCCCTAGCAACCTAATTACACTTTCGTTTAATATTTTGTGTGTGTGTGTGTGTGTGATGCAATAGTAGAGCGTAAAATTCTAAATAAGAAGAAACAAGCATAAATATTGCTCATACGAAGCGTTAACGTAGCTAAAAAGAAACACCACAACAACAACAACAATGGCCTCAAAAGTTAATTGAAAATTCCACGAAAATGTGTGCGAAAGTGAATGAAATACAATCGTACAGAATGAATTTGAGTTGTACTGGTAACACATAGCATACCACAGAAATCAAAGTTAGAAACTCTTGGAATTTATTGTCTTGGTAGTGCAGAAGTTATTTTGCTTTTGAATATTCTATTTCAATACACACACACATACATGCACAGAATGCTGCTTGTACTTGAAGCCAATATGCAGACACTTTCCGGCGACAATGTCATTTCTATTTACATCATTCCGTGCCATACCATTCCATATCCTTTGTCAACAACAACAAATTTCACTCTTCATGCAAATTCATTCATTGCAGTTTGAGTTAAATTCTTCAGCCAAGTGTGCAAATAAACAGCAAGAGTAAAGATATTCATGATAAAAAATAACAAGAAGAAAAGAAGTAAAATCAAACACAAAAATAAAAAAAAAAAGAAAACTCTACACTTTGAGTGTCAAACTTACAAAGGATATGGCGCGAGAGCCAACTTTGTGCTATGTTTATTAGATTATTTCGAGTAAAAATCAGTGAAAGATTAGTTGTACTTGAGTGATTATTAAAAAAAAAAAAAAAAAAAAAAAAGGAAAAACTTTCAAAGGATTTAGTTTGAAACGCGTTACACTACGAAAATCAACTTTCAATAAGTATTCAAATATGCAATCTATGCATCTGCAACTCTATCTGTATTTCATCGTCGCCTGGCATCGCCATTTCATCGTGCTGCAGTAGAAAAGTTTACTGCAAACAACCTGCAACCGACAACACGTGAAGAAATCATCAATCTCTCGGAATGACAGTTTTAACGACTTCTTAAGGATTACTTGAACAAAATATCCACTTTGTAGCCATCGCGCGTTTTACTTTGCAAGCAAACATTTTATCCTTGCCTTCGGATAAAGTTTCTCTTTGCAATAAGCGCCGCGTGAGGCTCTTTAAGTTGTTTTTTTTTTCGGTATGGCAAATTATGGATAGAGAAGTACACTCACTTTTCGATTTATTTGTCTAGTTAGCCAGTCTGCCTGCCTGCCAATGATAGCGTTACTCTCTACTTGAAATGAATAGTTGAAAAGTTTTTACTATAAAGTTTTAAATAGTTGAAATGCTTAAGATTAATCTGAGTTTGTCAGTTGGTTACTTTTAAACAAAATATCGATACTTTTGATGTTGCTGCTTGGTTTATAATAATATATTTTGCTATTAACTACTTAAAAACTTATGGTACGGAATATTTTAAACAGCAAGTAATAAGTAAATGGAGTCCATTATGCAATACCCAAATCCCTTCTAATTCAACTAGTTGCAGTGTCAGCCATTTGTTGCAATTTGTAGTCGCCTGAAACTGTAATATTTTTCTCTCTTTTTTTATTATACCCGCCACACATAGTGTGAAGGGTATATTCTGTTTGTCTGAAAGTTTGTAACGCATTAAAGGAGCCATCTTAGACCCAATAAAATATATACGATATATTCTTGATCAGCTCGATGAGAAGAATCGATCTAGCCATGTCCATCTGTCTGCCTGTCCGTCCGTCCCTCCGTCTGTTTGTTTCTTCGCAGTTTATTCGGTCAGTTTAAAAGATATTAAGCTGAAACTCAGAACTTAAGCTTTTCTCTCCATCGACTAAAGCAAGTATGAAAATAAAAGTGCCACGCCCATTTTTTGGAATAGCCCCATACAAAGTTACCGTTTTGTTCGATTTTTTGTATGAAAATAGCTTTTATTCATGAATGTATCCACTCCAAATTGTGTAAAAATACTTCTTATGTCTTTCAATGTCAAAACTAAGATGACACGCCCATTTTTAGGTATAGGCCCCATATGAACTTTCCGGCCATTTTGAAATTTTTGTGTGAAAATAGTAATTATTTATAAATATAATTACTTCTAATTGGGTAAAAATACATCTAACATCTTCGCCAAACAAAGGCAGCACCCATTTTCTAATTTTTTTTTTTTTTCAAGAAAATATTTATTATTCTGTCCTTCGGTTAAAATTTTACTCCATTATTGTGTCTAAACTATGTTTGCATCGGAGTATTGACTCCAGGCCAACCATTCTCCACATTTTACCTAAGCCACTGATGATCATAAATAAACTAAACCAAGATGTTGCGGGTATTTGAGCTTCGGTTCTAACGAAGTTAACGTTTACCCTTGTTTTTTTTTTTTTTTTTGGTTTATTTTCAATTTTATGTCTGTGCTTGCCGTGTACTGACTTTGTTTAATCCAAAAAAACACACACACACAGACACGCACACAAGTGTGTTTTCTTCGAAGAGAAAAATGTTGAAAAATTGCAATTTTTATTGCTTGGTATTTTCGTTGCTCGGTAATAAGTTTACACATGCTACATTTGTACTTTGTATTAAGTGTGTTCAGATTTAAGTACGTACCTTCTTGTTTGTATTAGCCACTTGGTTACTGCGCTGCATTTGTTTCTTGTTTATCATTTGCTATAGGATTTTAGTTTATTTACTTTTCAGTCGTTTCTGGCGTTAATTTACTGCTTGCCGCAACATAAAACATGCAGCAATTCTGTACTAACGAACTACGTGTATGTACTGCTAAGCTTGTAAATTACTACAAAATGTAAAAGGCTTTTTAGGAATTATGTTGTATGAGGAAAATGACAAAATATTCACATCTTATAACCCATTAGCGCAAAAATAATTTTATTATTTAGAGCGGCTATAACTCGATACTCTATGTATTGCAGATTTATATATCAACTTAATTAGTTTAGTTAGTTCATTATTGGAGACCAATAAGATTATCAGATGCTTACTTTTTGCTACTCCAAGACTAGATATTTTTTCATAAATAACGAATTTTATCGATAACAGTTTTTATCGATAAATATCGAAGAAAAAATATCAGCAATAGCTACAACAGACCAATAGCTGCCATCGATAACTCCTTGAATCACACAGCTGGCACAGTCATTGGTAACAGCTGTACTTCAGCTGTTTTCATTGCTATCAAAAATTTTGTGACTTATAAGTTATTCGTTTTCTGTTGCTTTTATTTGTACAATCAATTACAAAATAATGAAAAAAATATTAGTCACAGGTGGTACCGGCCTTGTTGGTAAAGCACTTGAGGCCGTTATAAATGATGAAAAACCCAATGACGAAAGTTGGTACTTTGCCGGGTCCAAAGATGCAGATTTGACGTAAGTTACTGAACTGATAATTATAATAAAAAAAAATACTTGACAACGCGGTTTGCATTTAAGCGATGTGGCAGCTACGCGCGCACTATTTGAGAAGGTGCAACCGACACATGTTATACATCTGGCGGCAATGGTCGGTGGTCTTTTTCATAATATGAACAATAATCTTGATTTTCTGGTAAAAACAACAACAACAACAAAATAAAATAAATCTGTTTAATAATCAATTCCAATGCACTTTTTTTATTCAGCGCAAAAACTTACAAATTAACGACAACGTGTTGCAGACCGCACATGAGAATGGCTGCGTCAAAGTGGTTTCTTGTCTTTCGACCTGCATTTTTCCTGACAAAACAAGCTATCCCATCGATGAGACTATGGTACACAATGGACCACCGCATCCTTCCAACTATGGCTATTCATATGCTAAACGTTTAATCGATATACAAAATCATACATATCACGATAAACATGGTAGCCAATTTACATCGGTAATACCATGTAATATATTTGGACCACATGATAACTATAAACCGGATGTAAGTCACGTAATACCAGGCATGATATATCGCATGCAACAATTGCGAGCGGAGCAGCCGAATACACCTGAGAGTGAAAAAATTTTTACAGTCTACGGCAGCGGTAAACCACTTCGGCAGTTTATCTATTCATTAGATTTGGCCAAGTTAATGATTTGGGTTTTGCGTGAATACGATAGCGTTGAGCCCATTGTTTTAAGCGTGGACGAAGCACAAGAGGTGACCATTTACGAGGTGGCACAGGCTATTGCTAATGCATTTGATTTTAAGGTGAGTAGCGAGAGAATTTAAAATATAAGTGTACTAGATTTTATGAGGCATAAATACATTCAAAGATTCTAACCTATATATAAAATTTTTAACTGTTGATTTTATTTCAGGGTAAAATTGTATGTGATACAAGCAAAGCTGATGGCCAATATAAAAAGACAGCTTCCAATCGAAAATTACGTTCACTTTTGCCTGATTTTAAGTTTACTGATTTTGATAAATCTATAAAGACTTCTGTGCAATGGTTTATTGATAACTTTGAAATTGCTAGAAAGTGATAAACTGCATTAATAAACTTCCACTAAGATTCCACAAGCAATTCCAAGCATTTTAATACAGACTAACTATTAATTCAATAGTTAATTTAGTTTACAAAAAAATATATAATTATTTTTTTAAAATAAAAGAGCACATTTTTTTATATCTAAATAAATTTTCTTTATTTAAAAATTAAATTAAAAACTAAATTTAGATGCATAGACACTTTATACAACATTGTTCAATTCTTTTCGTTTATATTTAAAGATTTTCTTTACGTATTGTTATATTTAAGAATTATTTAAAATAAAAAATTGTTTGAAATTTGATATTGTGTGACAGGAGTAATCCTGTAGCGGGTTTAAAAATGGCGCTGCAGTTGAGATTCTTTACATTTTTGTATGCTTTAACAAAAAATATTTAATCTCAAAAATTCTAGTTGAGCTGTTTGTTTATGTATTATTTGTATAGAAAAGAACCTAAGCTTATAATTAAATATTTTACATTGTTTCAAGTTTTAATTCATCAAACTATTCGATATGTTTTAACCTATTTGTAATAAAAAAAAGAAAAGAAAAGAGCATAATGAGAACATAGAATTGAATGTGCTGTCAGTGGTGTTGATATACGAAATACGAAATAGTCAAGATAAGCATTTGAATCTTTACGTTGTATGTGCGGCATTAAATAATAAATAAGATAGCTAAGTAGTTTAAGCATGAGTGGGGGTATGTGCATGTGTGTGTTGTCGTTTATAGTTGATGATTGATTGAGAGCTACAGCTAGAAATAGAAAATAAAAGAATAAACGTTTAAGAGAATAATTATATAACAGCAGCGCATGGTTGGCTAAATTAAAAATAGTTATACTAAAATTGCGCAAAATAAAATATTTCATATGAAATATTCCGACCGAAATCTTTTTCTGTTGAATTTTGCGTTGTTTGTTTGATTTTTCTAAGATCTAATGACATTTCCTTCCTTTAAATTTCAACCTTTTTGTAAGACATCTTGTTGAGATTTGCGCTTTTTGAAAACTTGTACAATTTGTTTGAGTAGTTGATATGTCCCTTAGATGTTGTCTCTTAGACTCGCTTCAGTAGCAGTGGCTTATTTCTATCAGCAAACGCCGTGTTGATCCATTTAACGTCGGGTTTGCTAAAGCGCACTGATTGTCCTTCGCCACAGCCATTCTCTGTGCTGTAGACACCCTTTAGACGCACATTAGAGCCGGAACCGCAAGCAAGCGCACTACCGGCATCGAATTCACATGCATCATATTTAGGGGCGCTGCAAACGGCGGTAGCATCAGCACCGCAATCACTACGTGCCAGTGGCGAAGTGTTGGTCACATGCATAATGGCGCCCTCTTCGTGAACTGTAAATTATGAGAAAAAAAAAGTTTAACATAAAACGAATTAATTTCAATTAAATGTTTATCACTACTCACTAGATAGCGCCTGTTTGCCCCAACCGGTGGTTATACACTGTTCCGAAGGACTAGGATCTTCATCACTAATGCAGATGGGCTGAATGTGCGTTGCAAACTCAAAACGTTTCTGCAGACGTATAATGGCCATATCATTAGCTCCAGTCGATGGATTGAATTCTGGATGTGTATCAATAGACTTGGCACCGACCAATTGGAATGGCAATGGCTCGTTGGTGCTGCCTAGCTCCCATTCACCAGCTTTAATACGCACATCGTTCACAGGAACGCTGAAATATATCGACAAGAAAATTTCTTTAGCATTGAACATTGATGTTGTAGTATGCACACTTACCCTTGCACACAGGTAGCAGTTGTCAGTACGAATTCATCACCAATGATAGCACCACCACATAGCAACGTTTTAGTCGATTCCTTCAAAATCATAGCTTGCCATGGAATTTCAGCAAAGTTGGCATCCAAATCCTTAATACCAGTTGGCTTTGTTTTCTTATTTCTTTGGGCGCAAACACCAGCCAGATTGACGGGCCATGGATCAACATAGTTGGGATCACGACAACATTTTCCAGGCGCACCAGAGTCAGCCAACAGACAATCGGTTAATGGTACACGGAATGCGGCTTCCATGGGTGTCAGTTCAATGGGCGTATCGCTAATAACACCAATCGTGTTGCAATAGTTCTCAGCAGTGCAGACCAACGCCGAAGCGCATTTGGCAAAATGCTTGGGTGCGTCCTGAACGCCGTTTGTCTTTGGTGTAGGGAAGATTTGTGGCGACAACTGATCCTCACCGCGATAAACAGGTTTTTCATTTGATGGCTGTGGCACACGATCGGGTTCATAACGTGGTGGCTGCGTTACTGGGCGATCACGATGTGGAATTTCGTTTTGAGAAACTGGTGGCAAGTATTCGTTGGTTGGACGACGTGTTGGCTGGGGTTGTGGACGGTAAGCAGGTTGTGTTGGTTGTGCACGTGTTGGTTGTGGACGTGTTGGCTGAGGACGTGTGGGCTGTGGTGCGGGTGGTGTTGGGCGGTAAGTAGGTTGTGTGGGTTTTGGTTGATAAACTGTTGGTTGTGGTTGATAAATTGGCTGACGACGTGTTGTTTGCGGTGGCAAATATTCATTCGTGGGAGGACGTGTTGGCGCGGGTGTGGCGGGTGTTGGCTGTGGACGATATGCAGGCGGTGTAGGACGCTGTGCAGGCACTGTGGGATTTGTAGGCAATGGGAATTTTTTTTCTGGCAAATTGAAGATATAACCATCTTCAGTTAATGTAGTCGATGGCATACGGCAACAGATTTCGGGTGCATAGCAGCGAGATGACTGCAAAAAAAGAAGAAGAAGTATAATTATTATTATTATTAATATGTTAATAGTCACCGGTTAAATAATAATTTTTTACTACTTTTCTGTTTCTTTTTTTTTTCGTGTTTCTTCTTTTTTTTTTTTTTTTTTTTTTTTTTTTTTTTTTTTGACAAAATTTGATATGTTTGTAAGTCTGCAAGACACATAAATTAGCAGCAGTATACGGTATACGTAAGCATGTCGTGCATTGAAGTCCATGAGTTAGCATATTAAATTACAAGCAATATAGTCAATAAAAACAACAGCAACAACTCATGTTGCTGCTGCTGTGGTTGCTGTTGCTGCTGCTTCTACCTGGTCATTAAAGTGGCCAATGTTGCTGTCAGTTTTCGTGTTTGTGTACATACATACATATGTATACATACTATATATGTATGTATATATATGAGAAAAAGCTCAGCTGGAAGTCAACAGCATATTGGGGATTAACGTTAACCCAGAAATTTGCAGTTTCATGGTGCAATCATGGTGTAACGCGTAAAGTTCAATCGAAACCAACTAAAGCTGCAATTTTCAAAACACGATTTCCTTTTTTAACTTCTTTCTTTTAACTCAAATAGATGCTTTTACTATTTTGAACAACAATTGTAGGCGGAGTTGCTAAGTGTTTTCAAAAGTCATACAAAAACAGCAACAGCAGCAGCAACACCATACATAGCCGATGTATTGCCAATAAATTAGCGAAAAGCAAATGATTTTGAAACTTTTTTTTTTTTTTTTTTTTTAGAGTACGAATAAATCAAGTTTTAAATCATTTTTAGATACAAACTACAGAATTGCATCCGAAACGCATTAGATGCGCAAAATAATAATAATTATTTCAATATGACAACTCAATAAATGCATACCACGCAGCTCTTCTTGTTTAATTATAAACATATTTTAATCAATAAGTCTTTTTTGTATAATAAAAAGTAGGCGTAACTTAATAACGCGCGTCAACTGAAATTCAATTTGTCATTTGTTTAATATTGCGCATGAGCAGCGCAGCGTATAGACAGACACCTAACAGCAAAAAAAAAAAAAAAAAGGTAGTCACGTAGACATTTATGCCGATTATGAAAAAAACAAAAATTAATAAACTGGTATTTTATAATTTTTCAAAATATTAATTATTTAATTATTAAGTTAAATCAAAGAATGCTACCGAAAACAAAAAAAAAAAAAATAAACAACAGATGCGTCTCTGGTAAAAAATAAATGAATAAACAAAATAAACATGTATTTAAATAATTTAAGAGTTTACATTTAGATATTTACATATGGTATATAAATTATATAGTATATATGTATATACACTGCCCAATTTGTAGTGGATTGTAAATAATTTGTATTAGACATTTGGAGGCAGTATTGAAAATGTTTGAGAAAAAAACCTGAGAATTTCTACTGTTTGTATTAAACATTTCAAGCATCAGGCTTCAAATTCCAAGTTTATACTTAGTACTAGGAATACTGTAAAAAATCCCCTTACAATTATGCGATGTAACTGAGATTTTTTGTTGGTTTTAATTTTTCTTTTTTTTTTCAAATTAAAATAACAATAAAACAATATAAAAAAAAAACCCTAGAAATATTCGCACATTTGCACCGTTTCTGCGCATTTGTTCATTCATTAAATTATTTACAGAAATTTCCTACAACAAAGAATTTATGTTTATTCTTGGTATTCTTACGCAATCGTCAAGCAATGACAAAACTTTGCAATTAGATTTTTTTTTAGATTTGCAAAAAATAATAATAAACCAAACCCAGAGAAGCAAACTGTAAATTCGCACGCAGCTAGCTGCAAAAAAAATAGCAACATTAACAAAAGTATAAACGAAACACCTACAACAGCAACATTTATTATTATTATTGTTGTTGTTGTCGTTAGCAGCAGCAACAGCAACAATAATAAAAATGATTGTCAACAACGACCTCGTCTTGATTGTTTCGCGTAATTTGTAACTCATATATCACAGCGCAGCGTGAAATATAAAACGCGATAACCGCCAACAGAAGCTGCTAAGCGTTTTAAATGGCTAAATAATGTGCTCATTTGTTAAAATTAAATTTTAAATAAAAATTAACAAAAAAAAAAAATATTTAAAAAAAAGAAAAATACAGGAAAAGGAACAGATGCAAATAAAAATTAAGGTGCGCGCAAAAATGAAAAATCTGAAATTAATAGCAATAATTATTATAAATGCGTTTCCAAAAAGAAAGAAAAAAAACTTTTTGAAAAATTATATAAATTACTAGTTGCTTCCGTTATTATTATGCGCTAAAAATTAAACTGAAAATGCTCAACATATATATTATCATTAAATTATATCATTGAAACTAAATATTTTTGCTGCTGCCACAAGTTGTCCTTCTCACGCATTTAATTTCTTATCATATAAATTTTTTTGTTGCATTGTGCGAGCACGCACTGAATCAAAAAACAGCAATATATATTTTTTTTTAAATAAACTGCAGTTCCAATACGCTACACACTTTTAGCTTCAAGTATTTGACTTTGCCTTTTTTAAAAACAACGCAAATACAAAGAAAAAATATTAATACACCATAAAAATACAAAACAAAACAATAAAAAGAAAAACATGTTTAATGTTTAATATTATGCAAAATGAATATGACCCTCTGCTGTAATTTTCATCAATTAAGCGTTAATCAAATGTGTTATCGTAATGTAGACATCACTCATACGCAACGTTGTGCGACACATAAAAACATTCAACGAACATAAAATTTTATGTAATTCATATTATCGTTTTAAAAAACAAGCGAAAAAGATATAAACAAAAAAAAAAAAAAAAATTTATAATTTTTAAAGCACTTTAATATTTTTATAAGATCAATGGCAATACACGCTACATATGACACACGACTTATTCAGGAGCAAATGAATTGGTATGTTAAAAGCAACAAATATGCACCTGACCAGTTAGTTCGATAGTCATGGACCAATATGTTAGTCTTGAGTTACGAAGCTTATGCTTTTTTTTTTTTAAATTTATGATCAATCATTTTAAAGAAAGATAATATGCAGCAATATATTAAAAAAGACTACAAGTGCAGATTACAACTACAAAAACAATAACAAAAACAACAAAATGCCATATTGTAAACGTAAAAATGCTTTTAATCAATACTTCTGTTATGAAAATATTTTTATACCTGTTACACATAGTGTAAACGGGTATATTCAGATTGTTTGAAAGTTTGTAACGCATTAAAGAGGCTTCGCCATAAAGTATATATATTCTTGATCAGCCCGATGAGTCGAATCGATTAAGACATATCCGTCTGTCTGTCCGTCTACCCATCTGTCCGTCCATCTGTCCGTCCGTCCGTCTGTCTGTCTGTTTGTCTGTCCGTCTGTCTGTCCGTCTGTCTGTCCGTCTGTCTGTCTGTCCGTCTGTTGCGATACGTTTTACTCCGAATGTTTTAAAGATATTGACATGAAATTTTAATCTTAAGCGTTTTGTGGTCCTAGTTAGTTTGTACATATATCAGAATCAAGGTGCCACGCCCATTTTCAGGTGTAGCCCCCATGCAAATCTACCGCCCATTTTCGAATTTTTGTATAAACATATAAACTATTGAAAGTGTTGTGTAATTTTTTCAAAAATTGTTTGTGTATAGATTTTATTTTTTTATTTTTTTGTTGCTTAAATAGCAATGAACCCTACATTCAGTATTTATTTAAAAAAATATAAATTAATTTAATATATTTTTTCTCTTTTTTTCCAATTTATTTATTAATATTACTATTTAATTTTTTTCTTTTCAATAATTTGTTAATAATTTTTCAATTACGCTTAATACGACGCATGTCTCTATGGTAGATAGGTAGGTGTATATATTATTTTTCATATTATTTATTTTAGTGTCATTGCAAAGTGACAGTGACAAAGACAACAAATCGTGTGAACAAGAATATTATTTATATACAACGATGTTGCATTTATTTTGTTTAGTGCTGTGTAAAATTTTGCCGTATAAAATTTTGTAACAAATTTTTTATTTTTCTTTAACGATTAATAATGTTGTCGCGTTTATCTGCTGCACAATGCATGTTATTCGGACGCTTAAATAAAAGACTTAAGCAACAAACTTGTGCCTTTGTTAAGCTTTGACGTAGATAACTAAAGTTTTTTTTTTTTTTTTTTTGGAAAATAATTTGGTAAAATATAGAAAAATGTCTGCATGACAAACCAATTAATCAGTAATGTAAACAAAGAACATATTGCTGCTTGCATACATCAGCATCAACAACAGCAACAACGGCAACAAAAGGGCAAACCTCAAAATGTCAAATTGAATTAGATAACAAATTCAATGAAAGATATTATTGCATAGAATAAATGCAAAGTTTTTTTTTCTATTTTATTTTTATAGCCTTTGTGAAGCATAAATAGACAATAACAATAACAAAAAAAAAAATTATGGCCAATGTTATTGTTGTCGCTGTCAGTGTTGATAATATAAACGAATTATGATTTTATTATTACAAAGAAATAAAAAAAAATATTAAAATATTGTTTATCACAAATAATGTCTTTAATATTTTCAACAACTTCAATGCGAACAGAAAGACATATTTGTTTCTTAGACATATTTGTGTGGGAACAATCAGCTAGCAAAGTAGAATGTTGGTGCAGTGAAGTACGTTGTTGCCATTGCCAGACTGACACACGGTCAGACAAACATGAACAACCAAATAGATTTTCTGAGGCAATCAAATATTTTTGAATAGTTAATTGAAATTATCACACCTCACCACAAAATGTATGCAACTCAAATGAAGCATAAAGATTTTATTATTATGTTTTTTTTTTTTTTTTTGTCTTGATGCATTCTTGATTACAAAAATCGTAAAAGTTTATCACATTTGTTTTATTTTTTATTTTTTTTATTATTTTTAAGCATTGACCATGAAAGATATCTTGAAGCTATACAAGTTTGTGCCTTAAGTCTTTTATTTATGCAGCTAGTATGCTTCTAAAAATCAAATAACAAATTTTATTACATTTATGATATAACAAATGGCTGTATTGGAAAAAAAAAAACAACAAAACAACAAAGAATGTCAAATAAATTAACGTATTTTGGTCATAGCCTCCATTAAATAAATATTAATTACAGTAAAATACAATACAATGGCGCTAACGAAAAGCTTATTTATACATTTTTTTTTTATGATTAAAAATACGTTATGCTGCTGATAGCTATAAAAGAAATCATATCGAAACTAATTTTCATTAAAAAAGCATCAATAATGATTTTGAGACATAAAAAAAAAAATAACAAAAAAATAAATAAGAAAAAAAAAAAAAATAAAATAAATAAGCAACAAATTATGATAAAGTCAGTCAACCAAAAATATTTAATATGCGATTTTATTAGTTAAGCATATAAATCTTTAGTAAATATATACAAAGACTGACGCGCAAAACTATTTGGCTGCAACTTCATAAAAAAAAAAAAAAAAAAAATAAATAAAAAATTCAAAAAAAATTTATTTGTCTTTAGAAAAGTTGTCATAACGTCGCGTGTTTTCTTAAGATACTTTTGGTGCGGTTATTTATGCGTTTAGCTGCGCTTTAGTGGCATCAAGCTAACACTTGACTTATTTATAATGCCAACACGCTTGTCAAATTAGCAGCATGAGCAGCAGCAGCAGACCGGCAGGCAGTTTGTCGTCATTTACACAAATTATGCGTTTGTCAGTTATTTATGTTATTTTTGTATAAATAACTCAGTTTATGCAGAAACACATATGAAAAATATCTACGCTTGTATAGCGACCTAGACCTTGACGTTGAGCTGAGCTGAGCTGTGTTTAGTTTAGTTCATGCTCTGTTTGCGCTCTGTTTGTCTGCTTACTGCTTTTAAAGCATAAAAAAAAAACTGAAATCAAAGCCAAGTAAGTATGTAAAACGTTGCTCAACTCAGAGAAACACAGCTTGAATGCGTTTAAAAATGCGCAGTAGCTTATAAAATTGAATGAAAATAACAGAATTAATGCATGATTTGTAGCTGCATTGAATATGATAAATTAATTCAAAATTTAAATACACTAACTCACGAACAAAGGCATTGAACTTTTGATTTGATTAATTTTATTTTTATTATTTGGCTAATAAAAATGTAAATCAAAGCAATTAAATACAAGTTGAATTGATTACGATTTTAGAAGTTTTGTTGAGTATGATTGACAGCTTCTAAAATAAACGAAAAAATTTATTAAAAAACTAAACACATTAAAAAAACGTGAGGTACCAAAGAGGAATAAAGATAAGTGCATAATGAAGCACAAAAAAAAAAAAAAAAAAAAAAGAGGAATATTACTGCACTTGAAGTTCTGCTCTGTAATGTATGAGCGCATTTAAGTGCTCTTTTACATCGAAGTACTTAAACTGTTATCAATCAGTAACAGCAACGGCAATGGGGCAACAGCAATGCAATCAAGCGTAATTAAAGTTGTCGTGCTACTCCTATCCTATGCTATGTTATGCTATGCTATGGCAAGGATTTAAGGTCAATATACGTATAATGCAATGCATGGCATGTGGAATGTCAGGATCATGTAAACATTAATTGATCAGATATGCGCATTAAGTTGAGACCACATAACACCTGAAGCTGTAGGTGCGCTGCAGTAACGCCCGAAATATACGTTAAAACAAACAATCAAACAAATGAACGAACAAACAGATATAGAGACAGAGATATATAGAGAGAGAGAGAGAGAAAAAATATGCAGACAGACGTAATGTTTTTTTTTTTTTTTGCTTGCAACATATTTGTTGTTGTAGCTGGTACCAGCCGCAGCCTTCAACGACCTTGCCATGCATTCCACGCATTTTTCACTGTTAAACTACTTAAGCATTTTCGCAAAACTTCGCACTCTTGTAAATTAGGGCTTATACATATTATGTTCCACTTGTCGTATATCTACTGTACTTGTAAATGGCAATAAGTTGAGTTGCATGGCGCCCTATTTGCACCAGCTGCAATGAACTTGCTTTAAAACAAAATAAAAAAATAAAATTAAAATAAAAAAAAAAAAACTTGACAACATCGTCTCGTCTCCTCTCCTCTCGTCTCGTCTGCGTTGCACTTCAACTTTTCGCTTGTCTCATTTGTTTTGATTTTTTCCCTAGAGTGCATTTTGTATATCTTTCTCTTTTTGTTGTTGTTGTTGTTTTGTATAAATGTATCTGATAGGTTGCTGCCACAGTTTAGGATTCATTTCCAGAGTCAAAGTTGCCTGCATAACTTAACAAGTTATTGCAGTCTGTGCGTAATTTTCGCTACAAAGAAGGGGAAATTATGTGCCACTTCTTTTTTAGCCATACACTTCAAAGAGTTATATTTTTATTTTATTGCTGAGTTTGTACAACAAGAATATTTTCGTGTAACCTTTTATGATGTTCTTTTTAATAATAAATCTCTCCACGCTCAGTCTAAATTTATTAAAAAGTATGCCCCAAGTTAAACCCATTTTATGCTGTTCATCTTTATGTAATGTGAAGCGCATTAAAGCTTCAGTTTTACATATTTTATTTTTAAATATTTTTTTGAATTTCATTTAATTCGGGTTTCCAAAACTTTAAGTTACAATATTTCACTTGCTACACGTTGCATGTGCAATGCTAAACGAAAATAAACGCATATGAGGCAGACAGATATGTGATATGCATACGTACACATATATACAGATATACACATACAATATACAGATGCTATTGTAACTGACCCGTTTTGTTGTTATTACTTTGCTCTTGTTGTTTTTGTTTTTGTTTATTTTGTTGCATGTTAACAACAAAAATTATGCAATTTTTGCACTGCCAAAGTGAAAATATCTTCTTTATTTTTGTTTTTTTTTTTTTTTTTGTTAAGCGTAATTTAACACTTTTGCTATAATCAGAAATTTATTGTATTAATTTGTTTTCTCATTATTATTTTATTTTTTTTTTTTTTGGTTTTCATTATCATTTTTTTTAAGTTTAATTTTTATTTTTATTTTTTATTTGGTGCCATCAAGTTCGTTGCTTAAGTCTTTTGTTTTGCATGCAAACGAAACTTAGACTCAACATCAAAGTCAGTTTCTATTTGTTTTAGAGTCAAATCTTGACTTAAATCTACAATTACATACAGTGTAGGTGTATGCAGATTGTGTAAATTCAAATATCAATGAAATAGAAGAGAAGAGAAAAAAAACCCATAACACGAAAAGTGCATACTATAAAGGCAAACAATACGTCATGCGTCAGTTTTTGAAAATCAGTGCATGAAAAAATCTGCATATTTGAAAAGTGAAGAACAACTTACATGAAATAAAAAAAAAAAAAAAAAAAACGGATTGTGTGTTAATAAGTAGCAAGTTTTGTTATTGCAATTGCATTTATAAATGCATTCAAATGAATTTCGAAAAGCTGCATACGATGTATTTACAGCGTTGGAACATCAAAAAGATTTGATTTCATTTGAATGATGGAATTTTTATTATTTCTTTTTTTTTTCAAAATAAGATTTGCATTGCAACTTTAAAGCACTCTTTGTATTGTATTTGTTTTAGTTTTTCAGTTTAGTTTTTTTTTTGTCTTTTTGAATTTTTCACAGCTTGTGATTTGTAATGACTTTGTCAACAAACTGTCAGTGATTGCGTTAAAAACTTTGAAGGTAGCACGTGAAGAAGTAAATCACATCTTTGACTCAAAAAAAATTTGATTCACAAAAAAAAAAAAAAAATAAATGTACTATTTGAATATTTTAAAGTTTCTTAATGTTTTCGAAATCTTTTAAAACTTACCCCTTGCTTTTTAATATAATCAATTGTTGAAATTTCACCATTGCGACAGTCTTGTGGTGCCACACAATCTGAATCACGTCCACATGTTGCATAAGGCTTAGGCGTAGTAGTAGTGGTCGTTGTCGTCGTTGCAGGTGGACGATAGGTGCAGCAAATATCAGTTTCAGGTTCACAATTCTGAAAAAAAAAAAAACAAAATTAAAAATTATTATTATAAAATTACGTTGTACGCCATTTTATTAAATACAACATTAAATTGTCACATTTAATAAAAATACCAATAAATTCAGGCATAAATATTGCAAATATGCCAAAAAGTCAAGTACAAGAATTGCACTTAAATGGAAAAATATTAAATTAAAATGCAAACAATTAATCAAAAAACGAAAAAAAACGAAAAAAAATGGAAAAATTAATAAATAAATAAATACTAAAGACTTAAGTAACGAACTTGACTTGCAACAAATGACAACAACAACTACACTCGACTAGTATGTAGTAGCGCATCAACTACTGCAATTACTACAACACAATCAATCATGCCTCAAGCACACTACAACAGCGCGACACTTGTGCCATAAAATCGATGGCATCAATTGCCATGTGCCAAGTAGGCATTTATTACGCGACAAAACAAAAGGTCACCACCAAGTGCGTTAAAGTGTTTAACTACTTCAACTAAAGTTAGGTTTATAATAAGAGATGAAAGCGAAAATAAATTAAGTGACTAAATTCTTCACTTTGATATCTGCCAAGTTTAATATTGCTTCGGAGCAACACACACAAACAGTCTACAGACAGACTTAATGCGTTTTGGCGTTTGAGAAACGTTTTTGAAAACATGAAAAATGAAAATATACTACTTATACTATAAAGTGCAGCAAATTTTATTTCATTGAATAAAAAAAAAAATAATTTATTTTCTGTTTTTTTTTTTTTATTTTGTTCTTGCAATGAACTCGGCAACACCTTCACATATAATAAAAGGCTAAAGCATTCGTCTAATAAAATCTTTATACTTATGTGTCAAGTGAAACCTTCAAAAACGTTTTATAGCTAATTTGTTTCGCTTCTATTGCTTGTTTAAAACGTTCTTGGCGCAGTTGGCTTTTTTGCAGCAATTTTACAGCTTTATCATTGCTTTGACATTTTGCGCTGCAGCGCACAGTTCAAAGTGCAAACGTGCCACAATACGCTGCAGTTAGTTAGCTAACGAGCTATCAACTATTTCAATTAGTTGCACTTTATCTTTGACAGCATCAAAGACTCGGACAAACGTTATGCCTTCTTCGGCTGCTGTGTAAATAAAATAATTGTTTAACTAAAATTCAAGTTAATGCAGCTAAAGATGCCACAGGCAAATTAATTAATTTAGTCATTTAAAGTTATTAATCGATAATGTCTATTAACATTTTTTGTTGTTTTTTTTTTTAGATATTTTTTTTAAATTTAATAATAGCTGCTTTAATTTTATTAAAATTAATGAAATATAATTAAAATATTAATTATTTTTTTTTTATTGTTTTTCGTTTTGTTAAATAAAATCGTCTATTTACGCATTTATATCATTAATCTTAATTATGCAATGTATTGAACTTATTTCCTAGCGATTAATTTTAATTTATATTTCTGATAAATATGCTTAAGAACCAGTTCAGTAATTTGGCATATATCAACAGCAACAACATCAAAAACTTAAAATGTTAGACAGCTTAATTTTCATCAATATCAACAACTTCTTTGTTAAAACGAAATATAATAGTATCCATCAAGTTTTTAATTTATATATTAGTTTACAATTTTAAACACGTTCATCATTTTATCTTCATTGTAAAGATTGCTATTATTTATGATGCTTTTATGTTGAAAGTTATACCGGAAAACTACAATAGAAGCAAATGTTAAATGCGGTTATGCTGAAGCTAATAAACCCTACAAACTAGAATTAGAAACTATTCGAAACAATGTGGCAAATAAAGCTGAAAACAAGTCAAAAGACTAGAAAAATTATATCTTTTTATTTATTTATTATGAAAAGAGACAAAATCTTTTTAAGTAAACCATTGTTTATATGCGTTACAAAATGTTTTACATTTTTATAATACCTTTTTTGCAAGGGTACATATGTATATATTTTCAATAATAGAATATTATAGCATATAATTATTTAGTTATACTCGAAAAAATTCCATGCGTTCTATAAGTTCAAAGCACTCGAAATGGCCTTGACAATTAAAAAAAAAAAAAAAAAATGTTTTAAATAAAGTTTCATAGAAATTTGAAGTTGTCATATATTGGCATCATTTTTGTAACTTTGAATGATCACTTGCTCTATAGCTAAGATCTAATATCCAAAATAAAGTAAACGTCTTTTTAATGTTATAAATTAGCATTTAGATTGCTTACTCAAAATAAAATAAAATAGTTTATTGTTCTAAAACTTGACAGCAAATTTGATTTAAAAAGAAACACGTGTTTGTATTTGTTTCAATAATATTAACTATACAAAAAGTATTAGATAATCTGTATGGCACAAAAACTACAAAAAAAAAAAAAATTCACATGTACGTAGCAAATATAATATACAACTTTGCACTTTACACTACAAATGAATGAATCAATTCTTAACTGAGTCATTTAACTTAAGTGCGGGGAAAGCCGCTGAGCCGGATAAACAAAGTTAAACTTTAAGTGTGGGATTAGAACAATAAAAAAAATGTAAACATTTAAACAAATTGTCAGAATCTTTAAGTTTTAAGGCCCACGCAGCATGAGTTTATTGAATCAAATGCTATGAATAGAAATTAACTTTCATTCCGTATACACAATACGCAGCTCATAAAAAAAGAACAAAAACAAAAACAAATGTTTGACATCATCTCAGCAAAAATTTTGATTTGATTAATTGGTTGAGAATTTTTTGCACAAATATTTTTTTTTTTACTGCCAATTAATTCGATGCTTCAAATTTTTACAAAAAAAAAAATATATATTTTTTTAGTGACGTAGCCTTTTTTTAATATTCACGCCATTATATGCATATATTTTTTTTATTTTTTTTGTAAATGTTTGTATTTGGTAATTAAAATTTATTAGCTATTTATTTAGCTGATTGACTACTGTTGTTATTGCTACAAAGAAATTTAAAAAATGTGAAATAAAACAAAAAATTTGTATATCCGTAAAATTTCCCAAATTGTAATTATTCTTTTTTTTTTTTTTTTGTTTTTTTTTTTGTTATCTCATTCACATAATTAATATGTGAGAATAAAATAAAGCAATACAAATAATAATTTATTTAACAACAATATGATAATTTAACTAAAATGGCATAACTGATATTTTTTTGTTAAAGCTAATCTGTTATCTGATCTAGTGACGTGATACAAATAAATAAATAAATAATACAACGCAAGAGACTATGTCAAAGTCAAGTTTACTATAATATTTACACAGTTTTCAACAAAAAGAAAAAATTATAAAACTGTTTTTTTTTCTTTTTTAAAGAATTGCTAATTTTATTATGCGCAAATTTGTTCACACAAAGTGACACGACACGATTTCATACAAACTAAAAAAAAAAAATTGCTTAATTTGGCACATTTGCTTTTAAAAATAAATAACTTAAAATATTAAAAAAAAAAAGCAAACAGAAACCGTATAGACCATTTTTTTAAAAGCTTTGTAAAAAAAAGATGATAATAATAATAAAAAAGTAAATTATGTGATTGTTGCTTATAAACAAAATTAAAAACTACTATATAAGTATATATCTAGAATAAAAATTAAACAGCAGAGACACCTACACTACATAATAAACTATTAGACTGTGTATGAGTTATGTATGCTTTGTGACGCCTGCGCATTGTCAATATTTGCAAACACTTAGTCAGCACGAGTCAACAATATAAAAAGTGACAATTTAAACACAACTATAAATATTTGTTTGTCAACATTTAACAAATATTTGCACATATTTTTAGTGCTACCACAAAAATCATAATATAATTCATATGAATCAAAAGCTGCTTAATAGCGCGCTTTATTATGCATAACTCATAGCAACACAGTTTTAGCTACAAAAAGGTTCAATGTACCACAATGAAAACAGTTAACAATGTGACATAGTTTTTTTTTTTTTTTTTTTTTAATGTATTTTTATTTATTTATGTATTTCACACAGTTATAGTAAATAAATATTATTAATAAATGCATACGACAATGCATAAAAAAATGTATCTTTTGAATGCGTAAAAATTTGTAGCTACGTAAAATATTCATAACTATGCAAATTTATCAAATATTTTTTTTTTTTTTGGCATTTTTAATTTTATGTGATTTTTAAGACCAATTGGCATGTCTAAAAAATAAAAAAAAAAAAAAATGAAAACAAAATCAAGTCATAACTTAATTAATTTAATGACGTTCTACTAGGTCAACTGTTTTGACGTCTTTGATATCTTTTGTTTAAGATAAAACAATAATGTTTCAATAAACGCATAATAAATACGTATAAAATGTATGTATACTTGTAGTCAGAATATAATTACATTTTAGCATTATAAAATACTTTTATTTGTCATTAAATAAGCGCATTTCAATTTGATTTGTTGTTGTTTCAATTTTATTAACAAATATTTTAGTTGCTAAAACTTGTCTCTGCCGGTCATTAGGTCAAATACGCAAAAACTCAAGCTTAGACTTATAATTGCAGTTAATGTTTTTAATAACATTTACAAGGTGGCGGCATTAAATTTAACTTCTTCTTCTTGTGCTATGCAACTGCATACATACGGCATCTTCAACATTACACGCGTATAATTTTTTTAATTAAAAAACATATTTCAAGACTTTCGCAATTTCGTATTTGAAAAATCATTAAAAGCGAAATAAATTTTATATTTTATTTGGCATAAAAAAATTTTGAAATGCATTAAATATTTTGTAAATATTTTAATTTAGAATTAGGCATAAAATTTATAGAATAAAATTAAATTTAATATCAAGTTCGTTGCTTAAGTCTTTTGTATTGCATTTTTATAAGCGGTTAATTTGCATTATTTGCGAAATATTTATGCAGCTCGGAAAAAAATATGCATAAATCTGCAACAAAACTCAAACCGAAAGGGTCACAAAAATACTTTTTAGACATTTTTTAAAATTTCGTTTTCGCGGTTTTGGGTATTGTAAAGTCACAAAAGAAAAAAAAAACAAAACAAAAAATGCGGAAAAATATGTGCAATGTCTGCAACAATAAAAAAAAGAAACACAATGTCGCTAAGTAATGCAGGTGAATAAACAGAAAACAAACAAACAAAAAATTAAAGAGCATCAAAAAACTCATAAAAGTTGCAAACTGTTTGGGTTTCTTTTGAATCGATTATGCGCACCAAAAAAAAAAAAAAAAAAAAAAAACTTTAAAAAAGGATTATGCGATTTCCTATGCAATTTATGTGACAGTGCAAAAGCAAAAAAAAAAAAAAAAATTATTTAAATAAAAAAAAATAATTTTAAATTTTTCAGATTGCGGCAAGCGGTTTGCTGCTTTATAAAAAAAAAAATTCAATATTTTTCATTTACATAAATTTCTTTGACAACAAACTTGTCAAGCAATTAAACATGAACTTCATTTCACTTTTTACTTTTCATCTCTCTTTCTTCATATTACGAAATAGATATATATATTTTTTTTTTTTTTTTTTTTTATTCATTTTAAAAACAAAACCGGAAATTAACCAGCAACTGGGTTAAAAATTCAGATCGGACAAGCTAAATTTTGTTATTGATGCAATAATTGAGTTTAAGAAACCAAAGCGATTCAATGCTTTTGTTAACAGAATTGTTTATGGAAATTTTGTAAAAAAAAAAAAATGTTTACTCATTAAATATTTAATTTATGTCTTATATTACCTATTTTTTAACAAATCGACTGGGTAAAACCAAGTCCTAAGCTTATTATGCAATATATTCTTTTTGTTTGGTTTCAAAATAATTTGTTTATAATGTAACCGGTTCTTTATAAAAAATATTTAGAGAAAGCGTTTGCTCCTATTTGTCTGACTTTTAATTAACACTCCAATTAAATTTTTTTTTTTTAAAGGTGACAATTTGCTTTTATGAAATAATTTTTATTTTTAAAACTTACCTGAATTTTTGGTTGCTGCTGACTGTAGTAACCATTCTGGCATTGGTTCTGACGTACACATTGTTGTCCAGCAGCACATTTTAGATATTCTTTAGGTGGCAAATAGGTAGGACCTTGGAATGGTGATGCCTGTCGACTGATAATGGCATGATTGAGGAAAATATTTGATGCTGGATTTACTGAGAAATGCGTTTCTTGTTTAACATCTTTAATGCCATTTTGATATTGGCCATTGAGGAACATATTCGATGAATACTGTGCACCATGCACAGTACAAGCAGCTAAAATGGTGGCCAGTGTGGCCAATACAAGTGGATTTCGACACCGCGACGACATATTTTTAATAAATTGTTCTGCTGCGTTAATTCTGTTTTGAATTTTTTTTTTTCACTTTTCTATCCAATTTGGCAGTGCGAGGCAACTGAAAAGAGTAAACAAAAAAAAAAAAAAAAAAATAGATACAATGAAATAAATCAGTTGAGTATTTGTTGCGTCTTCACGGAAGTCATCGATATTCATGTACTCTATTGTTCTTGTCTCAGACGTAAGTAAGCCAGTTCTAGTTATATAATATATACTCTTAGCGCTATCTATAAAGCTTCCAGACAAAAGAATTTTTAAAGATATTGTTATTGTTGTTGCTGTTGCTGTTGCTGTTCCAGATAAATTTGGCGTGAATTATGCGCCATAAAACTTGATTGTATTGTGTGGTTTTTTTTATTGAGAAAAGCGTGTGTATCATCAACTTTATTTAGTTTTTTTTTTTTTTTTTTTTGGTTTTGAAGTTGGCATCGTGTCGTCATCAAAATGCAAAACGCAGCATACTATGATGACATAATTCTCAATGTACAAATACCATAAAAGTGCAAGAAAAAAGCCGGCACGGCACGGCACATGCACGATGCCAAAGATACATACAGATACATACGCGCCGTTTTCGTTTTTCTGCGAATGAAAATTGCAAAAGAAGAATAGCTTAGTGGCTGGCTGCAGCGGTTGACCGGGCACTGCCAAAAGACGTCACGCAGTTATACACTATACAAGAGCTTCGAGACATAACAGACAGCTGAGACTCAGCAGACATAGACTTGTAGATGCGTTAAAAATGCAATTGAAGATACACACTATTCGATTGCCTAAAATGCTGTTCAATCTTAAAAGCCAGATTTCCAGACAGACAGACTGACTGAATGACTGAGTACTAAGAGTGTTAGAAGTCATGTACGCCACTAGTTAGTGGCAAGTAAGTTTAACTTAAGCTAGACTTCCTAAATCTTGTAAATCAATTTCTTAGTTGTCTTTTAGTTGTCTGTCTATCGAATTTTTTCACTCTTCTTGCTGCTGCTCATAAATTATTGTACAATTTGTCAAAATTCTAAGTCAGATAAATTACAAGTTGTCTGCCATTGATGATATTGCTTGATGTTGCTGCTGTTGTAGTGTCTGCTGTCGGTGTTTATTTATTAATCGCAGCTAAATAAAAAATAATATATATACATAAATCGCCAAGAATCGGCATAGCGAATTCCAAGCGGATTACGCAAATAGGCGTTTTTGGTCTTTAATGATTAGCCGCGCGGTAATTTCATAATTGACGGCGAGTGACAAGACTTTAACTTCATTCAATGTAGCTGTTTGGCATGCGATTATTGAATATTTTAATAATAATATTTTGCTTATTATTTATTTGATTGAATAATTTGTTTAATAGCGACATCAATTTCATGTTAAATGATTTGTATGAATTTAATTGCCAAAGCAAATCTATTTTGTTGCTAATAATTAATTAAAATTTTTTTCTATTTTTTTTGTTATTAAATTAAAATATTTTTTTGAATGTTTCAGTCAATCTGTACAAACTCGAAATTTAGATTCAAAAGAGTCAAACAAAACTTCATACTAGATCATCGATATATTTCATATTGTCATCGTTAACTTGATTGAAACAACTTTAAAAATTTGCATTAATCAAAAAAAAAAAAAAAATAAAAAAAAAATAAATAAAAATGCTAAGCAGAACTATTTAAGAATTCCAAAATTTCTGGATGCGTTTGTAGTGACTCAATTCTAAAAATAGTTACGTATCGTTTCGGTGCGCAGAAATTTTTTTGCAAAATTTGAATTTGTTGTTGCGCACAAAAACAAGACTTTGAATATTTCTCATTTCATTCTGTTATTTATTTATTTAATTTTTTTTTTTTTTTTTTTTTTTTAATTTTTTTGCTAATTTACATAAATAATTTTATATGATTTGCTGTTTGTGTCTCCTTGTTTATATGTTTAATATCAGCTGTCATTATCATTAACTTTTTATTTATTATTATCGCTCGAAGAAAAATATAAGAATCAAAAGTTTCTACTTTCTATTTCATACTAAATTTATAATGATTAGTGTTTCTGGCACAATTTTGGTTTGTTTTTAATAAAACGCATATTTTTGTAGATTTAAGCTGTCAGAGAAATATGTTTTTTTTTTTTTTGCTATTCATATTATTAATAAATATGAACTGCCTTTTTGCTGTTTTTGTTTTTTTGTTTTTTTTATTTTGGGGAATTTTAAATAGCCGCTAGCATAAGTTTGCGAATCTTTTTTTGTGTGTCATTGACATACATTTTTACGGAAATAGTTAACACAGTAACTATTCTATTTTTGGTATTATTTATAACGAAAATCTATTTAAAACAAAAGACTTAGGCAACAAACTTGCAAAATTATTTTTTTTAATAATTAAAAACTTTTGGAAAAAAATATTTGTATTTGGAAAAAAAAATATGTTTCTACACAAATATTTCCAATTTATTCTACTGCTGCCTAAAATTTAATTTATGAAAAACATTTCCTATATACCCACGCAAATAAATTCCTTCTAAGCTAAAAAAAATAAAAAAAAATAACGACAAAAATGTATATGCAAATTTGTATCTTCTTCTTTTTTGCTTCTTTTTTGCTTTTCACATAAATTAAAACTACAAATGTTTATCTTGTTGTTCCGCGCTTGTTGTCTATTGCTGTTGTTTTATTTTGCAACAAGAGTGCTGCTATATGTTAAGAAAACTATCTAACAACAAATCAAGCACAGGCAAAAGAAATAAAAATAAAAAATAAAAAAAAAACATACACAATAGCAACAACAACAACAACAACTGCAACAATAACAATGCAAAGTTCAGATCGCATCGGCATCAAATAAATTTTAAATGAGTTAAACACAATGCAACGAATTTAATCGAAATCGTATGCATCGCAAGAGACAGCAAGCAACTGAATCAATCAAACTATCCATCAATCACTCAACCGCAAATGAATTTAATTTTAACCGCAATGTTAGCAGCAGTTGTTGTAGTAGTAGTAGTAGTAGTTGTACTACTACACATTACAGATACAACAAATATAGATACAGCTGCAGTAGCAGTAGCAATAAAAGCAATTGTGGTCACAGCAATTTTGTGTGCGACAGGCATAGGTAACATCGCACTATATAGATTTACAAATAATTTGCACCTTGAGGAATGCTCTTTGGCTAAATAAATTTAAGCATTTAACAAAAAAGAGTTTTTTTTAAATTTAAATTTATATAAAAATCACGCAGTTGTAAAGTAAATATTTTTTAAAAGTTTTTAAATAATATTTCACAAACACATATATCCTTGAATGTCCTTATTGTTTGAAGCACAGATTTATATAATGTCTTTGAATGGCACAAGCATATTTATTTAATTTTTATTTTTATTTTTATAAGTAAATATATTTTTTTTCTTTCACAAATATTTAAAATTTAAAATTTATTTTTGTAATTTTTATTATTTTATTTAATTTAAAAAAAAAAAAAACGTTTTTTTTTTTTTTTGTATCTTTACCTAAAAAACAACTCGAACGGACGTACGTACAACTTGAATATGATTGTGAATATTTACTATGAACGCCTTTTATATGTGCCCATGCCCGGATTCAACTCACTCATTCAGATAAACGCGCAGATATAGCTACAAACTTACTTACTCACTCAAACACTAAGTTACTCACGCTTGCGCTGCTACGACGCATTCAACCAACGGCAAAATTTTGGCGCAGCGATGCTAACGGCAAAGTTTAAGGCGTCAGCAGACGTAGCAATGAACGACCTAGTACACAGATACACTAATACATGCGCATACAGAGATACAGCGAAAGATGTATCTAAAAGCAGCAGACAACGTTAGCGCAGACGCTTCAACAGCAGCAGCAGCGGCAGCGACAGCACCTAAAGCAGTTAAGAAGCAAAAAAAAAACTGCTTTAAAAGTAGAAGATACAAAACAAGTGAATCTCTCTGACGTATGTTGACGTCTTAACATTCGCAGCTGGCGTTGAAGTTGACTGAACAATGTATCTCACAATTGATTTTATTCTCTTTATGCCGGCAGTGATGAGCACAGCACGCTCACTTTCATTTCATACAAAAACTATGAAGCTTGAAAGTTAAGATACTACCTTTAAGATACATTTTCTACGCTCAGATAAAAAAGATGCGTAAAGAGCGTTGTGCTATATAGTTTATACTCTTTCTTCTATTTTTTTTTTTTTTTTTTTTTAGTTTTAGCCGTTTTTTTTTTTTTTTTTTTTTCGTCTTCATATCTTTCCGGCTTGGTTGTTTTGAATTTATTTTAGGCTTCACAGCAACATTTTTACTGTCATTTTTATGTTATATGTACAAATTCGATTTGTATTATCTTTAAATAATCTGTTTTATCTTTTTTTATATTTTTTTTTCTAAATTTGTAAATGGCAGCTGTCATTTGTATACTATTATTTTTTCATAAATAGCTATTATAGTATAATTTAAAATTAATTTTGTTAAATATTTCATATTAATAAGCAATTAAAAATTATTAAAATGATATAATGCAGCATTAAAAAAAATACGCAAAGATTATCTAAAGAATCTACCGACTAGATAAGTTTGTTGCTTAAGTCTTTTGTTTTTTTTTTTTTTTCTTATATATATTGTTTATATTATTACTATTATAATTATTTAATGTATGCACATTTTCGGCTGCTGATTCATAATTCTATAATCATTCAGACATCTGTTTAATTCACTGTATTAGCAAAAGCAATTCAACACCAAACTAAAAATAACGCAAAAATACGAAATTAAATATTGACAGAGCAACGCACGCTTTTTGCTTACTTATTTTTTTTTTTTTTTTTTTTTTTTGGCTACTCTAAAACAAAAGCAAAAATTATAATAAAGGAAAATACGTCAAAAGTTCAAGCACTATGAGCGATATCGTGACCAAAATCATGGACGCATATGTTCGTTGCGTATTTAATGTATTAAGAAAAGTTTCAACATGAAACATTAAAAGTCAAAGATTTTCAAAATATCCGGTTGATGTTGTTTATAAAAATAAAAATTAAATCATTTTTAGTGTTGTAGCCAAAGAATAAGCTAACACTAATTGGATTAACACCAACAGTTGTAGTGACAGACGGACGGACGGACGGACAGTTAGATGAGCAAACATTTGCACTAACATAAAATAACCTTTAACCCTTTGGGTATGATTATTCCGTTAAACGTAAAATTAATTATATTAAAAATCGATTAATTATGCGATATGTTAAAAGATACTTAAGTGTAAATTAAAAATTAAATTCAAATTAACAAAAAGTATTCTTAAATCAATGATCTGGCAAAATAAATAGCAGAATGTAGGCCAAGGTTTTGAAACAAATCGAAATCGAAATAACAATTAAATTATTAAACAAATGCATACTAGAGCAGCAAGTGGGGAAATATTGCCTCAAAAAAAAAAAAAAAAAAAAAACATCTTCATTGAAAGCGCAAACCACTTGCAACATTTTATTTTTAATGGTAACTCATTTTCAACAAACTCAAATGAACAAAAATTGTAGCTGCAAGTCACATCATGAACATCGAACTATAACTATGCATAATCTGTGTGATTCGAGTAACTCATTTATTGATTTCATTAATTTTGTTATTTTGAAATTGCTAAAAGCAGATCAAATTTTCTTTTGATAACTCAAAATAGATTTATGGCTGGCTTTATGCTCATTTTGTCTGCAGTTTTTGCTCATTCATTTGTTCAATGCGAATCGTTTGTATAATTTGAACTACATTTGTGTCTGATTCGCAAATCAAATATACATTATATGACGCTTACCTTACCTTACCTTACCTACCCTAACAATAACGTTGCTTGAAATACATTCAAATTAAAATCAAAATTGAAATCGAACTTCAAATTAGATTTGCTTTACGAATTAATTGCATAATAACATATTTCTATTGTATGAACTTTATTTGTGTAATCAGCGCAAAAAAAAAAAAAGTAGATACATTTGCAAAAATATAAAATCAATGAGGGTATTGAAACCGCATGAAACGATGAGTAGCTAGCTTCATATTGATTTTTTGGCTAATTGATAATTTTATTTGTTTTTTTTTTTTTATTTTCTTTCCTTCTTTCATCTACCGGCACAGTCCGCATACACAATGGATTTAGAGAACTAGAATATCTTGCGTTGACCCTCATTAATATGTATGAATATGACTTAATATTTGCAACCGGTTTTAGCATTTATATTATTTCTATAAATTATAGAATAATAATAAATATAATATAGAACAATAGAAATACAATACACCATTATAAGTTATGTCAAAATTAAATAAAAGAAAAGTATGCCGAAATACAGGTTAATCATATTTTAAAAAAAAAAAAATAATATGCAAAAAAAATTATGTTTTTAAAAATATATTCTGAATGTCTTTATTAGCATAAAATCGAAAAAAAAAAAAAAAGTGGAAAGCTTTTATTTTATATTTTGTTTATTTTTTTTTATTTCTTATTCGTTCTACATTTCTAAATGTTAAATTTAGAGAAATTCCAAACTTTCTGTTTCGTTGACATTTAAATATGATTGCGGTTTAATGTAAATTTTGCAATAAAAGATAAAATATAACGCAAAGCATTGTTTTCAGATACAAATCAAAAAGTAAGCATGACTCAAAATCAGATATTTTTGCTAATTCATTAACAAATCAAAATATAAATGGTTCTTTTGCTTGATGAATCATTTTTTTTTTTTTTTTTTTTTTTAATGCTAAATTAGGGGACTATTAGCGAATTGTAATGCATAACATTGACTTTCTATAAAGTATTCCATGACTTGGGAGTTGTAATTGGGGTTTAAAAAGAGGTGGGGGAGTAATGGAGGAGGGTGGAGGATTTAAAAGTTTATGTGTGTGGCAAATCCAGGGGGTGTAACCTGTTCAGTCGCCGAGTCGTTGTACTGTTATCCAGCAGGTTTATGGCCAGTGGGTTGACATGGTTGTCCAGTCTATCCAGATATGCCTTAGTGAGCCTAGCCACCTCCTGGCTTATGAGAGGGACATCTAGTTCCTGGTGGATTTCTGCATTGATATGATATGGTTGCGCCTCAGAAATAATGCGCAGAACCTTGTTTTGAAAGACTTGGATTCTTTCCCTGTTGTTTCTCTTTGCAGTGCCCCAGAGTGCTATGCCATACGTCCACATAGGTTTAAGTATGGCTTTGTAAAGGAGGAGTTTGACCCTTAATTTGATGGTGGACCTTCTATCTAGCAGCCACAGATGCTTATGAAACCTCACGTTCAACTGGGAACGTTTTTGTGAGAGATGACTACTCCAGGTCAAGCGCCTATCCAATACCAGGCCTAAGTACTTTGCAGTGACGCTGCTGGGTATGGCAACGCCATCCAGACTGACGACAGGGCAGTCTCCTCTTCTCAGGGCAAACGTAATGTGTGTGGATTTGTCTGGGTTGACAACGATATTCCATCGTCTTACCCATATGTTTAGGCGGTCCAACTGTGTAATGAATCATAATATGAAATTTATGCATTCTTTCAATCTTGCCTTTTACTTTATATAAGCTATAATTTTCTTGTTAAATAATTTAATGAAAAAATTACTAAACATATTTTTAATATTTTCAGACATTATGTATACATGTAGTTACTATTTAAACAGAATGTACTTATCAATGTACACTTAGTAAACACCTCAAACACAAGACTAAATAATAAAAACTAAACAAATCTCATTTATCTTACGAAAAAGTAAATGCAAAATGACATCATTCTTCTTAAAAAAAAAATTTATATAAAAAATCTCTTCTTCTGCATTTTTACTTTCACTACAAAAAAAAAAAAAAAGTTCATCAGATCGAAGATTAATGATCAACTCTATGTTAACTTGGAATGGATCCTGTTCTGAGAACAATACAAATACAAATAAATACAATAAAATGCTTAAAGAGCTATCAGCATTAATTAATTATGCTTAAATTGAAAAGCAGCTGCGTTTAAACAAATAGTGTCATTTATACTAAAAGGCAAATATATTAATAAGCGAGTTTAAATTAATTGTTTTGCCATTTGTGTATAAAAATGCTTAAAAAATATACAGCAAAACTATTCAAAAAAAAAAAAAAAAAACAGCTTATAGAACTTAAAACAATAAAAAAAAAACAATAAAATTTATTTTAATTTTACACAGCTTCTGTTTTATGCTGTTTATGGAATGGAATAATTTTTTCAGCACCCAATCGGAAGTAAATAATATTTACAAAAATCAATAAAATTTTGTTTTTTTTTTTTTTATTTATTTATTTATTTATTAAATTAGTTAATAGTTTTTAGCTACCGTTGTAAGCTTCAAACTTCAATTCCCCTTTTATCAACTTAAAAACAAGTTCACACTTCCGGAATAATTAGATACATTTTCGTCACTAAAACTTTCGGCATTTTTGCCATTTTTAAGTATTTTCATATAATATTCATAATTAATTTATTTATTTTATTTTTTTATCGTAGAAGACTTTGTTTACTGCTCATAATTTTTATAATTTTATGCTTCTGTATCAATAAGCTGACATAATGGACTATGTTTGAGCAGCATACTAAACAGCAAATTGTTCTCATTTCCATAATTTGGTTATCATCACTCTATAGGAATTTTTAATTAGCGTAGAAATTGTGAACTAGAACTAGAATATTCCGACGTGCGTTCGAATATATATTTTTTAAATATTTTGAACTGGTTTTACGCTAAGCACCCTTCACCTATAAATTTGTTTATGTATCTATATGTAGACCTTTTTTTTTGGAATTCGTCGTGTATGAGAACATATTTAAGAAAAATTAATTATTTTTGAATATAAAATTGAAGTATTTTTGAACGGCAATACTTTCGATTAAAACTGGGAACTTTTCAAAATGTATCGATACTTTTTGATACTCTGAATTCGCCAATAATATCGATATTTCGGTAAATATTTCATGACTAATTTCAAATAATTTTTATTTCTGAAATTTGATTTGAAAAAAAATTTGAATCGCCCACCAGCAACAACTAATTGTCTATCTGAGAAATAATTCATTATATAATTATAAATAATAAATATTTAGCTGTGAGCTTAACGCCTCAAGCTAGATTTAAAAGTTATATTTGTATTTTTTTTTTTTTTTTTAAGATGTTAATTTGTTATATTTCTCATACGCAACTGAACTAGAAACTCATTGTCAAATTAAAACAAAACAAAACATAAAATATTCACACCAAACGTAATAGCTAAAATTGAAGAATATCGTGAGCCATTCTCAAACAATTCTATGCGTAGTTCCGGAAAGTCAAACAGCATGTTTCATACATAACAAATGTGTAGCTATTTGTTATAGTATATATGTGTGTGTGTGTGTGTCTAAAAAGCTAAAACAATAGCACAACACGAGAAACCAGCATAAAACAGAAGCCACAGTAAACCTAGAAAAATTTCTTGGAACTATAACCAAAACATCAAATCCATCCTATACTATAACAGTCAATAAACGACCTTGATGCGTGGAAAATATGCTCTCTTCTATATGATTATTTTTAAAACACAGCAATTGGCAGACCAACCACAAGTTAGTCAGAGCAACATTAAGATAGATGCTATTGACCACAGTCAAGGTTAGTAAAACGTCAACGATGCCATTGTTGTGGTTAAAGATAAAAAATTTTGCAATCATAGACTTTGAATTGGTGGTACTAAAAACTGAGCAGCATGGAATGGAGACAATGTTTAAGCAACTCCCTGTAGGGAAAAACCCAAGCGAAATTTATATTTATAAAAATTCCTAATTGAAGTCTTAAAAAAAGTCTTGTTGTTGCTATTATTTTATTTTTTTTTTTTTTTAATTTTTTTTGCAGTTCTTGTTGCTGTTCGTAGCCGCTCTTCTTTGCTGCTGGAATGCAGCGCAACAAGTTTATTTGCCAACACAAAAAAAAAATGACTGCAAACAAAAAAGAGAAAGATTATTAACAAGTTTAAGTTGAAGTGTTCAAATTCCCAGATCGTAAAAACAAAAGAACAAAGTTATAGCATCCAAAAAATAATATATTAATTGAACTCAATTATTATAAGCTGCAGCTGCTCAGCGATAAAAAAAAAAAAACATGTATAAAAATATAATTTTTAAATTTATTTAATTACGCTTTTAGCAGCAATTATAAAATATTTATATTTAATTACAGCTAAAAAAAAAAATATAGCTAAACAAATATATATATTTATTTGAAATGAAGCATTAAACATGTTTCTTGAATTGTATTAAATAAAAGCAAAGTGTGCGAGCGTAAGATACATTTTGTATAAAAGTATCTACTGTATTAAATTTACTACTTGAACATTTCTTAAAGCTTTCTGAGCTACATAGCCAATATCTCTTTTACTAGATACTTTCTTTACGCTTTTAGTTACTTTTAAGTTAAGCCTTAAGCATAATTAATAAATATATTTGATTTGCTTTCAGAATATAATATTTTGAAGCATTCTATAAACATTTATCATCATAAATTTTGTGTTTTTAATCTATAATAAATCAAAAAAAAAAAAATAAATTAAAAAAAAAACATACAATATATAATTATATTTTTTGACATTTTCTACAGCTCTAATGAGACAAATCAATCAGATGTCAATCAAAAAATATGCACAAATCAAACTAAGTCTTTGAGCAGAATTTTACTGAAATAATTTCAGTTGTAGGAGGGAGTCACAATAAATTTGATCCAATCGAATGTTTATTGAACTTTAACATTTAAAGAAAATAAAAAAAAAAAAGATCGAGACAGCTTTAACTATAAAAAAAAACATTTACATTTAAAAAATTGCTATTCATTTTATTGCTGCTGTTCTTTAGATGTTTTTTTTTTTTTTAATATATTTTAGAGCTACTAAAAATCATAAATCTATTATTATTGTGCTTGACAAATATTTATGATTATTTGACAATATGAACAGACTTTTAAGTTGATTTAAACAGCAAGCATTAGTTTTGTTTTGTTTTGTTTTTTCTAATGAATTACCGCGCAGCAAATGGTCATAAGCAATTTATTCTACATACAATGCGCCATCGGCTCACTAAAATAAAAGTAAAATAATCATTATCATGCAAGTTGTTAAAGGCTAAAGCTGCTAATGCGATTAATATTATTTTGTAGCTAACAAAACACTCAAAGAAGAGAACACGTGTTTTTGTTTCTATTGTATAGAATCGAAATTATAGCAAAACAATATAAAAAAAAAAATCAATCAAATAAAATATAAAATAAAAATAAAAGAAATATTGCAAACAGTAGCAAAAAAAAAAATATTTAATCTTATCAAAAGCATTTAGAATTCATAAAGATTGCACAATGATTTTATTTGAAATTGTTATGAAAGGAATTGTGCTGTAAAATGAAGCTAAATAAAATAGCTACTACAGTTAGATAGATACATAGATAAATAGAACTAAAAGATACTTTGTTGAAATGCAATTGGCAAGTGTGAATTTTTTTTTTTTTTTTTTTTCAATACTTACAAGGTTATTTGTCGTTGATTATCGCAGCGCATAATGTTGTTCAAATGTTGCAAATTGACAGCTGTACACATACATACGAGGCATGTATTACAGAGCAATACGACAAGGTGTAGTGTTGGTTTTAGCCTTAATGTTAACTTCAATAAAATGGCGCTTAGCTGACCGACCACCGACCGACAGATTATTCATTCAAATGTCGACGGGGGTGCTGTATCGAATTTTTATGACAATTGACAAATAACCAGCGTCAATCGATGAACATTAACATAGGGTCAGGCATGTACGAGTATGTATTTTCTTACATATGTTTTTATTGTATCGCATATCTTAACATATTGGTCAATCATTTTTCAATCTGGCAGCCAAGCCAAGCCTCGATGAAAATGCCATTTGTTAGCTTATTTGCCCTTTGACATTGTACGTTATTGCTATGAATTAATTTTCTTTTTTTCTGCATTGCCTTAAAAAATCTGTTCTAACATTTCCAGATTTAAATAACATTTTTGAGACCATAACGAAATAGCAAACACGATATTTTTTTATTTAATTCAAGGTTGAAATTACCAAATTTTTAATCTAATATTTTTTTTTTTTCTTCCAATTTTTCACTGTGTCATCATCTTTAATAAATCATTGATTTCATTGTTTACTCGGTTGCCTACTGTCTGTCATTTATTTAAATCCCTCTTAGATCAAGTCAAGTTGCTGCAATTGATTTTGGTCAAAATAAATACTTTAATTAAAATATATACACATTGCATTATTACTATTTTTTTACAACAATGACCTTGAATGTGTATAACAATTCGTGCAAATAACTTGCAAAGCTGCTTTTTTTTTAACCAAAATATTCAATGCGTAATGCGACATTCAAGCAGCGCGAAAAGCCTTTTTAAGCAATCAGCAAAGATAACAAAATAATAAGTCGTCATTAACCAAAAAAAAAAAAAAAAAATAAAAAAAAAAAAAAAAAAAATCTGCACAACAAAGCAGCTAAATATGCAAAGAAGCAGCAATAAAAATAATAAATAAGCGCTGAGTATCGTAGTACGCGGCGTATACGCAATGCAATGCAAAGTGTGGTGCGGTGCGTTGCGTTGCGTTGCGCTTATCGTCTGCCCTAATTGAAACTCAAGATAAGCACAATCGCGCTTTAATGTATTATTATAATTATTATACTATCTAAAGTGCAATGGAACAATGGAGCTATCTAAAATGAATTAATTATGGAATTGGAATTGCCGTATGTGGCTGTGGTCTGAGTTGAGTAAATGAAAAATCTGTTATATAAAATAGAATTCACTTTCCATAATAATCTTTGTCCCTTTGATTACGAGTAACAAAAAACAAAATTCTTATATTCCCATTCAAATAGTCGCATTAAGTAATTAATAAAGCTTTTGCAGATTATTCAGTCAAAACAAAACATTGTTCACTAATTTATGCTCATTAATTTTTCACAAGAAAAAAAAAAAAAAAAAAAAAAGAAAATATCTTTTTTATTTTGTTTTTTTTATACACGCCACACATAGTGTGAAGGGTATTATTAGTTCGTCGAAAAGTTTGTAACGCATTGAAGGAGGCATCGGAGACATCATAAAGTGTATATATTCTTGATCAGCTTGATGAGGCGAGTCGATCTAACCATGTCCGTCCGTCTGTCTGTCCGTTTGTCCGTCCGTCTGTCTGTTTATTTCAACGTGATTTACTCAGAGACTACTAAATATACTTAGCTGAAATTTGGAACTTAAGCTTTTTCGGCAACAACCAAGTCAAGTTTGAATATGAAAGTGCCACGCCCATTTTTAGGTATAGCCCCCATACAAACTTAACCGTTTTTTTCGATTTTTTTGTATGAAAATATTTATTATTTATGCATTCCCCAAATTGTGTAAAACACTCTAATGCATTCAATGTCGATCGATGCCACACCCATATTTAGGTATATCGCCCATACAAATTTACCGCCCATTTTCGAATTTTTGTATGAGAATGGTTTTAATTTAGGAATGTATTCACTCCAAATTGCCTAAAAACACATCTAATATCCTCCAATATTAAAAGCAAGGTGCCACGCCCATTTTAAGCTAAAGTCCCCATACAAACTTACCGCCCATTTTTGAATTTTTGTATGAAAATGGCTATATTTTAGTAATGTATTGATTCTAAATTGAGTAAAAATGCTTTTAATATCATCCAATATCAAATCCAAATCCAGGCCCATTTTTTGGCATAGGCGCCACACAACGTGAGTTCCATCAGACCATTGACGCCGTCTCATCCCATCTCAAAGTTCTATTTAAGCCACTGATGAGAACACATTAACAATTTAAAAATACGTGTGACGGGAATATAAGCTTCGGTTCCACCAAAGTTAACGTTTTACCTTGTTTTTTTTTTTTTTTTTTTTTTTTGCAAAAATACAAAAGCAATTAATTTGAAACTATAAATAAGCACAAATAAGCTAAACTATCAAGTTTTTCACACACACACACAAGAACTTCAGCTTGGTTGAAGAAGAGACAAACTAAATTTAACTCAATTAATCAGCTTTTGAACTGAAGACAGCAAAAGAAAACAAATTGATGTTCCATTCAAACTTTATTGTTAAATCGAAATTCTTGAGAATTAAAATTTCTTAGAAAACAAATGAAAATTAAAACTGGTAGCAACATTCCAAGTGGAAAAGTAAGAGTTTAGTGTTTTTAATGGAAAAGTAAGAGTTTATTATTTTCTATTCGTGTATCGCTTCAATTAAATAATATTCTATTCCAGACAGTAATTAAAAAAATTTAACATAACCGGAACTCGCTGCAAAAATAAAATTCCAAATTAAATTTTAATTATAAAATTTTATGACTAAAATTTGATTTTATTATTTTTTTTTTTTATTTATTAAAAAATTTCGGGTATTTCTGAAATAAAACTTAACAAAGAAAAACAATCAGTAAAAAAAAATAAGCAACAAAAAAGAAATTGATGGCGACAAATTGTAGACAGCGTCGATCATTAAATTAAATTTATTGTTTCTATTTAATATTTATTAATTTAATAATATATGCTATATGTATAGTGTGTATGTGTCTATATGGCAACTAGGCAGTACCAATTTTTTTTACAAAATTAACTAAACTTGTTGAAATTGTTTAGATCACGCGATTGATCTATTGATTGTTAAGTAATTGATTGTTTGATTTTGTGCAAGCATAACTTTGATTTTATGTTTTATAAAAAATATCAAAATAAACAAAATTTTGACAAAAACTGTTTAGAAAAGATATGATTTACGTTTTCGAAAAACTAGTTTTTATGTTCATGTTCAACTTAATAGTTAATTTGATGTCTTCCTCAATTAAATAAATATATATTTATTTTTAATAGATTAATAGATAAACATTTTAATATAGAACTAACATTTTAAACATAAATGATGCATGTATTTGTAGCTTTATTTGAACATAATAAATTATTTTAAATATTAAAAATGTGTTTAAATTTATCTAATAAACCTCCCTCGATTTTTTTATATATAGATGGTTACTTCCTAAATAGAATAGTTTTAAATAAAGTGTTAATTTTTTTTCTTTATTCTTCATTAAAAATTCAACAAAATAGAAACCGCTGCCGACTTTTAAGTGAGCGTTGCGCTTCAGTAAATTTAATAACTTCACACTTCAGCTAATTTATGTACTTTTGTCATTTTTAAAAGTTGCTACAATTGCAAAAATTAAAAAAAAAAATCTTTACTACAAGCTTAAGAAGCATTCTTATACTTTTTCGAGGAACTAAACTCAAGTTCAACTAAAAGAATTTTTATATTTTATATACTTATGATATAATTAAATCGAACAGAACGTTTTTAGAATAATAATCTTTATCTAGAAGGCGTCCAAAAAAAAAAAAAAAATCGTTTGAAAGCCGCACACTAAATAATTTATGCAATGTTTTTTTTTTTTTTTTATGAATTGAAGTGCATCTGAAATTTAAATTTTTTTTTTTATTGCTTTAGAAAATTATGACATCAGCAAACGTTTGCAATCTACAACAATCCGGCTTGGCATCAAGTTCAATGAATAAATTTTTCACTATCAATCCGTCAACCCACTCAATCACATTTGGATATATGCCAATCCAAATAGCGCACTTGAAATTTCAATTGTGACAACTTAAGCCACCGCAAACTGAATACAAATTCGTTTAGCGTTTCTTGCTTAAAATGTCAGAGATGTCTTGGCGCACAAATTATTTATTAAAATCCCTAAACTGTTATCTTAATTACTGGTTTCTTTTTTATTTATAATATTTTTAATACAATTTTATTAAAAACTTTAAAGTTTTTGGTTATTTATGTATTTATTTTATAATTATGAATTCTTAAAATTCTAAATGATAATTGAGCATAACTTATATTTTGTTGATGCTGCAAAGTGACAGAAAACCTATTTAGCTTCATTAAGCATTTTAGTTTTTTTTTTTTAATTTTATTTTATTTATTTTTTTTTTTTTTTAAGCGTAACAAAACCTAAGACAAAAAAACAAAGCGCCAACTTCAAAGTTGCTCTCTGTGATCTACACCGAATTGCAATTAAAATGTAAATAGATTTAATGCCAATGACTGCTGCTGTTGCTAATGGATAACTTAAGGATTGCAAACATTAAGCAAAAATAATCTTGTTGAACTTGCTAAACATGAAAATAAATTTAAATGGAAATTTTATTTCCGTTTTATTAGAAATTAAATTTTAAAAAAAAAATAATATAAAATAAAAAAAAAAAAAAAATATATATATATGGAATTTTTCTAAAATTGACAACAAAAAAATTAATTTAAAAGTAAAGATATTCTCGTATTTTGATCGAACAGTAAAATTTTTGTTTTACTATAGCTGTAAGCAATTATCAAGTCTTGTCTGCCCTGTCTGTCTGTCTGTCTGTCTGCCTACCTCTCCATACATTTGTACATGCATTTGTCATCCATATTCGCATACCACGGTTTACTTCCAATTAAAACATTAAAAAACTAATTGCCATACTCACGATGTAGGTGTCATTTTTATGTGCTTTTTTTTTTTTTTTTTGTGCAGTAATAAAAACGGTAGCATTGGTTTTAAGATTTTTATTTTTATTGTTATACAAAATATGATCTAATAGCATTGATAGTGCTTTGAACTTAATATTTTAGCACATTTTATTAGCTTTTTCTTTTTTTTTTTTTTTTTTTTTTTTGTTTCGAAAAGACAATGACGTAATTTGTTCGGTTTTAATTTAAACATTTGAAACTATTAAAAACTAATTCTTAAGAATATTACTAAGCCAAATTATCAATCAGAGTAATAGACGCATATCAAGGCCCGCGTATGACTAATCCAAATATTCATGTTGGCTGACAACCTGCTGTTTTATTTTGCGTTGTATATGCGTATTGCATATAAATAAATAAATAATTTAACATTCTTTTTTTTTTTTTTTTTTTTTGTTTATTTTGTGTGATTTTTTTTTTTTTTGTTTAGTTTGTATTTTTGTGCTTGAATTATGAGCGACATTAAATATGACGCCAGCATAATAATCTAAAACGAGTCAGAACTCACACACAACGACATAAATCTGTACATTTAATTGTAAAAAAAAATTTGTCAAAAATTTTGTAGACAGCGGAATTAAGACAAACGATAAAATAATATGAGTGTCAAAAATAGCTAAAATAATCGCAAATTAATTAAGTCGAGACGCTTTGAGCTGCGAAGATGTTCATCAAATAAATTAAAAATCAAAAACGAAGAAAATTCCTCAACAACTCAACGGCGACACTCAAGGAGACAACGGCGTCATTCGTTAGTTAAACTGCAAAATTTTATGAAATTCCGCAGTTGAACAAGCTAATAGATCAATAATGTATCAATCAGCAGCTTGCTGAACTGGTTTTCTTAAAAAAAAAAAAAAAAATCTGACAAGCCTAATACTTCGAATCGATTCGATTCGCTTCGCTTAACTAAACGATTTTTATTAAATTGTTTTTGGCACGCATGAAAAAATGCTAAAATACTAAAGAATTTTTTTTTTTATTTCGTTTTAAAGCGCCACACACTTCTATCTCATCTGAACTTAGCAAACGCGAACGCAGCATGCGTTTCACTAAAAATAATTCAACAAAAAGTAATAGTTACATGCGCAAACTTGTAGATACAAACATTTTGTATCTACAAGTATGGTACATGTGTGCTAACAGTATTAACTAAGGTGGCAAATGCATTTCCACAACTCAGCATGCAGTGCAAGCAGCATGCAGTGCACAGCTAATATGCGCATTTACAGTGAAAACTAAGCACTGTGAACCAGTTTGATAATATGAACTCTTAGGTAGCGAAACCAAGAGAAGCAAATCGACACACACCGCCTGTTTGTCGACTTTAATAGCCGCCTTCGACATGCAGTCAAAGTTTTCAAAACATTGACTTGATCTTGAAATCACGTCAAAAACTTAATATATAAAGCGTTGTCAGGGGGTAAAAACTCTCCCCCCCCTTTGTTACCAAGAGAGAGGCTTTAGACAGGGGGTGCTTTGTCCTGCGACTTTTTCAACTTCCTGTACATCAAAAATGCCCAACGTCGACCAAGACTGTATACCCCAGTCCACATACAATTTTGAAAAAGACCCACTTAAAAAAAAATCCTTAAGGTTGGTTAAGAGGGGGGGAAAAAAACTTCTTCTATTTGGTGTCATATGTAAAAAAAAATATAGTTCAAAAAAATTTTTATTAACGATTTTTTTTTGTTTTTGGAAAAAAAAATTGAAAAGAATGGGTCATGACAGAAAATATTTCGGAGAATCTTTGGTCCAGTTAGAGTGGAAAACGACATCCGTATGCGCACGAACGATGAGCTGTACGAGCTATGTATATGCTGACATACGTCGTAAAAACTGCAATATATTGATATGGCATATAATAAATTTAAAATTTTCGCACATTCAGAATTATGTTATTAAACAAAAAATTACCACACACACACAGATACACACACAGACACAGAACTTGCTTGGTCAGTTTAACGTTATGTTATGTTGTACTGTATTATTCGTTATTTGTGTTTGTTGTTGTTGTTGTTCAGTCTGTTAGTTACATTGTTAGTGCGTATAACTATTTTGACTACTGTATTTTGCAGAACGCCGCCTTAAAGCAACGAACTCTAACCTTTTCGTAATTGCAATTTGCGCTGAAAAAAATTTCGCAACTTTTATATTCCAAAAAAAAAAAATATATATATAGTATATACAATATATAGTATTATCAGAAATGATAAACAGTGAACGAGAGTAATAATATTAAAGAATGAAAACCAGTTGCTAGGCAACAAGCTAATCTAGTATATTGTACGTTGTACATTATCATTTTAAAGTGGTTTTTTATGCATACAATTAAACTAAATGTTTAATTCACACATATTAATTAATTAAAATGAATTTAATTGAACGCCAAAAAATAAATTTTAGAACAATAAAAAAAAATACGAAATAAGTCTAGATTAGGCAATCAAAAAAAAATTTCTACAAAATGCTGTAAACATCGAAAACGAAAAAATGTTAACTTTCACAATAGATGCTTTACAGTGATAACCACTTGCTACAGTGCACTCTGCTGCTCTCTTCGCTCCGTTCTGCTCTCACACTCTCACGCAGTGTGCATTGTAATTTTGACATTTCGATTCGATTGCATTTAATGATGCTCGAACGCCCGAACGCCCGAACGAGCGAACGAGTAAGAAATTAATTAAAGCAAAAGCGTTTTTTAATTTGTTTACGTCACATTTTGAGCACAATCAGCGGCACCATCAACCAAGTTTGACTTGGCTTGGTTTGGTTTGGTTTGCTTATTTGGTTCAACTGGCAATCTGTCTCATGCTATGTAGTGTCTCTCGTGCCGCTGAGGGTCAATTTGAAGATAGCGATCGGGTTCAACATGCACATTGTCGTGTCAGTGTTGACAACAGCGTCCGTTCGAACATTTAAAAATGTTGCAAGTAGTTATATTGTATTGTAACTGTCTGTCTGTCTGTCATCTGCTCATCTTCATTGTTGTTCTTGTTTATTATCAACAATATTCGTAAGCAACAAACACACTCGCACACACACATGCATACATACACAAACAACAACAAATAATAAACAGAAAATTTAATCTTTTCTCGAATGCTACATTTGGTCAAGCGAAACCATTAAACAACCAAATTGTTAATGGAGCACACCATCAAGTGGCGCTCGAATCAACTCAACTTAGCTTCGAGTGTTTTTGTTGTGGTGCTGTGCTGTGCTGTGCATGACCACAACGACCTTGACAAACAAAACGCCAAAAACCTAAAACGGGAGAAAACGAAGAAGTTCAAAATAAACAAAAAATATAAAAAATAAAAAATAGTTTTGATTTAATTTTGTGTGTGTTTTAAAAAAAATAAAAAAAAATTACAGGAAGTTTGCGATGAAATTTAAAAATTATTTGATTTCCTCGGCAACGCACCAAATATGCAACATTTTATGAAAGTAAAAATATTAAAGAAATAAAAAAATAAATCATTAAAATGAGTAGTTTATGATTTTACTAATTTTTAATATTGTGCCTAAAAGGTAGGAGTGCTGACTTTTTAAAGGCATAGTCGTAATACGTAGACTCCTTTTTAAGAGTGCTAAAAGATTCCTAATCTGTAAATGTATTCTGACAATTTTTAATTTTATTAAAAAAAAAAAAACCTTTAAAATGTTTAACCACAACAGACCAAATTCGAAGAATATAAATTAAAACAAGGAAAAAAATGAACTTCGGCGGAACCGAAGCTCATATACCCGCCACACGAATCTTGAAATAGTTTATTTATTATTATCAGTGGCTAAGGTAAAATTTGGGGAAGGAGTGGGTGGGTAAATGTCAATAGTTCGATATAATCAAAGTTTAAACACAATAATATGGTAAAATTTTAAGCTAAAGACGGATAAACAAAAATTTCCTAAAAAAATTCAGAAAATGGGGGCTAAGTTAAATGGGAGCATATGTTATAGTGGGCCGATCCTTATAATATAGGTGGTGTGTAAATAGGATGATATTAGATATGTTTTTACCCAATTTGGTGTGAATAAACTCATATGTATTACATATTTTCATAAAAAAAATTAGAAAAGCACCTTTTTTAAGAGTGTTTTGACCCATTTTGGAGTTAATACACTCATAAATAATGCCTATTTTCATACAAATATTCGAAAATGGGCGGTAAGTTGGTATGGGCGCTATATGCTAAACAATAGGCTTCGCACCGGTTTTTTGGATCATTGGATGACATAAGGAGTGTTTTTTACCCAATTTCAAGTGAATACATTCATAAAAAAAAAAAAAAAAAGTTAACTTCGGTTGGACCGAAGCATATGTACCTGTTACACATCATTTTACGTTGATAGACCTTAGTGTGAAGCATTTGTATTCAATTTTATTTTAAAATAGTAAACAAATTAAAATTTTTTTTTTTCAAAAAATATTAGAAATTCGGCGGTCCGATTTGAACCAATTTTAAACTGAAGATTTGGCATGGTATACGAAACATTTGTACCATATTTGAAGCCATTCGCTTTATAAATACATTATATATATATAGGAACTTGACAAAATGTTGTACTTTTGTATGGGAGCTATACCTAAAAGTGGGCGTGGCACATTGATTTTAACATAGAAAGTACCCAGGAGCTAGAAAAACTTAAGTTTAAAATTTCAGCCTAATATCTTTAAAACTGAGCGAATAAATTGCGCAGCAACAAACGAACAGACGGACAGACAGACAGACGGACAGACAGACGGACAGACAGACAGACGGACAGATCCATTGACAGATCGGACAGATCGAACATGGCCAAATCGACTCGTCTCATCGAGCTGATCAAGAATATATATATATATATTTTATAGGGTCTAAGATGGCTCCTTTAATGCGTTACATACTTTCAGACAAACTAAATATACGCTTCACAATACGTGTGGCGGGTATGAAAAGGCATACAAATCTTTTGTATTATTCTGCCAACAATTTATGCGTAACTGCTATCATGAGGGTGGCCAAATTACGTTAATGTTTCTTAAATGTAATCAGTTTAATTTATTTGCTTTTCAAATGAGCGATGTTTTACCATAAACGTTATTCAACTTTAACTTTACCAATGCTGTCAAATGCCATCACTCAAATTTTTTTTTTTTTTTAGGCATGCTGCGTGATTTATTTCAAAAGATACTTTTAAAATATGCACCACCATGTAACGCCCTCTAATCAACGGCTGTGCTATAGGCAGCTCATTGCTTGTAATTACAAATTGCTTAGTGTAGCAATATCACTTTTAATTGTCTACCTTTGGGCGAGCAAAACTATCATAATCGAAGCAACTCTAAGCAAGCTCGAGCAGTTCTAGTTGATGGCGCTTAGATGGCCGCGCACTGGCGCATGCAATTAACGCCAAGTTTCGTTGCGTGTATTTATACGCCCAGTCAGGCGCACTTAACCTGTACTTAGCAAGTCAGTTAGCTAGACAGCTGTATGGTTTTTTTTTTTTTTTTTTTTTTTTTTAATGAAAATTATGTGTCCAAATGATTGAAACCGACCTCTTCGCAATGTATTTGACGTTGTCTATCAAATTTGCATTCATTGTCAGCGAAGCGTTTTTGAATATTATTTCTTTTTTTTTTTTTTTTTTTGAAATTGCAATATTTTAGAAATGTTTTGTTGCTATTTTTTGGCTTTTGTCTTGCAGTCTTTGTTCTTTTAAACTCTTTCATAATGCTCCATTAAATTTTATGCTTTCATAGATCAAGATGAACAAATAAATTTAGATGAGAGAAGCACAAAACAAACGTTGAGCGTTTTACTTTTGTGTCCCCCCGACAAAATTCGACGAAGGTGTAATAACTTTAGTTTATTTTTTTTTTTTTTTGGTTTTTAAATTGATTTTTTTTTTTTTTTTTTTTTTTTTATGACAAAAACTCTCAAGAAGGTCTTCTTCCCAGCTAGTAAGTTTTGTTTTAGTTTTAGTCAGTTTTTCGGCTGTTATGGTTTGTTTCTTGTTGGCGTGCCCAACCAGCCGTTTAAATGAACTTGAAGTAAACGTATTCTCCTTTGTGATTCTTTGCCCTACTTTGATATGCACACATAGATACATACACACATACATACACATATACTACTCGTAGCAGTCTTCAAAGATAACTCTAACTGTAGTGCAGTCTTGAGTTTAACGACTTTGAACGGAAGCGCTTTGTTTAACTCGCGAATTTGCAGCATTTGCAAAAATAAAAATAAAAAAAAAAAAAAAAAAAAAACCTACAAAAAATGACGCTAATGTTTTTTTTTTTTCTGTTATTTAAATCGGAAGTAAGCGGATTGTGCAAGTGTTACAAAATAACTGAATTATTTGGATTTATGAGCGATTTATGATATTTTGCTATGGGAACAATTTTTGCAGCGTTTGCTTTAAGAATCAAAGTTTTTATTTTTATTTTATTTTTAGTTAATTTATTTTTTTATTCTATTCGCCTAAAATATTGCATTATTGAAAATGCATTTTAAATAAAAAAAAGTTCCAGTTTAAAACATTTACAAGCAAATATTATTTTATTTTTGTGAAATTCAAAGAAGAGATTAGACGACAAATTAAAGAAAAAAATTAGAAATACGCTTTACGTAAAGAAAAAAAAACCAACGAAAATTTCGATGCCCCAAATCATGTAGCTTTGATTGAGTTGTTATTAATTTGCTTAAAAAAAACAAAAACATCAAATAAAAATACAAAAATAAGATAAAATTTGATTTGTAGACGGATGTAAATATTTTGGGTTTTACCATAAAAAAAAAAATTAAAATAAAAAAAAAAATTATCACAGCTGTAACACTTTTCTCATTTTTTATAATAAGTTTTAAATCTAGAATTTATAATCATGCGATATTTTTTTTTTTTTTTTTTTTTGCGTTAAAGTCTGTGGTTGATATATTTGGGTTTTCTAATTTAAAAAAAAAAAAAGCAAAAATTAATAAATCCATAAATTTTGTAATTTTTTTATTTAACTTTTAACAAAATAAAAATGCTAAAATTATGACTGAAAGCACTTTAAAATGTCTGACTGCCACCTACGCTACCTTTTTAAATAAGAAAGCCTGATAAGCAACTACTGAGCACTCAAAATACATATATAAATAATAAGCTAATTTAAATTTAGTTTAAATCGATATCGATCAGCAAAATTAATGAAAATAATTTAAAAAAAAAATAAATTTTAAAAAAAAATAATTTAAATTGTAAACATAAAAAAAAAAATTTTTTTTTTTTTTGATTTTAAAAGTAAAAGTACTAAACTGGTATCAAAAATTATATTTAAAAATAAAATCACGAACACATAAATTAACGACCATTTAATTATTTTTCAGCACTCTTTTTTTGTACACAACAAATGAAACGTACAATGGGTATAAGCGATTTATTGCAAGACTTGTAACTAGAGGTGGCAAACTATCGATAGTCGAAGCTATCGATAGTTTTAAATATATTTATACAGTGAATGTCATTGTCATGTGTACATTCACTGTATGTATATAATTTACTAGGTGGATGAGACTATCGTAGACTATCAATATCGGTAGTCAAACTATCGATAATCGACGCTATCGATAGTTTGCCACCTCTACTTGTAACGCTGCAAAGTTACTTAATTTGCTGCTGAAGTAAATCTAAAAATTATACAGCTGTGCTGCTCTGCAGCGTATTAAAGCTTTGGTTGCAAATTTTGCACATTTCAAATTTTACCATTTTTATATTTGCATATCTCTTGCATATCAGTTGGCAAAAATAAAAAAAAATAAATAAAAAAAAGTATCTTACAAATGGTATGAATGAGTCTCTACTTCCTTCGTTCGTACGTTGGGTCAGTCTGTCTGTCTGTCCAGACTATGCAGTGCAAACATTCAGGCTCGTGCTCCGTTTAAAATTTAATGTTCAATTAAATTTTATTGTTTTTGAGCAATCGGCAATCGGTGATCGGCTACGTTTGTCCGTCTGACATAATGTTTATATTGGTAGTTGTAGTTGTAGTTTAAAGTTACTGCTGCACACATTGTTAAAATATAATAAACGAATCGTATTCCGTATTGTTAAAAATATAATAAAGAAATAAAAGCGCCACGAGGCAACAAGTGATCGAATGTGGCATTCGACGACGATTCATTACCAAAAAAAAAAAAAAAAAAAAAAAAAAAAAAAAAAAAATTCCAGACCAAATGAATGCGTCTGCGCCGCCTTCTACACTTAAGGCTTGATCGATTTGCACACAAGACCTTCACAGGAATTTTTCTTATTTTTTTTTTTTTGTTTTGGAATTTTTTTATCCAGTTTTTATTTAACGTTGTTGTTATTGTTAATCATACGAATTATTTGTAAGTTAACTATTTAACTTTTAACAAAGGGGCTAAGGGGCATAACAAAAAGAGTTGAACAGTTCAAAACTTAATACTATGCATCATTTGAAAGGTCTTGACATAAGTTATAGACGTGTAAACATGGAGTTCACTAACGCCGGGGATTGGATCCTATAAAAAAAATGATACTTTATTACTTCGAACCGCGGAGGAATAGTTTCGACGATTCAGAGCCGGTGAAAACAACACCATGGACAACAGCCAGCCGGTGGAAGACCTGTGACGACGATTACCGATCAAATCATGGAAACATCGAGTTAGACCGACATGTGACATCTCGTGACATCGCCCGAAGATGGGAGTTAGTCACCAAACCAATTTAAACCATCTATAGATGGCTAAATACAAAAAAAAACTTAATGTTTGGATGCCGCATGATTTGACGCAAAAAAAGTTCTGGACCGAATCAACGCCTGCGATATACTGCTGAAACAGAATAAATTCGACCCATTTTTGAAGCGGATGGTGACTGGCGACGAAGTATGGATCACATTGACGGCCAGGAAGGTATTGCTGTGTGTTTGGTGGGATTGAAAGGGAATCATCTACAATGAGCTGCTCCCATCTGGCCGGACGCTTAACTCTACCATCTACTGCAAAAAAACGGGACCGCTTAAAGCAGGCGATCGACCAGAAGCGTCCAGAATTGGCCAACAGAAAGGGTGTCGTGTTTCACCAGAACAACGCCAGGCTACACACATCTTTGATGACTCGTCAGAAGCTACGGGAGCTCGGATGGGAAGTTTTATCGCATCCAAAGGGACTACCATCTGTTCCCGTCCATGGCGAACGCCTCAAAAGAGGCTTATGAAAAGTGGCTGTCCGAGTTCTTCTACAAGAGGGGTATTATAAAGTTGCCGTCTAGATGGAAATAGATTATCGAACAAAATGGCGCATATTTGAACTTAATCCAAACACTTTTTTATAAAACATAGAATAAAGAGCAATAAAACGGAAGGCAGATATTTGACAAACTTAAAATATTAAATTTATACAGAAATCTCGAAAAAAAACAAACTGGAGTTGAAACACAAATATGTGTTTGCCATTTATTATGTTAATTAAATATTATTTTTATATTTTTATTAAAATGTACAAACAAAATTGTATCCGGTATACGCTCCGCCCCCTCTACTCTATTTAAATAACTTAAATTCATGCGACACACCGCTGTGCGCTTGCTTATTCTAATGTTGCACACATGTATCTGTCAATGTTAGATAATTGATTTGTATCTGCTCCAAAAAAAAAAAAAAAAAACCATTTGTTGTACAACTTGTAGCAAAGTTTTTATTAGTTCAATTCTTCACATTCTCAAATATTAAAGCAACGCCAGCAGCTAAAGATGAAATCTCTTTAAAGCAGCGAGTTCACTAAACTATTAAAATAAATAACAAGGACTTATTTAACATGCAAAACAATATTTCATTTAAATATATTAATTATAAAAATATATCTGTAGTAACATATTAACGATTTTATTAGTTTAAATAAATATTTGATGTTATAAAATAAATTAGTATTTTACTAATGAGTAATTGTTTCAGATTTGAACATAAAAAAAAAATTTGTTTAAAAGATTCAAAAAAATTAAATAAATTTGTAATATTTATTTCGAATTATTAAAATTGTTTATGAATTTTATATTTAACAATAAATCTTTGCAATTTTTTTTCAATAAATAAAATAAAATAAATATCACTGCCTTCCCACCTACAAATCATTATGTTTAAGTTCATATGCAAAGTCATCGAATTACAAAAAAAAATTGTAAACCTTGCCAGGCACACTCATAGATACATATGGTATATGTATTTATAAACAAAATAAAAGATACACTTGTCAAATACAGCTACGCTTGTTTAATTGCTACGCTTGGCCTTTTCAATTATAAGTTAATTATTCATTTATTTTATGTTGCCAAAATTGTAAATTCGTTTGTTTTATTTTATTTTATTTATTTTTTTTTTTTTTATTTATTTTTATAAAATTGTGCTTCTATGGTAGCCAAAGACAACAATTTACAATTATTTTATTATTAAGGCACACTTGTTGTTGTTGTTGTTGTCTTGGCGAAAAATAAAAATAAATGTTACTGACATTTTAGATAATTTGTTTAAGGCCAATATCAATGCAAAGCAATTAGCAATGCGACGCATCATAAATTAATATTTGAGTAATTCAAGCATTATTATTTTTTTTTTTTTTTTTTTTTTTTTTGGGGTGCAGAAGTTAAACTGCTGCAAATAATAATACAATATATATATTTTTATTTAATGAAAATAATTATTTTGTTAGAAAACTACTTATGTTGTCATGAAGTTATTTGTATCTTGTATCTTAAACTAGCCAAAATGAACTCTGTATTCTGTAGCTGCATGCCTCAAGGTTGTCTATTATTAAATCACTGTAATTTCTTACAACACAATTTGAATACGCATAAATAAATATATTACAAAAAATAAAAAAAAAAAAAAATAAAAAAAAACAAATAAGATACTAAATAACTAAAAAGTTACAAACATATTTTTTGTGAAAGTTACGTACGCCAAAGTGTTCATTTTTATGTAATGTTTTATTTTTTTATTTTATATTAATTTTTATTTTTTATTCGGTGTTTTTTTTTTTTTTAAGACAAACTTAATTAATTTAAATAAGCTAACGCATTTCTTGTTATGCATTAATTAAAATCACAGCCGATAATCAACAGATCGTTCGATTTATGAGCTCAGCTCAACAAATTAGTTAAACTATTGCCATATTAAATAAATAAACAACATAACTCAACCAAAAAAAAAAAAAAACATATTGAGTAAGTTATAAGATTTGGCTATCTTTTCGTAAATCTAAGACAGAGCAACTTTATTATAAAAAAAAGTTGGTTGTTTGGTATGACAAAAAAAAAAAAAAAAAAAAAAAACATGCTGCACTTCAAATTGAAGTTGTAGTTTGCGTGACACTTGACTTTGTCTACTCATGAATTTTCTTCCGCACTATAATGAAGTTAATAAATGTTCATTTGTACTACATGAATACATGAGTTACTACTTAAGTTCTATGCTGTATACGCGTGAGAGTTGTATCAGGTTCCTTACAACTAAGTACTTCCGCTGATAAACAAACATGGCATCTTAGGTGCAAATGTGAAACAACAACATTTTCAAATAGTCAAAATTTAAATTTTATGAAATATTTTTTTTTTTTTAAAGCTGTCGACAATAGCAACACCTCTTTCATTTGAAGAGATGAAACTCATACACATACTATATAGTAAATTTAATAAATTACCCAGAAATTATAATTTTTGTTGACTACTCGAAGTTTACTTCATCATCATCATCATCCCTCTTCATTCAGTGTCGTCACCTCAGTGTAGTGTACCTCAGTTTTTATTTTGAAGTAAATTTGCTGCACGATTTGACCTCAGCGTGTTAATTGCTATTTTCCCAACAAGTCCTCAAGCTACAACAACAGCAGCAAAAACAACAAGAGCAGCAACTAGGGCAACAAATAGATAATGTGCTGTGTAGCACAATAGCCACTGCTGCCGCTGCTAAATGTATCTGTCAGATACAACAACTGTTAAGCGGCGCATTTAACTGCGTAGCATGCGCATTAATGCGTAGCTATACATTTTTACGAGTATATCCAACTTTTTTTAATTTGATGGGCGCTCTTTGTTAACAATTGCGCGTTTAATTGACCTCGCTGCGCGCATCGAATACGTTTTGCTGTTTTGAAATTGAGGAAATTGATTTATGTTTTATTGGCTTAGTTTTGTATATGTATGTAAAACGTTGATCTTGAAACTTTCTTCCACCCTCTGCTTGTGTATCGGAACAGTAGTCATTACTAGTCTCCTCAAACCTCTTCATTAATTAATTGACACCAAATATCCAGAGACTGTCATCCTTACGACTATAAACATAATGAAAAATAAAATGAAAAATAAAATTAATAAAAAAAAATTAGAAAAAAATGTAAATTAAATTTTAATATTGCATTTAATTGAAATTTCAACGAATTTTTGCTTCCAACTAGACTCCGACTACAGATGGCGCTCTGTGCAGCGCTCTTTCAAACATAGATGGCGCTCCGTGCAGTTTCTCAGTTCATGTGCCCGCGAACCACAGGGCTATTGTCTCTCATAGAGAACGACTTTCGTAATCGTTTTTCGATTAACGATATCACAGAACCACCCTGTTTTGAAAAAATACTGTTAAAATTCAAATTTGTTTTTTTTTTTAAACGAGTACGAATGTATGTAACAGACAGAAGGAGGCTAAGTATACCTCATAAAGTATATATATTCTTGATCAGCATTGGAAGGGAAGTCGAACTAGCTATGTCTGTCTGTCCGTCCGTCTGAAATGCTGTCTGCCGTATGAGAGAAATTATCTCCGCGACTATAAGAGATAGGGTCACCATATTTGAAACTTAAACTCTCCTGGACCGTCAAGTGTGCACTTGCAAACTGTTTTTCTCTAGACCCATTTAAAGACTCAATGGAAATTTACAATCGATGCAGCAATAAGTATTAAATATTTCGCTTTACATGTATATTCAGGTATCTTGAATTCATTGCGTACATTTGATATCCTTTTTTGCTGTCATATCAATGTAAACGCCTGCAGCACAAACAATGCTTAAAAATATACAAATTTCTTTTACAAAGTAGTAGGATGCATCTGTTGCGCACAGCAAGACGCTGAACCTCACAGAATGTTTGTGGAACACACGCAGTCAGTCGAGCATAGGTGGTAAAAAAATATTGTTTTGTCCTTTGGTGTTGCTAATATGGCTTCAAAAAATATAAGAAAAGAATAGAAGGTGCAAACAAAAAGGACTAAAAGGACATATGCATGCAATATTTTGCAAAAACAAAACAGAATAAAGCCATATGTCTTATTTGCTTAAATACTCTTTTTGCCTTTGGGAGTGTGTTAAGCGTGCCAGGATATACACACATACTCGTACATATGTATGTATTGTATTTAACACATGCAGTAAAATATGCAAAAGAAATGCAATGTCCTTCAGGAGCAACAAAACGGTGCCATGCTTTCTTCTGTTTAAAGTTGCCTGAATAAAATTTTATTCAAAATATTATTCACAAACCATTTTAAAGCTATTACAAATAATAAAATAATAATAATTGGAGTGCTATGTACATACATATTGTAGTATGCTGACCGACCTTGCTCTTGAATATTGGAGCAAATATTTACTTGTTTACTTATTTTATTTTTATTTATTTAATTTTTTGCGCCCCCGTTGCTACGCTTAACAAATACGAAGAGTCCTTATGCACTTAAGCGTAAAAGGATAAAAATATTTGAGGGGCGGAATGACTTTTATATTCAAGCTTGAAGTACGATCATATTTTAATACAAACATTTTTATAATCTTTACTCCGACTGAAATACAGGAAACAGAATTTGTTCAATGAAAAAGAAAATAATTGGACTTTCCTTTTTTTATTAGTTTTTCTTTTTTTTTTTTTTTTTTAAGGCATACAGCGACATTAAGGACATAGACCATTGTCCGTTTTGGATTGTGGTGTTTGTTGTTGTTGTTTGACTAGACAAATAAACGCGACGCGACTAAGGGATAAAGTGTTGCATTATTCCAAATATCAAAAAAAGAACTTCCTATTCAATATAGAAGAAAACAAAAAAGATAAAAAAGAAAGCAAACCAATTAAAAAAAAAAAAAGAAGAAAAACTCTCAAAATATTTCGTGTCATTTATATCCTGGAGCAACATTTTAATTGAAATTTTGTTTAGTCGAGTGTGAGTCATGAAGCAGCAACGATTGCCACAGTTAGTCAAACAATGACAGCCACTTTAATAAAAAGATATCACTCCAACACACACATACAAACACACACACACAGTTATATTTAGAAATGAACTTGTTGCGCTTTTAGGCGCTGTGAGGGAAAGTAGAAATTTATTTTATAGCATCGAGCGATTTATGTATGTGTATGCTAGAAAGGGGAAGTACACACTTAATTGGCGTGTTATTTAAATTTTCCCAGGAATTACTAAACATTCAATACCAGCAAGTTGCATTAAATCTTTTAGCAAGTAAAACTATGAATAGAAGCAATATGTAATAAATTCTACTCTAAAATGGCTTACCAGCCAGCATACGTGTTGTCACTTTTTTGTTCCTTTTCTCGTTATATTAATCTCGTGCTGACTTTTCCATTGTAAACTGGCGCACTTATAAATCATTTTTTGTTTTAACTATTTTTCAAAACGATTTCCGCGTTCAAGTTCAGAACTAATTATGTAGAAAAGCAACTATTTCCGCTGCAGGTAGTTGACATAGATACAAAGATACTCATAAAACGCGACCTAATGTCAACTGGTTTTATTATAGCTAAGATATTTTTTCAAATTTTTTTTGTTTTTTTTTTTTTTTCAAAATAATTCAAGTGCATCTTCCCATATTTCTTTGGCCACACACAAACACACTGCATGCATACGAATGAGTTTTCCAAGGAACTTGATTTGATTTTTCGTGAGCCTTAGAAAAAAAAAAAAAAAATTTCATGAAGAACTTTAAATTCTCTTGTGTAAGCGAAACTCTGAATTTGAATGTGGCAAATGTGGAATTTTCAATCAAAAAATTTATTGAAAAGTGTCAAGCAAGAAACGCCCGCCCATACAACCAACGACGTCATTAGTATGCCACGTGTCTAAAAGAACTCACTCAGACAGTCTGTGTAATGCGTTAAAAGCGCTAAAATAAGTTGAATTCAAAATGTGTTGACGATGTCGTTGCGCTTTAAACAAATTTACAAATTGGACACAAAGGACATACATACGCCGGAAATCGAAAATCGAAAAACGCGACGCAGCTGAGATACACGACGAAAATTTTTCGAAATTATGCCGCATAAGCCGCATTTGCTGATTTAAGTTCAATGCCCAAGAGTATAAAGTTCTTTTTTTTCTGGGTGTTGACAAAGCGACAATAAAATTACAAACGTAATTTATTAATTATAATAATTAATAATTATATAATTAAATAATTCATATAGTATTATTGCAGCAGTATCAAGATCTGAAGTTGATTATTAAAATGCCACAGCTTACAAGAACCGCTCTGAACTCGATATTAAATGTCTAAAACAGCAGCATTAAAACTACGATTTTCTGATTTGTGGTAAAATATCTTTAACAATGCAGTATCAATGTTTTAAAACTGTAGACACCTCTCAGCAGGTTACCTGCATAAATACATCAGGCGTCTGTAACAATTCGAATGATAATCCTGTGCAAAGTGCAAGTATAAATACCAGATACGTATATACGAGTATGTATGTATTTACCCTAGATACACAAAATCCGATTTTCATTGTCTGGCATTGTGTAACTCGGTGCGACAATGGTTACAATTTTCTATTATCTTTAAAATGCAGCTGTAAATAATGCAGTTTGTTTTTATATAGAAAATGTATCTTTCAGTCTTTTTTTCTTTCATTCTGATTCATTGGAAAGCAACCATTAAAAATTGTATCTTTTACTATTCTTCTTTTTTTTTAACTATTTTCAGTTGTCACTTTTGTATGTGTTGCCAAAAAAAAAAAAAAACATAGAATACAAATCTCGCATTGATTTGGTTTGCTATTTGCACCTTTTTTTGTTACACGGTAAAAATAGAAAAGTAATAGATACATTTTACATTATAGATACTTTAACTTGAAAAAAAAAAAAAAAAAAAAAAAAATTGTAAAACGCCTCAATACAAAGCCGCAGAAAAACACTTGTAAGCGGCGTAAAATGGTATTTTCATTTATTTTCATTTATCTTTTTGCTATTTTTAAAACATTTCCCCGGAGTGCAACACAAAAACCAAAAAGGCAAACAGGACAATGAAAAAAAAAAAAATAAATAAATTAGGCAAAGCTATTCCCAATACACTGAAATTGAGATTGAGCGAACGTGAATATGTTAAGTTGACAAAAAAATACTTGTGGGAGCTAACTATTTTACATAGTTTGGGTTGTTTATAGAAAATTAAATACTTAATAAAATTTTCGTATGTTAATTTAAATATGTTCCTTATTTTTTTATTTTTTTAACAAAATCAAACTCAGTTGTCAATAACAACAAAAGTAAGCACAATGAACTGCATATGCATTCTGTCTATTAATAGAGTAGCTAATAAACGAAATTATTCTGTTATCACAAACAAAAGGATGCTATTCTATTGTCCTGCTTACCTAGCAGAGTAGAAAGCATTCAGTGCGGCTAGAATCTAATTTGCTTGTCATAAACACTAAAGTGGTTTTGTGCTTGTCTCTCATTTTGAAGAGAAAATCAAAGAAAACAATAACCAAATCGTATTATGCACACGAACGGAAATTATTAGAAACTGCACAATGACACAAAAAAAGCTACAGAAACCACAACAAGATACATTTACAGTTATAAATATCTAAAGGCTAGGCGCACAGATTGTAAATTGCAGAGGGTTGAAATGCACTGTGACAAATGCTTTAGTTTTCGTCTAGGAAGTCTGCATCAAATCAGGAGAAACGATTTTTGAGAGTTGCGATTTTGAATGAAAAACTGTTAAAAACGTTTATGGAACTCTCAGAGATTGCCAGACAAAACTCGAACATTTTGAGTTATTCTTGAGGTATCTTTTATGATGAGTTGAAACTGTTATTTTATTATCATTTTTAATCCTAATTGTATTGCCGCCAACTACCACAATCAACAATCTCTGCCAATAGACAATATCGATAAGCTATATAGATGGGCGTTCAACTTTAATAGCAGCCGCCGCCGAAGCATGGAATCCAATTATGACATAATTTAATTTTGTAGCGCATAGACAAAGAGATGCATTCATACAATTGATGTAGATAGCAAAGAGCAATTTACCTTCCCTTCAAAAAAGAAAACAAGCGCATGTTGCATATAAGATACATATTCAATACCTTTCATATTAGCTGCTGCGGCTGCTCATATTGCAATCAGCATAATTTATAATACACATATCAGCGCACACTGCAACATTTCATAAGGATAAAGCAATGCTGCAGATATAAAGATATGAAAAATATAGATACAGTTCAGCTAAGATACATTATTATATAAGGCAAACTAATAAAAACTCAATGCAACAAAAATGTATCTAAAAGCATTAGAAATAAATGCAAAGAATAAAAATACCAAAAAATAATAATAATAATAATAATAGCAAAGCAATACTATATACACTATCATGGGAATCATAACAGCAGTTCACATTGGCACATCATTTCGCCCTTTTTATTTTTTTTTTTGCTAGAATAGTTTGAACTTCGTATAGAAAGGTCCTTTGGGTTTTGTAATGCGTTGACACTAATAAACGATGCTGTCTCTGCTGCTGTTGTTGTTGTTGTTGTTGTTCTTATTGTCCTGTCCAGTGCATTGAATGTTGCCGCGTATGCTGCAAATCGAATCATAAGTGTAGCTTCATGCAATACATTTCTATTATGATAGATTCTAAAAACAGCAACAGTATATATAGGCAAGCCACCCTTGCTTCATACGCACAATGAGCATCCTGCATTCCTTTTTTAGCAATTTTTTTTTTTGCACTCAAATATTTTTTTTATTTTTAGATTTACACCTACAAATAGAAAAGATACAAGTTGACGTATAATAATAATAGTTTTTTATTAGATTTTCTTTTGATTCTTTGCATTTTGAAAGTAAAAAGAATGTATAAATGGGTTTTCTTTGTGTTCAATTTTTTACATTTCTTTCTTGAATTATTCTTTTTATTTTCATACAAAAAGGACACATTGAATATGAAGTTTAAGACTACCATTCGACTTCTTAGATCTTACCACACTGGACTGGAGCAGCAAATAATTTTGGCATATAGATTTTATATGTATTATGCAATTTTTACCCCTGCTATTCTGCAGCTACACAAGCTTAAATTCCAAACTAATTGAAGTCACATTTGTTTCCAACTCAGCCCATCAGTTACCATTCCATTCATGCGCTCCACAAATGTTGATGGTGGCATGATAATAAAATCGTCTAAGAAAACCCCCTATGGTGTCTTCGAAACGTGACAAATACTAATTTAAGCAGATTAACACGACATTGCAAACTAACAGAGCACTTATGCTCAGATACACAGATACACAGATACTTCTTTGCCACTCTATGCCATATGTATGTCCGTGTATATGTTGAATGCTTGTTAATAAGTATTCTCAGTGATGCATTTTTAAAATGCTGCAGCCGTCATTTTATAGAGTCATACAAAATGAAGAATTTGATATTGAACTTTGAATTTTTAATGTACAAAACATGAACTTGAATAGATTCATTGCAATCGTAAAAGTTGTGCCTTATCAATAAATTCAATTTGGCGCTGCTGCACATGTTCACTTTGTGTTTAATTGTCTTTAAGAGTATTTTTTTTTTTTTTTTTTCTTTTAATGCCTTCAAATTAATTATGCGCATTTTTATCGCTTGAAAGCGGAAAAGTCTATTAAACCAATCCGGTATATATCGTAAAAAAAAAAAAAAGTACTTAAAGATATTGCTGCGTCTGTTCAATTGAATGTCACCTACAATGCGGTTGTGTATAGTATGTCTGCGGGTTTCAATTTTATGCCTTTGTTCCACTAAGAAGCACCGATAAGCCAATGCCACTTAGAAGTGCATTTTGCATTTTCCTTATGAAATTTTTGATTTTGATTTAATTGTTTTTCGTTGCACTTGACTTCAAATGCAGTTCGTGCATGAAAATGCATTTTTTGTACATGCAAGGCCGGGGAGTTCGTAAGCAGAATTTTATAGAAAGAAAGTGATTTGAATAGTTTCTCATGAGTCTTAAATTGAATTTTTCCAAGTGACTTTGTAGTTAACAAAAAAACATAGATCGCAGATTTAAGCTGGCAACACTTGGCAAAGCAAAAAGCCGATAACAAGATACAAAGTATCTGATAGATACAAAATATAGCGAATGTAATTTATGTACTAATAAGAAAAATATTTTAAATTTTTTATTTTTCTAATCTTTTTTTTCCGTCTTTAAAGTAGAAATAAAAATTCTTTTATACATATTCATGTAACATTTTTTCTTCAATATTATCGATTTCTATGCTAAAGGCAGGCTGTACTCAATCGAATTTTCTGTTCGTCGCTTGTTTCGACTGCTTTTTTTTTTTTTTTTGTTTTGCCTGTCTGTCATTTGCCCTTCTTTAATAACCAAAAATATCCCTGTCACCCCCAATTGTAAATATAATACACAGCAGGATTTCATAGCAATTTATTTGCAGGGCGAGTATTTTGTATTGCAGCGACAACAGAAAATAGAGTCATGTAAATCTTACTTTGGTTAAATTATATTTGAGCAAGAAAAAAATCAAACAATCTGTAAGTTGTGCGTTAGGGGTGGTTTAAGCTTAAAACTAAGCTATGAATTTTGTTTGGTGTCAAATGAATTGCAGCAATCTTAAGATATTAGTTCAGCAAATAAATATTTATCGACTTGAATAGAAATGTAGCTGAATAATAAGCTTTCGTGACTAGCTGCAATTACAAAAACAATAAAAAAAAAAAAAAAATACAAGCGGAGATTTAAAATTTTGTCTAAGTTTAATGATATTTTTTTCCGCATTATTATGTTGAAATAAATTGTATCTCATCGTACTTATACACTTAGTAAACGAAATACACACCTTTTGCCATGCAATACAACATTTTCGGCATACCGCACCTAATAAGTGTGTATGTATGTATTTGCTGTTAAGCGATTTGTAAGATGCGCAGACAAAAGATACATTATTTTTTTTTTGTAGTTTGAGATTGAAAGATACAAAAAAAAAAAACTACATTTATAGAGTTTGTTCAGTGCTAATCCGAAACAAGCTAAGCGCTTGTTATCACAAAAAGCAACGCTCAAGATCAATTTTAAAAGTGTAGTTTCGAAACAGATACAAATAAAAAAAAAAACATTTACAAATGAAAACGAAATTGAAAGCAAAAAAAACACAAGTAAGTAGTTCAACAGGAATATACATATACGAATAACAATTGGTCATTGTGTATGAGATACATTCTATTCATCCGTTGTCGTCGTTGTCGTCTTAGTTGTTGTTGTTCTTCTGAATTCACAATAAGATAAATCTGCAATTCTGAATACAAATAAAAAATGTTTTCAGTTCACTGAATCACAAATGAGGCAAACGAGCAGCAGCAGCAGCAACAACAACAACAAAAATAAGCTAATCGAAATTTAGCTCGAAGCAACAAGATACTTCAAAAATAAGTCTATGCGTGTATCTTAAATCTTATCGCTACAAAAAAAAAAAAAAACACAAAAGAAAAGAAAAAAATGAAGAAAATTTTAAACGAGTGGAATACATTGTTTTTATTTTTTTTTTTAGATTTGCATGTTTCAAACTGATATTTACTTTGCGGATTAGTTTTGAAAATGCAGCTGATGAATATTATATAAAATTTTTTGGTTTTGAATGTTTTTGTAGCTTTATTTTGTTAAGCCTTCCAATGGCGTATTTCTATTGTATTTCATGGTGCTGCACACGTCTGGGATTAAACAGAGTTTAAGATAGACAGAGGCGTTATGTGCAGTGGCCGCAGTACTGTGTAAATAAAACTCATTAACTGATAGATTCCAGCTGATTCCAAAAGAGTGTTCCCCCAAAATTTTCTTTAATTAGTACAGTGCGAAACTATGTTATATGCCACGCATTGTATTCTATGCAAAAATAAGCAAAACCGATATGCTTCAGCAGCAACAAGAAATTTCAGCTAGCGTTGCAGTTCATTTACACAAATTGAGCTGCAAAAGCAGCTGTTGCTGCCACAGCATGATTTATAAACAAAGACGCACACACTAAAATGTGAAAAAAATTTAAAGAAGAAAGGCATCATCAGCAAATCAAATATTCACAACTTTCACAAAATAAAGAGCTAACAAGCAAGCAAGCGGGTGTCGAAAATATCCTTTTATTTGTTCAGTCATTCATTCATGCATTTACACATTTTAACATGCATCCTTTTTTTAAACAGCTGAATGCTTAGTCAGCAAATTTACAAGACAAGCTGGTTTATATCAACTAACACAATAACGCGAGGCATACACAAACGAGTACAGTGCAACATCAGCAGCACAGCAACAGGACACTGTGCCATATCCTGTCTGACTTGCACTATCAAATTTCTTCTAAAAAAGGCAATCAATGAGAGAGAACATTACTCTTTTGAATGCGGTTGAAATTTAAGACATTATTTTTCCCTTAGCAAGTCATATGTCTGCTTTGTCAGGATTTTGATAATGTGCTATAAATATTTTTTGTTGTTGTTGTTGTTGTTCTTGTTAAAATGTACTTAGACAAAGTAAGCGACAAATTCATGACTATTTGCAATGTTATAGCTATGTGTTATGTAGCCTTATGAAAAACGGAAAGGTGTCCTTAACAAAAAAAAAAAAAAAAAATGAACTTCGGACCGCACCCGTACCGTTCATTAGTGCAGATGGGATGAGACCGGCTCAATGGTCTGATGCAACTCACGTTGTGTGGGGCCTATGCCAAAAATTGGGCGTGATACCTTGGATTTGATATTGGATGATATTAAAAGTGTTTTTAACCAATTTGGAGTCAAAAAACTACTAAAAAAAAATAACCATTTTCATATAAAAATTCGAAAATGGGCGAAAGGTTTGTATGCGAACTTTAGCTTAAAATGGGCGTGTCGCCTTGCTTTGATATTGGATGATATTTGATGTGTTTTTAGCCAATTTGAAGTGAATACATTCCTAAATCATAACCATTTTTATACAAAAATTGGAAAAAGGGTGGTAAATTTTTATGGGGGATATACCTAAAAATGGGCGTGGCAAATTCGATTCGTCATTGGATAGCATTATAAGTGTTTTTACACAATTTGAAGTGAATATATGCATAAATAATAAATTCTTCATACAAAAAATCGAAAAAAATGATCAGTTTGTATGGGGGCTATACCTAAAAATGGGCGTGGCACTTTCATATTCAAACTTTACCTGATCGTTGCAGAAAAAAGCTTAAGTTTCAAATTTCAACTAAGTATCTCTTCAGTAGTCTTCGAGTAAATCGCGTTGAAATAAGCAGACGGACAGACAGACGATCATGGCTAGATCGACTCGCCTCATCGAGCTGATCAAGAATATATACACTTTATGGGGTCTCCGATGTCTCCTTTAATGCGTTACAAACTTTCCGACAAACTGATAATACCCTTCACACTATGTGTGGCGGGTATAAAAAGTCTAAGTCAAGTCCACCAAAAATATTCTGAATAATTTAGTCTCGATGTTCAAAAAAAAAAAATATGGTAAACTACACAGACATATGTCGTACAGACGAACACATAAACAAAAAAGTTATATAATAACTTCTTTCTTTTGATTATTCTGTACATACTCTTCGTACTACTGTCGAGCGTTGCAAGCAATTTGTAGCTGTGGCCGCGGACATGGCCATATGGAACATACCACTGCGTCAGCCAGCTTGAAAAGCGGCATGTTTGTTTGTTTTTCAAAGTCAATTAAGTCACCCTAATTTAAATGCACCCCGGCGCAACACTGCAGCCGTTGAATACAGCAATTTTGTAACAAATATTTGGCTAATTCGTAAAATAATGCAATAAATTATTTTCAAAGCATATACATACATACATATGTAGCATATAATTAGCTGCAACTAAAACCTTTTCACTCTTTATTAGCATAGAAGACAGTTTAATAAATTATTAATTTTTTTTCCTTCAATTTTGTATCAGTAATATTGAAAATTTTCCTAAAATTGTGTCACTTTGGCATATTCGTAACACATATGTATCTTTTTTCAAAAGTATCTTTTTTCATGCGTTAATAATTGCAGCCCAAAGTGCAGTTAATTGCCACTGCTGCCTGTCTACACCAGAGAACCAAATTAAAAAGGATAATAATTCAGCTCGATCGGTCAATTACATTGACACCATATGGCATACACAATACAAGCCTTGTCGATATATTCTCAAAAAACTCGAAAAACTAAAATGAAACGCTTTAAAACTAAATTATGAAATTTGCAATGGTTGCACGCGCAATCGAATGCAAGCGCCAATGTATAAATGGATGACTGGATCGATGGATGAATGGATGAAACGCATAAATAAGTGAACTGGAATTGATGAAGTGAAATGACTTGAAGCATCAAACAGCAGCAGCAGCAGCTTGCTAGGAGCATGTTTACCAACTGTTCACACTTTTATACATTTTGATTGAGCGAGCGCAAAACGTGCTTTAATATCAAGCAGCAACGACAGGACAAAGTAAGATGAGGGCTTTGGCCTTTTAATAGCCACAAAAAAAGCAAACAGCTGTCGCCATTTAGATTGTTTAATTATCAAAATAGTTTTAAGCATAAAAGATAGTTGCAATAGATAAACAAAGTTTAAATGGACAGACGGACATAGGCAGATCTCAGATTTTTCAACTCTATGCGGGTTAGAATTTAGCTTTTAATACTTTCATTTATGTTTGTGTATCTTATGGCTACGAAACAAAATGATGCTGCAAAAAGTCAATTTATCATAATTAGAAGTACACATTTCAAAAAATCATTGAAGTGCAAAAAAAAAAAATACAACAATAATTCAACTAAGCGAAAATAATAAATTTCACACGCATTTCATCCGCAGCTCTCACAAATCTATAGAAAAATTTTTTGCTACTAAAAGATACAATGGAACAATGCAACTATCTACAAAAAGATAAGAACAATGTGTTACGTCACAGATATCGACAGGAACAATAGAACAGCACATTTGTCATGCATAAAAAATTCGAAGAGAGTCGAGAACATAACAAGCATGTGCGCAGTATGAGATACATTCATACATACAGATACAAATCAAATCATATTAATGCAACAATTTTATTGGGAACGATACTGTTGTAATCCTTTTATGCAAAAGGATAAAAGAGTACATATATAATTTTGCTTCATTAGTTGAGTTGTAAATGTGCAAATCAAAGCGTTGTAATTAATACGTAAATAAAAAATATAAAATCTGTCGTTTGAAACTTTTTATGTGCTTCCTGAATAAATTCAATGCAAAAAATATCACATTTCATAAATTTTTTTTGTATTAAAACGTTTTATGTCAAAGAAAACACGGAAATACTCATTAAAAAAATGGAATCAATGGAACAAAAAATACGAATTAAGGGTGCTTTAACTGTAAACTTCTGGGCTTCTCTTCAGCATAGACAATTTTATTTAAAAAATTCGAAGTCAACCAAAAAAGGTAAATGTTCTCAAAAAAAGACTCTAAGCTAAAACTCTTAAATGAATATGAGATACTCAAGCTGATCTAAAAGGAGTCCAAAGTAAATGCAGTAGACACATAAAAACACTAATAAAATCAGCCTCAAAGTTAAAATAAAAAGTCAGACGTAAATTTTGTAATTGACAAAGAAATAAGGAAGGAATCAAACAGATGACGGACGGAATGACTATTGAAAACGTACTGAGATGTGAACGCTGAATCTAATAAGTTACGCCCTTAAATGTTGTATGTGTGAGTGTGTGTGTTTTATTTTTTATATTTCCTTTGTGGTCACAAAAGGACCGCCATGATAGTTCAGGATGCGTCAGGACAAAAAATTAGCTACCTTTTTTTTTTGTGGTTTGTTGACCACTTGAGCATTGCCGCAGTCTGTCAGTCATTGCCGTCTAATGAATTCTCTTCGTGTATATTTAAACGGTTGCCATACAGCTAAATCAGACGTATTCAATTTCATGAATGCATTTTAATCTGTCCTTTTTACCTTAAGCGTATCTTTTTTTTGGTATAATTTTGTAAACTTTCCTTTAATTTGCTTTTTTGTGTGTGTATACACTACCAAAAAAATATATGTGTATGAGAAGTATAAATATTGTGTTTGTTAAATTTGTAACATTCAGATACATTTTAAGATACAAAATCTTATATAGAATTACAAGTACTACGAATCGCTTAAAAACTGTAGGGTATCATTAGTTCGTCATTGAAACATGTTCTTTGTATTTGTTATTTTTAAAAATAATTTTTAAATGTTTGGCAGCAGCTGTTTTAGTTTAGTTTTTGAAATCGGCCTTTTATTATCTTAAATACTCGCCATCAATTTTATTATAGCTTTGTGTTCCATTATTCTTATTTTGCTTTGTTAAATATTTAAGGTGGTTTGGTATTTATTACTATTATTCTTCTCTCTTTTCTTTTTTCTGCTGGGTTAACTCGTTTTTATAAAATTATGATAAAAATGATTTTCACTTTATGCAGGCGTGTTGCATTTGTATGCATTATTTCATTTTTTGGAATTTGAGTTCTTGCTTTATCCTTTTTTTTTTTTGTGTGAAAGGATAATAAGAATGCTTTTAGACGCTCCAAAAATAAAGATGAACGCGATAAACGTAAAATGAGTTTGTCGTTTTTATAAAAATAAAAGGCGTGTTTGCTTGGAATATTTTTTTTTAAAAATATTTTTATTTGAGCGTTTGGATTGTAATATTTTGGGAATGGCTCGCATTTTACTTTTAAGTATTTAGAATGTGATGGAGTTTCGAATATTTTTCGTCAATCTGTACTGTATTTGACAATAAACATTCTCTTTCCCTAAAAATATAAAAAAAACGTATATAATAATAACAAGATACAGAGTATCTCATAGATGCAAACAATAGTATCTTTAAGATACTCTGCATTTTACAGATACTCTGTACAGATACTCTGCATTTTTTAACTGTTACGGCTCAAAACCAAAACATGTAACAATTCGTGTTGAGTCTTAAAAAAAGCAACAATAAAAACAACTCTCAATCCTCAAATCCTTGAAAATCCTTACAAATGTGTTGACAAGAGAGTACAAATACCTTTCATTTACTAAGCCTTCATATAATAGTATGTAACATGAAACGTGACAATTCAAGTTGCTTTTTCTGCTAATGGAACGAAAATCAGTTTTACACTTTTTACAGCTGTTGCGGAAACTAAATTTGCGTATGCAAACTAAACGAGAAATAAAAGAAAAACATTTTTTTTTTCAGCTGCTTCCGTTCATGCAGCTTAAATACATATTACATCCTTCAATGTGCAACATTTTTTCCATTTTTCCCATTTTCCATTTTTTTGTTTTGTTTTTTTGATATTTATGCATTTCAGTTGAGAGCTGTTACCCAGTGATGCTTAATGCTGTCAAAGTACAACTTTGTTTTGCTAATTGTAAAACAAATGAAGAAAACTAAGCGCAGCAGTTCACCTTTAAATTATTTGCTATGGATTTTCGAAAATATCTAAACTATTTGCAGATACTTTTCAATTTGAAGTTGTATGCAGCAGCAGCGACAATATCCTGCAGTGTTTTACGTTCATTCAATTTTGTCGTCGTCGTCCTTTTTTTCTATTTAGTCATGGTCATATTTCGTTTTATGTTAACAGTAGTCGTCGTCGTCGTCGTCTACGAGCTAAAGAAAAAATATATAAAATAATTTAACGATGTCTGGCATTACAAATTGAAATTTAACGGGGCTGCATTCAGTTTTGTCAATAGTCGGTACCAATTGTTTTAATGTCACAGTCCGGTCGGCGCATGCTTTGAGGCCTCTGTCCAAATGAAAAAAATCTAAATCAATTAGCACAATCAGTCAAGTCAAGGACGTTACGCATGCACATATACGTACTAAATGTATCTCACTGAAACATTTGTTGTCATTATGTCTAGTCTAAAACATTTCTGCTCAACTCCTACGTTAAATAAATACACACAAAGTATCTGAATTGAAAAGTTTCAAATTCGGTAATATACTCGTTTACATAACTTTGGTTTTAAATACGCCACACAATAGGAAATCTATCATAAAACTTCAATCTTTTTGTAAATTCATTAGGCAAGAACCAGCATGTTATTACATTGACCTTGTTATAAACTCAACGAATAAACAAACTAACAACGAGTTTTTTTTTTTTTTTTTTTGTTCATAGTTTTATAATATTTAAACTAAGCCTAATCCAAAATAGTTTTTAAATATTTTGATGTGTTTTCCGCCACCTGTTGTGTAGCGATAATATTGATTGAAAATTTATAGATACAAACTTACAAGAAAAATGAAAGATACAACGTTTTTTTTTACATTTTTTTTAAACTGAAACAAGAATTTATTAATTAATTTAAAATGATCCAAAAGTTTTTTTACTGTAAAAAAGGAGAAATGGTTTCGACGATTCAGAACCGATAAAAACGATACCATGAATAAGCCAGCCGGCGGAAGACCTGTGACGACGAATACCGATCAAATCATGGAAAACATCGAGTAAGACCGACATGTGATATAAGCTGGATACAGAAAAAAAAAACTATAGATGTTTGGGTGCCGCATGATTTGACGCAAAAAAACATTCTGGACCGAATCAACGCCTTCGATATGCTGCTGAAACGGAATAAACTCGACCCATTTTTAAAGCGGATGGTAACTGGCGACGAAAAATGGATCACATAAAAAAAATGACGGCCAGGAACGTATAGCTGTGAGTTTGATGGAATTGGAAGGGAATCAACCACAATGAGCAGCTCCCATATGGCCGGACGCTTAACACTACCATCTACTGCGAACAACTGGACCGCTTGAAGCAGGCGATCGACCAGAGGCGTTCAGAATTAGCCATAAGAAGGGTGTAGTGTTCCACCAGGGCAACGCCAGGTCACACATCTTTGGTGACTCCTCAGAAGCTACGGGAGCTCGGATGGAAGGTTTTATCGCATCCACCATATAGCCCGGACATAGCGCCAAGTGTTTACCACCCTTTTCTGTCCATGGCGAACGCCTCAAAAGAGGCTTGAGAAAAGTGGCTGTCCGAGTTCTTCGCAAATAAGGAGGGGGTTCTACAAGGGGCTATTATGAAGTTGCCGTCTAGATGGAAACAGATTATCGAACAAATCGGCGCATATTTAAACTAAATCCGATCACTGTAACACTTTTTAAAAAACATTGAATAAAGAGCAAAAAAGCGGAAGGGAGATATTTGACAACCTTATTTTAGCAAATGAAAACAATTTAGAATATATAGTACCTATACTATATAACATATATCTTATATAAACACAACGATTGTCGCTCATTTCAAAGATTTCAATTCAAAACAATTCATTAAAGCAAACACACAATAAAAACAAAATGTTTTAAAAATTTTTAGCATCGTCATAAAATCAAAAACCGCGGCTGCATTTTTGTTTAGTTTCGTTACAAGCGTCCCTCGCTATTAACGCCGCTGCTGCTGCTGCGGCTGTTGCTTTCCATTTAGACTACAAAAAAAAAAGGATAGAATGCATTTTGGGGGCAGCGAAAAAAAAAAAAAAAATAAGATATACAAACGAGACTTTAGATAAACAAATCTTCTATACAATTGGCTTTGTAAACAATGAAAGAACTTTGGTGCATTACCACTTCACTGCATTGCACTTTGTTGTTGTTGTTGGTTTCCTGCACTAAAACATTTGAAATTCTAAATGCATTTTCATCTGCCGAATTGTTTGTGCAGACATGCATGAAACTACTCGCATCTTGACACCCTAGAAATATTGATATTGTGTATACTCATGGCATGTGTGTGTGTCTTTTTTCGCCGCTTCTCTTTTTTCAGAATTTTCATGAACAAACATACGATTTGAAAAAAATATTTGACATAAAGGTTCTAAAATATTCAATGTGTAATAGATTTCAAACAATTTTCTTTCTTTTCCAAAATCATTTGAAATATTAATGACTTCCAGTTTTAATGCAGCTAAGTGGCTACCGCGCGAAGTTTCAGTTTACAATTTAGTTATGCTCTTCTCAAATTCAAATTCAATTTTAATTTTACTTTTTGTGTGGGCGTGGCTGTTTTTTTCGTTGCTTTAGCGAAGGTGTTAATTTTGGAACTATACAACTACAATAATTTTTATCTTTGGCATATTTTATAACTTTATCTTATTTGTTTTCGGGTGTGCAGTTTTGTAATTTAAACTTTTATCTTTTCAGCAAAACTATACGAATTAATTATTTATTTATTATAATTGAAAACTTACCCAGAACACCTATTGTGCACACACAGCATGTTAGCTAGATTCTATCATATCTGTTATTTTTATATTTCCATGAAATAATTTTAAGTCAGAACAAAGCATGTTAAGTTCTTTTAAGCCTACAATTTGAAATAGAACAACCACAAAAGCCGACATAAACCTAAACGAGCAAACTACTTCTGTACTGACCCGTATGTCTCTCCATCCTTACCACCACATATGATCAAATATCAAAAGTCATGGATAATATGCTGACCAAAAGAACTTAAAAAATGAAATGAAGATGAGCCAACAATATACAAAATGTGGCAAACATAATCAACCATTCATACCATTCATCCATCAACTTGGCTGGAGTTTACTGTGACGCGACGTTGTTGAATGTTGCAGAGCAAAAAAAAATTTGAAAAGCGTCTAATTGGTGATTATGAGTTAGCGCGTGCTTTTCGAGACAACAAACGAGCAAAATCGAAAGAAAGAAAAAAGAAAACAAGGGTCGAACTCGTTTTTATGAAAAGGGTCATTGCTGTAGTAAATGCAATTGAAAGAACAGACAAATTTATAATATTCAACTTTTGATACGCTGCAATGCTGCAACAAATTAGGTCTGGAACTGCACTTAAAAAACTATTCGATTTAAACCAATTTTTATTGGTATTATGCTCCATAACAAACTTGAAATTTGAAGCTCAAAAATTTGTTTTGGGTTCGTTAGGAACTCTAGATAATTCTTGATAAAAAAAAAACTGAAGCGCATTTAAGCTTCGATAATTTTTTACTTAAGCATAAAACAAGAAAGCGGTTGAAATATACAATATATCCAAAGCATTTGATTCGTTATTGAAGGCTAATTTGCGCTGGCGCACAAACTCTTTCCTTTACGAATGCTCATGTTCATAAGTATAGTTTTCGAAATTGAAATTATATACAAGCTCAATTTGCTCTTTCAACTTGAAAGCACATGGAATGAAAAGAAGAGAAAAAAAAACAGACATAATTGCATAAAATGCTGGGTTATGTTACTTTTGAGTAAAATGTAAGCGTTTGGCTGCATTCTTTTGACTTTGAATAGCTCAAATGCGCTATAATTTGTCGAACTTCTTTAATGATTTGACCCAGCCGCACCCTCGTCGATATTATCTACAAACGTGGCCAGTAATCAGACACATGTGAAGTGAAAAGGTCATCAAAAATAATAGACAAAGTAAAAGTTTTCAAAAATTTATGCTTCTTGTCTGAAGACTGAACTGGACAGCAGTTGTTGTTGTTGTTGTCGAGAAAATGTTTGTGCAGAAAATAGTACAAATATTTTCTAAACATCTTAACCAACTGGACTGGTGAAATCAAAATATTTATTTATGAAATAAAAGCACTTTTTTTCTTTTCCAAAACTTAAGAGTATTATGAGTGGTACTTAAGTGTGGCAAGCGAGTGGTGAGTTTTTCTGACCTCCAAAAATGAAAGGAGCAAAGAAGCTTAGTGTAGTGTACCAATTTTGATAACTTTTATTAGAAACCTTTTATATGTTATTATTTTTTTTTTTTTTGTTAAATTTTTCATAATTTTTATTTATTCGAATTGTAAAGAATTTAAGAGTGAATCCTTACATCAATAGTGGCTCTCATAGCACAAATCATCTGAGAGTGATTTAAACATCATATTTCACTTCATACAACTTTATACACCCTCGTCATCGTGTGTTCAATGAAGATGCAAGTCAAACAAATGCGTTTATTTTGTATCTTTTGCTTAGATTTGCCACATTTCTTTGGTCTTTGTTGTTGTTCTTTATATTTTTGTATCTGATTCCCCCTCATTTGGCTTGGTTTCGTTTTTGTTTGGCTTCATTTTTCAAAACCAAAAGATACACGAGGCAAAGAAATAAAATAGTAAAAACAGAAATGGCAGAAGGAGGACAATAGTAAACGAAACATAATATATATTTTTTTTCTTTTTTAAAGTAGTGTGAGTGCGTATCTGTGTTAAGCACTCAGCGTGTTTGTATTGCACGCTTGCTCTCATACATTTTCATTCAGTTCGATGCAAAGCAAGAACTAAGGAGCGTATTTAAACTGTCTAAAAGTGCAAACGAAAACATTGTCTAAATTAGTATGTATACTAGTAATTGAGTTCATGTTAAGAGAAATACTATATATATATATATATATAGTATGAATCTAGCTAAAATTAGAACATTTTATTTATTTTATAACAAGTTCAAATATATCCTTCCGCCTAATACCCGCAGCCCAACCTGTATTCTTTAAATATATGAGAGAGCGCAATAAGAGAGCGAAAATGTATGCGATGGTGGTTGTATGTGTTTGTAGGTGTTTATGTATTGCTGCAAGCAACTATGACGTAGACAATGATAATGCATGGATAGCAATAACAACAACAACAACAATGGGTGCGTTGATGACGATGGCAAATGACGACGACGTCTAAATGACGTAGAAGATGGCGACGGTGGTGGTGGTGGTTGTTAAAGCAGTAAAACAACAACAAGAGAAGAAGAAGAAACACCGACATTGGCAGCGACAGAAGTAAACACAAAACATTTTCAAACTTGAAATTTAGTTTTTGGCGGAACGCGCTGCGAGTCACTTCGTGTAGTGAAGATTGCGTGTGTTTTATTTAAAAAAAAATAAAATATAATAATTTATTTTTACGTGAAATATTACGCTTTATAAAGCCTGTGTCTTTTTTTAATAAAATACAAAATGAAATCAATTTGAATAATAACCAATAGTGTTCAATACCTTCCATTGGTATAAAATTTTAAATTAAATAAATTTTTATAAAGAAAAAAAAAATCATTTTACTAAAAAAAAAATAGTGTCCCTTATTTTTTAAACGCCATGAATACAAATGGGCAAACCATCTTCGAGAACGGCACAATGTTGGGCGCCGTTAGTGAAAATTTTACTGCAAAACCTCTAATAATACCGGAAATTGTGATTAGCGCTAGCTACAGCAACAATAGTCTGCATCAAAGCCGTTGTGATATGAAAACACCAAATAAAAATATTTGCAATACGAATGATTTGGAAGCGGAAAGTACTGCGTTGCTTGCGGATAACCAAATTGACAACGGTGATAACGTTGCCGCCACAGCCAATGATGTAGCTAACATGGATATAATAATAACACCAGCAGCGGCACAACATGATGCTGAATTCGAACAATTTGTGCTAAATCGAACAATATCGGAAAGCAACATGCTCGATTCAAGCATTTACAGCGAACTGCAATTTACACCCTCAATTGCAAGCGGCTGTTATATCGCAACGAATAGCCTTGGCAATGGATCCATTGTAAATTTACATACTCCATCACCGCCACTACCAGTAAACAGTACACCAAATGCAAATGCAACAACAACAACAACAGCTGTTGTTGTAGATATGCTCAATACAAGTTCCTGTTCACGCGCAGAATCTCGTCAAAGTAAACGAACACGGCGCAAGTCGCATAAAACAAAAAATGAAATGCAACAATGGAGTAGCTACAACTGCGCAACGCAATATAAATGCAACAACAACAACAACAGCAACGACAGCAATAATGCCAACACCTGTTGGTGTTGGTATTGTTCCGGGCACGAACTATCCACCTCAGTATACGACTATATTTCACGAACCCCAACAACATCATCACGCAGCCAATGCAATGGGACAAATTGCAAATGCGGCAGCGTCGACCCCATTTCTAAATGCTTCGGTTTCGTTGAAATGCAACTGATACAACAGGTTGCTTGCAGCAGCAACATCTTCGTCATCATCATCATCATCATCCATATCATCAGTATCATCAAATTTATCAACAGCAAACAATAATGCCAGGCGTGCAGCATCATCACTATTCGAACAGGTAATTAGTATTCAATTGTTGCTCAACGGAAATAGGTCAATACAAATTTTAAAGTGCGGATAGAGATTGTTTGCAAAATGCTGCTTGAATTATACGAAATTAATGCATATCAGCGGAGGTATATATGTGAAATAAAATAAAAAAAAAAAACAAAATAACAAAAAATAATAAAATATATCATATCGCGGATTTGATTAAGTGTAACGACCGCAACGCAGGTTTATTCCGTATTACAAATATTTCTCAAATTTTATTTAGCTTAGATGCAAATGTACATGGCACAACTACTATTTCAAAACACGGTGCAAAAAAAAAAAAATTTTTTTTAATTTAAAGAACTACTATATATGTCTTAAAAACTATACATCTATATTCAACGTATTTCAATACGTTTTTAAAGTTTTTCTAAAAACAAATTTTTCAAAAATTACAATTTTTCATACAAATTAAAAAAAAAAAATAAAATTTGTAAAAAAAATAAAATTTGTAAGCAAAAAACACAAAATTTTATTTTATATGAATTTGTATAAAAAACTGTAATTTTTGAAACAATTTGTTTTTAGAAAAACTTAAATAACTTCGTCAATTTATGCCGGATTTGTCCTATTAAACATTCGTTTTACTCGTAATTAAATTAATTCAAAACTTATAACTGTAGATGTAGCTTTCAAACCAAATAGTGCAAGCAATCATTGATAAAATCGAAAATTGTGGAAAAAAAAAACAAAAATTGAGTTTGCCCTTAACCCTTAGCGGCCACAGGGGATACGTATGTACGTACCCCAGGCTCGGGAGAAGTGGATTTTGAGGTCCAAAATTTTCAAAATTCGTACAAATCCAGCAGCTGAACTGAAAAATATTGAACGATGGCTCTGTGAGCCATTTTTTTCTCCAGCTAGAGTACACACGTACCCCAGCTTTATTCAAGCATAAATATGTATTTAAAAAAAATTTAAAAAAATAGAAAAAATGAAAACAAATTTTGAAATTTTTTTTTATTTTTTTCGTCAATTATTTTGCAAAATAAATATGGATTTTGAACAATCGGCTGATGGTGATACTTTTTTACGGTAGTGACATATCTTGTGCATACCATTCCAAATAATTAGACCTTAATATTGAAAAATGGCGGAGTTATGATATTTTTTTTTTAAAGTGCTTTTCCCAGGATTTTGACCTATTTGAGCAGTTTTCACAACGCCATCTATGATTTAAATAACTCGATTCATCAGAAAAGTTGAAAAACTGTTCAATAAACATGATTCAAAAAAAAAAAAAAATTTTATATATTTTTTAAATAAGTTTAATTGCCATTTTTGTGCATAGGGTACAGGCGTACTCGGTGTGGCCGCTAAGGGTTAAAATACACAAAGATAGAATCGGAAATATTATAAAATATAGTACACCATTAGAATGATGCTTTTTTCGCTTTCAAACGACGTATTGAAATACGTTGCAAGATGTATAGTTTAAGACATATAGTAGTAGTTGTTTTAACACTATAAACCTCGAAAAATCAGTTTTTTACCGTTATTTCAAAATCTCAATGTGCAAGAGAAAATTCTAGTATGCCATAAAATTATATTTAACTGTACCTAAAACCTACAATTAATTCCATTCAATAAATTTTTAAAAAAATTGTTTTTTTTTCGCACCGTGTTATCAATAAGTTTCCCTTTTTAAAGAAAAAAAAAACAACAAAAAAATAGAACTATAATCATCTGGTCTTTTCAAAAAAAAAAAAAAAAAAAAAAAAAACATTAACCACATCAGAAACTGAAAGTTTGACAGACACATTTAAAGCTGTAATTGGCATGCTCCATCAAAAGCAAACACTCAGACATTCAATAGCACCACTTCACATATATTAAAGAGAAAAAAAGATACATACTACATATACATATAGTATATCCCAAGCAATCCCATAAACATTATTATCATTGCCATCAGTATCGTCATCGGCAACATCATTAAGTTCGGAATAAATTCAGTAGCAGCATGAATCGCATGTTTTTTTTTTTTTTTCCTTCTTTTTTTTTCTTTTGACGAAAATAAAACTTTATCATTCAACAAAAATCATGTCACGCATAAGTACAACAACAACAAACACAAACACAACACAATAAAGCTCGAAAAGCAGCAAAAACAGCGTACTTTTGTGGCAAACAGATAGTTTAGTTTTAAGCACAACAAACTGCTGTGGTATGGTATGGAATGAGAATTTCAGCCTTCAATAGCTATTCTGTGCCCCTGTTCCAATTGGAGCACTTCGGCTACGTCAACCGACAGTCGACTTCTTTAAATGACGATGAAATTGACGACGAAGACATTGCCGCGCAGCGATTTAAAGTTGTCTTTTACGCTTAAAGGGAAAACAAAATAAATAAAAATAAAACTAAATCGGTAGCTAAAAAAAAAAAAAAAAAAAAAAGAAAAAAAAATTCTGCTGGAAATAAAATGAGGAAACACATTCATTTCATTGTCAGCATGCTTTTTATTTCGTTTCTTTAAAATTTAATGTTTAGCTGCGTAAAGATTTTTAGATGAGCGATCTGTCCGTCTGTCTGCCTCACGCTTTGCCAGACTATCCCTACTTTGCATCTTAAATGTGTCACAAGAAAAAAAAAAAAATGAAACCAAAAAAAAAAAAAAAAAATGAAGAAAAACAATAAAAACAAAACTTTATTCAAGTGGCAGGCAGCACTTATGCTGATTGTCATTATTATTATTATTATTGGCCAGATTCTTTGACATTGATATGAGTTTTACTCTCGGAAATACTAGAAATTCCAGCAAACCTTTTGTTATGTTTTTTTGTTTTTTCTTTAAAGTGAATATAATTGTTTAAATATAAAAAAGGGAAGAATAGAAAATATAAATTGTAACGCAGTTTTAATACGCTTCACAAATAGGCTTTTGTATCTTAAAAAATTGTTGTTGGAAAATTTCTGTATTTATTTTATTAAAATTTAATTAAAATAAATCGCTATCAAACTAATACACACACTATCACATGCTACAGCTACACCTAGCGTGTTACTACTGATTTATATTTATGCTACTGTGGGGCAATTTACAAAGTAAATTTGTTTGTAAAATAAAAAATCTTTATTTATTCTTGTAAATCAATTTCATGCCCTTCAAAGTAATCGCCTCCCGATCCTCGAAACTGCCGAAAAGTCCCTTTCCGGTATAGCAATCAGCGCATTCTTCTATTCAGCTTTTATCTCCACAATCGACTCGAAACGCTTTCTCTGGAGTTTTGGGTCTCTTGAGTTTTGGGAATAGCCAGAAGTCACACGGAGCCAAATCAGGCGAATATGGTGGTTGCGGAACGATATTGGTTGCATTTTTGGAGAAAAAGTCACATAGAATCGACGCTGTTTTTCAAGAAAATTCACCATTTTTGGTAACAATCGAGACTTAACACGTTTGAGGCCCAAAACTTCTTTCAAAATGGTATTAATTGATCCTTTCGATATGCCAATTTCATCAGCAATGTCTCTTATAGTTAATCGACGGTGTTTTAGCACTAATTCTTTTACTTTTTGGATATGAGAATCGTCCGTTGAGGTCGATGATCGACCAGGGCGCTCTTCGCCTTCAACACGTTCTCAACCTTCTTTCAACAATTTATACCAATCAAATGTTGTTGATTTTGGTAGAGCTCGGGCCCCTTTAAGCCTTCTTTAACATTTTATTCCATCGATTCCATTCAGAAAACAAAATTTGATGAACTAGACCGAAATGTTAAGCCCGGAAAGTTTAAATTTAAAATTCTCATTAATTTTTGCCCACAGTAGTAGTACACATTTAAATTACAACGCCAAAAAAAAATTTTAAAAAATGGAAGTTTTTAACACAATAAATTGGTATAAAATCACATTACATGAAAATTCAATATAAATAAATTTTTTTTTTTCATTTTGTGTTAAAAACTAAAGACCAATGTGATAATTAATAGAGACAAATAAAAATAAATACAATTGAATTTTAAAATCATTTCAAAAAGTTTTAATAATTGACTTTGACACAAGCGCATTTAAAAGGGTGTTGCAAGTACAAAAAATAGTAAAAATAAAAAAGAATTTGAATAAAAAGACACCCAAGTTTAATAAAAATCAAATTGATAGACAGTTGCATTAAACAGAAAGATAGGCAGACAGTCAAATTGACACAATCTGACAGATTTAAGACACTTTTCATTTTCATCTTATCAAATTTTTTTTTCTTTGTTCAAAATACAAAATCAAATAATTCAAACACTATCGAGTTTATAATATATGTAACGTTCCTCACGTTGACCTCAAAAGTGTGACGCCTAAATAAATAAATGATTATATGCTAATTGATAGACACTGATATGCTTTAAATTGCTACAGAAAATCGGAGACGCCAGCATGAGATACATTTTGTTTAGGATTGTAAAGACGCCAAGTAAAGTAAATAAAAATTGAAAATTTATAGTTCATTTGTAGACATAAATAATATAAGCAAAGTACATGATTAGCGTTTATATTGTACTATATAGTAGTAGCCAAAAACAACAACAACAAATTAAAAATAGAAAAAAAAAATAATGAAAAAAATATACAAATTTTAATTTATGAGCTAAATCTAATATTAAGGAGAGATGTATGAAAAGTCAACAAATAAAATTTTTTTATGAAATTTACAACTATATTTGAAAAGAGAAAGACAATAACCGTTTGGCGCATGAAACGGTTAAAGTTCAATTTGTTTAAATTTTCATTAAATTATCACATTTGTAACATACAAAACCCGTTAAACTAATCGTTTTTTTTTTTTAATTTACAATGCTGCTAGACCTCTATTTGAAAAGAAAAAACAATAACCGTTTGGCGAATAAAACGGTTAAATTTTAATATGCACCCAGTAACTATTTTTTTTTTTAATTCAATGCCGCAACCTTAAAAAAAAAAAAAGTAAATTTTCATTAAATTATCATTAAATAACACATTTGTAACATACAGCCCTCGTTAAACTAATAGTTTTTTAAACATTATGCATCATTTATGCTTATAGAAATAAATATGTACAAACATATTTGACTATCTGTGATATATTTCATTTGGTTTATTTATGGTTTGTCAAAATATTTGATCTTGTACTTTAAATTTGATATTTCAAAATGTGTATTGCTGTTAATTACATTGTTTAAGATGTATTTATTTGACTTACGCTTGTCGAAACTCAGATACAAATATATCTATGAGTTGTCTATCGTTTCAACCCTAATTCTATGAAATTCTAACTTTTTGATGTGCCTACAAACAAATCGTTAGTGACAAATAAATGTTTGTATATCATTTGACAAGCTATTTGATAATAATAATAATAATGTATACTAAAGTGCATTTTCTTGTGAGTTACAGAACAACATTGTGCGGTCTATCATCAAAATACGATACATAGATACATACTTGTTTAGTTATATTTATACAATAAGTTTTGTACTTGAAGTCTATCTTATAATATCTAAAAATGATATTGATACTTGTAATGCTTGAATGAACGCTGGACTTGTGCGTTTTAAGACGAAGTTTTAGTTCATTCAAGTTGTATACATATGTATGAATGTATGTATGTATGTATGTATGTATATGTATACGTATAGTTGTATATAGTTTGCGGTCGTGTCAGTCATGCAGTCAGAAATTCAAACGAACCACACCACACCATGCATAGCATGCGTTCAATGAGCCGGTTCCTTGAACTCTATTATACACATATAGTTTTTTTTTTTTTTTGTATGTAATTTAATACCGTCAAGAGGAAGTCCATCAACGAGCGTTTTAGGTTGCATATTTGCGGTTGAATATCTTTTTTTCTTTTTTTTTTTTTTTTTTGTGGTGTATTTTTTGGTTGGTTTTTTTTTTTCTTATTATAAAATTACTTTAACTGGCCTACTCTTCATAAATAGCTCGATCATTTTTTATATATGGTGTATTCCACGAAAGTCTTACAAAAATGGCCAATAGTTTTGGGGCATATAGTTTTGATTTGAAAATTTCAACTCAAGATATACTGAACTATGTGAATGAATTCCAGACTTGTGGAAAAATATAAAAATTCCATGAACTTGTTTTTTGCAGCACAATAATTTAAATGTTTACATAAATGCAACTAAAAGTTCAGAAGTTAAAATAATTTTTGCTACAAACAACATCTTTTGTAAATAATTCCATTTAATTTCCAACCCGCATAACACGTGCCACTTAAATGAAAAAATAATATAATATTATTTAACCCCAATTTTTGTCTGCTCTAAACTTAACTTTAAACTTAATTTTGCTATGATTTCGTAGCAATTTAGAATTTAAGCCATCCACCCTAACAATATAAACTTCTACATTTACTGATTTTCCATTCAAATGGAAAAACGAGTGAGCTACTCAGATACGAAAAAATTGAATTTAAATTGTGTAAAGCACATTTTTCCATTTTTTTTTTCATCTCATTCTCTTATGCGGGTGTAAATCTACTAAAAATTTATGAAATATTTTTTTAAAAAAAAATTGATGTGAGCATAGGACAGCATAGGACATATAGTAAATTTATTGTAACAATTTTCAATATAGGGGTGGCTTCCGGTATATATGAGCATTATTGGTTTACTTTATATCTTTAAAACTTTTATCGTTAAAATACACGTATGTCTACGAGTATCTCGTAACTTAGATGAAATGAATTGTTTGTGTTTGTACAATAAAAATTTACATAAATAGAGTTTATTGATGCATTTTGACATGGAAAGCTATTAATAAAGTCAGCGCTACTCTAAATTGCTGCTGCTGTTCTTTTTTTTACATACGAGTATACTAACAATAGCATTTTAGGTATAATATTTAAGTAAAGGCTTTAAAATTTAAAAAAAAAAAAAAAAAAATTAAGCCAAATGGTCCAACAGTTTAGAAGGCATCATTATTATTCGTTTAACTTTATTATTATTATTTTTTTTTTTTTTTTTTTTTTTTTTTGAATACCTTACATATGATAGATGAACGCATGTCATTGTGGTAGTCATTTGGAATACCAGTAGCATTGTAACCTTACCTTTTTTTCAATTTCTCTTCAACTTGTTCTCTTGGGCGTCATGTTTTTATAGCGCTGCCCCTTTAGATGTGCGAGTATAATGGAAAATGTAGTCCAATTGTGCCGCTTAAGCTGCTTAAACGCATTTTTTGAAATGAAAAGTTTTAAGTCTAATTTATGTAGCTAAGCACCTTTTAATCAATACGAAAACGAATTGTGCGCTGTGTTTGAGTTAAATATCGATTCTACTATATTTTCTTTTTTTTTATACCCTGTAACCAAGGGTATAAGGGTATATTAAGTTTGTGCGAATGTATGTAACAGACAGAAGGAGGCAAGATAAAGTATATATATTCTTGACCAGCATTGGAAGGAGAGTCGAACTAGCTATGTCTGTCCGTCAGTCCGTCTTGTCTATCTGTCTGTCCTACTGCCTGCCGTATCAGAGAGCTTATCTCGGAGACTATAAAAACTAGGGCCACCATATTTGAAACTTAAACTCTCCGAGCCATCAAGTGTTCACTTGCAAACGGTTTTTTCTCTTGACCCATTTTATGGTACCACCCATACAAATATACCCCAAAATTTAGGGGTTTTGCATAAAAACGTCATTGTTACTTATTCTAGGAAGTCTAAATTGAGTAAAAATTATGTCTATGATAGTCCCAATAAAATATTCCAATATGGGTAGGACTATCACAATTTTAGGTATAGCCCCCATAGAAATGTACCCCAAAATTTTGGATTTTTGCATAAAAACTTCATTGTTTCTTATTCTAGGAAGTTAAAATTTGGTATAAATTATGTCTATGATAGTCCCAATAAAATATCCCAATATGGGTAGGACCCAAAAAATTTTAAGGTATAGCCCCCATACAAATATACCCCAACATTTTGGGTTATTGTGCATAAAAACGTCATTGTTACTTATTCTAGGAAGTATAAATTATGCCTATGATAGTCCCAATGAAATATATCAATATGGGTATAGCCACCATACAAAGATATAACCGATTTTGTAAGTTTTTGTATGAAAATTCAATTCAATAAGTTAAAATAGAACCGATCTTAAGGGTTCATAAATATTTTGTACAGGCTTTCTTACAGTCGAGCATACTCGACTTCAGTGTACTACCTTGTTTTCAACGAGTGTGTATGAAGGCACAAGACACTCAACATTTGTTAAAAAAAAATTGTATTTGTATTTAACGAGCTGTAATATAAAAAGAAAATAATATAATTGAACCTGAAATATTTTATCTGCTGCCACTTGAATCTTCTACATAGTTCTGGGTAACAATTATAAAAAATAATTTAACTAAAAACATTAGGTTTCAATTCTTTATGCCTCAATGACTACACTTTCCGGCTCAATAACGCTTAATTACATTTATTGTATTTTAATTAAACTTTATTTACATACGCACACGCATGAAAAGGGCGTCTTGAGTACTTCCTACTTAATTATTTAAAGTAATCTCACACTTGAATTTTTCTTTTTTTTTTCGGATACTTCGTATCTAATTGTTATTCGAATTCAAAGATAGAAATTTAAGGTTTGTCGGCTTCTTTGCGTTACTAATTTGCTGTTAATGACATTGTTAATTATGCGCAGCTGTTTTTCTATTATTTGAATAACGCTTGACAAGCTTTTCTTTTAAAAATGTGTCAACGACGGAAGTACAAAGTAAAGTACGTAAGCGTATTACGCATGCGCAATATAAATGCGTGTGAAGCTTAATTTTTTTCTTTTAAGTTAAGAGCCCGGATGTAATTATAACTAATTTTTCGGCACATTTATGGATGTTACTGAGAAAATAGGTTAACAGGTGTTCATTTGGTGTACGTTTAACACATTTCCGTAATGTTAAGACTCTTACTTAAAATTTATTATTTTTTTTTGAAGCGTATTAAAACTTTGATTTAATTGTAAGTTAAAGTCATCTAAAGCGAAAAGTTTATTTTTAATGCACAACGTGCGTTTTTTCTTTTTTTCTATTTTTAAATCTTTTAAGTTTTAAATTTAAAACTGAAGTTAACAACTCAGAATAAAATCGAACCGCTCATAAATTAGCTGTAAGCGTGAAGTGTGTGTTTCATTTTAAAAAAATCGAACAATAAAACTAGTCAGATACACTGACATACGGACAGATAGTTGTACAATTATTGCGGGCGTTGTTTTATTCCAACGCTCGGAAAGCTATTTTTGTATTCGATTCTAAGATTTTTCGTTTACAAATTTATAAATTCTAAGCTTTATATGCATACTCCTTTCTTGCGTTAGACTGTCAGAAGCTTGTCTATCTTTTAGATACTTTTCAACTGACTGATTGACAAATGATACACATATTTTTTTTTAATTATATCAAAGAAAATTTATTGCTGCACTTAAAGCACAAGAAAAAGAATCTTTCTATCTTTTGTCGGCTTATTCAAAGCTAATTGATTTTATGCCGTTAGATTATAATAGGGCGTAACTAATTTTTAATTTAATGTTTTTTTTTTTTTCAGTGTATCAGATACATTTTTTATAGTAAAAGTGCAGCTGTCAAAGTATTACTTTTTTGATATGCATCATCTTGATTTTTGATTGAATTTCATTGCAACGCATGTAGCTGTAGCTGAATACGAAATGCTGACTTGCATGTGTAATGAGCTGGCTTTTTTTTTTTTGTTTGAAATATTTTATCTTTAAATGCATAAATCAGTGTGAAATTATTTTTTGTTTTTTTGTAAACAATACGCATAGACTCATAAAAAAAACTAAAGCTTTATGCATTAAGCTAGATAAAAAGTATCGAAACGCTATAAAAGCATAAAAAATTCAGCGTAACAAAATTCAATTAATACTTTTTCAACCCTGAAAATAGTCGCAGGCACAAACATAAAGAAAGCATAAATCGAGTAGCAACTTTTGTTGTGTGATAAATTTGAAATTGATGACATTTTTTTACGCTAGCAATCATAAGTTTTTGCTTTTTTTTTTTATTAGTTTTTCTCTCAATGGTTTCGCTGACAAATTCTAAATAAAACGAAAAAAAGAAACGCTCAAAAGAATGTATCTATTTCAAACACTCAAACATTGATTTCAACGTAACCGAAGCACATCCCACCCAAAGGCAACCCGCAGCTGTTGTCACTGTAATTAAATGAAATTTCTATTGTCAGCGAATAAAGTTTTATATTTTTAGTTTTTTTTTTTTTTTTTTTTTTTATTCACTCTGTGATTTATGTAGCTTATAAAGTTTCATTGGATTTATAAGATACTATTTCACTGCATACATTTTATATCAACACCTTTTTTTGTCTTATAATTTTTTTTATGACATTTTAATGTTGTAACTTTTTAAAAAGTTTTTAATTTAAATCGAATTTTTAATTTAAATAAATTGAATGATTTTTAGTCTTTCATGTCAAAAATTATTTTTATTTTTTAATAACAAAAAGATTGTCACTAATAAAATTAAGTCAACTACCTGTTTTTGCTCAGCATAACAATTTAGAATATACTCAATAAGAGCTACAAAAAAAAATTAAAAGGGATTCTAAGCTAAAAATCATTATAACACATGAAAAACATCTGCTCTATACAATTTATCTGTATCTTTAAGATAAAAATGAAACGCAACAAAAGATACGAAAAATAAGAAAAGTGACAAGCAGGTGCTGCATGTCAGCAATGAAAATTTATGCAGGCTCTAGAATGCAGACAACAACCAAAAAAATCACTGAAATGTTAGAAAAATCATAAAAAGAAAAGAAAAAAAATAAATGGTCGCTTTCATTCAAGTTGCTGCAACAGGAATAACGCATTAGACTGGACTCGGATGTTGTTAATATTTGAAAAGGATGCTTAAATCGTAGCAGCAATCTTCTTTAACTTAAAGTAAAGATATAAGTGGAAAAGATATACAAACAAACAAAAAAAAAAGGACATAATAAGGGATGAAGAAGGACGGCAGGGTGTTTTTTTTTTTTTTTTTTTTTTTTTTTTGCTTTTGTCTAGCGTAACATGTGTTCAGTACAGATTCGATGCAATGAAGTCCCACTGTGCCATGCCATGCCGTGCCGTGTCTGTCTAACAAATTAAAGAGCATTTGAAAATAAGAACAGAGCGCTTTTCTTTTCAAAAATTTTACGTTAAATAAGATTTTCTTTTTTTTTATACTTCATATGAGAGATATACGCTACCTGCTTATCAAGGAACTCATGATATACTATAGTATATGTAGAAAAAGATAATTTATTTCATGTGCAGGTAGAAAACAAAAGATTATAACATGATTTGAAATCCTATTCAAAAGCATTCATTCAATCTAATTGTATATATTTTTTTTTTCAGAAATTTATTGGAAAGAACTGTACCACTTGCCAGTCAATTTGCACGTACTGGCGCCAATAGCACAACGATTACCAGAAGCAATGTAACATTACAAAGAACGAATTCCAATAATGTTGCTGTACTAGATCCTCAGGCGGGACTTAGCTTTCGAAAATGGTTTACACGCCCGTCTTTGCCATTTGTTATTGGTATTTTGGCGCTTGGTGGCGTTGCATGCACCTTAGGTGGCATTGTTCTGGGCTCCACTGGTTTAATTGAACACTCAACACAATATTTAAGCGCTGCACTGCTTATGATAGGCATTGGTGTTTCATTGTTAGTCATCTCCGGTTCTATTTGGCGTCTTAGTCTGCCCGACGATGTTGATGAATGTCCATGCATGCGACGTATGGAAACTTGCCGTAATTGCAATAGCCCATTCTGCAATAATCGCTTAATGCCAGGCAACTATTTATATCCAGAATTTCAACATCGACCACCACCGCCATCGTATCTTACATCATTAAACGAATGCGGCACTATGGGGTATGTCTTACAAAATTTTTTATATTTGTTAAATTTTTCGAAATTTATTAATATTTTATTTATTTTTCTAGTTTCTACTTTCATACAACGCCAAATGATGCACATCCTAATCACTATGCTGCGCTGCGCATAAATACACCGCCACCACTTTATAGATCAACTAATTCATTGAAGTAAGTTTAACTAAAACTTAACTGATTCTTTTATTTACATATTTACTAAATAAAAAATTTACTTTTTATATTTTTTTAGTACAACATTTGTGCCAATTCCATTAAACGCAATCACTGCAAACGTCGTCAATTCGAACGCAGCTGCCACAGTTTCTAGTAATGCACTGCCCGAGCCTAGTGTAGCTCAAACATTGACCAAAGAGTTAAATTACTTGGATTTGGACTAAACTAAATCTTATCTTATCATAATATGAATCTTTATATCTAAATGTTGGGTGTTTACTGTCATTATACCAAATGCATTTTTTTGGACTGATTTTAAAATACAAAATTTAGAAAGAGTTTCACTGCCACTTAACGAAAAAAAAAAAAAAAATATTTTGAAAATTGAAAAAAAAAAAAATTGACCGATTTTTAACTTAGTAACTACTTCCAAACTACTATATGTGTAGAGAGTATATACAAAATTTTACAAACCTTTTAGATGAACGCAATAAAATATTTTACACTGGAATCTTTGAAATTGTACAAATAAAATGAGCTTAAAATTTTTTTTCTTTATTATATTTTCGTTATAGGCATTCTAAACTAATGATATCTGTATACCTACAAAATATATATATATATTTTCTTTAGTATTATTATTATTTTTAAATAAATTAATTGTAAATATTTCTTTAATTTTTAAATTTAATTTTTAGTTCAATTGAAATTGTTACGTTTAATATATTTTATTATACAAATGCCAAATTTTATATGTAAAAGAAAACAATCAAAATATAAATGTAAACGATTTATGTGTAAAAAAATGGGTTTTTTATTTTTGTTCATACTAAAATGGAATTTTTTCGTTAAACTGCCATGAAGATATGCTCTTAACCCAGGTCCGACGAATGAGAAGGGAAGTTCCTCGAGCCTGAGTTCTGTTAACGGTGCCAAGCAACAAAAACAAGAAAGAACGCTGAAGTCGAGTATGCTCGACTGCAAGATACCCTGTACCCAATCTTTATGTACCGTAAGCTAAGTCCTATCTTTGTATATAATTTATTGTATTGGATTTTTAAACAAAAACTTGAAAAATGGAGTAAATTTGTATGGGGCTATACCTAAAATTTTGTTGGTCCTACCCATATTGGAATATTTTACTGGAACTATCATAAAATATATACTAAATTTTAACTTCCTTTTTATGCAAAAACCCGAAATATTGGGGTACATTTGTATGGGGGTCCCCCTTAAAATGTTTCTTTTTCTAGGAAGTCTTAATTTTGTTTAAATTATGTCTATGATAGTCCCAATAAAATATTTCAATATGGATAGGACTAACAAAAATTTAGGAATAGCCCCCATACAAATGTACCCCAAAATTTTGTATTTTTGCACAAAAAAGTCATTATTTTTTATTCTAGAAAGTCTAAATTTAGTATAAATTATGCCTAGGATAGTTCCAATGAAGTAGACCAATATGAGTAGGACCAACAAAATTTTAGGTATAGCCCTCATATAAAGATATACCCGATTTTTTTTAATTTTTGTCTAAAAATTCAATTCAATGAGGTATGGTAAAAAGATACAACTTAACTTAAGATACATAACGATTGGTTACAGGGTATATTGCAGTCGAGCATACTCGACTTCAGCGTTCTTTTTGTTAAAACTAAGACAAAACTAGATCTCCTTAAATTTCTCTTTTAAAAATTTTTTTTTAAAAAATTTTTTTTTTTTTCTCACAAAAATCGAATGGCACTCCTCCACTTAATAAAGTACGTTACGCCACTGTTTGCAACGAAGTGCTGAACCAACTAAATGGCATCACAGATAGATGGCGCTAGCTTATATTAAGTAGCGACATCAAGCGTTGAAAGTATTTGAAATATTATTGTCGTTATATTTCAAGTGTCTATAATATAATTTTTGTAATTTAAGCAGTTTTGCTAATTATTGAAATACAATAAATCCATTAAAAATATGCACATATGAGCTAAAGAACTAAACACACTTTTTAAAAACGTCCCTCCCTGAACACATTATTTATTATGTGCATTTTGACATAACAAAAAATGGGTCATTCACTCACATACAAGACAAAAGAATATTCAAAGAAACACTTGACCTTATTTTTTGTTTAAAATAACTTAATTAAACTTTAAGAACATTCTCTCATTCCATTTCATTTTTAAACTCCTCCCCACTAGCCCAACTAATTATTGATTACTTATTAATATTAAAATCAACACTATGTGTACACTATATAAACTAGAAATTAACTTATCCACGCACCCAACACATTTAATAACGAACAAAAATAGTTATTAATTTTTTAAAGCCTTAATTAAATATTACAAAATTTTTAAGAAGAGAACACGCAACAAGGCACCAAATAAATATGGCAGCTATATAAGGATATGCGCTCAAAAGTCTGCAACAGTTTAAATCTATTACAAACGCTGTGAACTTGTTAAAAAAAAAAAACAATTTTTATTTTAAAATGTATATAAAAGTGACAATTATTGTATCAACTGTATTGCTCTTGCTTGGCGTTGGCTTAGGATTTATTGGACTACCAATGTTTTTTAAACATATGATTAGAAAGGTGAAATAATCTAATAAAGAAATAAATTTTTATTTATTTATAAAATTGCTATTTAATTGACTACAGCAAATGAATCTCGATCCAAATGTGGATGGACGCAAACTTTGGGAGAAAACGCCATTTCCATTAATCTTCAAAGTGTTTGTCTTCAATGTGACTAATGCAAAATAAATAGAAAATGGCGAAAAACCTGAAGTGCAGGAAGTAGGACCATTTGTTTTCGAGTAAGTGTTTTTAGAGTAAATTCAAAATTTTTTTTAAATTTATTTATTGCGTATCTAAACAATTTTTAGAGAATGGAAAGATAAATACAATATTGAGGATAACAATGAAGAGGATACTGTAAGCTTTAATATGCGTAATACTTTTATATTTCGTGCAGATTTGGGTTTAAGTGGCGAGGAAATTATAACAATGCCGCATCCATTGATACAGGTACACAAACAATACAAATGCCATAAATATTATTTATTTTTAAATACTTTAAATTGTACATTTTACAGGTTTTAGCCATCTCAGTAAAACGCAATAACGCGGAAATGCTTAAAGTGGTGGCACAGGGTCTTGAGGATATTTTTAGACCGCGCAGTGCATTCGTTACGGCAACATTTATGGATATATTTTATCGTGGCATCGATGTGAATTGTAATGTTACAACTACGGCAGCAACTGCAGTTTGTCATAATTTTAAAACAGATAGTGTAAAGGGTGCTCAAAAAAATCAATGAGCAACTCTTTAAGTTTTCGCTAATGAGTGCAGTAAGTTTATAAATTAAATTTAATAAAAATAAAATTACAAAAAAAAAAAAAAAAACTTTTACAGAGCAATCACACTGACGCAGGACGCTACAAAGTATCGCGTGGCACCAAATACAATCGACGTTTGGGAACAGTTTTGGCATACAATGAAGTCACAAAGTTAAATACTTGGAATGATGAAAAATGTAATCAAATACGTGGCACTGATGGCACAATCTTTGCACCGCTTATGAAACCATCGGATGGATTATGGAGTTTTGCAGCAGATTTATGTCGCTCCATGACGCCAACATTTAAAGAACAAATCGTATATAACAAACTAAAAGCCTATCGTTATACGCTTGATTTTGGCGATGTGAAAGTAAGTAAAAAAAAAAAAATATTTAAAATAGTTTGACGAAAAAATTTCATTTTATTTTTCTTTTTCTTTTTATGCCAGAACGAAGCTGCAAATCATTGCTACTGTAAATCATATCCCGATAATTGTCCTGCCAAAGGTACTATGGAACTTAGTGCATGCACCGGAACGCCTATGATTGCTTCGCTGCCACATTTTTTGTATGGCGATGTGAAACTCGTTGAAGCTGTTGCTGGCATAAAGCCTGAAGTACAAAAACATAATTTTGTGCTGGATTTTGAGTTGGTTTGTAAAATTGTTTTATTTTTGTAAAATAAATACTTAAAGTAAATACAGCTGACAGGTACAGTACTCGCTGTAAATAAACGTTTACAATACAGCTTGGATGTCGAACCCATTGCAGAATTGTCAGTTATGTCGAAATTGCAAAAATTAGTAATGCCGCTTTTTTGGGTTGAGGAATCTATACAATTGCCAGAAGTCGTGACTGAAGTCTTAAGAAAAAAGATTTTTTGTAAGTTAATTTTCATATTTCGTATTACAATAAACTAATAGAAAAATATATTTAAATTTACAGTCCACTTCAAATTAATAATGCATTCAAATGGTTGGCTACAGTATTTGGTGTATTTGGACTTGTATTGGGCATATTTGTGTTACTACAACAACGCATGAACTTAAATCGCCCAACAAATAATTAATATTATTTTTTTTTTTTTTTTTAATTTACATTTATTAAAGAACAAAGTTTTTAAAATACTTAAAAAATAATACAGCAAGTCACCCACAAAAGCAATTGTAAACCGCTGAAGCTAAACTTACAACTAAATATACAAATATAATATTTAATTAAGCATTAATAATATAATAAAATATTATAAAGTAATTGTATGTAGCATATAATAAAAAAAAATTCAGCAAAGTGCGCAGAGAGAATAATACAATAAATTTTTAAATGACTTTGGTTTGAACTTGACAAATTTTTGAAATAATTTTTTTTTTATTATTTTTTTTTTTTTGTATTTATTTGTTATTTGTAATTATATACAGTGAAAACTCACTTGCGCGTACATTCAAAAAAAAATGTATCTATTCAAGAGAATAGTTTCACATGCGCCGAGTTTTCACTTTACATTTAAGACAACAACAAACACAAATAGAACACAGACACACACACACACCTTACTTATGTACACCGAACTTTTTTAAATAACAAAAAAGTTTTTTTTTATATACAACGCAACGCAATGCAAAAAACCCTGCTGACTATGCAGCAATCACAACACCATAAGGAGAGTTTTTTTTTTAGAACTATTTTTGTCTTTTTCTCGGCTAATATTGTTGGCGCAGGCGTGTGTAGACGCAGCAGATCTGTACGCAGATCAAAACGTTTGATAAGCGCCACAAGCAGATAAATGGCAAGCGTATAGAGCGCAAATACATCGATGAGATAATATTGCAACCAGCTGTAATTAGCGTAAATAAATAAAAACAACAACAAAAAATTAATAAGAAACAAGAAAAAACGTTAAATTCGGTGAAACCGAAGCGTATATACCCGTCAAATGTATTATTAAATTGTTAATGTGTTGGCTTAAATATTAAATTGAAATAAACAGACAGACAGATGGACAGATGAACAGACAGACGGACATGGCTAGATCCACTCGCATCATGCCTCCTTTCCGACAAACTTATAATACACTTCACACTATGTGTGGCGGATATAAACAAATTTATTTATTTAAAAACTTACTTCATGTTACGCGCAGGCGTTTGCAAATGATAGGCGCCTTTATGACGCAGCACATATTCACTCCAATAGATGGATGTATCTAAAGGTGTAGCGCGCTGATCGAGCAATAGATTTTGACGGTATCTAAATTTACAAAAAAAAAAAAAAAAACAAAATTAATAAATTAGTTAAAATTTTAAAAATTCATTTCACTACATCACCTTGCTGCATTTCTGTACTGTGGATCATGTACCACCTTCATAATGGCACGATACAATTGTTGCGTCGATAACGTTTGAAGATCTAATTTTATTGCATAACCATCGACTTGTGCCTTTGCCGAATTAACATCGTGATCACAGAAAACTGGCATTGTTACCACAGGTACACCATGATAGACTGTCTCGAACATACTCAACAGTCCACCGTGTGTAACGAAAGCACGTAATTTTTTATGTCCTAAAATATCCTGTTGTGGCAGCCAACGACTCAGCATAACGTTTGGCGTCAAATCTTGTATATCAGCAGCGCTGCCTTCGTATTTCCACAGCACATGATATGGTAGACGTGCAAAAGTTTTTACCAACATACGACGTAAAGATTCCGGCATATTAACTGCCTTAACGGATGAACCCATTGAAACATAAATAAAACCCGATTCACCAGATGAGGCAATAAAATCTTCTAAATCCTTTGGCAACGCCTTCGCTGGCTTACAATGTATACACGCAACTTCAGCAACATTTGGATTCAATGCACGTGGATACGAGACAACTGCATGTCCATTTTGTAATATGAAACTAACATTGCGTGATATATCATAAGGATGCGGTATATGTGTGCCAAGTTGTGCGCGTAAGACGCGATGTACGCGACTAATAACGAACTACAAAAAAAAAAAAAAGAAATCAATAAATAATAGTTTTATTAAATTAAAATATTACGTATACGCACCTTATGTATTCCTAAAGCAAACAACTGTATGCCAGTATTCATTGCACGTTCATAGAGATTCATATCATCCGTAAAGGATGAATAGAAATTTGGTGTTATGGCATATGATGCAGGATTACCCGCTATCGATAAGCTGCCCGTATAAAATCCAACCGTATTCATATACATAAATGGTATTTTATATTGATAAACCATGCCCAGAGCACATTCGGGAAAAGCACCATCAAGTATAGCCAGCTCAAAGTTACGATTAAGCAACTCTTTGGTCTCTGCATCGGCCAACATGGCTTCACAAGACTAAAAAAAAAATAAAATAAAATATTAGAATTATTTTTTTTTTTTTTTTTTGCAATTTTAAGATACTTCCAAAATAAACAATTAATCATTATTTAATACGTTATAATGTGCTTATATGGTATGTAGACTCGTATACAATTTGTATAGTACTAATTGAACACAAAATTATCTTTTATGTTAAGTATCTAGAATAAAAAACATTTCAAAGCAAATAGTTTCAGTTAATTTAATTTGTCTGACTTGACATTTCTGATTATTTTTGTTTAACTATTGGTGTGGCTGCACTCGGTTAAAAATTTGTAAATAAAACTCACCTCAAAAAGCATATCGTATACCATCCCAAGGTTTTATTGGCATTTCGCCAGACATACGCGCACCCAAAAGATCCCAGTTTGTATAATTTTGTATATACTCAACGAGTCCAGCTGGTGTCACTTCATGTAAACCATTTAAATGAAAATCCGTTGGAAATCCATTCAAAAAGGTTATATTATGACCTCTGAAATTAAAAAAAAAACGTACATTATAAGAAGTTCAATGAACATACAAGTCTATTATTCACTTTGCAGAAATATTTAAAATGACAAATGAAATTAAATATTATTTTTTTTACCGTTACACATAGTGTGAACGGGTATATTCAGTTTGTCAAAAAGTTTGTAACCATTGAAGGAGGCATCGGAGACCATAAAGTATATTCTTGATAGCTTTTCTTTTTTTTTTTTTTTTTTCTTTTTTTCTTTTTTTCTTTTTTTTTTTTTTTTTTTTTTTTTTTTTTTTGGGTTTTTCGATGAAATATAAAATGGCTGAAATTTTACTTGTTTTCTCGCAACGACTAGGTTAAGTTCGAAAGAGTGCCACGCCCATTTTAGGTTACCCCATACTTATCTTATTTTTTTTTTTTTAAATAGTAATTATTTATGACTCCCCAATTAAAAACAATTTTTGGTCATCCAGGGTAATTTTTCGGTTCCACCAATTAATGCATTTTTTTCCTGTACTAACAATTTTTGTAAAAATTGTGTTCTGCTGACTGCTTTATCAAAGAATATTTTGTGTATAGACAAAAAAAAAAAAAACAAAATTTCAATGGAAAAATGTGCTTCGAAATAACAAAACAAAAGCAAAAGTACAAGGAAGTTAAGAGGTATCAACGAAAATACGACTTGTATTTATATATTTGCTTAAATCAAAGCTCCTTACTCTACTTGACTTAAATTCAAATAAAAAAAACAAAAAAAACTTACCGGAAAAACCGAAGCTCAAATACCCACCACACAAAGCATTAATTAGTTAATGTATCATAATCAGTGACGTAGATTATATTCCGCAAAGGGGTTGGTTGGGAAAAACTCAAGTTGTATGTTTAAATGAAGACATAACAATAATTTTCTTGAAAAAAAAATGGAAGGTATGTTTATATGGGGTCTATATGTTATAGTGACTCCTTGTCATATGGGTAGTATAAACATAGGATGACAATAAAAGGAATTTTTCCCAAATTGGAGTGAATATAATCATAATATATTTGTATGGGGAATAAACCTTAGAAATGGGCGTGACATCTTGGTTTTGATATTGGATGACATATTAAGTGTTTTTGACCAATTTGTTGTAAATACATTCATAAATAATAACTACTTTCATACAAAAAAAACGAAAAAAATGGTAAGTTTGTATGGGGGCTATACCCGGAAATGGGCGTGGCACCTTGATTTTGACATTAGATGATTTTAGAAGTGTTTTCACCCAATTTGAAGTAAATACATTCATAAATAATAAGATTTTTCATACAAAAACTTTAAAAAAATCTGTAAGTTTGTATGGAGGCTGTACCTAAAAATGGGCGTGGCACCTTGGTTTTAACATACAAAGTAGTCGTTGCCTAGAAAACCTTTAGTTCCAATTTTCAGCTGAATATCTTCACCTAAAAAAATGCGTAGAAATAAACAGACGGACAGAGAGACAGACAGACCGGACATGGCTAGATCGATTCGTCTCATCGAGCTGATTAAGAATATATATACTTTATAGGCGTCTCCTTCAATGCGTTATAAACTTTCCGACAAACTGATAATACCCTTCACACTATGTGTGGCGGGTATAACAAGAAAGAATGCTGAAGTCGCGTATGCTCGACTGCAAGAAACCCTGTACCCAATATTTATGATCCTTAAGATAGGTTCTATTTTACTACCATTCCTCATTGAATTAAATTTTCAAACAAAAACTTAAAAAATCGGGTATATCTTTGTATGGGGCTGTACCTAAAATTTTGTTGGACCTACCCATAATCGGCCTATTTATATTTTGTTGTAGTATTCGTAGGATTGCTATCCTAGGCATACTAGGATAAATTTAGACTTTCAGACTAAGAAGCAAACAAAACAAAATTAGTTTTGTGGGGTACCCTTAATGGGTCGCGGCTAAGTTCAAACTACTCCACAACCAGAAAACAGTTCGACTCCTCCTTCCAATGCTGATCGAGAATATATATATATACTTTATAGGGTCTATCTAGGCTCCTTCTTCTGTTACAACCAAGCTTAATATACCTTTTTACCCTTTGGATAAAGCGTATAAACAAAATAAAGTTTATTTCTAAATATTAAAGGTACACCATTTTTTCCTTGAAATAAGTTACTAATTGATTAAAATATATTGTCGATGATTTATTTAAAAACGTAAAATGTTTTTGTTTTTTAAAAAACCAAATAAAACAAAAAAAAAAGTGTCATGTAAAATGTAAGTGAAAAATTATTTTAAATGCATTCGTAGAAACAATAGATCAGATACACGTTGTAATAAATGTATCGTATATTTTAGGATACAGTGCCTACAATAATAAAATAAATGCATTATGCTGAGACTAAAATATTAAGTCACGTGCAAATGACAGATGATCCATGAGACTTACAATCTGACAATAGGGTGTTTTTTTTTTGAGCGTTGTTGAAATTAAATTTAAAAAGCGTTAGCAAATAAAAAAAACTACTTATTTTATGAACTTTGAAGTTCACATTTAACTACAGAACAGGTGACACATCTATTTTATATTCAAAAAAAAAAAATAATCAAATCAACTCACCTGGCAATCAGTCCTTTAGCTAATTCCCAAAATGGAATTTTATGAGACTTTGTACCGCCCATTGTAACCATTAATATATCTGCTGCCATGGTTGCAGTAAAGCAGATACTTATTAGTAGAGCACATATTCGAAACATATTGCTATAAAATATAAAATAAAAAACTATATTTTTTTTTAATAAAAAACTTAATTAAACAATTTGTTTTGCTAAATTTAATTTTATTTATAATAATAATTTTTTTTTCACATGCACTCGATTTGTATTCTTCACCTGTAAACTGCACAGCTAACAGCAATAAACTTAAAACTAAAATTGTGCATAGAAACAAACTCTTTTATAGATTTAAAAAAAAAACCATTTGGAACTAATTTTGTATTATTTAATGAGGCGTTTAATATTATTTTCCAAAAAATTAAACCAAAAAAAAAAAAAAAAAATAGCTTCAGTCGAAACGAATCAATCAAAAGTTTTATATTGTATTCGAATATATTCTTAAACAGCTCGTCGCGACGAATCGATCTAGCCATGTCCGTCTGTCCGTCTGTCTGTATATTTCTATGCATCTTTATCGTTGAAGATATAAAAATATTAAGCTAAAATTTAGAACTTAAGCTTTTCTCGGCAACGACTATGTTAAGATCGAGAATGAGAGTGCCACGCCCATTTTTAGGTATAGCCTCCAAAAAAACTTTTCGCCCATTTTTGAATTTTTGTATGAAAATGGTTATTTTTTATACATGTATTTGCTCTAAATGGGTTAAAAACACTTCCAATGTCTTCCATACAAACTTACCGCCCATTTTCAGATACAATATTTTCGCGAAAATTGTTGTTATGTAGATCTGTTTTTTTAGCCTAAAATTTGAAAACAACAAATGTATGTAAACTTGGGTGACCACTGATGATTACACATAAACTCTTTGAAGATTCGTGTGACGAGTATTTAAGCTTCGTTTCGAAGTTAACAGTTAAATTTACATCATATTGTCCAGCAAAAATTCACATTTTAGACAAACAAAAGAGTACGACACAATTTTAATATTATTTTTATATATATACATAGTATAATTGATTGATAAAACCAGAAAAACAAGCCATGTATGATTTCATCATGGTTAATTGTAGTAATTTTTTGCGTAAATCGACCATGAAAATTTTCTATAATTTTCTAGTCATTTTTTTTTTTTTTTTTTTGTTTATCAAATTTTAAATCTTTTTTACGATTTTAAATAAAATTTTTTATTTTTTTTTTTAACTGCAGAAAAAGAAAAATTACTGTAGCTAAGGCAAAACCGAAGCATTGATTTGCTACACACGGGTAAGTATTTTTTAAATTATAAAAGAAAAAACTGATAACGTTTAGCTGCTTTGAGAACTCAAAAGAATTATTAAACTTTGAATATATTTGCGGTTCCTAATAGCTTTGAAACCAATCTTAAACAAGACATCTCAGGCTGTTACAAATTCTCTTTGAAAAAACTACTACAACTATGTAATGAGTAATTAAAAAATGTTTTTCAATCAACAACTTTAAACAGGTTCAAGGAGGTGCAATGCGCTGCAATAGATTTTTTTTTTTTGTTGAAGTTTTTTAAACAATTTTGTTGTTGTTGTTGCAGTTTGTATCTGTTCTAGTTTAATGCATTAGAAACTAGTTACTAATTTTATTCTTATTTTTTTTTTTTTTTTTTGTAGAATTGTACAAAACAAATCATCAAACAAATTATTTATTGAAACCTTGTAATCTATATATTTGATTCTAAATATAATCACATGATTATTTGAAATTTAAAAGCCTAAAATTTTGATTAATATTATTATTATTATAATATGCTTCCGCTCTCAAGAACTAAGTATAATGTAAATACTATCAATATATCAATTTGTCATTTATGTCTTCAAAAGAAAAACTTGCGCGTGCTAAATGTGTTTAAGAAACAAAATAAAATATATAAAATAAATTTGCATATTAATGCGTTTGACACATAAGATTATTATTATTATTATTTATTTTTTTTTTATAAACACACACATCAATAATACAGTGAAAAAAATATATATTTCGCTAAAAGAATTAGCTGCAGTCATTGAACATCGATTAAATACGCATTTGTTTAAAAACAAAATATCTATCTATATGTGTCGTATTGAATTGAGGAACGTATCTTCACCTACCTATATATATATATATATATATATATATATTGTATATATGTATAGCATATAATAGCAAGATGACAATCAATGTGCCAGGCAGGTAATCAATAAAAACAACAAACAAATATTGAAAGCAAAATATAATAAATAATAAAATTATTTTGAAAAAAAAATTAATATAAAAACAACAAATCAAAATCAATTATAATAAAAATTGTCTATAAGTTTATTCGGTAAAAAATTCGGTACAATGCCGGGTAGTTTAAAAAAAAAAAAAATTTTATTAAAATTTTTTTAAAATGTTAATAACAAAATATAGCAAAAAAAAAAGAAAAAAAAATATATATAGTTACAAAATGATTGAAAAACTACACAAATACAATTAAATGATATTTTATAGTCGTATCTATTGCTTTTCTTTTTCATATTCAAGTTCAAGGCAATAATTATTTCTTTAATATTAAACACAAAAGAGAATGAACAAAACATCTTTCACAAAATAACTACAAAGTCAGAAATAAGATTTTTATATTTTATGTAAAATTTCGTTTCGTTTTTATGCCGCTGCATATATGTATATTTTTATGCTAATTAACTAAACCGAAATAAATACAATTTTTTTAACTGAGCATAACTATCTTATGCAAATTGTATCTTAAGCTGCATATCTAAAGAAATAACACACATTTCGATTGCACGTTAAATTGCAGACACTTTCACGCCATACATACATACGTAATCGAAGTATTGCTTTAAAAGTAAGCAACAATTTTTTAAGTACCTAATGTATGCAACATAAAATTTTTATATTGTATATTTGTATTTTACTTTAAGTATCAATTAAGCGCATTGACCTGATTGTAAAAGAGTTTGGTATTTAAAATCGTAAAAGAAAGAAAGAAAAACACTATTCGCGTCACGCATGCGCATCATTTTAATGAATAATTACATATGTATATGAAAATCATGATAACACTTAACAGTGAGGAAGTTCATATAGGAAATGCAATTAAAATCATAAAAATCAGTGATTTCAAAATTTATTGTATAAAAAAGTTTCTTTTTAAATATTTTACATAAAACTAATAAGCTTAAACAACAACAAAATTCATAAACTTCAGTTCAATTTAATTATGTTCTGCAAGAACTCTTAAACTTCTAGCCTTATTTTTAAAGATAACGCCCCAAAACCACGCTAGAAACTTAAAAGTTGTTCACGTGTTTATAATTAACATAATATTAGGAAATTACATACATTTAACATGTGCTTAACATACTGTTAAACAAAATGTTAAAATAAAATAAAATGATATATAGTATCTGCCAAAATAAAAATTGTATGCTTTGCACGTACAATTGCCCAAAATTCGCATTTATTACACATAAAATGTTTCTTTTCCCTTTTGTTTCCATGCATATTGCAATATGGCGAGTTTTTATTGAATTTTGTAATACATATTAACATGAATAAAAAATGTCAGTTGTTTTTGTAAATGTTAAACGAAACGAATAATATAGTAAAAAAAATATATATTATATATTGTATATAGTATATAAACGACAGTTAAAATTTTTAATTGATTTAAAGCATTTATACAGCTGACCAAGTTATTCGTAAATGTGCAGGTGACTGAATGAGTGAGTGACTGAGACTAACTTAGCTGGGGAAGTACCCTAGCTGCGTAACTAAATGTAATTCCATGAATTAATTTTTTGTTCATGGGTACAATTTTTGATTTGTTTTATGCGTTTAATATTTTTAAAAAAAAATATATATATATTTTGTATTGCATAGCTTTCACTTTATTTTATCAATTAAAGCATATTCTTGGCTAAATAAAATTAAATTGTATATTTTAGCGTTGAACCTAGTTCAATTTTTTTTTTTTTTTATAAACGCATTTTGTACACGTGTGGCAAATAGTGTTGCTGCTTTGACACTTCTGCACTTTAGCATTTAACCAAAAATAATTCGTAACTTTTTAATTGAAACTAATGTGCTTCTTTATTTGGCTTTTTGTAATTTACGCATGAAAAACAAACGCATAACATTGTCACCTTTACAACTCAATGACCAGATGTCATGTAATAGTGGTGAGGAACACATGTTTCAAGTTTTAATTGTTGATCTTTTTAAACTTTGGGTCATAAGTTTTTCGTAGAAAATTTGACTTAAGTTAGCATAGGTAATAATAATATCAGGAAAAAAAATCGTATATGTGTGCGTTCGTTCAACTTGTCAGTAGAGCTGTTAAGTACCCAAAAGGGTAATAGGGTATACTAAGTTTGTGCGTATGTATGTAAGAGACAGAAGGAGGCTAGATAGACCCTATAAAGTGTATATATTCTTGATTAGCATTGGAAGGGGGAGAAGGGAAGGGCGAACTAGCTATGTCTGTCTGTCTTTTGTCTGTCCTGCTGTCTGCCGTACGAGAGAGATTATCTTGGAGACTATAAAAGATAGGGCCACCATATTTGAAACTTAGACTCTCCTGAGCCGCCAACTGTGCACTTGCAGCCAATTTTCAGACCCATTTTAAGGGGTACCCCCCATACAAATCTACCACAAAATTTTGGGATTTTTGCATAAAAATTACATTGTTTCTTATTCTATGACATCTAAACTTAGTATAAATTATGACTATTATGGTCCCAATGGAATATCCCGATATGGGTGGGACCAACCAATTTTTAGGTGTAGCCCCCACGTAAATGTACTCCAAAAATGTTTTTTATTCAAGGAAATCTAAACTTAGTATAAGTAATGCCTATGTTATTCCCAATGAAATATCCCAATATGGGTAGGTTCAACAAAATTTTAGGTATAGCCCCCATACAAAAATATATATCCGATTTTTTAAATTTTTGTATGAAAATTCAATTCAATGAGGTATGGTAGTAACATAGAAGCGATTTTAAGGTTCATAAAGATTGGGTACAGAGTATCTTGCAGTCGAGCATACTCGACTTTAGCGTTCTTTCTTGTTTTTATTTATTTATTTATTTTTTTTTTTTTTTTGGTTAAGAAAGTAAATCAGAAATATCGCATAATATTCAAGTATTGCAAACAAACTTTCAAGTTGGTAATTTATGTAATTTTGCATTGAATGAAATACGAGGTAACCCACAGTAACTGAACGGAAGAGACAAAAAGAGATACCCAAACAAACAAACAAACAAACAAAACGTGCATGCAACACATACTAAAATGAACTTAAAGAGTAACATGCAACAAAAATTTTATAAACATTGCGAGGTAGGAATGAAGAATATGAAGACAGTATGACACCAAGTAGATATTAAATAAATTTCTATTTGTTTAATATAATAAATTAATTTTTTTTTTTTTTTTTTTTTTTTTTTTTTTTTTTTTTTTTTTTTTTTTTTTTTTTTTTTTTTTTTTTTTTTTTTTTTTTTTTTTTGGGGTTTTTTTTTTTTTTTTTTTGTTGGGGTTTTTTTTTTTTTTGGTTTTTTTTTTTGGGTGTTGTTTTTTTTTTTTATAAATTTTTTTTTTTTTTTTTTTAAAGTTTTAATTTATTTATTGTTATAATTAATTTGTGTTTTAAAGTAATAAATTAAAAATTTTAATCAAGAGACAAAACGATTAAAATTATTTAACTATATTTTTAATCGCACCTCGTTTAAATGCAGTGGTAGCTGGCAACAGGCACTTAATGTTTATTTTTTTAGTGTTGTTGTAGTTGTTTCCTTAAGTGTTGTTGTTAGTCGTAGCGTTGTTTGGTTGTTTTTTGTTGCTTTTTTCTTTTTTTTTTTTTCTGCAAACATTTCACTGCAACCAGTTGACTACAAGTTGAATGCGCTACGTCTCGAAAACGAAAGTGCAAGCGGGTATATATAAATAATTTTTTCGTATATTACAACAACAAAGTTTCTATAAAACGCCTCATTTAGTCGCTAACACAAAAAGCACAACAACAACATTAAAAATTGACGCACAAAACCAAAACCAAAAACAACAAAAAAAAAAAACTTGCAAAAAAACAACGAAAAACCACTTTTTGGACTCACTACTCGACGACGACATCGACGACGATGTCGGCGACATTCCAGAAATTTTGCAAGCGTTATCGAATTTGGAAAATCGAAATTTCGAAACAGTTGACGACAAGTTGGTGTTAGTGTGTATGTTGTGTGTGTGGTGTGTTTATTTTGAAAACCAGAAGTATAAAACGTTGCTCCGATTTTAATCAAAAAGAAGAAATACACACTCAAAACTAAAAAGAGCACACGCAGTGAAAGTAAACTGACACACATACGGCTACCGCGCACTAAAAGTATCCAAAATAAAAGTATCTGCATACTAAAAACCGTTGTATGATTATATTTTATCTTTTAGATGCGTTGCCAATATTTACGCTTGCTTGATTTTATTTTACTATCTTACTATGTAATATATCGCACAAAAGACTGACATATACATATATGCATATACAATACATAATAAACGAGGTTTATTTTAAAAGTTAATTTATTTTCGCATTTTGTTTATGGTATTTTTAGCAAGCAACTTCTATTTTCCCACTTTCATTGTATGCAAACCTCGTCTAAATCAAAAGATTTATAAAAAAAAAAAAAATAAAAAAATCTAAAAACAATGTCGCGCTTTATGTAGATTTTCGCAAGTTTTTGCTTTTTTCATAGTTTTCATTATGTTTAAAAGTTACATACTATACATAGTTTGGACAGATCTATTTTATGATTTAAAGTGAATGACTTGCGGCTTAAGTTGTCGCTTATGAATTCATAAATATAATCGTATGTGTCTCTTAGGTTCGGCTCTGTTATAAATAATGTATATAGTATATACAATATATAAATATATATATATTGTTTTAAAATTGTTTTATTTAACAATTTTGTCTTTCTTTTAACACTTTTAACATTTATTTTACTATCGTCCGTTATTTATTACAAAGTTTTGCGTTATTTATTATTTTTTTTATTTATGTATTTATTTTTTTACAATCTATTTTTGCTTATTTCGCTCTCTTTTTTTTCATTTTTTTTTATCTGTTATTGTTTTACATCATATTTAAGTGAAAATATAACCTTTATGTAGCTATTTAGTTAAATAAATCATCGATAGAAAAGCCTATTTCAAACATAAACGATACTATTTAATGCAAGTTTGTCGCTTAAGTCTTTTGTTTTGCTTAAAATGTTATCCGCTCCATTCATTGCTTAAAACGCTAATACTTACAAAAAAAAAAAGAGCTCTGCATATTGCAAAAAACCGTTACTGGGCCCAATAAAAAATAAAAAAAAAAAACTAGATTTGAGTTTAACATTCTTTCTTACTGCTAAAAAAAGGTAAACTCCGTATTTAACTCCTGCGCAAACCCACTTGCAGCACTCTATGATATAAAAAAATAAATCTATTTGAGTTCATTTGAGAATTTATGACATTCTTTCAGTTTTATTAAAAAAAAAAAAATTTTATATTTTTATCCCAAAAAAAAGGGGAAGGGGTTTTTAAATTTGTCTGAAAGTTTGTAACGCATTACAGCGAGCAAGACATAAACTCTGTATTTATACTCTTGATCAGCTCGACGAGACGAATCGATCTAGCCATGTCCGTCTCCGTCGTCCGTCCATCCGTCCGTCCGTCTGTTTGTTTCTTCGCAGTTTATTTGGTCAGTTTAAAGATATTAAGCTGAAATCTAGAACTTAAGCTTTTCTCTCGATTCACTTTAACATGTAAAAAAACCAACCCCATTTTTTTGTAAAACCCCCATACAAAATAGCTTTATTATTATTTTAAATAGTTTTTGATGAATGTATTGAAAATTGGGTAAAAAATTTTATGTCTTCTAATGTCAAAACTAACGTGCCACGCCCATTTTTATTTAGCCCCCATACAAATTTACCGCCCATTTCGAATTTTTGTATAAAAATACTTCACAAATGTAAAATTTGTCTTTTTGTAGGAATATGGATTATATAAAAATAAGGGGTTTTCCAATAATTTTCTTGTTTATATTTATATTGCATTTAAATCTTTATCAGGTAAACGCAAAGAGACAAATCGGTCCAAACATAATCGTGTATTCGTCTATCCGTCTTTATGGTTTGAGTTGAAACTATTATCTTTAACTTTGTTTTGAACGAGAGCAATTTAAATTTAATCAAAAATCTTTATGGTTCAGAATGTTGATGTGTTAAACAACTTTTCAAGTGTTTATTGCTCATGATAGACATAGCAAATGCTATCAAAATTTTAAATCTTCATTCTTTAGTGCTTTCTGTACTATTAAATGTGTAGTTTCACGTAGATGCTGCACATTTTTTTTTTTTTACACAAAAGATATGATAGATGTTCATACGTAAACCGCTTTATGTAACATTTTTATTACTTCAAAATTTATTTATTGACTGCTTTGAGAAAAATATGGCGTAATACTTTTTGTTCAATGATTCGCAAGACTTTTATTCAAAATAGAAAAATAGTTTTTTTTGAATTAAAAAATTAATATTCTAAACTCTCTTTTTAATAGATTCATATTTCCGTTTAAATTTAATAAAGAAATAACAAAAATTTTAAAATAAAAAAAAGTTAAAAACAAATTATAAAATTAAATTTTTGTTAAAAAAAAAAATATTCATACAATGTAAAATAAATTAACAAATGTCAGTGAAACTAATTTCAATAGTTTTGCATGCTCAATAAAAGCTAATCAATTTATCAAATTATTTTTATATTGCAAAATTATTTTATTTTATTTTTTTTTTTTAAATACAAAACAATTACATAAGAAATTTATTAAAGACATGCTCATCCTTTAAGACACGCAATGAAAGAGTAAAAGGGAGAGCACCAATATATGTACATATAGGTACACACGTTTTTAATGTTAAAAACTACTGCGAAAATTTATACACATGACACATTTAAAATGTTTTTGGAAATTTTTTAAGGTTGCTATAAGCAATTGTGTGGGCTTAAAGCCACATTTCGGCAAAAATATATGCAAGGTGTAATTAAATAATTTCAAATTAATTAATTAGTAAAATCAATCGATAAGAATACTAAGAAACTATGCTGCAACATTGTACGACACTGTAATTTTCTCTTGGTGTGTGCTGTATGTTTCAATATAAGTTATGAAATATTTATATTAGAAATATTTATTATTCAATTTTAAGTTCAAAATACTTTTGTATCAAACCTTGTATATAAATGAGTAATTATTTGACAATTGAATACACTTAGACACAACATAAAGATGGTTTAAAGCGCAATGCTGCACGTATATTTTTGTAGATTTAAAGATTATGATTTATTTTTTTTTTTTTTACTTAGTGTCGTGAGTTTCTTATTATTTATTTTTTTATTTATTTTTTTTTTTTTTTTTTTTTTTTTTTTTTTAAGTGCTTTTTGTACTTGAGGCATAACTAATTATGTGTGCAACCTAACTTCTTTTGGTTTACTTGTTTTGCGTTTGCTAGAAATTATTTCTGGTTAATTTCAAACGACAACTGAAGATGTCAAACGAAGAAGAAAAAAAAACAATGCAAAGAAAAGAAAAATAGTCTTAATGACCTTGACCAAATTTTGCCTGCATTTGGTATATATATAGTACATGTATATAAATAACCTTTAATAGATTAGTTTTTTTTTTATTAATTAAAAAAAAAAAAAAAAAACTTGGAGAAAAACGCAATTCAATGACGTCAAAAAAAAAAGATATAAAATGGAAAACAAGTTCGTTGCCTGAATCTTTTGAATTTTTTTTTTTATTTAATTTTTTTTGGCAGATTGCAATAAGTTTGACCTTGCAACGTAATAAAAAGTAACTATTTTGAGGACCGGAAATATTTAAGCAATAAGATTGTATTTAAGTAAGTATTTTATAAAAGCTTTCGTTCATTTTTTAAGTTTCTAAAAACATTAATTTGCAACAACCAAAAAAAAAAAAAAAAAAATTAAGCAATTTGCACAAAACTTGATTCGATTTCTAGCACAATTAAATTGATTTTTGATTCAAAATTATACGAATGCATGCGCTTGCATTGAATGCACATGCGCACACTTCTCGACAACTTACCAAAAAAAAAAAAATATATAAATAAATAAAACGGCACGCCAAACCACATGCAATGATATATCCAATTATAGTTCTCAAAAAGAATTCAGCAAAAAAAAAAAAAACAAAATATTTGCGCAAATCAAAATTTTGTGTTGCAATATTAAAATTGTTTTTATAATTTGGCACATAATTGAATTAAAAAAAATAAATATTATTAAACGCAGCATATACAAGTACAAAAGGATATTTAAGTAACAATATAATATATAAGTATATATATGGTAGATACTTTAGTATATGCATAGATACTTTTCTTTCAGTAACATAAAAATAAAACTTTCTTACAATTTTTTTTTTTTTAAGTATCACAGAAGACAATCGTTGTTATTTCCTTTTTTTTCTGCTACTTATCAATTTATATATATTTATTTTGTTATAAAATATGCCGTATTTAAATAAAGCACGCTTTTTTTCATGCCTTTAACACACTTTCACTAAATCATACCATGTATAAGATTATTATAGATTTAATGTATGATTTAATATTGAAACAAAATTATCATAAACACATTAGGCAGCGTGACAAATAACAAAGTCTAAGAATGGTTTTGTAATAGTTTCAGAAATTATTTTGCTACTTTATAAATGTTTTTTAGCTAATAAAATGCATTTCTTTAATTTTTTTTTTTTTATTAATCAATCAATAAACGCGTAAACCATTAAAGGCGTGAAAATTTTAGTTTAATCGCTTATCAACGCGAATTTTCACTTTTATTTATTGAATTATTATTATTACTATTTTTTTTAATACTTTAATGGTTATTTATCTTTTATTTTCGAATGTTACTACAGCGCACGCGTACCAACGAAGTTTCACCAAATGTAGACGAATCTCAACTGAATGTGAATTTGATAAACTCGGCTGGTTTTTTTTTTTTTGGCTAAAGCAGCGATCGGCGGCAATGACTGAAAAAGAAACAGCAACAACACAATTGTTGCAAAGCTTCTCAAGCAGCAACGATAAAACGAAGCCGCCGACGACGCAGCAGCGTAACTTGCAATTGAAGCTTTTCTTTGCTTTGCACAGTGATGCGAAAGTCGTAATAAAAATAATAATATTTATTAAAGAATTTTTACTAAAATATTGTGTACTGCTTTGATGTTGATTTAGTAAAGCTACTATTCAATAAATTTAAGTAATTTGAAAGATGATCAAATAATTTTTGTTAACTTACCAAACTCCAAAATTGAATGGCAGAACGGTTTTGAGAAGGCTCTACAAAATAACATTTTTTACTTATTTAAGTTTTTCTTTTGGTTGCAATGAGTGCGTGTATATTTCTATCAATTGAACACTTCTAATCATTTTAAAAGTACCAAATAGTTAATACTTATGCCAAAATCATAAATCCTTCAACTGAAAACATCACCTTATATAAGAACAACCACATTATTTCATTGATTTTGCATTGGTTATACATTTATTTCTTATACTAAAATATAGAATTTTGTTTATTTTTTTCTATTGTACTATACGAGTAAAAATTATTTCATAGTTAGTTTCATAAAATAATAAGCTTAATTGGTGGCGTTCGATTGGCTGCATCAATAAAAAGAGGCTTAAAATAGTTCTATTACATTAAATTAATCATCAATTTATGTAGCAGATTAGTGCGAATGTGTTACTTTTATTTGTATTGAAATCATTTCGGGATAAATACACTCAATGCGTATATTTTTAATTTTGTCGTTTAGCCTGGCGCATACCTTTTTCGATTTCGAATTGACGTAAATCGGTACGCTGCAAGAAATCCTGACGTTCCAAGTAACTAAATGGAGTGAAAAAAATATTTATTAAAAAAAACAGAAAATAATTTGCAACGCAATCGCTTACCCATTTTTGCCCTTATTGAATGTCTGCAGCTGTTCGTCGATGCCTTCATCATTTTTAAAGCTTTTCCAGTCCATTTGTGATTTTTCCAATACGGAAAGTTTTTTCTTCTTGCCAATTTGATTAAGAAGGGAACCTAAACCACCACCACCACTACCACCAGCATTACTTACGGCAGTGCGTTTAAGCATACCAAAACTGGCACGACTTGTTGCCGCTGCCGTTGCCGTTGCAGGTGAAGATTTGTTAAGTGTTATTTCGGACGATTTTGTATCTTTATTCTCTTTAATACTATCCACCGCAACAATTTTCTGCACTGTTACCGCTTCACCCGCAAAATCTAATACTTCTGTAACAGTGATTTTATGACTATCTGCAGCTTTGGCTGTTGCGGGTTCAGCCGAATTTCCATTACTAGCTGGCTTTGTTTCAACTTTATCAGCATGCTTTTCAGGTTTATTAACCTTTACATCGCCCAAAAAGTCTGCCCATAATGCATCCGAACGTGACTTTTCCGCTTCTTCGTCTGATTCCAATTCGTTATTTTCATGTGTCGCACCATTATTACCGCCGCGTCCATTTTGTTCACCACTCGGCATCGCTGTCTGCCGGGTTCTACGTCCGATGACTGTTGTTGTTGTTTTGGCATTTCGTGCGCTTTTATTAATTTTTGCTTTCTTGTTAACGCGTTTCACATTTTCATTTTCCTCGCCGGCTGAACTAGAGTTTTCTTCCTCACCACTCTCGACTTCACTCACATCCGATTCGCCGGCTGCAGCATTTTCAGGGCAGAAGTCTTCATCACTTTGATCACTGTCCGATGCGTAGTCTTCTTCTTTATTCATAATTAATATAATACTTTTAATTTTTACCGTAAACTACCGTAATTAGCGTAAAAATCGAATATAAGTAGATAACGCAAAGCCGCTGGCGTGAAGTGTTACTGAATCACAAAAAAAAGTATGTACCAGAACCATGATGCAATCATAGGTGGTGTATTCTTACTCTCTGTCCATTTAAATTGCGAACTCAGCTGAAAGAATGCTGAGAGCGGAGAGAAATTTTCATGCAAACGACAACATAAAGGGACGAGAAAAAGAAAAATAGAAACAGACAGAATATAAATACATCAACTGTATAATTACGACCAACAAACCACCTCACAATCAAAAAAACCTTCATCGGTCTTCAATCGGTGTAGTCGGTCTGTAAATGGTGTTATCGGACTGGTCGGCGGTTATCGCTCTATTTTTGACGAGTACACCCTGTAACTTATCCGCCGAAAACATCTGTTATTCAGCTTTCAGTTGAATTCAAAAATTGATAAATTGGTTTCAGTTTTCAGTTTGTCTGGTGTAAATACAACATGAGACAAATTGTTATATGGAAATAATTTTTCGTGCTAATTTTTTTATATATAAAAATAAATACGATGTATACAATAACAATGGTTTAATGTAACTTTAAATCAATGCCAATACACTTTCGTTTCACATGTTAATCAGCTGTTTTTTTTTTTGTGTAGCTGTGAGAAGCAGACCATAGGTTACGTATAGTGCTTAAAGTAAGCAAGAACCACTTGTACGATTGTAATTTTATTCAAAATGCGTACATTTCGTACTGGTTTAGCGTTTGGAACAACCGCGCTGGGTGCATTTTTTGCCGGATCCTATATAGAACGCTTGAAATCGAGCGATTCAACAGATTTCTTAAATAAGCAATCAAATGATGAATTTCATTTACCAAAGTTGCCAGCACTGCCAGTTTTCGGAACTGTATCTGCTGCTTCACCTGTGGCAGAAGTTAATCTTACCGCTACACCATCACGCATTTCTCAGATAATGAAATTTGGATTTCCTGGCCTTGAACATGTGAGATCATACTCTGATTTTGTGCTTTCCTATGATCGACGGAATCGGGTACCACATTGGGTTTTCGAGCACTTAACTCCAGAATCTATTGCGAAAAATGAAAGCGTTGATCGTTCTAAATGCGATTTTAAAGCAGACGAAAGCATACATCCGTACTTCCGATCACAGAACACGGACTATCGACGATCCGGATACGACCGTGGCCATATGGCAGCGGCGGGGAATCATCGATTGCATCAAAAGCACTGCGAAGAAACGTTTTTCTTATCCAATATGGCGCCACAGGTAGGATCAGGTTTTAATCGTGACTCGTGGAATCGACTTGAAAGCTATGTTCGCAAACTGACTCGTACTTACCCCAATGTATACGTATGTACTGGTCCTCTATATTTGCCGCATAAAGAAGCGGACGGAAAGACCTATGTTAAATATGAGGTTATCGGATCCAATACAGTTGCCGTCCCAACGCATTTTTACAAGATTGTTTGTGGCGAAACGGCGGATAAAAAGTTAGAAATGGAAGCATACATTATGCCGAATCAAGTTATAAGCGACGATACGCCACTGCAAGTATTTCAAGTGCCACCAGAGACTGTTGAGCGAGCAGCCGGTTTGCTCTTTTTTGACAAAATTCAAAAAAGTCAACTAGTTAAAATCAATGGGAAAAAAGTCTAAATCTCTCGGACAACATTTTTGTTTTGTTTTTTAGTGTTTATTTATTAATTAAACAAAGAATAGCTTAATTAGTAGATGTGTTCTTTTAGAGCTGATGAAGGCTAATACATTTTGTAAGAATTTTTGTATTAAATGAGCAAATAAAAAAAAATATCAAGGTGACTGAGGCCTGTGAGAAGTGCAAATTAGTAGTGAAAATTTTTATTATGTGTATTTGATCATATTTAGCGTTTACATAGATCCATCATTCTTAGAGCGCACATCATCGATTTTTAGAATCATCTTAACGAGTTGCGTAGCCAAAAGTAGTTGTTGTTTCTTTGAATGCAAAGATTCAATGACGCTGTGGTGTTTCATATCTGAATCCCCAGTTAGCATGCAATCAACGCCAAGACTTGAATTGCCTTCAGAGTTGTGACGAGCCTTAAGTTCAGAAAGGGTTTCAATTGGATGCAGACCACTGTTTTCAGCCAACGCAAGAGGAATATTTTCTAGAGCAACAGAGAATGCACGGAATGCATACTGCTCCAATGTAGACAATTGATCAGCTTGTTTGGCCACTGCAAGTGAACAGCTTATTTCAGCAGCACCACCTCCATAAACAATGCGAGAATCCTTGAATTGATAAGTTAGATACACATTAAAAAAAATGTTTCTTGTTAATTTAGATAATGTTTTAACTTACCCTAACCAACGAGCGAACGACACAGATGGCGTCGTGTATTGAACGCTTTGCTTCGGCTACAATCATAGCATTTCCACCGCGTAAGAAAATTGTAACAGCCTTCGAATTTTTGCACTCTTCGATAATTAGCATTTGTTCCTTTGAAGTTCCAAAAGCTGAAAATATTTTTTTATTTATACTATTCAGTTGCATCATATCTTTTTTGTTTTACTTACAAACTTCGCGCACTAAGCCAGCAGTGCCAAGTTTTTCTGGAGTCAACTCTTCGAAGCGCGGTACAATGCGACCACCAGTAGCAATTGCAATCAATTCGATTTCAGGACCACCAACCCAGCGAACAGCGGGCAATTCCTGCTGCAGCAACAAATGGTTTGCTTCGTCGTCGAAACCCCATTGACAAATAGCCAAAGTAGCGCCGGCGTCCTTAACTTGCTTAACCATTTCTATAAACTTGTTGTGTTCATACTCGCGCAGTGCCCTATAATCTTCGGCAGATGTTACGTCCAACTTATGTTTGGTCTTGGGCTTTGGTGGTTCAAACGGGCAGGTAAGTATGGCCAACTTGACATTCTTCAATACTTTCGGCATCTGTGCGTGACTCATTGTCTTGTCGACAACCACTCCCTTTACTAGCATGGAATCTTCCATACGTCCACCAACCTTTGTTTCAATTTTGATCAACTCAAAATTGACATCCTTCTTTTCAATGTCAGCCACATTCAAAACAGCATCTACAGCCATCTCGGCCATTTGGCGATGACACTTGTTTACGATTTTACTACCCAACGTAGTCATCGCAATCTGAATAAGTGGTTCTTTATTTTTTGGATCAACGGGAAATGGTTCGGCAATCGCTTCAAGCTGCTTGACAGCACATTGCGCTGCCAATTCAAAGCCATCAGCAATGCGAATTGGATGAATGCCACGATCGATAAGACCCTCTGCCTGTTCCAATAAAGCGCCTGCCAGGACAACAACTCCCGTAGTGCCATCACCGATCTCATCGTCTTGCGATTGAGACAACTGCACCATTAACTTGCCAATCTCGTGGTCAACCTCCATAAGCTTCATAATGGTAGCACCGTCATTAGTGACAGTTATATCGCCATCTGGGCTTACCATAATCTTGTCCAAACCTTTTGGACCCAATGATGTCTTCAATATGGACGCGATCTGGCGCGCGGCTAGAATGTGGCTCTATAAAAAAAAAAAAAAACATTTGTCAGTTCAAGATTTGATTTGATTTCACGTGATTCAGACACGAGACGCCGCAGACAAAAAAATGTTCACCTAACATTACGCCAAACAAGCCGGAATTAAATTTATATTTTTTAAATCAAACTTCAAATATAAGTCCTTTTATTTTTGTTTAAATTTTTGCTTGCTACTACCGGCTAAAGTCGTCATTGAGACACATTGAGAAACATCTGGACTTTTCGGTTAATTATGCGTCATCGATTCTTAGATCACACACACACAAACTCACAAACACTCTAAAACTACACTACCTTAATAGCATCTGTGCCGGTAATACGCTTTTGCTTGTCCTGATCACGTAGAATAATGAAAGGACGGCCATATTCATCAAAGGCAAACGTTCCCGGAAAGGCGCTCATGGCTTTGGAATTGAAAGAAACTAAGATTTATTTAATTTTTACGGATTTCTTCCAATTTATTTTTCTTCCAATCGAAACGAAGCGGCCGCAATTCACCTAGTGGTGGTTGTCTATCGATTCGATGGCTCTGATTGGTTAAATTGGTCTTTAATTGCACAGGGATGTTCATTATTCGATTGTGCGAACACAGGGTAAATCAAATATTACAGACAAATTGGAAGTCATCTATACAAAATTTTTTTTTCAGCTCTATCATCTCACTAGTGTGAGCGAGATAAATACATAGTACAGTGTCGCTTAGAGAAAAAGTATAAAAAGAGCAATTCATTTCACTACTTCACTTGTTTTCCAGTGTATATTGAAGTGACAAGAAGTGATTTTGCGACAAAAAGTTTAAACAAAGTTTAAATCAAAGCCTACTTTAAAAAGTTTTTGTTTGTTTTATTTGATCTTGTGTCTAAATTTGGAACCATTTCGTTTAAAAATGCCATCAAGTATGAATAATAAACTGTAAGTAAATGGTTCCAAGGTGCTCCCTTGAGGAGAATAATGAAAAAAGTGATAAATTGATTTTGTAGTGTTTAAAATTACAAATAATTACTACATAAATGTGTCTGTATGTAAATAAAACGGAAAATATGAAAGCGCCGTTTGTTTTTGTGATACATTATGGTGGCGGAGGCAGAAATGGAGTAAAAGTGGTTGTATAAGTATATTTGCTTGTGTGTGTGTTTGTATGTGTTTGTAGAAAAATAAATTAATTACACATGTACTTACGTAGGCACACATTTAGCTATATACACATATATGTATGTACATACGTATCTACGTAAACACATGCATATGTATTTAATTTTTTTATTTTTCATATTGTTTTATTTTTGTTGTTTTCTCTTTGTTCCTACAATTCCAACTGGAATCACAGCTGAGCGTGTGTTTGTTTTCCATTCTGCCATATTGCTTTTAGTGATGAACCTTTCCAATACGTGAGTAAGTGCAATCTAATTTGAGAAATCCTATTGAATGTTTTAAAAATACAGCATATATGGTATATACGCAGGTAATATTATTAATACAAAAAGAAAATACATATACATATATGATTGTACCCTCTCCTTGCAATAGTAATGCTAATAATTTAGTAAAAATCCCCAAGAAAAATACATTCCCATTGCAAAAATTTGCTTTTAAATATTTATTTTATTCGAAACTTAACTTAAAGTCCAGACCACGTAAATGTATAGATCAATGTTTAACTTTTTGTAATGTTTCTTTAAAAGTAAAATTCAATCCATAAAATACATTGGTTTAATTTTGACGAAAAAAATCAAAAAAAGTTGTACAGCTCTTCTTTATTTATAATAAATTTATATTAGAATAGATGACATCTTTCCGAAATCTTGTCCCTAACTAAAAAAAAAAAGTTCCAAAGAATATACAAATTTTGCACTAGTTTTATTATTCTTATTCAATAAATTTCCATCAAAATCAAATATACAAAACGTACCTCTGTATGTTTATATATACATTATTTATCGACTCGACTATAGCTTTTGTTTATTTATTTAAATTGGCTTCAATTAATATTGCCTTTTTTTTCTCGTATTTCCTTTTCTTATTCTGTTATTGAATTTCGCAGAGGACTGAAAATATTTTTTAAGAGTTCAGTTTTGAAAATATTACAAAATTGCTGCTCTAGATTTGATGAGATGAGCAATTAGGCAATGTGACTTTTAATGCTTACCCGACATTATTTGTTATCTTTATATGTTTTTTTTTTTTTTGTAATTTTTATTATATATAAATTGTTTAAACAATATACTCGTTCTGAGTTATATTTAATTGTTTGTTTTTTATTATCTGATTTAAAAATATGTTATGAAACCTGCGTCATACGTTTGGTAAATGTGATGTCTTCTCTCTTGCTACACTTCTTATCTTAAATGTCTTAACTGTAAATAGAAGGGAAACAAAAGAATTTTATTATCTGGACCATGCTTGAAATCTTAATGTGTAAGGTTAATTTTTCATATATATATATTTTTTTTTAGTACAACTTATACTTCAATTGCATCGGATATTTATAAATTTTTATTATTTTTTTTATAGTCATGACAGATCACTTTTGTGTACGTGACGATTTGTAGGCACCACAAATGTGATAGTCAATCTGCTAAACTGCAACGTGGAAAATTCCGGAGGGTGTCATATTCCATTCATTGTATTCACGTTTTTATTTTCCGCAAATCTGAAACAGTTGCCTTCAGTTTATCTAATCAATGTTATAATCTTATCACGATTAGTCTAAACAATGCGACTTATATTTCTTTCTTTCTATATTTGTTCTATGTTTTGTTTTTGTCAGTTTAATTACCATTTTATTTATATTTACTAACTTTAATTTATAAATATGTACATATTTTCTGGTTTACTATATTGCATCTGATCTTTTGATTTTTAAAGAAGTTACACTTAGTCACATACGAATATATAATCAACGTATAAACAACCAATTTGAGTTGAACAATTACTTACCATATAAGACAATAAGCGTTTTATTAAAGATTGTAAAACTAATCTTTCGACGTTTATGTAAGGGTATCGTAAAATAGTATAATAGGTTTCTCGTATAACTGCTTTTCACTCTAAAGCAATTTGATCATAAATGATAACTAAAAAAAAACGAGACATACTCATATAACTTTGTATATTGCTACATTTCCGTTTCTTACATTATTAGAAAAAAAAAAAGAAATTGCGAACCATATTTTCGTAACTGTTTGATTTGATCCAACTTTTTGTATTTTTTGAGAATTATCGCAGATTTAAACCATATTTAAATTTCCAAGAACGTTGTGAACATGCACTAAAAGAAATCTAATTTAATGACACGAAAACGTGTATCACGTGAAAAAGCACGACACGCACACATCTCTGTCTTTAAATAATACAGAAGACGATTTGTGCACCCTTTATACTGCAACCCGTTTGCTTGTTTATAAAATGTACTACATATAATTTGAAAATTTTTCTAATAAAAACTGACGTGTTCGCCTTGCGATGTCAGTTTATCAGAGAACGTTTACCGCTTAACATTACAGAAAAAATAAGAAAAACAAAATAAAAACACACAAAAAAAAAAAAAACAACAAAGCAACTTTTTAACTTTTATAATGAAACAATTTTTTATTGAAAAAGGAATTTTAGAAACAAAGTTAACTACGTGACATAGATTCACACTATAAGTGGGAGAATCATAATCGGAGAGCAAAAAACAACTACTTTAGTAAAACTGTGATATTTTATAAATTAAAAAGATTTTTATAGAATAATTTTTTTTTTGTGGTTCATTTACATAAATAGTTTTTTTTAATTGAAAACAAAAATGTGCACTACTCTCTGCGTTTCCAACGTATATTCGAAGGAGATTAGCTGGTATGTGTTGTTTTGTCGCTGTTTTAAATTAAAATTTTTGTTTACTTACATACTTGTATGTGTGTATTTATAAGATCGTTAAACAGAAGTAACTTCTACATTGTTCTATTCATTCGAATAATATACTCGTAGACATAATAGAATAAACAAATATGTACATTTTTAATAGTTACGATAAGAATTCCTTACGTCGCGAGGGTAAAGGGTATAAAAGCTACTTCATACAACGCTTTTTTATTAATTGTTACTGCGCAATTTTTGTGCAGCAATCATTTTGTTGATTTTCTTTTATCTTGTCTCTTGCTTTAGATAAAAGCGGTGCACTAAAATGTGTCACATTTATATTACGATCAGAGAAGACGTAGAATATTCCATTGAACATTTTTTATATTTCCATTCCATTAATCTGAACGTTGTGTTGATTTGGTAATAAAAAGAATAATGGGACATCCAAAGCAAGAGATCATCACTTTCTAAATCTATTGTTATGTTTTAGGCAAAACTTGAAAATTATATGGTAACTAAGTGGTCCGAATTTTAAGGAAAAACCTCACATAAAACGGATGAAAAGCGTTAAAGAAACAAGTCTTGGCATTCAATTTTTATAAATTTTTTTAGACATCTATTTTTTAATTTTTTTTTTATATATATATATATATATATGTGTTTGTATATTGCTAATCTGCTCTGTTTTTCATGCTACTATACATAACTATAATATGTATTATTTGCTATAATGATCATTTGAGATAAAGTCTGCTGCCAAATGCGCAGTTTCTTTGTGTCACATATCATTTGTAATCGTTTGCCCTACAATAATTCAATTAGAATCGGCTTTGTAAATTTTTCAAAAAGTTTGATACACATTTGTGTTTTAAAATTTTCGATCCGTCAGTCTGTTCGTTTTTTATACTTTTCATTCTTCACTCAGTACTTTTTTCTTTTTGAAATGTAGTTTTTAACCAATTCCAAATCTTCTCCCGAACATACTTTTAGTATCTCTTTTCCTCAGTTAACTAACAAATGTATTCGTAAGTTCCTTAACAAAGCTAAGCTAACATCGACTTTATACTTAGCATGTAGATTAAATTTCAAGGCGAATAAATAAATAAAGAGAGCTCTCCATCGACAGTCCAGTCCAATCTAATACTGTCATGGAATTGCTCTCTTTGTATGATATTCGACGATACTCAACATTAAGGTTACTAATAACTTAACTATTACTAACACTTAAAGTCAAATATTTTTTTTTTTATTTTTGTTACAAGTAATCCAATTTGAATTCCTAGTATGCTTCAAACTTTGTTTTGTTAATGTATTGTAATATAATCAAACCTGAAACGAATAGCGAAATGAAGAGAGCTATCCGTCGACAGTCCAGCTACAAATATTTTAGTACTGTCATGGAATTGCTCTCTTTGTATAATATTCGAACAGCGACGTTTAGGTTTAATGCTTTCAATTAATAGTTTTTCATTTAAAATAGAATGTTTCCATTTCAGGCTCTCAGTATAATCCAGTTTTGAGCCCTGCCATTTTTTTTTATTAATTAAAGTTCAGTACTCCCGTTCTACATTAATACAAGTAGTTTTTATTATTCTAACGTATTCTATTTATTCATTATTATTGGGTGCCGCTCACGTCAAGCAATCTTAAATTGTCTAAAGACCGCCGCGTCCCCTTCCACCACCCGGTGCCATTTTACCACCTTGCCAGGCGCCGCCACCTGGTGGTCCACCCCGACCACCACCGGGTGGCCCTCCTCTACCACGTCCACGTGCTGTAAAATAAAGATATTTTTTAAAGACACAAAATATTTAAACATTTCAATAACACTTTACCTTGGGCTCGCAAAATTGCCGCTTTACCGCGTCCCGCTGTACCACCCAAACCTTTGCCTGGTTGTTTTTTGAACATAGGCGCATTTTTCAACATGTCGGGCAATATAAGAAAACGTATCTTGGATCCGCGTATGTAAACATTTTCAAGATTTGATGTCCGTCCGTCACGATATGTAACCGTGATCTGTGTCATTTGGCAATTCATGTTGTCTTCGGCTTCAATTAGTTTTCCGCGATACACTTCGCCAGTTATAGTTTCACAAGTTATTATATGTCCTTCTGCCTCGTGCAGTACTTTAATTGGTACACCAATCGACATTTTTGTTGACTTTTTCTTTTAATTTTTCAATTGTATTTCGTAAAAAAATAATTTAACACATGCAGAATTTTTTTTTTCGCCGCTTTGTGCTACTAGTGCTGACAAACGATTACAAACGTCTGCGCTTTGTTCAGCTGCCGCGCCGCCATATTGAATTAGACAGAGTTGTATTTCGATAAAATGTGGTCATGTGTACGCGCGCAAATGATTTGACGCCGTTACTGGAATGGCGAGACAAGACCATATCACAGATTCTTACACGGCAAAATTAATATTTTCAATTACTGCAACAGATACAATTTTCAAATCTGTCCTAGGCAAATATTTGATCAAAACAAAGATAAAATAAAAAAAATATTTTTTCTCTTTTATTTGTTTGCAGCGACCCATTGTTTAGTAGTAGTAGTGGCGTTAGAAGAGACTTTAATGATAGCGGAATTGCTGGATGTGCCGAAGGCAAATTCCGTACCATTTCTTCTTCCTCGTCGACCTTCAACTGAGTCCTACCGCATCTCTCTCGGCGTAGGGCCTCTGTGGTGGTCCTGATGTTCCCGTCCACCACAGAACAGATCACGATAGGGCATCGCTTTTAACTGGTAAGTGAAACTTAAATGTAATTTTTAATTTAATCACATTTTGTAATTTTTTTATTTTATTTTTTTTTTTTTTAAGGATACACACGAAAGAGTTCTATTGACTCAGCCGGTGGCAGCCTTTTCGAATGCTCCGATTCGGATTCGCAGAATAGCGACATTCAATCGTTGTGTTCTGAAGGTGATTGCCAAGAGGTCGTACGCCAGATATTGCAGCACGATCAACCTGTGCATATCGCTATTAAATTGCATGTCACCGAGGACCAATATACAATTTGGCAATCGGTGTTGAATCCGGTTAATAACATCTTATATTGCGCTTTTCCCGAAAAGCTTTCGGCTTCCCCAGCTGGTTCTAAGATTCGAGTTCGTCTCGCTTTTGGAGTTTGCCGAGGATAAGTTAGAGGTTGACGGGATTGTTATGTGCATGCGCAAGGATCAGCCGAATCGTAAGGATTTAATAGAGGCGTTTCTATTTATGGGTTTTGAGCCACTTTCGCGTAAATCAGATAAGGCACCACCAGCAGCCATCAATGATAACGAAAACTACTTTTTCCTGTATAACATCGAGGAGTAAGCAATTGACATATGGGTCGTCCATCTATCTTAAAACGACTCTTTCTTAAAAAAAATAAAATAAATGCAAAACACAATAACCGTATAATAAAATAAAATTCTAATAACATCACAAAAACAAAAAAAAATTAAACAGTTTAATAAATCCAGCAAATTCAATTTGACGTGTTCAACTGAAAATCAATAAATTAATTTTTATCAATATTATTCATTTGTCAAAAGCTTATACCAAAAAGTAAAAAACATAACTTCTTTCGAGCGTCGTAATCCAAGTTAAAAGCAAGCTTAATTGATCATAAACTAATCTTTAAAAAAAATATAAACAAAAAAAAATAAAAATCGTAAAAAAAAAATATAAAAAGAAAAAAATGCAAAAAAAAATATTAAAAAAATTAAAAATTATAAAAAAAAAAAATAATAAACTTCAACGATACATATTAACTTTTAGGTTTACAAATTTATGTTGAAACCAATAAAACGGATAATGCTTACGTATATATATAATCACATATTATACTTTAATTTCCATATTATTAATTTTTTTGCACTATTTGTTCAGTTACATTTAAAAGTTATATTATCATTTTTATTTTTTTTGCACTATGTAACACGCTTAATTTAATTTGATGAACGATTTTTAAGTTAAGTAAATTTTTAAATCTTTTGTTGATTAAATGTTTTGCAAGCATATGTGCTCTTTCTAAATTCGGTTCAAAGTAACGATATATATTTTTTGTCAATTTATTAATGTAAAAGGTACACAAATAAAATCATATTATATTCCATTACCGTTTTTATCTCTTTAATTTTTGGGGCAGAATCCAAACAATATTGATCAATTTTCGAAAGAAAGAAATTGATCCGTAAAAACATCACAATTAAGAACGTTGCATGGTAAACGTGTATTTTATTGCAATGGTCAACATGTTTCTATGCGGAGTTACTACGTAAAAATTACGGATTAGAGAACACTGGGCACAAAGCAAATTCACGTCAATATCTTTTACTGTCATAAAATGGTGAAAAACATTTTGTGAATTCGATAGTTTCAAAATATAATTTGACTTTATTTTCGCTGAAAATGTTAAAAAAAACCGATTATCGATGTTTTTTTCAAGCTCTACATTTGACACGATAAATTTTTTTACAGCTTTGCACTTTTTAGAATATGCTTTTGCAATATTTACCAAAGTTCCGTTTTGAAAAGCTTAACTAATAACAAAACGCTCGTCAAGAAAAATGTTTAAAATCCCAAATTTACATCCCAAAGAAGTATTTTCATACTTAAATGTTAAATACTCGGAAGTAATTATTTAAATATTCGATACTTTTTCAAATAATAAAATACTTGCCAAAAAGTAAAGTCACAACTGCACACAAATTGAACATCTCTAATTCACATATGTGTGATGAGTGTGTAAGTGAATCATACTGGGTCGTTTGGCGTACGTATTACTATCTTATAAATGTAAATAGTATATTATACGAAACATATAAGTTATAGTTTGGTTCAGTGAAATTTGGCAAACGTCAATCAATTGAAACGTATTAACATTTATTACAAAACAAAAGTAAATTACCGGATAAACTAACAGCCAAAAAAAAAAAAAATAAAAAAAAAGCCGAAGAGTGAGTGAGTTGAATATAGCGTCCAAAGTAAAGCAACAATTTTTAATTACGTGGTAAGAAGAGTGCCGCTAGTGAATTGTTTTGTGGTTGCTTTGGAACTGTTGCTGTGTTATATGAGTCCAACAGCCAAAAAAGGGAATAAAAATATACCGCTGCCTACTTCTCGCTCAATTTTCTTTCCCCGTTACTCTCTCTTGTTGGCTAGCTTACATAGACCAACATCAGTGATTGTGGCTCTCTGCAGATAAATTGTTGCAAAAGCAAAAACTGATCAAAATTTATATTAACAACGTCGCTGTGCGTATTTGCATTATTACTGATTGTTTTTTTTTTTTTTTTTTTTTTTTATTTTAACAAAACAAAAATAAGGCGTAGCTCGATAAGTAGAATACAAAAACCAAGCAACAAGTTGGAAATTCATCGTTAAGTTGCAGAACTTTCAATAGATAAGGGGTGGATAAGGAAAGGGAAACGTGGCTTCCAGTTGGCCTCTTTGTGTATTAAAAATAAATTGATATAAGTCAATTTTGACAAGAATATGTAAATTATTATTAAGAGCATGTGCGACACCAGCAAAAAAAATAAAAAAATATCAAACAAATACATATTACAACGGACTTTACTTTAGTTCTGATCTTGAATTAAAATGATTTATAAAACTTTGTGTGGTGGCTATGCCAAAAAAAAAAATAATAAAATAATCACAATACTCTTTCAAATAAATTAAAAAAGAGATAAAAAGTAAAAACACACAAATATATAAATGTGCGCGCAATTGTCGAAGAGAGGAGAGATATAAATAGAATATGAGTCCTAATCAAGCACAAAAAAAAAAAAAAAAAAAAAATGAACCAAACATTATTTGTTTATTTATTTTTTTTTTTTTATATATCTCGTACTCGCGACTCACTTCCATGTGAAGCGTTAAACTAGTGTGTAAAAAAGAGCACGGAAAAATTGCAATATATAGCATCGAAAAGGAACTTCAATTACATTATTAGCAAAGTGATCAACAAACTATATTCTTTGGGGTCCTCGTCAAGAATCGAAAAAACGAATGTCAGTTAATATTCAAAAATAAATGAATTAATGATGCAAAGTCATCTCATATCTATTTTTAATTAAATTTAAGATATATTTGGAATATGACATATCATCTTTGATTTGTTGCAAAATTATAATTCTATTCACACTTACGTTACACAAACAGACTGAAAACGGGAAAAATTTGTTGTTTCTTAAATAATTTAATTTCTATTAATAGCAAAAGACCTTCAACGGCAATATTGTGTTTGCAATAAAATTAATAATGATTTAAACATTAGGTAAACAAAGAATAATTTCGAATATGGTTGAATCCCTTCATTTCAACGCAATAACTGGACATTTCTTTTGCACCTCTAAAAACCATTGATATTTTTAGGAAACTGGTTTTCATTTTAGAGGCGTGGCACCACCAAATATTTTGCACATACAGTTTTGTTTATATATAGAGACGGACAAGCGTACAAATAAGACTAGATTTTTTTTTGTACCATGAAGCTATCTAATATATACTTTATGAAATTACTAAACACTCCACTATATTAAATACATTTAAAATAGATTAGCAAATATCGAACACAATAATCAAAAATGTTATATTTGTGCAGGGTATAATTTTAATTTAATAACTAAGACATAATTTCAAACGAATAAAAATCTGTTTGTCATTCATTTATTATTTCAGTTTTCATCAAATCAACAACAACAACAACAAAAAGTGTAAAATTCGTGAAATAATTTTATAGAACGACACTAGCAAATGTGGAACTTGTAGAAAGCTAAAAAACAAACATCTACAAATACGAATTTATTTATCGAGCCACTATTAAAACCGAACACTGATTTGCAAGAGAAAATATTATATAGATACAACGGAAACAATTGCACACACCACCTACCCAACCCAAATACAACGAACAAAAATAAAAGTAGACAAATATCAACGGTTTTCTTCAAAGAAATACTTCACATACAAACATTAAAATGTCGTTTCGAGTTGTGCGTAGTTCAAAATTTCGTCACGTCTATGGACAATCACTAAAACGTGAGCAATGCTACGATAATATACGCGTCTCCAAATCCAGTTGGGACTCAACATTCTGTGCTGTGAATCCAAAATTCTTAGCCATTATCGTCGAATCAGCTGGCGGCGGTGCATTTATAGTGCTTCCACATAACAAAGTGAGTATTATAATAGTCAAACTTTAACTGGGGCATAGTAATATACGAGTATGTGAGCAATTAAAGACTTTTAACATAAAACAACATATTTTATACAACAAATGAATTGAAACTTGGGTTTTATTTTAAAACTATCTAACTAACTTCGCCCCTAGACTTGTACGGTGACATTTTGAAAAACAGTTGTTAGTCTCAATACATTGATAATTTGTATTTGTATAAAAAATCTTACTTATAAAATACAATATCTTAGGTATTACAAGAATGTAGAATACTTATGTCAAAAATGAGTCATGTATTGAAAATCTGTATTATTTAAGTTTTTAGAATATTTGTTTTTCAGGGTGTATGTGTTTGTGTGAATAACATTCATATAAGTAATCATCTAAGCAAAAAGCAAATATTGGACCATTTTTTCTTTAAACAAAAAGGAAATTGTTTTCGTATATTAAAAATTATTTATAGTTTTAGGCAGAAATCAATACAAATTAATTTTATTTTAAAAATTATTCGTGTAGTATCGGTAAAATATTAAAAATAAACAAAATGTTTACAATTTTTTCTAAAATAATGAACTCTAAATAACCAAATATATACTTATGAAATGTGATAATAATGTCATTATAAAATTGAATTATAAAACACTATAAATGGTAAAATCATTTTTTGATAAAGAAAGAAAGAAATGCCTTAAACTTGGGTGAAATTGTTGCTCAGATATGTAAGTTGAATTTTTCCAAAGTTAATGTTTTTTTTTTTGTTTAAAATTGACAGGTAGGCCGCATTGCTGCAGATCACCCTTTAGTGGGTGGACACAAGGGCCCAGTTCTGGATATTGCTTGGTGTCCACACAATGACAATGTAATAGCATCTGGTTCAGAAGATTGTGTGGTTAAAGTGTGGCAAATACCAGATGGAGGACTATCAAGAACATTGACGGAGCCTGTTGTGGATTTGGTGTTTCATCAGCGTCGTGTTGGTTTAGTTCTTTGGCACCCTTCAGCTCTAAATGTGCTTTTGACAGCAGGTTCAGATAATCAGGTTGGTACGCAAATATTGTTCAAAATATTTGATCATGTTCAGATTTAATAACTTTTTTTTTTTAAGGTTGTCATATGGAACGTAGGAACTGGTGAAATTCTCGTACACATTGATTCGCATCCCGATATCGTCTATAGTGCGTGTTTCAACTGGGATGGCTCAAAACTGGTTACATCGTGCAAGGATAAAAAAATTCGCATCTATGACCCACGATCCGGTGAGCTAGAGAGTGAAGCTATGTGCCACGAGGGTTCTAAAGCGACGCGTGCTATATTTTTACGTCATGGTCTGATTTTTACAACTGGTTTTAACCGAAGTTCTGAACGCCAATATTCGTTACGCGCACCGGATGCACTGAATGAGCCTATCGTAATGGTTGAGTTGGATACTTCAAATGGTGTTATGTTTCCGTTGTACGATCCAGATACGAATCTTATTTTTCTCTGCGGAAAAGGTGATTCTGTTATACGCTATTTTGAGGTAAATTTTTGTAAATCGAATTACGCGTTATTGTTACTTCTTATAATATTCAAATATATTTAGGTCACACCGGAACCACCCTTTGTGCATTACATCAACACTTTTCAAACACCAGACCCGCAACGTGGTATTGGTATGATGCCAAAGCGTGGTTGTGACGTAACTACGTGTGAAATTTCTAAATTTTACCGCCTGAACAACAATGGCCTCTGTCAAGTGATATCAATGACAGTGCCTCGAAAATCAGATCTCTTTCAGGAAGATCTATATCCGGATACTGTCGCCGAAGATGCTGCTATAACGGCTGAAGAATGGATAGCAGGCAAGGACGCGGATCCAATAACATTTTCACTTAAAGTAAGTATAATGATATATTGAAAAATCAATTGAGTAATTGATATGCAGAGCTCATGGCTAACGGGTTAGATCAAAGATAAAATTTATTTATCAAACCTGTTATGCACGTAGCGTAAATTGAAAAGTTCGTTGCTGCTTCACATATGTAGTTTGTGAAGGATCAGTCGTCTTTTTGGTATATCTTAAAAGTTCTTCAAAATTATTAAATAAATATTTGTTGTCGGAAAATCTTCAATAATATGACATGCTGCCTAGCTGTTTATTCTAATACCTGTTTGGAATGAATTCAACTAAATTCTTATCACGACATGCTTATTATTGTTTGTCTCGTCTGCCGGTAGCGCCATGCCTTACACACAATGCCATATACACACTAATTCGACTTTATTTGATACGTACAGTAACCATTTTAGCCCTATATACATACAAAGACTTCTGATTTTAATACGCATGCAATTTGGCGCTTATTGTCGTTGTGTTATTTGTTTATTTAATTCCATAAAGAACAGTATTTCTAAAAAAGCTTAAAAAAGGATCGTGTCTCTATTGTACAGGGTGGCTATGTATCACAATCCGCTAGTAAATCGCTGTCGGTCACAAAGAAGGCTAATATATTGAACAAAGCATCAACGGCGAAGGGTGCGACAGGTGCTGGTGGCAATCATACGGCGTCAAACAACAACGCATCGAGTGATGGAGCAGCAGCAGTAAGTGGTATTACGGTAAGCTATTACATTGTGTCAATGATAATAATAATAAATAGCAATATATGCAAAATCTATATTTTTTAGGAGAAAGATTATCGCAACATTACGGATGAAATACGCAAACTTAAAGCAATCATCGTTAAACAGGAGAATCGCATACGTGCCTTGGAAGCAGCCGTCCGTGGCTCAGATGCCAACGAAACGGATGCGCGAAATAGTAACGCAAATAAAAGCAATGCTAGCGAAAGTGCCAATAATGATCATGCTAGCTTACCGCCACCAGCGACGCAGGATAATGTGCCCGATGTACAAACTGCTGATTAAAATCAGCATTCGAAACAGATGGAACTGACGCCGTGATTAAAGACTCGGCTTTGTTCTTATTGAACAATATAAAAGTTTTATATATTATAATTTTATATTTATTATTTGCCGCGCATATTTTTGAAATGTTGGAGTTTTTGCATAACCGTTAAATTTGTATGAATGTGTGCGTGTGTGCGTGTATAAAAATTCATCATAATCCTGCCAAAAACATAAAAAAAAAAATTCTTCAATTACATATAAACCAATTTATGGACCAAACTGCTTCCAATTTATAGCCTTTTTTATAGTTATTTACTAAATAAAATGTTCTCATTGCGTCGAAATTAAATTAATTGAGTTGATAACATGACAATTTTACTAATTGGCAAGTGTATTTTTTGTAATATGTTTCTTATTTGCTTTATTTGTATTTTATTTCGTTTAAGTTGTTGTAATTTTAATAATAAAACAAATCAATTATAAATTATTTATTTATTGCATTTCTCTATTTTTGTTTACATTTATCGACAGTCTGCTCTGGTTTTTAATTTTGTAAATTAAATTTATACAAATATTTTTTTAAATCGCAACAGCAGTATTTTTTATAAGACTAGATAAAATAAATAAAAAAAACGTTTATAAGTAAAAAGTACATAATCATTTACTCTTTTGTCGATTTATTCGATTATCTGAATTAGTTTTTGTTCAAGCGATTAAGAATCAGTCGCGTTCCATAATTAACTAACTAAATTAGAAGATAGTAGTTGATTTTTTACGATATTTTTTAAGTGTAAGCTTTGTAGAACTAAAGGTTTAATAGTCTTTAAACGTGGCACTTATTAGTTTGATGAAGATATTGGATGGTTCTTTTTAAGCGCTTAAATACAATATGTAATTTAAAAAAATAAAAATTAGCCCAAAAAAAAAAAAAAATTTGACTAAAGGTGAGAGTGGCATACCTTTTTGGTTACTTAAAAATTACATATCTCAGATATACCCTGCAAACTAATTTATGTATACGTATCCATATACGGACGGGCGCCTTTCCCTGCAAAATCGAAAACTTCAAATTATTGCTCACACCCAGAAATTATTCTTGGTATACACAGTAAGTACTTTCAAAAACTATGCGATCTTTTGAAAAAATAAATAGAACTCACTCAGTGGTTTTTTGGGTCGCTGAAAATGAATCTGAGATCGGATTTTCAAAATGGCAGATTTAATATTGCGCATAATTTTATGAGTTTAAGACTTTTGGGGTTGTGAATTATGAATTTTAGGTCTCAAAATTATACACCATAGTAAATTTGTCATAATACATCTTGCAAGTTTTTCTTTTTACATATTCTTAAATAATAAATATATTTTCCACGAATTATTAAAAAATTAGCTAGCAATACAAAATTGCATTGGAAAATGAACGTAAGTAGCAAAAAATTAAACATATTTCATATTTAATATGAAGTAAGATAGTTTTTCGGTCTAATATAAGAACAAATGTGAGTGATAATTGTTTACAAAAAAAACATTCTCTTCGAACGACCCAGAGCCTGCTAAATTCATAACATAACAGTTACAAAAATAAAATTTATAAAAATATATTAATTTTTTATCAAGCAACTATAAAATAAATCGTTTGAAATTGTACCATCTACAAATACGAATTCTCGTTATATTGATATGTGGATATAAAAAAAATGCAGAGAAATATTCACTCCCCCACTCCGACAACCCGGTCAGTTATACGATTGTACAAGAAATATGAGGAACAAGTTGAAAGAAAACGCATCGAGTTGGCAGCAACAGCCAAAAAAAAAAAAAGACAAAGCGTCTAGTCTAGGCTCTCTCTCACTTAGTTGCACAAACGTCTAAAGATACGTCGCGTTCAATTGGAATAATATAAATTGAAAATAAATCGGTGAAATAAAACATAAATACATACATTTCAATTAAACAAAATAATGTTTGAACATTAATATTGCAGTGTATTGCAATAATTCATAAAGATAATGCTAAAAAATAAGTGAAAAACGCCCTCAGCAGCAAAGAAGTATAGATATATGTTTGTATGTCTTATATGTATATACATAAATACACATATGTATGTGCGGTGGTGTGGTGTGTGTTTGTGCGTTTTACACAGTGCAATTTGCGAATGAATACAACAAAATAAAATACTTAAAATAAATGCTTAAAATTTAGAAATGCTGCATAATCGAAAAACTGTGATGTTTTACATATTCCGTTTCGCAAAAGAAATGAATTAAAATCAACAATTATTAAAAGGTAAGTTTAACTTAATTTGATTTGAAATGAGTAGCTTATAGTTGTGTTTTGTTTTAAACTTTAATATTGTTTGAAATATTAGATTATATATATGTGTGTGTGTATGTATAAATATAAATCGAATAATTTCTATTCTACGGCATTGTTATTAAACTGCGAAAAATCTTTGCTGCTTTAAGAAGAAGCCTATTAGCGGGGTGAATGACGGCAGATACCACGAACAAACGAAACGAGTAGAGAATTTTAAGGGGGAAATAAAAAAGAAGCGAAAAAAAAAATTAAAAGCATACAAACAGAGCAATCAAGATACATACATACATACATTTGTACATTAAGTCAAGTCAACTTGCTTCCCATCAGTGGCGGACGCAGTTGTATTTATAGGTATGAAAATTGTATACCCCCAAATTTCCAATCACAGATCCGCCACTGTCTCGCTTCGGTCAACCAACTCGTCCCATCGTCTTGCCTCGTCTAGCTATGAAACACAATAAAAAAAAAAAATAAATAAAAAAAAGAACGCTGCGCAATGCTTTTTGGCCAATACGAATGCTTTATGCCCTTTGGTAAACAGAGGTGGCATGTATGGTCAAAATGTATAAATTGTAACTGGATTGGATTGTTATCGTTTTCATTCGTAAACATAATAGTTTAATTCTGCATAAAACGTTGTACTGCAACAAAATGTAGCAGTCTAAAACTGCAACGGTTACTCAACACTCTCACTAAGCAACGTTAGCAACAAACTACCTGTTATTGCCCAAATACAACTCAAAATGGATAAAGGGTATTATATATTATAACTCGTTTCCATTTCATTTCGATTCCAGTATTCCTTTTTCTCATGTCAGAGGAAGATATACGGTCGCTGTGCCATCTCGCTTCACTTAGACATCGCCAACCAATTCAGTCTTTTGCAATAAAAAGAAAAAAACTTAGTTGTGACATTCTTTTCGGTATACTTGTAAAAGACATAACAGTATAGCACTATTTTATATTCCTAATTAGCTGTTCATGGCCAATAATTTGAACATCTTAAATTTGTAAACAAAATTCTTCATTATCTTACAAATAAATAAGTAAATTATAATTTTCTATTGACAAAGTATGCTGTAGTAGAAACAACCCATTTAACCAGACCGAATACCTTTCAACCTCAATAACTCATTTAATTTTGTTGCAGTATAGCATACAGCTCCTGTAGAAAAAAAAAAACTTAAAAAATGAAAGTTTTCATGAGAAGTTATTCTGAAATTCAAACTCAAAACATTAAATTTATTGTTACTAGAGACTGGGTGCATGATTTCTTTAAATTGAGTTTACTCTATTGAAACTATTTGTTTTATTTTAGTTGTTCGTTTTCTTTTGTTTGCAGAGCACTGCCATGTAGTCGTATATATTTTCTCCTATTGCTGAGAAAAGAGCAATGCGCAAACGTATAAACGTATAACACGACTCCTAAGTTGATAACTTCAATTGAAACATAGAATTAAACTTGCATCATTCATAAATCTTTACAGCTCCATAACGTTAAAGACATGAACAAAAACAGCGGAGATCCTGATGGTAGTAAGTCAAGTAACGCTGGTAATAATAATAAGGCCAGCACAAGTGGAAGTAATGCAGGTGGAGGACAGCATGATTCTTCTTCGCTGCTAGATGCTGCATCATTATTTGGTAAATTTTCGTTATACAACATAAAACTTTAGTTATAACTTCTATTTTTTTTTAGCTTATTGGGGTCGGGATCCAACTGCTGCAGCCGCAGCAGCTGCATCAAATCCGATTTTTAATTCGCAATTTAATGCTGCGGCTGCAGCTGGCCTTGGTCTGTTGCCTAGCACGGGTACATCTTCCGCAAATGATAGATATTCAATGGCAGCCGTTGCCGCCGCTGCTGCAGGTCATCATCATCAAAATACAATGGCCGTAGCTGCATCACAAGCAGCTAGTTTGGCAGGTTTGCATCCAGCAAGTGAGTAAAATGTCAGAAAGTAAACATTAAAAATGATTCATTTTCAATCAAAATGTAAAAGAGAAACTATTTAATTACAAACATTTAATTTTATATTGTTTTAAACAATATACCTTATCATACTCGTACATTTATATAAATACGTATATGTTTGATTTGTATTTATGTTAGGTTGGTGGTCTATGGCACAATTAGCAGCTCAAGACTATTTTAGCCGCCTTCAAGCTTCTGGTCTTTCTCCGTTTCCCCACCCTGATTTGGCAGCAGCTTTTGGACCTGCTGCACTTGGATTGGGTGCAGGAGGAAACACTGGTGGAACTGGTGCAAATAACAATGCTTTAAATTCCAGTGCGGTAGGATTAACTGGCTCTTCTTCATCAATTGGTGGTACATCTAGTGTTAACAATAACAGTGCATCATCAAGTAACAAGTCGAGTAAATCGCGTAAAGAAAAACGCCAGCAGCAACAACAACAACAGCACTTAGCCAATAGCTTGAATGCAGCCGCTGCGGCAGCAGTTGCAGCTGCCAGTGCTAACCCGACTGCTGCTTTAGTTGGTATGCATGGACTTGTAGGTGCAAGTCCAGGCTTACCTCCTACACCAAACATTAATATGAGTGGATCTGGTGCCACATCTGTTGGAGTAGGTTCCTTTAAGGTAATTACATACTATATTTAATTTAACTAAACTTTAAATATGTTTCCTATTTTATCACAGTCAAACTCCTCAACATATGGAAAAACAGGTGCGTCAAATAACTTATCTACAAACACTGGCTCAGCATACGATCCAGTAACGTTGCATAAGGAATTGCTTGCTATGCAAGCTGTAGCGGCAGCGGCTACTTCTTCAAATTGTGGCAATTCAAATAATGTTTCTTCGAAAAAGTCATCGCACTTTTCACCTACATTGTCAAATACTCAAGGCAAAACTTCAACAAGTACTGGATCGAACAATAATAACGTGGCAGCTACACACCATGCTTCCAATTTAAGCAACTTAACAAGTAATCCATCATTAATGTCTCCACATAGTAATATATCCAATACAAACTTGGGGACTACCGGAAACGTTAACAATGCGACATCAATGTCAACTTGTACAGGTGTTAGTACAAAAGAAAGAGACAAAAATAATGCATCTTTAAATGCTCTTAATTCGCTTTCCCAACTCGGAGCACTTGGCATGACTCCACAGCAAAGTGTGCAAGCTGCAATGAATGCCTTTGCTGCTGGAAGTACACCTGGTTCCACACCAACAAGTAGCGGAAAGGGAAAAGACTTTATGGCTACTGGAATTTTAAGGTAAATTCAAAAACTATACTCTTTAAATTTATTAAAAAAAAAATCATTTAAAGTTTAAATAATCTATAATAGCCAACTAGTAGCTATTGTTGTAAGTTCATTTTCGTTTTTATTTTTTTTAAATGATACATAAACAATTTTATGAAAACGTTTATTTTTTCAAATATTTCTTTACAGCAGTGAACATCCGTCCTTGCTTGGAGTGCGTTTACCGCCGGATACTGAAATTATCAAATATACATCATCTATTGTTGGCTCAAAAGTGTCTGGTAGTGCACGAAGTCGCAAAAAGACTTTATCAGAGACGGAACAAAAACAATCACCCCACGATATGGACACAACAAATGCACTTTCCTCTTTACTTGCTTTTCCAGGCCTAAGTCCAGCAAAGCGGGCTAGACTTGAAATGGAGTACGTAGCTATGGCTGCAGCTGCTAATGTTGCACAACAACAGTCAACGGCATTACAGGGAGGAAGCGGATCTTCGAATACAAATAATCCTTGCATTGGTCTTCCAATTAACATTAGTGCTAGCAGCACAATAGACCAGGTAAATGTCTCAAAAGCATCAGTACCAGGCAGCAGCACAAATGCAGCAGGTTCATCTGTTAGCATAAGTTCGCCGGCATCAAACACTTCTACCGATCGTGTAGAGGTAATAAAGCTACCATCTTCAACTACTTCAAATGGGGCTTACAATTTGACAAACAAAAATAAAGAGATTCACGATTTAACAACCGATAATGTATCCGGTGGAGGTGTTAATCTTAGCATGAAAGCCTCTCAATCAATTATGGCAGTAGGTTCATCGTCAAATCCCATTACAATTGATGATTTTGATGCTCCTCTTAATTTGTCAATGAAACCTGATAAAAATCAATCTTTTATGATAAATGAAAATAATGACTACTGTACTGGGCTTACTAGTGTCTCAACATCGAATACTCAACCGACCAGTTCTTCAAATAGTTTACAAAGTTTAAGCTCCATTACTGCGGCATTAGGAAACTCAGGTACCGTTATTGGCTCAGGAGGTGCAATGGGGATTGATCGCTCAAGCTCTACACCAACAACTAGTAATCAACCACCATTTAAAGAGGGTCGCCCGCGTAATTTAGGAAGAGGTGTCTCAAAGCCCAAAAAGAACACAGTTGCTTCATTGCTCGCTCAGTCTCGTGCTGTTGGTTTAAAACCAATGTTAGCTACGCAGCAGCTTTTGCAACAAGGCGCAGATTTTGTAAGTTTATACATAACAAATTAACCAATGTGCATTTTTTCAACTAACATTTTTAAATAGGAAAAAATACGACAAGCTTTAAGTGAAGCCAATGTACATATGGACGTTTCTACTGATTCTGAAAGTATTGCCGCTGAAAGTGGAATGTCGGAGTCCGAAAGTGAGGATGCGAATTTATTGAATGTCACTGAACTTCGTGTTCCACTTGATTTAGGTTGGAAGAGGGAGACTGTTATACGTGGCCTGACTAAACAAGGTCAAATACGTGGCGAAGTTACTTACTACGCTCCTGGCAGTACAGTAGCTTTAAAAACAATTGGACAAGTTTTTGCTGTGAGTTTGTAGTCCAGCATTTTGGATATTTAGGGATCATATTTCACATATATATAATTAATATAATCATTTTTTAAAGCATTTGGAGATGAACCCATCAAATCTTACTCGTGACAACTTCAGTTTTTCGTCACGAGCTATTGTCGGCGCATTCCTTCAACCGGCACCACCACCTTACGCTAATGATGGTGAATATATACGCATGACAGATGACGACGTTGCTAAGCGATTGGAAGATTTAAAAATTTTTACTCGCCAAACTTTAAATGTGGAACAGCGTATTGAAATTGCTAAACAACAGCAAGCAATCCGTGATGCAAAAAAACATCAAAAGGAGGAACAAGCGCGAAACAAAGAAAAAGCTCGTCAAGAAAAGAATGCAAAACAGGAGCAGCAGCGTAAAGAAAAGGAACTAAAAAATCAACAGGCAATTGAGGTGATAATATAAAAATGAAAAAAAAAAAAAGATTAATTACTAAACTTTAATTCTATTAGGAACGCAAAAAGCGACAAGAAGAGTTGGAGCGTCTTAAACAAGAAGAATTATTGAAAAAACAACAGGTAAGATGGAAAAATTGATCAATAAAATAAACCTCTCACTATCATATTTTTGTTCTTTTCCATACTTCACTATCTTGTTCTTTTGTCAAAATACTTTTTGTTTTATCGAAATTGAAATATATCTTATTCTATTATTTTTTTTTTTAATTAAGGAAAAGGAGAAGCGACGCCAAGAAGCAATTTTAGCAAAGGAACAGGTAGTAAACATATTTTCATTATTTTCTTAAATGCTTAATTAATACAAACTTTTTACCAGGAACTTCAAAAGCAGAAGGAACTTTTATTGGCCGCTGAAATGGTTCGTAATTTTTATACTATTATACTTCATTCAAATAACTCCTTTTTCATTATTATTAGGACCGTGAAAGACGTCGACAACATATGGTGCTGATACGTCAATTAGAAATAAGGAGAAAGTTTGAAGAGCGCGAGAAAAAGAAGCATCAATTAGTGTTAGATCGATTAATATTGCGCGAAAAGCGTATGGCAATACGTAAAAGGGATGCTGATATTCTACAGATTATAAGGTACATAAGAGCTTTAATTTAATATTGCTACATTGAGTTACAACTTTATTTTGTTATTGTAGAAAACCGAAAGAGGACTCTGAAATTCCACAAAGTGCACAAATTCCTGAATTGGATCGCATTGCTGGCAATAGGTTACCAGGTCAAGCAATGGCCGACTTATTGATGGTGTTTGAATTTTTACATAACTTTGGTGAAACTTTAGGTTTTGGTACGCATGACTATTATATATAACACTTAAAAAATCTTTTATGCATCGTTACACTTTTTTTTTGTTTTTACAGATATGGAGTCTTTGCCAACTTTACAAAATCTGCACGATGCTCTTATAAGTGATAGTAATACTGATGCTGAGGAGGAGCTACTTTCGGTTATGACACATTTACTTGTATGTGCTATTGAAGATCCTGGAATACCAAATCCTGGACGTCACACAACACTTTTAGGACAATCGCTTCGCAATGCAGATATTACTAATTCGAATGTGTCTGAAATACTACGGATTTATTTATACGCAACAGCCACAGGAGAGGTTCGTCAAATGCATGGTGTTACAGTTGATCGTGAACGTGAGCGCCGCATACCAGATCATCATCAGATCGATGCAGATGCTTCAACGCATTCAGCAAAAAATCAGGAGTATTACAAATTACTACACGAAAATGAAACATGGAAGCTATCCCATTCTCTCAAAAATCGTCCGTTTGTCGCTTTAATTCCAACTCGAAAAGCTCAAATTCTCGCACATCTTTGCAATGATTTGCTAATGAATAAAGCTGTGCTGAAACAAATTGACGGTAGCCTTGAAACTTGTGCACAAATGCGAAAAGAGAAATACATGACTGATATGAAACTTCGTAAGTACAAAGCATTACACATGCGAAAGTCACGCATTGAAGCTTACGAAAAGGCCCAAGCTGAACGTGAAGCAGCTATGCAAGCTTTAATTGCGCAACAAAAACAAGAAGCTGAACGCATAGAAAAAGAAGCTGAAGCAAAAAAATTGGAGAGTATAAATGAAGTAAACAAAGATGAATCTGAACGCATAATTGAAAAAGTTGGCGAACAAAGCAATGATAACCAGGCAGTTGGCGAATCATCTTCAGAAAATCCAGAGTGCGTTGAAACAGATAATGAACAAAATAAACAGAGAAATCTCAATGAAACCTTACAAACTCAAACGATTACATCAATTTCTGATACAAGTCCTTCAAAGGACAGTATCATCGAAAATACGCCAATTAAACAAGTTGGAAGCAAAATTGATGATTTTATTACGCCTGCCTATCACAATGGGCCAGCAACAAACAATACAGATTTAAACTCAATCTTGCATACGAAGAAAAGTTCCACCAGAAATTCAATTAACGATGACGCATCTACAGACGTTGGAATCGATGAAGACCTTTCCGATATTGATTCCGAAATAACAAATGTAGACGAAGATGAGGACAATCGAATGAGCGCTGATGAACTGCAGAAAAAGTTAGATAAAATCATACGCTCTTCTTTAAACTGTAAAGAAGCTTTGGAAAAAGAGTACAAATCAACTTCGAGCAGCTTGTTTTGGCCAAGATCGATTTTGGAGACGCTATTGGAAATTACCAAAAGCAGGTGGTATTTTTATAGAAGCCCTGGAGTCTGCACAAAATGATATTTTAAAATATAATGAGGCGCTAGAAGTTATGTACCAAGAAAAAGAGAATACTACTCAAGAATCGGACACCAAGGAACATGTTTTAAATGAAAAAATGGAAGATATATCAACTATAATAGAGGATAATGTAGAAGAAACAAATAAAAATAACAGCGAAGTTTCTCTTAACAAATCACTTGAATCTTCAAATGTAGATGAAGCTATTACGAATGTTGAAATGGAATTTACTCACCAAGATTTCGACTCACCAACGAAAAACAATCTCAAAGAAAATCAGTTTGTTAAAAATGTTGACAGTAAAGTTGATGATTTTAGCGATGACATTGAGTTTAAAAAGAAGAGCCTGAAATTGTTGATTTAGGCGACGACGAAGATGACGATCAAATTGCTCCTGATTGTCTTGCAATGGATACAGAAAAATTAGATATCAAAGTAAAGCCCGAAAGTGAGCTTTTGCCGCCATATATTCCTATAGCGACAAAAACAGATTTTGAAGCTGAAATAAAAATACCTATCGTTCCAAATTTAAAAACTATTGAGAATTTTGAGAAAATGGAAGTTAATTCAAACATTCTGACACCATCTGTTATTAAATTTGAAGATATAAAAAAAGAAGACGACTGTATAATTGTTGCTACAGTTCAAGCTGAAGATGTGCCGAAGTGGTTCTCTATTGTAAATCGTGACATGCCTTTAGTTAGTGAACTTCCCCCAGAGGAAGGAACTTTCCTCACTGCGGACTTTCAAATGAATTATATGAATATAACTTGTGAAGCTCAGCACCAATTACAAGGACATACTTGGGATTTAGCCAACAATATGCAATATTTTTCTATACCCTTAGAAGATTGCAAAGTTGATCCAGCGAAATTTACACAGGAGTGTATATTTTCTTTGTCTGGTCTCGATGAACATCAAATTCAAGAGAAGCTAAATGATTTTGAGAATTTAAAATTATTGGAAACGGCTTCAAAAAACGGTCTAGAGTCTCCTCATCGTCAAAAGATGAAGAGTAAACTTACGTCCAGCGGTGATGAGGAGAACAAGATGACCATAACTGATAAATCGTCATTTAAAGAAAACAGTGACCAGGACGGAAACAAATTTTTTCGTCTGCTGAATGATTCGCTTACATATAATGGGACAGATGGTTCTTACGATATGAATGACAATAAATCGTCAAAACTGGAACTTAGGTTGGATGAAACATCTTCAAATATTTACTTACAAAACATTGCCAATATGTCAATGAATAGTATTGCTACATATATTCAAATTGATATTCCAATGCCTCTTTCAATGACTCCAGAGGAACATAAGATGTTAGAGCAAGTAAAAACTGAAGGTTTTCCAAAAAAAGTTATGAATAGTTATGTACCAGGCAAACAACGCTATGGTTGGTGGCAGCTTGACACAGAACATAAAGTACGCGCGCTGATCAGCTGCTTAAATTCGTCTGGTCTTCGAGAACGTGAGTTACATGAGAATCTTTTACGTTTTCTCACTTTAGAAGAACCTCTAGGTCTACGCTGTCACCTTAAAGTGTATGAAGAAGAAGATGAACCAAATGATTTTTTGAAATCAGAAATGCAAACTGAATGGAATCCGAAAATTGCCAAAAGGGTTGAGCTTGCATTGTTAGAACAGCTAGAAGCATTGGAAGATAAGATTGCCAGTGCATCGATGCAATTAAAAAATTGGCAACTGCCTACACGTTTAGAAAATGAAATAAATCTTGAACAAGAGAATATCACCGCTGAAGAATTTGTTAGTATTATTCCGCTTATACGCGAGCGTTTAATTGATTTGGAAGTAAATATCGAACGGCGGTATCTAAAGCCACCGCTTGGATCACAGACTGGCGATGCGCATTTGGCATTGATCGCTCAAAATCAACAAACTAGTACACAAACTCAAAATTCAGCGTCTGCTGCAGCGTACTTACTTCAAATGCAACAGCAACAAAATCAACAGCAGCTGGGATTGCAACAACAGTCAAACTTAATGAGTTCATCTGCTTTTAACGAACGGACTATGGCTTTAGCTGCAGCAAGTAGTTTGACATCTGATGGCTTTGCGGTTCCATCAAGTGAACAAAACTCCGGAGGAGATTCACCGGCCAGCAATTGTGATAGTGAGCGAGATGAAAAAATTGAACACATTCCGAAAGGTTTAATTCAGTGGCGGGATGCAGTTTCTCGTTCACACACAACAGCTCAACTAGCGATGGCTCTTTACGTTTTGGAGTCGTGTGTTGCGTGGGACAAGAGTATAATGAAAGCGGTAAGTAAGGATCGTTAGCATCGTTTTAAGTTAATTGTGTATCCTTTTTCCTCGCAGTATATACTAAAATATATAATTTAAATAGAAATTATATAAGATTATATATATTATTATATATAATAGATAAATTCCTTATGTTCCTTATAGAATTGTCAGTTCTGTACATCTGGCGAAAACGAAGACAAATTACTCCTGTGTGACGGATGTGATAAAGGATACCACACATATTGCTTTAAACCTAAAATGGATAATATTCCTGAAGGCGATTGGTGAGTTGTTATGAAATATTTTGAAAATCCCTAAAAAACACCGTTTTGTGACTGTTTGTCTGCCTGTTCTTGCGTATGCTAACTCCGATAGCAAATGAAAAAGTTTAAGCAGTTCAAACTTAATTTTAAAACTTTTATAAAACCTGTCTTGTTTTTTTGCTTTACAGGTATTGCTATGAGTGTGTCAATAAGGCTACAAATGAACGCAAATGTATTGTTTGCGGTGGTCTTCGCCCTGCACCAGTTGGAAAAATGATATTTTGCGATTTATGTCCTCGTGCTTACCACGCGGATTGTTACATACCACCCTTATTAAAGGTTCCACGTGGAAAATGGTATTGTCATGGCTGTATAATAAAAGCACCACCTCCAAAAAAACGATCGAACACAAGCAAATCGCGCAGAGAACGTGAAACTTCCAATTCAAAACGACGCAGTGAAAAACAACAAAATAATTTTACTGACGCTGGTATTGCTATCGTTGAACAAACACAAATGTCGGGATCACTATGTACTCCCGCAGATCAACAGTCAGTAAATACATCGCAACAATCCCTAAATTCTTCTTATGACGAATCAGTAACATCAATCCCAGCACTGTTAAGGTAAAATTTCTTCGCAATTGTTACTAGATTAGTTTGTTTATTTGACATATTTTTTTAGTCCTGCGCATTCAATAACTTCAGCAACTTATGAGGAACAGCACAACAATTCCTTTGATGGCGGACGATTCCACAGTCAAGTTACGCACCAGGGAACAGTGCATCGACATCAGAGTCCAACTAATGCGAGTAATACTTCAATCAACACAAGAAATGAGTACACTGTAGATGGCAAATCTGATGTCTCTGGTGCCAACGTTTTTACTCCGTGTTCGACAAATACTCCGCCTCAATTTGCTTTATCCACATCGCAAATTCCACCAATATCATCTAATGAAATCCAATCGCCGTTAAAAATTCTTAATTTTGACAACAGCAACACAAATTTGCCACTTGAGCCCACCGCAACTATTCAAACGCAATCTCAATACCATATTTCTATGACTTCTGCAATATCTCCACATGTCAGTAGTAATCCTCAAACTTCGGTTCCACCTGTACTGATATTACCGCAACAAACAACCACTGCTACTCACTGTCCAACATCACCACAACCCGTGACTCTTTCACCGCGTGCATCAACACCTACACAATTATCGCCGCCGCCACCTGTTGTGCTGCATACGGGTCAAGAAACGAAGGAAAGAACGAAGCAAGATAAAAAAAGATAAACATGCCACAAAGAAACTTTTAAAGGAATTGTCTGTTTGCAAAATTGTTCTCGGTGAAATGGAGGTTTGTAAAAAGAAATAAATTTAAAAAACTTTTTGAACATAATATTTCCTTTTTATAGTTGCATGAGGATTCTTGGCCCTTCCTACTACCAGTAAACACTAAACAATTTCCAACCTATCGTAAAATAATAAAAGTGCCCATGGATCTGTCGACTATTAAGAAAAAATTGCAAGATTTGAAGTAAGTTGAACCACGATTTTAGATATTGAAGTGAAATCCTATAAAGTATTTTTTTTTCTTTATACGCAGCTACAAAAGTCGTGAAGATTTTTGCGTCGACGTACGACAAATATTTGACAATTGTGAAATGTTTAACGAAGATGATTCTCCCGTTGGTAAAGCTGGACATGGAATGCGAAAATTTTTCGAAATGCGATGGACTGAACTTACCGATAAGCATTCATGATACCCATATACGCAACATTATTCCTCCACAGCTATTCAGCAGCAACAACACTTTAATAACGGAAGCGAATAATAATTAGAAAACTAAGAAAAATGCATATTGCAAAGGTTTTAAGAACTCGATATTATTAATATTATTTTATTATACATTAACTGATTTAAATTATATTAATCAATTTTATATAAGAGCTGCAAGATTCCTAACACGATTATGCCTTCGTACTTTTCGAAGCATCGAGTTCTTTTTATGATATTTAACCTATAAAATATTATTTCGGTAGTGTGAAATTGAGCATTTTAATATATTGTCTAGCTCTTTAGCAGTATATATTACACTAAATATAAAACGTCATACAGATATAATAGTTAGTATAAATGCATCGCATTAACCTAATAATTATCTAATCGTACAAATTGTATTGTAATTTGAGTATTCTTTTTTTACGATTTTAATTTTTTTTTCAGTATTTAAAATTGTGTACTCTATCAGTATATTCAGTTATGGAAAGCATAAGAAAAATTTCAATTTAATAAGAAATTGTTAATATTAAAAACAAACATCTTTTTTGAATTAATTACGAATATTTTGTACTTATTGTTTATTATTTATTTATATGAATATTTCTTTTAAGGTCCATGAGACATTAGCATTTGGTTTAATGTAGCAGCGTCTAACAACGGTCAAAAAATTCTAAGCAGTAAAATACACAATGTGGACTGTTCAGATACTTTGTAATTAAGCTGGCAGATAAAAAAAAATTGGTTCTATTGTATTATTTTCTACAGCTTAAAAGGGTCAAAAATATAAAATTAAACTATTTTAAATTTATTAGAAAATTTTTTATTCCACCAAAAGTATATTTGTGTACAAAAAAATAATAACAATAATAAAATCAATTGAAGGGCACACATAAATATTTGTAATAGCGAGATTTAGCCGTTCGCTATGAACAGAGGAACAACAATGCAAGTTCATAAACTAAGGTGTTTAATGTTTCTCGACCCTAAGTTCTCTACGCTGCTGTTCAACAAAACTGCATATAAAACCACTTTTCGACTACATCAAATTTTGCATACATTTTGAGTTCTCATTGTGAAATTTAGAAATCTATTGTATTGTTATTAATTAAACACAACTATTTTGGGAAATTAGTTTTCAAGAATATGTTTCTCACTAAAGTTTTTTATTTCAGGTACATGAAGACAACACATTTTTATTATACTACCTCCAACAAAAAAAAGCAGCCATAACCCAGTTGGTAATTTAATAAAACTGTTTATGAGAATACATATGTATATGTTTGTATGTTTATTACAATAAGCCAGTAAAATATTTCTACACGAAAAATAAAATAAAAATAATACCGCTTTAAAGAAAACCTCAACAATACTAAAAATAAGACAATTTTTATTTTATGTAATGCATTTTGTATATAACATTATCAAGAAAAATTATATGTATTGTGAAAATCAATCTTTGTAAATAATTAAGCCTCAAATAGTGGCAACTTAAACGTACAGAACACAATCTAATGCCTGCTTATATTTAATATGACAATACAAAAAAAAAAAAAACAATGTCAACGCTACGTATTGCAAATCGAAAGTGATAATGATACATAAAAAATATTTTATCAGGGGTTCAGTCACATTAAATCTATTTTTTGGTTGGTTTCAAATCTCACAATTAGTTTAAAAAGTATTTCAAAAAATAAATGTTATATGCACCCAGTGTATTTTTTGTTTTTTTTTTTTTTATAAATATAGTTTAAACTAATTGTGTTTACTGTTTATTAATTTAATGAGGGACACGAGAGATTTGAAAGGGACCCAGGCAGATTTTCTGTGACACCGCTGTATATTTCACTTTTTTTCCTGCTTTTTATATTACTTTAATGTTGAATTATACGGAAACAAACTCTACCCTGCACTCAAAAAAGAAAAATATAAAATAAATTTTCGGCATGAATTTTAAATGTATGAGTTAATTAAAAAAACATTTTTTACAATAATAAAAGGAAAAAAAGAAATCATGAATGTAACTATGTAATAATTGAAAAATCACAATAATTAAGTTATTTGCGTTTGGAAAATTTTAAACTTTGTGAATTATATAAACAATTTTGTGTAAACAAATTTCAGTTCCAATTTATCATTATTTTATCAATGAATAAATAAGTATAATTTAATTAATATTCTCAAATTGCATAAATAAAATACTACAATAATATTCCATAAAAAAAAATTGTGTTCATGTTTTAAGAGTTACGAGGAAACATATTTGTGAGGCCGCAGATGAAAGATTAAGGTCAAGAATGGGATATTTTTTGATAGTGTGCGTTTCGGTCTTTTTGCTCTTAAAAAAATCATTAAGTATAAAAAAACATAATAAGTTTTAATGTGTAATGATGACTAGCTTAATTACCATATTATATTAACGTAGATGTATAAAGGTTAAGAAAGTGCAAGCATTAAATTAAATGGTGCTAATACAGTAAATAAATATAATTCGCTTTTATAATTAAAAAAACAAGAAAGAACGCTGAAGTCGAGTATGCTCGACTGCAAGATACACTGTACCCAATATTGATGAACCTTAAGATCGGTTCTATTGTACACCATACCTCATTAAATTGAATTTCATACAAAACTTAAAATATGGAGGGCTATACCTAAAATTTTGTTGGTCCTACACATATTGGGATATTTTATTGGGACTATCATAGACATAATTTTTACTAAATTTGAACTTCCTAGAATAAAAAACAATGACGTTTTTATGCAAAAACCAGAAATTTTAGGGTACATTTGTATGGGGGGTACCCCTTCAAATGGGTCAAGAGAAAAACCGTTTGCAAGTGAACACTTCTCTTCCAATGCTGATTAAAAATATATATACTTTATATGATCTATCTTGCCTCCTTCTGTCTGTTACATACATTCGCACAAACTTAATATACCCTTTTACGCTTGGGTACAGGGTATAAAAATTATTGTAGTGAGTGTTATGTTGACTCTAAAAATTAGGTAAATGAATAATCAACGTTTCTAGATTTCAGAAAATATTTCCGCTATTTTGAATATTTGCTGCAATGGTGTTTTGAAACATTGGATAAAATTTGGCTTCAAAGTTACCACTTGAAAAATGGGTAATCATAGAGTATAATATTTGCTTTTGGTACTAAACAAAGTAAAAATTTTTGTATTGACTTTTTAATTATCTACTAACTTATTCTCATTTAAAGTACTTTTACTTGTGTCTTGAAATATTTGCGCTATACAGTTAAAAAAAAAGATAATAATATTAAATAAATAAAATGTATATAAATCTGCCAAAGACACATGAATTATTTACATTTAGTATTTATAGTAAGCATGCGACAGCATTTTACCAAATACAATATTGAATAACAAGTTTATGGGACCAAATGATAAGATACTGCGTAGCGCAGACCGAACATGCCAATGTATTTGTTGTTTATATTATAAACAAATATTAAATTAGCTGCTCTGCTGGTCATCTAGGTGTGTGTGCACAAAAAAAATGTCTATACATCATTACATGAGAACAGTTGAGTTTCAGTGCTTGGAACTTACGGGTGTGTTTATTATTTCTAAGCGTAAATAAATAAAGCGTTAATTTTTTAGAAGGGGACCCCCGAGTTGGTGTTTCATTTCGTTAGTAACGACGACGACATCACCTTCGCCATGAGACTACTGCTATGCTTTGGAATTGTTTTAGCGCTTTTTAGCATTCTTATCGGTTTTAGTTATCTGAAATTTGTCGACTTAACACGTCCACTGCCAAAGCCACAAGTGGACTCCGATCGTTATTGGGGACGTGGAGATATCAAAAACTACAAACCAGACACAAATATTTATGAATTTAAAATTCATGCCAGCGATGAGGTTGTTTGATTTTTTATTATTTTTTTTTTTTTAATAAATAATAATATTAATTTTGTCAATTTATTCCAAAAAAAAAAAAAATTCCTTAGACCATTAAAGATCTTCGTCAACAATTGAATCGTACTTACCGCCTCACTGAGCCATTGGAAGGCACTGATTTTGAATATGGTTTTAACACTAAGGCACTGGAGCAATTCACGATTTACTGGCGTGAAAAGTATCTAACAAAATGGAAGCAACGAGAAGAGTTTCTAAACCAATTTTCGCAGTTCAAAACGGAAATACAAGGGTAATTTCATATTTTTTTTTTTTTTTTTTTTTTTTTGCCATTTTTCTTTTTAATGCATATTTATTCTCTAGCTTAAATATACATTACATACATGTGAAGCCAGCGCCGGAAGTTCAGGAGAAAAAACGTGTGTTGCCTTTATTGTTGCTTCATGGTTGGCCTGGCTCTGTCCGTGAGTTCTACGATTTTATACCGATGCTAACCAATGATCAAAATATTACAAACTTTACGTTTGAAGTGGTAGCACCATCACTAGTGGGCTATGGATTCTCAGATGTAAGCTAATAGCATTATTTTTTTAAATAGTAAAAAAAGTTTTTTTTTTTTTTTACTTTTATAGGCTGCAACAAGAACTGGTTTTAATCCTGCCGAAATGGCCACTGTAATGCGCAATCTAATGCTACGTCTTGGGCACAAACGTTTCGTCGTACAAGGTGGTGATTGGGGCTCGATTATTGGAAGTAACGTTGCCACTTTTTATCCAGAGAATGTCATAGCCTATCACTCAAACATGTGCGTGCTTAACTCGCCGCTTGCAATTATTAAGGGAATCTATGCAAACTATTATCCGGAAAAGTATTTGCCAAATCGCCTACTTTGCTACGACCATCATTTTCCGCTTAGTAAAAAATATATGATCCTGCTTCAAGAGAGTGGATACTTTCATTTGCAAGCAACTAAGCCTGATACAATAGGCGCTGCATTGGAAACAAGTCCCGTCGGTTTAGCTTCTTACATTTTAGAAAAATTCCAATCGACCACCGGACCTGGCCTAAATAAAGAATTCGGCGCCATTGTTACGGCCTATACACTCGAAGCTGTTTTGGATAATATTATGATATACTATCTCGGCAATACAGCAACATCTGCTGCACGTTTATACAAAGAAAGTATGTCGCATGATTACCGAAATCTAAATGTGGACCGTGTACCTTCTCCAGTGCCTATGGGTTGCTCTCGTTTTAAGAATGATCTTCCATCTGTAACAGATTGGCAATTGCGTGACAAGTTTCCTAATTTATTGCATTCAAGATACTTTCAGCAGGGTGGACACTTTGCAGCACTAGAGGTGCCTTCAATGTTGTACAATGATTTTACTGAATTTATGGCAAAGGTCAAACTAGAAGAATAAAGCTTTTGTTATTTTTAAATAAACTTTATTAAGAAGTTCAAAGTTTATTTTTTTCTGCACCTTATGTTTTTGTCCTAAACATTGAACTTATATAAATTTTATTAAAAAGTTCAAAGTTTAAGTTTATCTGCGCATTATGTTTATGTCCAAACATCTGTGGCAGTAGCTTTTTGACAATTATAATTACAAATAAATAATTATTTACATGATTATGTATGTATATACATACATATGTATTTTTATGTATATATATCAACTTAAAACACAAATATAATTCTTAGAATACAAATTAAAGGTAAATGTATATACATATACAAATGTATATACATACATACATATGTAGCAAAACGCCGGCTATATATAAGTTTGTTATGAGAAATACGAGAAAAAAGACACAAAAAAAGCTTTTGAGTATGATGCGAGCGCAGAGAACCAAAGAAAAAAATTTATAATAAAAAACTAGAGAGAAAAAAGCAATATTCGCTCTTTATTTTTTTTTTTTGATCGCAGCTGGACAGTGGTAAAAAATTAGTGAAGCATGGAGAAAAAAAAAAAACGCTCTTAATGATAATGTATTACTTTGTATTTATAAAAGCACTCTTAAAATTTTTTTCGACACACATACATCTTGAGAATATATTAGTACACTTACCTATACGGCAAAGTTAAATCACAACAGTATGTAAACTTCAAAAGAACAAATTTTTTTTTGTTGTACTTCCACTGTGCATTAATGCCTTGAGATTGGCGAAAAGCAAAGCATAGCTTGGCTTGCATACATACGCTTTCTATCTTAAAAAGTTTTGTTCATTCGCAGATAGACTTTGGCGCGGTGTTGGTGTTGAGAGTAAAAAAAAAAACCTGAAAAAAAGTTAAAGTCCATTAAGTATTTGTAGCAAATTACAAATAATAATTAACTAGATTTCACAATGGGAACATTCATACGCATTTTCATTGCTGCACTAGCATTAGGCACTGCTGTTTTATACAAAAATTACAGTGATTTAGCAAAACCAGGTGTAAGACCAAATCTTGACGAAAGCGAATATTGGGGACCAAAGAATGCTGCGGAGTACAAGGAGAATAATGCGGTCAAGGCATTTGATATAAGCGTAAAGCCAGAAGTAAATCTAAAAAATGCAAAGAACAATATATATATACAATTTAAACTTGTTTTAAAACTTAATATTATATTTGTACATACATATATATTTTTCTAGCTCATTGCCGATCTGAAAACACAACTTAGTCGTCCGCTTAAACTGGAAGAGCCATTGAAAGATGTAGGTTTTGAATATGGTTTTAACACAAAAGAATTACGCAATGTGGTCAAATATTGGCGCGATACATATTTACCCAAATGGAGTGAACGAGAGACATATCTAAAGAAGTTCCCGCATTATCAGACCGAAGTGCAAGGGTAAGTTGCATAAGACCCATTTCGGTTCTTTTATTTATTCTAAAAATATTTAACAAAGCAATTTCATAAAATTCATGCAACTTACACCATTGATAACTGCTTTCAGATTAGATTTGAACAAACAAATAAAACTGAAAGTTGTGTATGTAGTAAACACATATGTACTTACATATGTATGTAGTTTAATTAAAATAAATGAATTAACAATAAACGCATAATTCAGCATGCATACATACATACGAATTATTGCTAAATAGATAACAGCACGCGCTAAGTCATTCTGACATTTCAGAAGTTTAAACATTTTCGATGTAAATTTTTCAATTTGAACAAGCATAAATTTACACATTTCAGCCTTAAAATTCACTTTCTTCATGTGAAACCGAAACAGACCGAGGGTAAACAGGTTTTGCCGCTCCTGCTGCTACACGGCTGGCCAGGATCGATACGCGAGTTCTACGATTTCATTCCGCTTCTAACAACACCAAATGAAAAGAGCGATTACGTCTTTGAGGTGATTGCACCCAGTTTGCCAGGTTATGGATGGTCTCAGGTACTCATGACGCTACTATTATATTTAAATATATCTGCAATATAAATATGTATGAACACTTGTATACTTTTTATAGGGTGCTTCGAAGGTAGGCTTTGGACCTGCACAAGTAGCTGTTGTGATGCGTAATCTAATGTTGCGTCTTGGCCATCAGAAGTTTGTTATACAAGGTGGTGATTGGGGAGCAATTATCGGATCAAATTTGGCTTCTCTCTTTCCGGAAAATGTAATTGCTTTACACTCAAACATGTGCCACAGTAATAGTTTGTTGGCTCGTATTAAAATGATATTAGTTGGAATTTTCCCGCGGTTAACTCTGGACAGTGAGTACGCAGACTTTTATCAAAGTAACTTTCCATTTCTTTTGGAAGAAAGCGGCTACTTTCATTTGCAAGCAACGAAGCCAGATACAATTGGTAGTGTACTCAGCGATAATCCCGTGGGTTTATCTGCCTACTTACTGGAAAAATTCTCAACTTGGACAAATCCAGCATACAAAAAACTTGCCGATGGCGGCCTTACGAAACACTTTACTTTGGATGCGCTGCTTGACAATGTTATGATTTATTTTGTAACTGATTCCATTACCACGTCACAACGTCTCTATGCAGAGGCATTCACTTTTGCGCAAATGGCTCTCAATGTGGACAGCTTGCCAGTGAAGGCACCATCTGGTTGTGTGAGATTCAAGCATGAAATGGCTCATACGTCTGACTTCCAACTGAAAGAAAAACATATAAACTTGGTGCATAGCACACATTATCGCAACGGTGGCCATTTTCCAGCTTTTGAGGTGCCTGATCAATTGTATAAAGATTTTATTGAATTTATAAAAAAAGCAATTCATTGATTGAAAAATATTTAAAATCTTACTGGTTTCTATGTACGAGTTAAATATTTGCTAAGCATATTTTTGTTTTGGGTTGAATTTAAACTTGAACTCCGTAAATGTTTAAATAAAATGTTTTATTAAAAATACATAAAAAATAATAATCGATTAGCTCAGTGCTGAAATCAATAACGTGGTCATTTTTAATAAGCGCACGACATACTTTCGACGCTCTTGTTTGGTAATACATATTTCTTAAATAATATACTATATGTAGATAACAAAAATGATAAATACTAAAATTTTAAACTAAAATAAAAAAAGATAACTATTATCGCAACTGTCGATCAGTTCAAACGACAACCTTTATGAAGAATAACTACTGCACTTTCCAGGTTATCATTGCTTGTTTTAAAGATGTATTGTAGTTAAGCTTGATTTTATAGAGGCTTTGAAACCATAATACGCCTCAATTTTCCAGATTCTTTTGACGTTAAAATAATTTATTAAATACCTGAGAGACATATAAGCAAAATAGAACACTAGAGCGAAGTGTTAAAGTATATGTCTATCAACGGGCTAAAGGCAAAGTCAAACAAGAAAAAAGTTTTCTTTTAATACCGCAGCTTTGATACTCTTCACATCGATATTGAATGCTTATGAGATACTACTGCACTGAATAAACTAAAATAAAAAATTAATAAAATCTGTCTAACATTTTTTAATTAATTTTTGGGTCAAAAAAGTTAATTACAAAATTCATACGACAAACCTACAAAAGACTTTCAATTGGTTTTGGCTAAAATACCCATTTAACTCTATTAGTAAAGGGTATACAAAATAATTATACTTTTCTCCATTATCTGTAAACAAAAAAAAAAAAAAATATAGCTGACATGATTAGAAGCTCTCGAGCTTGAATCACAACCACTGAAATGAGCGTATTATATTAATAAACAACACACACAACGAACGTAGGTGTTCCTGGCTAGTATGAAAGCAGAGCTGGGCGCGTGTAGACGTTTTTAGAATACAATTTGTAATTAAAATTTCGTATGCGTACTTAAAAATCAAAAAACAATGTTTCCTTTTATGCGCGTCATGGTTCTTCTTCTCGCTATTGGCGGTGGTATGATTTATAAGAATATAAACGAGCTGCTAGGCGATGTTACGGCGCCTGTATTGGATTCGGAACAGTGGTGGGGTGATGGCGAGAAACCTGCGGATTACGAAGCTTATGTGGCAAATAGTTCTGAAATAATAAGCAATCGACTAAACTATCCAGATGTGGTGAGTTGGTAATCTACATTATAGCTATGTATTTATTCAGAGTTTAATTAATGTTTATTGTGTACCACCTAGACTATTGAAGAACTTCGACAGCAATTAAATCGCACAATACACCTAACGGAGCCGCTAGAGGGTGTTAATTTTGAATACGGTTTTAATACACAATACCTTCAAGAGATCATTAATTACTGGCGTGATGATTATTTGCCACGTTGGCGAGAACGTGAGGTTTTCCTTTGGCAATTTAATCATTTTACCACGGACATTCAAGGGTAAGTCTTATCACCTAACGGCGTCTTATCAATAAAGTTCAATCTATACAAAGTTAACCGGTCATATTTGTTTATGCATAGGTTACGCATGCACTTTTGCATTTAATGGTGTACGACGAGAATAAAGTTGACAAAAACCATTACCCTGTACTACTGCTGCACGGCTGGCCAGGATCAGTACGCGAATTCTATAATCTTATACACAAGCTGCACCAGACAAAATTGGATAATAATAATAAGTACATCTTTAATGTCATTGTACCCAGTCTACCGGGCTATGCGTGGTCCCAGGGCACATCCAAAACTGGTATGGGTCCCGCTCAAGTGGCAGTTTTGCTTCGTAATTTAATGTTACGCCTCGGATACAAAAAATTCTTCGTGCAGGGAGGTGACTGGGGTTCTACAATCGGTTCACACTTGGCGACACTTTATCCGGAAAATGTTTTGGGCTATCATTCAAATATGTGCACCGTTCTGAGTCCGAAATCATTGATAAAAGGATTTATTGCTAATTTTTGGCCAAGTTTCTTTGCCCCATCCGAATTCGAGGATCTATTTTTCCCAAAATCAAAGGAGCTGGCCTATTTAATTGAAGAGAGTGGATATATGCATATACAGGCAACCAAACCTGACACAATCGGAAGTGTACTCACTGGCAATCCTGTCGGACTTGCAGCATACATACTTGAAAAGTTCTCCACGTGGACAAATGCAAGCTATCGTTCTTTGCCCGATGGTGGTCTAAAAAAACGTTTCAAAATGGATGCACTGATTGACAATGTAATGATTTACTATCTGACTAACTCGATAACCACCTCTCAGCGCCTCTACTCTGAAGCTTTTAGCAAAGCTCAACAATCTTTGCAGTTAGATCGTGTGCCAACCAATGTTCCTACTGGGTGTGCCCGTTTCAAAAATGATATAATACACTTTCTTGATTTTCAGTTAAAAGACAAATACCGCAATTTGGTCCACAGCTCCTACTATAAAGAAGGTGGACACTTTGCCGCATTTGAAGTTCCAACTCTTTTATATAATGATTTTATTGAATTTGTTAAAAAAGTAGAGCGAACCTCAAACGCTCAAAAACATAAACTGTGAATTTAAGAAACCTGTTCTCTATATTGTTAATATGTGTAATAAAAAATCCAAATTGTTGCAAAAATATCTGTGGTGAAAAGGAAAAACTGCTGAAGTCTAATTTTACCGTTTTGCAGGAGAGCACTTTTTAAATTTAAAATAAATTGAAATTGTACGCAAAAGTGAGATTAAGCAAAAATTACTTTGACTATAACTTCCTGAAAAATCGTAAAAAATAATTCAAATTTTGCATGAAGATACTTTTCAATACAGAGATCAGCGTAGTATTCTTATCTCAATTTTTGCTTAAGTCAAGCACTTTTTTCTTTTCACCACAGATATAAAACTTAGGTAAAAATATAAAACTTAGGTAACACTTACATTGCAATCATTCAAGATGTTTTTCCAACACTGTTTTTAAGGCGGTCGACACAAAATTTGTTGTATACGAACGAAGTAAAAATAATTTTTAATTTAATAAAAATTTATTTAAAATGGCAGAAGAATTAAAACAGACAGTCTCTTTAACTAGTTATACGGTTGAAAAAATGTCCCGTCATGAATTAATTAGTTGGGTCAATTCTACCGCCAAATGCAATCACAAAAAGATAGAAGAACTGTGTTCAGGTAATTTTTTGTATTGTAGACAAAGCAAAACTAGCGCGCTTAACCTTAAATATGTATTATTTTTCCAGGAGTCGCTTATTGCCAAATGATGGAAATGTTATTTCCAAATTGCATCGGTCTGAAGAAAATAAGATTGAATGCCAAATTGGAGCATGAACATCTTATCAATCTAAAACTTTTTCAGAATGCCTTTAATCGTCTAAAATTTGATAAAACAGTGCCGATTGAACGACTTATAAAAGGCAGATTTCAGGACAACTTCGAGTTCCTGCAGTGGTTCAAAAAGTTTTATGATACTCATGCCACTGGAAAGGAAAATCCTAAGCTTTTATCGGAAGACAATGGTGCTGATAGAAAACCTATTGCGCTTGTTCCGCCTATCGCCAATAAAAATAAAAAATCAGAAGCATTAAAAGATGCAGAGGACTTACCAAACTCCAGGTCCATTTCGCCTTCGAGCTTGAATGCGTTGCGTGAAACTCAGGACCAGATTCAAAAGCAAATGCAACTTGTCGAAAAGGATCGCAACTTCTACTACGAAAAACTGCGCCAAATTGAAGATTTACTAAACGATGCAATTGGAAAAGAGGAAAATGTTGAGTGGTCGAAACGTGCATTAGTCATACTATATGCCACCGATGGAGATGCTGAGACTGAAGCAGCTGGAGATTGCTAAGAACATAAATAGTTATTGCGGTTGATTTTATTTTTAGTCAAATAATTTATTAAAGAAAATTTTATTTTTTTGGATATTACTCTGAATTAAGGTTTTAGTGTTTCATTTGTTGTCAGCTTTCGATTTAGCTAAATCTATCCACCATTATAACTTGATATTTGGTGAATTGTCAGTATCTATTAGTTCTATTCGTAGGAATCTGAGGTGATTGATTGTCTTTGACCTTGGCAATAATACACCAATTCAAATAATGGCGCCCTAATTCAAAGCAGGCGTTAGACGAAATTTGGTTAGTACTTCATTCTTCATGCAGAAGTCCTTCGAGCAATTGTTCTGTAAATATAATGAAAATTTCAAAAAATATCATTTAATAAAAACTTTTATTTAGATTACAATTATGTTCTTATTAAGTTTTTAATAATCAAGTTAACAATATAAAAATCGAAACAGCTGTGAATACATGAATTCCTGTGATTGGCATTTGCCAGTATCAAATCGACGTCGCGTGTGTATTTATGTGGAAATTATATTTACCCTTTTTGCCACGTTAATTAATATAATTAAACTTGAGTAATTATTTAAAACGAATTGACAAAAAACTTAAAATGATAATCTACACAAATGACGGCAACCCACTTGGTCTGAAACTGCTTATGTTAGCAAAGTTTGCGAAGGCGTCTGTGAAGTTGGAGCGAGTTAACCTAAATGGTACTTTAAGTGCTTAACTATTGGACATGTGAAAATGTAAATGTATGATGAAATATTATTTTTAATTGCAGATACGAAGTCAAAAGATTTCCTTGTGTTGCCCACATTGGAGCTTGACAACGGTACTCGTTTGTTTTCAACAGCGGCTATTGCAAAGTATCTCTTTCCCAATGAAGACATTCTGAGAGATGAAGTGGGTCATACAATTATTACTTTCTCAAAATGTATATATATGTAATAATCCTTTCTTCCATAGTGGCTAGAATGGGCAAGTACGCTACTGGCGCCTGCACTGGTGCATCACATGGCTGTTGGCCATCGCGCAGATCCAAACGCATTGCCGGTTTTAAATGCCTTAGCTAGAAAACTCAATGATCGTTTAAAGGATTCAGCTTATCTTGCAGGTGAAAATTTGAGCGCTGCAGACATAGCTGTTTGGTCTCTGCTGGCACCAGAAGGTACTTTAAAAGGCGCTCAGAATGTGGATAGTCTGCGAGAGTGGTACCGTAAAATTAATGATTTACCAGAGGTGCAAGCTGTGCTTGCTGATCAACCCCTAAAAGAACTTTCGTTTAGTACGCTACAGAATGCGAATCGGTATGGCGGGCTACATCACATTCAACTAAAACTCTCAAATACGTCAGAAACGGGCAAAGTACTGGCAGAAACTGGCTCTAATTTGGCCGATACAGTTACCGACGACGAGATCAACGCTGCACGAGATGCATTTAAGTATAATAAACCGTGTGAGAAGAAGGAGCCACGTACAGTACTTCCTAAACCAGGCGAACGGAACGTGTTGATTTCCTCAGCGTTGCCATACGTTAACAATGTACCACATCTTGGCAACTTAATTGGCTGTGTTCTCTCTGCAGATATTTTTGCGCGCTATTCTCGTTCGGCTGGTTACAACACTCTCTATATCTGTGGTACAGATGAATATGGCACAGCAACTGAGAATAAAGCACTGGCGGAAAATTTAACGCCACAACAGATTTGCGATAAATATTATGAACTTCATAATAACATTTACCGTTGGTTTGGTATTGGTTTCGACTACTTCGGAAGAACATCTGCTCAAGAGCACACTGAGTAAGTGAATTGAATAAGATACAAACTAAATGCATCATATATTATTTATTTATTTTATATATATTTAGTATTGTTCAAGAGGCGTTCCATGATGTTAATGAGCGTGGATACATTTTCACTGAAAGCGTCGATCAGTTGCTGTGTGAGAAATGCGACCGTTTTCTTGCTGATCGGTATGTATTGCATATATACTACAGTGGCTATATGATGAATTAAAACTCTTATTATAGTTTTGTCGAGGGGACTTGTCCACATCCTGGTTGTGGTTACAATGATTCGCGCGGTGACCAATGCGACAAATGTGGTAAATTGGTGAATGCTACCGAGCTTATAAGACCGCGTTGCAAGGTATGCAGCACAGCTCCTATTATTCGGGCCTCCGACCAACTTTTCCTTGACCTGACTAAAACGGAGCCTGAATTAATTCAATGGCTGGAAACTGTTGATATGGGCTGGTCAAACACTGCACGTGTCATTACACGTGCTTGGATCAAAGAAGGTCTGAAACCACGTTGTATAACTCGTGATCTTAAATGGGGCATACCTGTCCCATACCCCGGTTTCGAAAAAAAAAGTATTCTATGTTTGGTTTGATGCATGTTTCGGTTATGTATCGATGACTAAACACTATACAAAGGATTACAAGCAATGGTGGCAACCTACTAAGGATACAAACGTTGAACTATTCCAATTTATGGCCAAAGATAATGTGCCCTTCCACTCAGTTATGTTTCCTAGTACTCTAATAGCTGCCGACAAGGGTCACATTAAGGTTAAATATATTATGGCCACAGAGTATTTAAACTATGAGGATGGTAAGTTTAGCAAGAGCAGAGGTATTGGTGTATTTGGAAATGATGCTCAGGAGACTGGCATACCAGCCGATGTTTGGCGCTTTTACTTGGCCTCAGCTCGCCCGGAAGGTCAAGATTCGAATTTCAGTTGGAATGACTTGGCTGCACGAAATAATTCCGAATTGCTAAACAACCTTGGCAATTTTGTAAACCGTGCTCTCGTGTTTTGTGAGAAGAACTTCAACAGCACGTTGCCTGAGATGTTGCTTACTGAGGATGAATTGATACTTCTGGCCTTGATAAATCGCGAACTACGCGGCTATATTAACTCACTGGAGAAGTCAAAACTGCGCGATGGTATACGCCACTTGCTTTCGATTTCTAGACATGGAAATGGTTACATGCAAACCCATCAACCCTGGGTATTGCTTAAGGGCAGCGATGAACAAAAGTCTCGTGCTGGTACTATCATTGCTGTTTGTGCAAACGTTGCATGTCTATTAGCCAATTTGATGTTCCCATACATGCCGACAACAGCACGCAATTTATTCGCACAGTTAAACGCTGCTCAAACCAAGCTTAATCCAGAGTAAGTAAATAATTCTTCATATAAATAGACTGTCTTTTAATTTTCGTCAATATCTTTACAGTAAACCTTTTGCTACAATTCTACTGCCAAAAGGGCATAAGATCGGAAAACCTGCACCGCTCTTTTCCAAACTCGATCAGTCGTTCATAGACGAACTAAAGCAGAAATACGGTGGTGTACAGACGGTAAATGGTGGAACAAATGAAGCACCAGACTCAATTGCAACATTGGAAAATGCTATTAAAGCACAAGGCGAAAAAGTTCGTCAACTGAAGGCTAGCACGAAAGATAAAACAGTATGGCAACCAGAAGTTAACATACTACTGGAATTAAAAAAAAAACTTGAGACTGCTCAAAAGACAACATCGAGTGCATCTACTGTACAGCCTGCTCTTGGTGGTACGCAATCGGTGCAACAATTGGAAGAATCCATACAACGTCAAGGCGAGAAGGTGCGTCAGCTTAAAGCTAGCACAAAGGACAAAGCTGTTTGGCAGCCCGAGGTGAACATATTACTTGATTTAAAAAAACAATTAACTGCGGCACAAGCAAAAGTTGCCACCAACTCAGCGACAACAGTTGACATCTCAGGGAAGGTTAAAACCTTGGAGGAGAAGATTGCCCAGCAAGGCGACCATGTACGTAAACTTAAAGCGACTGGTAATGCAAATGTGTGGAAACCCGAAGTCGATATTCTACTGGCATTGAAAAACGAGCTGGCCCAGTTGACTGGCGCTCAAGGTAAGAAAAAGAAATAAATGCAACTGGCTGGTTTTTATCTTTAAAACGATTACCTCATTTTCTACTCATCATACGTTCTCTATTAATGTATTGTTTAACTATTCTGCTTTTGGAAAAAGTTTAATTTAATTTATAAAAATTATTTATTTACAATGTGTCCCACTCCGTGCAACCATCTGAAATAAATTATTTCAATTAAAAAATACATTTTATTTCGATTCATTTATATATGTATGTATGTATGTACATTATGTTAACTTAGGCATTGACTACATTTCTAATTCTCAAAATATTGCAATTTAATTAAATAGTATTTAATAATAATAACTAAAAGTATCTACAATTTCGAAGATACAGAATTAAACAATTTTTTAATAATGCTAAAATAATTTTCAGAATATAATTTAAAAATAAACAAAAATACATTTTAATTAATTTAATTTTTAAATTAAACCTTTTCGCGTATTTACAATACAACTTTTCTTATGGACTAGTATTAAAGGAGGCGACTACACTAACAAATAAAGAGCTAAGAGGATACCAAGCTCCAGTAACGCTTCGATACAAAGTAATGGCATTGACGTTTAAAAAACCATGCTGAGCTTAATAAATAAAAAGGGAATGCAGGTGAAATTTTGTCCTTAAGATTATTAAAATTATTGCGTTCTTTTCGTTTGTGGAGGCTATTACTCTGTACATTGCATTTTACTTCATATAATAACTACTTGGCGCTCGTCCGGATGTGTAGGTGCTCATTGGTATACCCTGTGGACCTGGTATGTGATTATTGCTCGTCACTGACTGGTTATGCGTGTTATAGAGATGATCAATGCTCGTGTTGCCAATACCATTGCCTGATGGCTCATAATCAACATCATAATAGATGCCGGACTGATTCTGAAAGAGTAATATTAATAAATATTAATTTTAATGAATAACCATAGAGATGTTTATATCTACCGCTATACTTCCATTGCTACGGCTTTTGGGTCGAGGCACCTGAAAGTTACGTCCAAGTAAATCAGCGCGGTCTTCCTCTTCGCTGGAGCTAGAATTCTCCAATGTTCGCATACCATTGGAGCGACCGCCCAATCCCAGTCTACTAGGCGAGAAAAAGTTTAGATATACAAATAAATCATAATTCAATATAGTTTTGCGCACCTTGGAAGTGGTACAGGAGGTGCTAATGTTGCATTCTGATGCATTTGCATTGCGCTTTGCATAGACATTCCACCAAGTGTACCCATGGCCTGTAGGTTCGGGTAAGCAGCAAACAGTGCAGAAGAGGGACGTGTAGGTCCAATTGGCTCCGCCTAAAATAGACAGCATTAAAGGTTAAGAAAGGTTACTTCTAAGATTTTACTTTGGTGTTATCTTACGCCATAGTGATTTGTTTGAGCCATAACATCTGCAATTTGTGCCCATCTCATTCGATCTTCTAGTGTTACCTGGTAGCCTGCCGCTTGCGGCAAACCCACAGACTTAAGAGGAGCTGTATTCATATAGCCAAAAACTGGGGATCCCATGGCATTCTTTTGTTCACGTTGCCATCTGCGTGACCACATTATAAGACAGACGAGAGTAAGAACAATAATTATGACAGCTGCCACTGATGCGCCAATAGCAACACCCAAAACTTCACCGTCGATTTCACATTGTGCGCCGTAGTGGCTTGAATCGCAAGCACAAGCCTGATTGCCGTCATCATTGTAGGAACAAGTACCACGATTGTTGCAGTACGAATCCGGACATGACTGGCACTCTCGTCCTGCGCGCTGTGGCTGATCAGCCCAGGGATCCCGTAAACCCGTATCACAAGTGCATCTGAAGCTGCCCCAAGTGTTAATACAACTGGCGCTAGCATGACAGTCATTTAGTTCAATCGATTGGCATTCGTCCAAATCATGCAGTGCGGAGATTGCACCTTCTGGTGAGCTAACATAAAGTACGGAGCTGCCTATGTTATTGTTGCGTCTATGCAGAACACCAAGTAAATGTTTTTGTACATCGCTGCGTAGATTAGGACGTAGTGTTTCCACGCTTTCGTCTAGCTACAAGGATAAAATGGCATTAGACGGCATTAAGCATATAACAAAAGCTTACCTTGATTGTTAAATTAACAAAAACACCGCTTCCACCAAGATTGGGATCACCATGGTAAATATTATTAACCTTGGCATCCATGAACTCATCCGAGTAAGGTGTCATCGACATGGCGGAATCAATCTATTTAAAATTTTTTTTGGAGTTATAATTTTTCAACAATAATGCTATTTGTTTATTACCGCTCGGATAGATTCGTAGGTCAGCTGGCCATATGGTTCGCTATTGCGGTCCAGCAATTTGTTGTCCCACACAATACGATGCTCATAAATGCGATCTACACGCATACCCAAATGGAAAGAGATAACTTTACGACAAGGTTCGCGATGTTTACGTCGTGAATAACCTTAAAAGTAGGCCAAGTACATAAACATAAGTCAAATAAAAAGATATACAAATGTATGTAAAAGATATCACTTACCTGGCCTGCAATGGCAACTGGACACACCATTCTCAGTTTTACAACGTTCATGCTGCGCTTGATCGCAGGTTGAATCATCGCCAACAATACAAGTGTCAATGCGTACTGGAGGTTGAGTTGGTCGTGTTCTGTATTGAGGACGCGTTGGACCGGTGTTGGTTGCAGCAGCAGATTGTTGCTGTGGGGGACGTCCACTATGCGGTTTTGTTGGCTGCAAATCGACTATTTCCGTTTCGGGCACGGCATAGCCATGGCTGCTTTGTGTGACAGCACCCTTATTTCCTAGGCCATCACTTTCACCATTATTTGTTCCACTTCCACTTCCGCTCGGCAGATGCGGCATAAGCGTAGCCTCCGACGTTGGTAGTTGCGTGCCGGCTGGTGCGTCTGTGGGATCACCAAAGAGATTGATGTAAGTACGTTTGCCATCGATGGAAACAAAACCCTCATCACCTGCTGCCGAAATAATTATATCGCCTTGTACGCCATTACCCCCGCCGCTTCCGCCGTGGTTTGTGCCATACGAACCATATGGTTTTATGTTAATTGTTTGTTGCGAGTTGCCTCCGACGCTTCCTGGTCCCTGAATGGCCGAAAGTGTGACATCAAATATTTCACCATAACCGGGAGGAAGATGTTGACGTGTTGGTTGTATATGGGCGGGTGGTTGCTGTTGGACGGGAGGGCGTTGTGGGCGTGGACGGCCACCTGGCTTAAATTCAGGATCGTCCAGAACAATTCCCGGACGTGGTTGGTATTGAGCTGGCTGCGATGTTAGGGTGGGGGCTATATCATTAGTAGGCTTGGTGGTGGACACTTTTTCAGTGGTTGAAGTTTTAGTTACGGTGGTGGAAGTGGTTGACGCATTGGAGGACTTTATGGTTTCAACGTAGGATATTGAAGTTGTTGGTTCAATGGTGTTCTGCTTTAAGATACTTAGCGGCGTTGTAGTAATGCTTCCGTAGCTCGATTGTGAAAATAGACTTGGTGTTGAAGATTTAGATGCGGATGAGTCTAAAGATGGTGTACGACTAGCAGTCATAAAAATTACTTCCTCCGTTGATGGATCCAGTTCTAGACCCTCTGAATCCATTGACATTGGAACGTACGCAGACGACATACTACCTATGACGGTGTGTACCACTGAACTTGTTTCAATGATGGTTGAATACTCAGTGGTACTCTTCTTTTATCACCATTTGATTTGTGTGGCTTCTTTTTAGTGCTGCTACTGAGCTCATGCTTTTTCGTTGGCGATTGGATACTACTTGATGGCTGTGAATGCAAGTCATCGTCTTCTTCTAATTCGGAATTCAATGGAGCGTTCGGTTCGATATCTTGATCGGATACTTCTATGTACTGTGTATTTGTATCTTCATTGGAAAACTCGGAATCATATGTAGTGTCAGTTGGTCGTGCAGCCTCTAGTGTTGTATTATTGTCAGCTGTTGTTTCTTCAGCCGGTACGAAAGCAACTGGCGGAGTAAGCTGATCCTGTTCTGCATGTTTTTGCAATGCATCTTTCTCTGATTCTTCCGGCGTCAAAATTTGTTGCGCTGGTACAGCTGGCTTGTACTGTGGTATCGGGCGCCGTGAACCAACGGATGTAGTTATCGGTGGACGTGGCTTATTTCGATACCAAGGTGGACGATTACTGACAAAACCCGGACGAACGGGAACTATTTGCTCCGGAATGGGTACACCAGTTATAAATGGACGCTCTGGACGATCGAATGGATAGGGTGGCGGTCGTATTGATGTACCTGGTTTTTGTGCCTCGTAATCTACTGGCAATGTCTGCACATCCGATATGCGAGGTGGTCCACGGTTATTGATACGACTAGCCGACGGACGACGTACACCCTGTGTATTTGCGTGTACGTTTACGTTGCCATTCAATAATTTTACAATACCGGTAATAATATCTTGTATATCAGGATTACCATTCTGACGTCCATTATGTGTCACTGTTGAAGGTGTCACCGTTGCACTGGCTGCCATCGAGGTAGCAGTACTGTTGGTCGGATTGATTGGGGACCCCGACGTAAACGGTCGCAGGTCCCCTTTCACTAAAAAAGACTGTGCATTACTGCTTGGCTGTACTTCTACAACGGATGAGTGTTGAGTTGTAAGCGTTTTGCCTGTGCGTACACGTTGCGTACGTTCTGGTTCCTCTTCCTCTGCTATAGGCTGGTATGTACCGGTGGGTTTGATGTTATAGTGAAAATATCGCCCCGCGCCGACATATTCCTTTTCATTCTCACCGGGAAAGTGTACATCATTGGGTCCAGATTTAGGAAAAATATCATTAAGTACGGGTGATGCCGAGCGTTTGACTCGTGAATGCTCGGCTCTTGTCTCATTATCTTCGTACTTAACGCTATGCTCGGTTCTCGCAAGCTAAAATAGATAAATTTGTAAAAAAATTGATTCGTATTGTTAAAATAAGCAAATATTCGTTGTAATACGCACCTCAAGGGTTTTTATATCTGCCATTGTGCTCTCTTTTGTCAGACGTGCGGTTTGGCTATCTTTGACATTTGCCACGAGTAATTTATTGCTTGATTTCGGCGAAATCTGTGAGATAGCATCGTGGTGGCAGTCTTAAAGAGAAATAAAAAAAAAAAATAAATAAAAAAATTATACATATTACAACATTTATAACTTTTAAGTTAAAAGTTTTAACAAATACTTTGCAAGAATCAAATTCGTATTCGGTTGTAATGAAATTTATTTAAATTTTCTAGCAATTCTCTAACTCTTGCGCATCCAAAGATCTGACAATGGGGTACTGAGAGACTTTCAGCGCTTACCTAAGTAAACTAAATACAATGTGTGAGCTTTGAATATGTCTTAAAACAAGGTGAAATTGAAATTCTTTTGAAATTAGCTTTTTTTTCTCCCTGGCTCTACGTGTTTTTTTTTTTTTTCAATTTCACTAATTATTATTTTGTTCACTGATTCAAAAGAATATGTGAAAAACCTTCAACATCACGCTTCGCAGTTTCTCATTTTAATCAAGATGCTGCGCGTGTTAATAAAATAAATACAGCAGCAAGCACAAAAGAGTAAATAAATACAAACACAATTCTTCAAATTTCACTTTTTAACGCAACCTGCTCATATTTCGTTTTACATACTTCAGATACATACAAACAATACGTACGAGCATAAGGTTTGATATTATAAAATAAAAAATTTAATTTCTTTTATTCTGTTGTAAGCGAAAATGCTTTAACTACGAGCTTATTTTTATCAAACATTTGATTCATTGTAAAGTAGAAGTGAATTAATTTGTTCTACATTTTTATGTACAATAAATTCTTTTTAAATCAGACCTTGTGCTATAGCTTTGCAGCGAAGAATTAATGTTAATCAGCATAAAGCGTGATTTGTTATTGTCTGTCAGTTGCATCTATTTGTATTTTAAAAGTATTGTATCTTGTATCTTGCATATATTTGCATAGTTAAAAAGAAGGAGTATGACGGCAAAAGAAGCTTATGGTGGAGCAAAAAAAAAAAAAAAATAAGGCATATTATTTTTGTAATTTTAACAATAAACATAAAATGCGTATATTTTGAAGTGTTTTATATACTATTTTTATATACTTTGGAATTTATACAGAAGGTTTTGGGCATCTGTAGGTCATAGTCTCTAAGGTAAAACAAATAAGAGAAGAGTATTAAAATGCAAATATGTATGTGCAATACATTTATATATATACACAGATGTACATGTTCTTTTTTACTTGAAACAATACACCTAAATATGCATATAAATATGAGAGGTAACATATATACAATATTTTGTATGTCAAGTTTTTTTCTTAAGTCTTTTGTTTTTTTTTTTCTATGCCAACTACTACCAAACAAATCTCGTAAAAAACAAATCATACTTGTAGCTGCATTTTTCACACATTTATTAGGTATTGTATGTGTGTTTGTTAAAATTTTCCATGTGTTTGTAGATACTTAACTGTAATAATTCTAGAAGCTTCTTAAATTTTGAAAATAAATTTAAAACAAGGAAAAACGTTAACCAAAGCTTAAATACCCATTACACGTATTTTTAATTAGTTAATGTGTTATCATCAAAGGCTTAGATAAAAGTTCGAGATGGAATGGGAGGGGTTTAATGGGACAACTCGAGTTTAGACACAATTTTGGTGTCAAATTTTAAGCTAAAAATACAAATATACAGAAAAAAAAAAATGGAAAATAATCGATAAGTTTGTATGGGACCCTATGCATAAAAATTGGCGTGGCACCTTGAATGTGAAATTTGATTGTTATTAAAAGTATTTTTACACAATTTGGAGTCAATACATTCCTAAATTACAACCATTTCCATACAAAAAATTTGAAAAAGTGCGGTAAGTTTGTATGGAGACTATACCTAAGAATAGGCGTGGCAACTTGTTGTTGATATTGGATAATATAAGAATTATTTTTAGCCAATTTAGAGTCGATACACTGCTAAATAATAAACATTTTCAAACAAAAATTCGTAAATGGGCGGTAGATTTGTATGGGATTTGTATATTTAAAAATGGGCATCAGTTAGGGATATATCTAAAAATAGGCGTGGCACTTTCATATTCAAACTTGACCTGGTCGTTGCCGAGAAAAGCATAGTTTCAAATTTCAGCTAAATATCTCTAGTAGTCTTCGAGTAAATCGCGTTGAAATAAACGGACATGGCTAGATCGACACGCCTCATCGAGCTGATCTAGAATATATATACTACGACGTATGCTTTGGTGCGTTACAAACTTTGCGACAAACTACTATAACCCGTTACTAGTGTAACGTGTAAAAAATACAATTTTAAACTTCAATTTTAAAATAGTTTACAAGTTCTACAATTTTACCTAAAAATGCGATATTTAAAAATGATTCGTTTGAGAAAGGCTTTTAAATGCAAAACAATTGAAAAATTTAAGAAATATTTTTAAATTGGCGTATACTCGTATATGTTTAATTTTTTTGTATGCTTGGTCAACTTAAATCACTCAATCACAGCGATTCGTAATAAACAATTTCACTTTCATAGCAAAAATGCAACTTTAGCTGGTTTAAAAGATTTTTGTTATACTTTTACTGATTTCGTGGAATTTGTATGTTTTGTTTTGTTTTCTTTTATTTTTTTTTATTATTATTATTATTATTACTATTATAATTTTTTTTTTATATTTTATAAAGTATTTATTTGGCCATAAACGCCAAATATGGGTTGTATATTTACTATGTCAATATATTTGTAGTTTATTTTTGCACAAAATTTTCACTTGTTTTACAGCATTCGAACATTTATTTTGTTTTCCTTTTTTTCATGTTATTGATTTTATACACATTTTTCAAATGAAAATGAAATTGTTTACTAAAATTGTAACAAAACAATTATTCGTTGCATGCCTCATTTGTTGTTTGTGAAAAGTAAAAGTGGTTTCTGTGCGGTTGCACGCTGCAATGCCGTTCACGTTGATTGTGAAATTGTCATTATTGAATATAATAAATAAAAAAAAAAAAATATATATTAACGAGTAATCACAATAAACTGCAACATGCGGCAAAGTGTGTCAAGATTATGTTACAATTCACAATTCTACTCAAAACTTTCTTGTTAAAATTTGTAATTAAAAATGGTGTGCCTTAAATTTATTTGTATTCAATTTCATTGATTGTTCTGTAATCGTTATACTTAAACTTAAGAAGCATCACGACTTGGCCAATTGAGTGTTTTTATCTTACAAATGTGCAATCCCTACATACATATGTACATGCATATTATGTGTAGTACAAAATAATTGACTTTGCACGATTTTGTAGTTTAGTATTTTTGTGATGATGATTGAGCATTTCTACTGTTTTGTTAACTGCAATTTTCATAAGTATCTAGATACATTTGTACTGTAGCCAAAGTGAAGTTAAGTTCATTGACTGCAAAAATCACGTTTACAAATTCGAAAACAGCATGTCGCATATAAAAAAGAGAGGTAACAGACAGACAGACAGACGTATTAAAGATATTAGTTCCAGTAGATGCCTATACTAATTTAATGTGTTACTTGAGCAATGAAAAATAACGAAACACAAAATTAAACATTACTGAGTTGGCGCGATGTCGTCAATTTTAATGGATACAATACCATTTATTCGATGCACAACCTAATACGAAATAACAAGTACTTCGAAATCACTTTCTATTTCGTTAAAATTAGAAGAACACCTTAAGTGATTATTCAATAAGACCCAAGTGTTTACAATATCCGGTTATGTATTTATAATATTATTTAATTGATTAATATTTTTTAAAAGTTTATGTGCGTATTTTATAAAAAATGTATGCCAAAATACAAAAAAAAAAAAATAATAATAATAATAAAATTGTAAAATTTGCAGCTTATTATTTATTTTGTGTATGTCGTCAAATTGAAAATGATTGTCATTTTGTGCGTGCGATTAGTTATGCAATTGAGTTTTGTATTTAAAATGTATAAATAAATGTATTTTAGGTTATTATTTACAATAGAAGCCCTCAATTGTGCTACTATTGCACATTACATAATTACATTCATATTTAAAGCGATACTCACAACAAGATAGACTAATAAAAATAGTTTCCTTAATGAATTTAATAGCATTGAACGACAATGAATTGTTAGTCATGTCATGCACTATTTTACAAACCCTTGAAATCTTGTAAATGATCATTATCATCTATGAAATATCCTTGTAAACATTATTATCAACAAAAAAATCTGCCACCAGCTCATGGTTGCGCTCCGTTTTTATACCCGCCATACATAGTATGAAGGTTATTATCAGTTTGTTGGAAAGTTTGTAACGCATTAAAGAAGGCATCGAAGACCTCATAAAGTATATACATATATTCTTGATCAGCTCGATAAGGCGTGTCGATCTAGCCATATCCGTCTGTCTGTCTGTCCGAATGTCTTTCTGTTTATTTCAAAGCGATTTACTCGAAGACTGTTGAAGATTTTTAGTTGAAATTTTAAACTTAAGCTTTTCTCGGCAACGATCAGGTCAAGTTTGAATATGAAAGTGAAATGTCCATTTTTAGGTATTGCCCCCCATACAAACTTACCTTTTTTTTTCGATTTTTTATATGAAAATTTTTATTATTTATGCATATATTTACTCTAAATTGCCAAAAAACACTTCTAATATCATCCAATATCAAAAGCAAGATGCCATGCCCATTTTTAGCTTAAGTCGCCATACAAACATTTCGCACATTTTCGAATTTTTATATGAAAATGTTTATTTTTTAGTAATGTTTTGACTCCAAGTTGGGTAAAAACACTTTTAATATCATCCAATATTAGATCTAATGTGCCACGCCCATTTTTTGGCATAGGCCCCACACAACGTGTGTTGCATTAGACCATTGACCCCGTCGTATACCATCTCGAAGTTCTATTGAAGCCACTGATGATAACACACAATTACAATTTAAAAATATTTGTGACAGGTATATAAGCTTCGGTTCCACCGAAGTTAACGTTTTTACTTGTTTTTCTTTCTTTCTTTCAGTTTTGTTTTTCGTTTTTATTCTTTCAACATGCAATTATACACTTTTATGCAATTGGAAAATCACAATGGCCGCAGCTATGCTTAAAATGGCAAAAATTCGCAGACATACACTTCACACTTTCTGTTGAGAGGCGGGGAGGGGAGGGGGGTGTGGCAATCTATGTATGTACTAGTACAACGTCGTTTGGACTGCAACTCGTTCGTTCGCTCGTTCGTTCTGTTGCTATTGCATCCTTTCTGAAACTTAAATACAAGCGAATGACCTTAATCAAGGTCTGATCTAACATTGTATGTAGTTTCTACTGCTTCCCCTGCTTTCCTTGTACGTTGCGGCCTGTATAATTTACAACAAATAAAACCGAGTTTAACTTCATATCCAGTTTCTTGCCGGTTGCTGCTGCTGCTGCTGTCAGTTTATTGCTAATGCACTTGTAGCTCTTTTTGCGTTCCGCTGCAAGTATTTTTCTTTCTAAAATGTTGCTAAAACACAACACAAGTCTAAGCCGAAAATTTATTAGCAGTATTTTTCCATTTCGTGTTTTTCCTTCAATGTCTGGCTTCGTTGCGTTGCGCTTGTTCGTTTGGCTTTTCTGGCATGCAACGTTTTTTTTTTTTTTTTTTTTTTTATCTAGACTCATTGCGGCGCCACATTTTCACTAGAAGATGCAAAGAAAAAAAAAGTACATTTCCCTAAATTACACACTCGGTTCACTTAGAAGGCTTTGAGGAAACTAAACTACATACATGTACTATACATATACTATATAGTATATAAGAAATTCTTTTAAATTATTCACTTTTTATAATTTAGACATTTTTTTCTCTAAATTAATATTAGAAGCATTTCTTAACTTAAAAGTCTGTTTATAAGTTTTTTTTTTGTTTAAGTCTTTTTAACTCTTATTATGCTTTTTGCTCTTCTATTCGTTTAGCTACGCATAGATGTACTCGTACATGGATTCCCAGTCGAAAATGAATGCATGAAACATGAATTTCTCGCTGAGTGCTTTTTTATGATAACATACATGCAACAATAACAATAATAATAGCATACACAGTGCAACAAGACCATTAACAGAAATTCCACAGTCGCGAAACTCTCTGCCACAAAAAACAACAACAACAATAACAAACGAAATGTCTTAAAATGTAATTTAGTTTAAAGTTATAATAGAATAGTTTAAGTGAAACCAAAGTTTTGAGACTCTTTGGGCATCTTCATCAAACAGAAACAAGCGAAAACTTTGAAGAATGAAAACCATAAGTATCCCTCGAAATGGAAAAGCCAAATATTTGAAATAAAAAGAGCAACAAGACGGGATTTTGTAAAATTTTGACCCGGGGGCCTAATGGGAGCCTTAAAATCGGAAAAGCCAAATCTTTGAAATGAATAGACGTAGAGACTTGAAACAGGGCTTATTTTAAAGATGGTTAAAAAACATTTTTGGCCATAAAAGCTGTTCAAGGGATTTCCGAAATTTGGATCTGGGACCCAATATAGAGTTTGTGATCAATTTTTTTTTTTATTTTGACGTTTTTATTATAATTTGTAATTTTGACCCAGGGCCTAATGGAAGCCTTGAAAAAAAAAGTCATTGAATAGACGTAGAGACTTGAAACTGGGCGCATTTAAATTATGCTTAGTCGTGTTAAGGGGATTTCCAAAATAAGAAACCAAATTTTTTGAACAAATCCGCGGGTACATGCTACTATAATAAAAATAATAATTATGTATTAAAAAAATTGTTTTAAAAATCTTTTTATTTTCTCAATTTAAATACCTTTTCATTCTGTCATTTGAGATACACTTTTAAAGAGCAACTAAACATATTTGCAGCATATTATTTTATGGATTTATGTCAAAGTATGTCCGTATTGGCAGTTATTTATTGCATAACTCACTAATTGCAGCAGCATAATTGGAGCAAAGAAATATAGAACAAAACTAATAAATGATGGATGATAAATGGAACACACAGCGGTGGCACTAACTCAAAGAAAAGGAAGCAGAACACACATACATACATATATATACACACAAATACATATACATATAAGACAGATAAATAAAACTATTTATTGATTTGAACATTTGACCAACATTGAGTTCAATGAATGACTTAAATGACAAAAAAAAAAAAAAAAAAATAAGAAGAGACTTCAACTGAGGCTCAAAATGAAACTATTCGAAATGAAACTGTGTCAAACAAGTTAACAATACAAGTCGAAAGAAACAAGTTACTATACATCGAAATATGGCAATAACAATACGGTGGCAACTTCAAAGTCTTAATGGTCTATGACAACTTCAGACTTTAACTGCGGTTAAAAGCGCTAAAATACACATGTAATTTTAAATAGAAAGAAAGAAAAATAGAAAGAACAAATAACTGGGAGAACGCGCTTATAGAACCGGCTTTAAATTAGCTACGTTTTTATTAGGCTATGTGCCATATACTCGTATGTATGTAAAAGCGGGCAGCATATGTAGTAAGTTAAAAACATGACTTAAAAAGCTAGATGAGATAAAATATTACACACAAATTTCATTTCAACAGATTTGCTTTAATTATTATTAAAATCAAAAAAAAAAAAAAATTCTAGTCTAAATAAATTTTCGAGCATTTATTTATTTATAAACTGCCCTCGTTTATTCTAACTGCTCAATCTGAAAGCCGTAAGCGACAATGAAACAGATGCATGGCTCAGTTGCGTTGAGTGTGGGCAAAGTGGGCTGCACGAATTTAACGGAATTGTACATCGAGTTTTCCGACAATTTTCATTCTTTGTCACTTATTTTTTTTTATTTTTCTTTGATTTTATTTTGTGACTTGTTTTTAAATATATTTTTGTATGAAATGCTTCTTATTTCTTAGCACTTGTTGCAACTTGAATGCCAACTGGCTATCTTATGGCTGCCAAAAAAAAAAAAAACAAAAAGTTGTATCTATTCGCAATATTTTCGCTTAAGCCAAGTTGTGTGCCAGTTCTATTTGCTGGTTTGTGTACGAAAACACTTTAACTTTTGACAGTTTAAAGACTTAAACAACCACAAGAAAAAAAATGTAAAAAATGCTGTTTAGGAGTTTGGCAAGCAAAAGAATTTCACAAAATAAAGAAAAAGAAAGCTTTTATACAAATGTACACATATACACACATCACACATTTAAATAGACGACGCAGCTCGCCCATGATGTCTTTGACGCATATTAAAAAAAAAATTCCAAGCAATGGTTAAAGTCTCATCTTATCTCATACAAACTTGGAACTCTTTGAAACCGGTTTTTACAAAGAAAGAAAACATAAAACGAATTGTTTTCATTGATTACCAATCGAATCGAAACATCCAAAGGGGTATAACGACGAAGTTTAAAAAAAAAAGAAGAGAATGACTGACATTGAATCCAAAGTAAAGGTGAATGGCGGCTTTAACTCTAAGAAATTTTGCATGCATGTTGATTTCACGATTTCTTTGTTCCTTACTTTGTAAAAGGCTGCAGGATAGCAGCGCAATAAAAAAAAAACATTAAGAGAAAACTTTACATTCGGTGTAACCAAAGTAGTACTACCCTTTACATTAAGACTTTAAATTTTGGACATAGCTACACTTTAAGATTAATCTTCCACCCTTTGTGGAAGTGGAAATTTAGAAGGCTTTTTATTTTTTATGCATTTTTTTTTCTTATATGTTACAAACTTAGACTTTAAATTAATATACTGAAGAGTAATACGTGACGAATAAAAAAAATTTAATAACGAACTTGACCGTAATTTTTATAAATTTTAGTTGTATGCAGCAAATCGCGGTCAATGCAGCAACTTCGTTGCACCATGGCTTTGGGCAAAAGTGCGTAAAGATCCAAAAGTTTTTGTTTTTTTTTTTTTTTCGTTTATGCATCAACTCATTCCCAGCTATGAAACGTTGGGAAAAGGGAAAGTATGAATATAATTCTGTAGTACGTTGTATGCTGCATCTTTTCTTTTGATTTGTATCTTGTATCTTTTTGACTTTCGGTGCATCTTTTTTCGAACGTTTAATTGAAAATGATGGCAAAGCATTTAAATGAATTCAAATGTTTGAATAAAAAAAGCGCGTGCATTTTTAGTATGAAGATAATTAAAAAAAAAAAAAATTGTCTTCATTTAAACCATTCATTTAAAAAAAAAAAATAAAAAAATTGCTGCTGAGTTTCAAATGAATTAACACAAATGTACCAACTCATGCCTAAAGTTTGAAAATAATAATAAAAAAAAAAACATTCTTTCGAATGTTGTGATTGAAATGTCTTTTTGTTTATTTAACTGTTTGTCGCCATTGAATGCATGCTTTTAGCAGCTTATCACGCTTTCTAATAAGATTTTTTTATTTGTGTAACTGGTACAAATATGTAGAAATACTATAAAAATTCGTTTGATAGTGCTCTTAGCACAGAAATTCAATGTGTTTAAAATACTTAAATAGCCAAAATTGAGATCAATTCAACGCTTTATTTTTTCTTGTATCTTCTTCCCACTTTTACACGTATTTATGAATGTACATATCCATAAGATACATAGTATATATTTGTGTATTTGTGCTTTAAAGAGGTTTTAAGGTGCCACACAGTTAGTTTTTCATTCTTTTTTTACGTTTTTAATTAAGTTACTCGCTTGCGGTTCGTGTAAAGTTTTCACTTGAGCATTTTTTTTTTTTTTAATATTGCTTTATTTTTTTTTATAATTTTTATAAATAAGCTATAATTTAGAGCCCCTTTGTTTTTGCTTTATTATGGAAATTTCTCATACATACATACATGATTTTCATGTTCATTAAAATTTGTATTAAATGCAACAATCATTTGAAAATGTTTGCCTTGTTGAGTGTATACAGTTAGTTTACTTTTTATGTGTGGAGTGGCTCTTTTAAATGCATCTTTTAAATAATTTTAACCGTTTTATGTATTCCACACTCGTAACGTACAAAAAAAAAGAAGTTTCAATGTGCAGCGCCAACACGCTCTGTTTATTATGCGATGATATACTCGTATACTTATGTGTATGACGAAAATTGTATCTTCAATAAATGCAAATGATAAATAATAAAATTTGTAAGCAAAATAATCATTATTTATTTAAATAAAAGACAACAAAGTCCGGTATGAGTCACGAGGATTGGAGTATATGCCAAACAAAAAAAAAAAAAAAGGAATGTCAATGATGATTACGCATCGAGATTTTGGTTTTTTCGTTTTTTACCTATTTTATTTGCCAAAATCAATACACATAATAGAAGTGCAAAAAAATACAGCACCGAATTAAGGTTACTTTAAAATTGAGGTCAAACCAGCATACATATGCGTAGTCAATTCATCGATAAAGTTTTTTCTTTTTGTTTATACATATTTTCTGGTGTTTTTCAAACGAATTTATGTCATGCTGCTACCCATCTATCTATCCAAGTACGCACATAGCATTTTTGTCGCATGATTTATGCTGAAAACTGAATACTGAACGTAGAATTTTTCGTTTTGGTTGCATCTATCTAAGCGAATTCAAAACATACGTAGTACTCATGGTGCGTGATTGCCTAATAAAGTATGTACCTTTCGTATATTTTTCTTTTACAAAACCTTACCAATACTTTTTAAACCCGCCACACATAGTGTAAACGGATATATGCAGTTTGTCGGAAAGTGTGTTACGCATTGAAGGAGGCATCGGAGACCCCATAAAGTATATATTTTCTTGATCAGCTCGATTAGACGAATCGATTTAATTATGTCTGTCTGTCTGTCCGTCTGTTTATTTTTACGCATTTTCTTAGGTGGAAAATTGGAACTTAAAGTTTTCTCGGCAACGAGAACCAAGGTGCCACGCCCATTTTTAGGTATAGTCTCCATACAAACTTACAGTTTTTTCTAAAATTTTTTTATGAAAATACATATTATTAATGTTACTTTAAATTGGGTAAAAAACACTTCTTAAGTCATCTAATGTCAAAATCAAAGTGCCACGCCCATTGTCGGGTGTAGCCCCCATACAAACTTACCGTTTTTTTCGTTTTTTTTTTGTATGAAAGTAGTTATTATTTATGAATGTATTTACTACAAATTGGTTAAAAACACTTCTTATGTCATTCACGCCCATTTCTAGGTATAGTCCCCATATAAATATACCGCCCATTTTCGTGAGTTTGTATGAAAATAGTTCTTATATTTTAATATATTCACTCCAATTTGGGTAAAATCACTACTACTGTCATCCTATGTATATATTACACATATGACAAGGATCGGGTCACTATAACATACAGACCCCATTCAAACATACCTTCCATTTTTTTATTTTTTTCAAGAAAACGATTTTTGTATCTTAATTTAAACCTAAAAATTTTATATATATGCTTTTAATTTGAGCCACAACTTGAGTTTTTCCCACCCAAGCCCTTTGCGGAATATAATCTACGTCACTGATAATCATACATGAACGTTTGTATTTGAGCTTCGGTTCTACCGAAGTTAACGTTTTTTCTTGTTTTCTTTTACAAAGCCTTACACCAATACTTTTTCTTCTCTTGCTAGTACGTATCTCAATATTTTTTTTGTGAAAGTTATTTTTACAAAAAAAAAAAAAAAATACATACTTATAAATATATTCTTGCAAACACTCACGCGTCATCCCCCTACAACCAAAAACACATTTCACACACAATTAAAATTCTTATAGAAATAATAATTTTATCTGCTCTGCTTAGCGTAGTGACTTACCTGCGCTTTGTACCAGAAGAAGTACTAGCAACAAAAGACCCGTCGTGGTTAATGTTGAGGTTATCAGCTTTTGCCAGCGCCAAATGTGCCAATTTCTCTTTGATCTTGGAGTCATTTTTGTGTTCAAAATATTTGCTGAAGTGCTTCTTTTAATGTTACAAGTGGCTTTACGTCGCATTATTAACAATTTTAAGGTATTTCGTTTAAATTTCTTTTAAAAATATATTTATTGGAGGTTGTATTGAATTTTTTGGGTTAGATGAAAAATATGATTTTCGCTATCTAACATTTTTAAAGTACTGAAATGATAATTAAAAAAAAAAAAAAAGAAAGAAAAGAAAAAGTAAATAATTATTTATTAATAAAATTTGTAGTTGTTATTTAAATAAATAAAATATAGATCCACACAACTTATGACAAAATGTAAATATTTTTAATGAATATTTTGGAACTGTATTTTTCAAAAAAAAAAAAAAAAAAAAACATTTTTAAACAATAAAATTTCCCACATTTCTTCTAAAGTTCTTCTTTAATGTTAATGCTTCTGTTTTTTCCTTTATTTAAATTTGCAAAGTTCAACTTGGCAATTATTTTAATGCAAACGCAAAACACATTCATTAATTTATATGTTTACCACTCTTTATAGGAACCTGTTTAGAGTAGCAAAAAAAAAAAAGACTACAATAATAATTTTAAAGTAGACAGGTTAAATTGTGACCATTAAAATTGAAGTGACAATCACCTAAATATGAGTTATGTAACTGAGTCAACGTTAGAAAAAAAAAAAACTTTTTTACGTATTTTTCTTGTGAAACATTTTATATATAAAATGATGCATATGAATGCTTCCCCTTCGTTTTGGTTTACAGTAAATATGCAAATTAAAAGAAATACGCAAACACTATTCAAAGGCAAATAACCTTTGTTATCGCAATTTTTTTATACCCGCCACATATAGTGTGAAGGGTATTATCAATTTGTTGGAAAGTTTGTAACGCATTAAAAGGGAGGCATCGAAGACCCCATAAAGAATATATATATATATACATATTTTTGATCAGTACGATGAGACGAATTGATTTAGCTATGTCCGTCTGTCTTTCTGTCTGTCTGTCTGTTGCAATGCGTTTTTCTCGAAAAGTCTTAAAGATATTAATCTGAAACTTTAAATTTAAACTTTTTGTGCTTCTAGGCAGTTTGTTTGTCAAAAGCAAGGTGCCATGCCTATTTTTAGATATAGCCCCCATACAAATTTACCACTTTTTTTTATTTTTTTTTTTTTTTTTAAAATAGTTATTATTCATGAATGTATTTACTACAAATTGGGTAAAAACATTTCTAATGGTATCCAATATTAAAAGAAAAGTGCCACGCTCATTTTTTTTATATGGCCCCCATACAAACCTAGCACCCATTTTTCAGCTTTTTTTATGAAAATAGTTTTTATTTATGAATATATTTACTCCAATCTGGATAAAATCACATCTACTGTTATCCTTTAAATATGCTAACGATATGACAAGAATCGGGCCACATAGATAACATATAGATCCCATAGAAATTCATCTTCTATTGTTTTTAAAATGTTTTTTCGTGTGGCGGGTACTTGAGCTTCGTTGCTACCGAAGATAACGTTTTGGCTTGTCTTTTTTTTTTTTTTTTTTGTCTTAAGAAAGAACTACAAAACGTTAAATCATTTGATAACTTTTTATAGTAGTTTTGGTATATACGAGTAATATAAAAAACAAAACAAACAAATAAAGGTTTTTTTTCGAATTTTGTATCATAAATGCCGAAGATTAAGATGATAAAAGCAGCTTTGACTTAAATTAAAATAAATCTTTAACTTTGTTATGTTAAACTTAAGTTTGACTTTTGAATCAAAATTTTATAGATTGTACTTTCTTAGAAAATTTCATCGATTTTTAATAGATCCCAGTAATGATATGCTACAAGTTAAACAGCACTGCTAAATGATTGCAGTTTAAAGGTTCAATAACTTCAACACCTAATTTATTTATTTCCATTTTCGTAAATACTTGCATCAGCCAAATGAACGTTAACTTTTCAATAATTACAGATTAAAATTCGGGGAAGATGTAAAAATATAAAACGGCCTTTAAATACGGTCAATGCAAGTTAAAGATGTATTCCTTAGGTGGAAGCTAATGAAACCAAATTAAACTTGATATATTTCACATAAAATTACAATATACTTCATGAGGTGAACATGAAGTAAATCAGCAAAAGGTGAAGGCAAAAAACAATTGAGTTTTGGGGTTTTTTTTTTCTTTTCTTTATGTTTGAAAGTGAAAGCATTGAGAAAGGTTCGTGATTGCATTGGAACCTAAAGCTAAACAACGGCAAATAACTGTAAATTGTTTCGTATATATATCTTAATATATAATCGTATGTATGTATCTTAATATAAAAACTAAATAAAATTAAATTTAATTCATGTTTAATTTTGTTGTGAATGTTTATATGATTAAAGCCGGTCTTGTTGAGTTTTGTGTAATTTTTAAGATTTTTACTGCTCCGATTTGATCGGTCACATTCAATCTGATTGCAGTTTGTAAGCCAAAAATTTAATTCTTTAAATTCTTTGTTTATTTTTTTAGCAAAGTTTTGCATATCATTTTGCTTAGTTTTTATTTTGAGATAGTTAATCAACTACGCTAAACATTGAAAATTATTTTTTTTTATATATCTATCTGCATAGTATGTATGCATATACATACATATATACATATGTACATATGTTCACATGTTAAAATATTGCACGAAATGAAATAGAAAGTTTTTCATTTTTTATAACCCTTGTTGTTGTTGTTGTTGTTGAAGTTGTTATAGATTTTTTTTGTTTGTTTGTTTTGTCATTATATAAATTCATATGACGCCATTTTGAATAAGGTTCCATTGAATGAACGCAATCAGCCTACACAAATACTCTGTCAACATACAAAAAATTATTTTGACGTGCAGTGTAAAGTTGGCATTTGTATCTTTATTAATTTTTGTAAAACCTTTACTGGCTGACTTGTATATTAATTTTCTTGTTGCGGAAGTTGCTCTTGTAATTAAGAGTGTTGCACATCTGTTGTACTCGTATGTATGAAACAAATACACATTCATATACTCATGAGTGGTTTAATGATTCATACGAGCATACTGGTTTACATAACAATTGTTACTCATTTTTATTTATATATTTATAGCATGATATGATTTATAAGTGTTGAAGCACAGAAGGCCAAAGAGAGTTTACATCTCTTGTTTAGGCGTATCTTTCATCATAAAGATACAATATACAATTTTTGGTCTCTGATGCGATATTTGGGGACTATACATATATAAAAAATATAGTTAATGGAGTCGCTAAAATATTTATATACAATTAGCTTAATAAATTAAAATAATAAATAAACTAATAATAATAATTATTTTTAATTACCTTAAAAAGCACAATTCATGCATAATTAAGTGTCAGCTTTTGCATAGTTAAAGTTGTTTTAGAAGATACTTTTGTTATATTTTTTGCTTTAATCCAAACTTCTAGATTGACACGTTGCACAAATAATGCCAAAGTTTTTTTATATATTTTTTTTCACTTTCGTTTAACTTTTGTTAAAAGATTGTTTAAAATATAAAAACTATTAGTTCTAAAATTACAAAAAAAAAAAAAAAAAAACAAACAAACAAAATGAAAACTGGAAATAGTTAATATATATATTCTAAAGATTGAGAGACTTGTTTGATTGTTTGTGCTTGAAATTGGGACAAACTCCCGTTTGAGTAAAATGGCACGAGTAACAGTTTAAACTGCAATTTTGTGTGTCGTCAAATTTTTTTTTTTTTTTTTTTTTTTTTTTGAATGGGTTTCATTTGAACTGTTTGTAGAAACGGTTCATATATATATTTGCATTCTTTTCGTTAATCAACTAATTTTCGTATACAAACTTGTGAAGCAACAAATTAGTTGCTTGACTGCTGCAAGTGTGCAGTTAAAATATAAAAATTATAGATAAAAATTCTTTAAATTTTATGTAATAATTTACAAATCTTACAATTTAATTGTAAAACACATAATTAAATATTTCATTTGTATAAAATAGATTTTCTTATTTAAAATATGTTTTAATAAATTATGGTGTTCTCAATAAAATATCTCAAGTGGTACATATACTGGTATCTTGTTGAGCTACAATAAGAACTTTTCCAGAAATATTTATTCTATTTAATGCATTTGATGTGATCGTATAGAAGGGTTCAGAATGAAGTTCAGTTAAATTATTCGTATTCCGTTTAATTCGTATTGCATGCTGTAATACAATTTCATTTAGATATCGCATATGTTATGTAATTAACACTTTTTTATTTTTTTATTATTTATTTTATTTAATTTTTTTTTTTTTTTAAATTTATATTTTCTTTTATTAGTTTTATAATTTTTATAGATTTATTTTTCTTTTTGGAAAATGATTTTGTTTAAACACTTTCAACTGAAAATTGAGCTTATCACATGAAGCAGCATAATTTGCAAAAAAACAAATCACAAAAACGAAACAACAAACAAAAAAAGCAATAACAAAAAATAATAATAATTCATTTTGAACTAAACAAGCAAAAAAAGAAAGTTTGTTTTTTCTTTCTCTTTCTCGTTTTTAGTGAATATTTTTCTTTTTTTTTTTTAAGCAAAATATCATTCAAGCGGTTTTTAAAATACAATATCTTTTTATTTTACACGTTGTATGTATTTGGGCGAACGTTGTGTATTTGTGTATGTATTTTATTCACTTTTAACACAAATGCAATACATATTAATTTAATTGTAATAGTTTGCGTGTATCCGCGAGCAAAAAAACTGGAAGCAGAGAGCAGAAGCGCGTGTAACCGTTAGTATGTTTGACTTCACTACACTTACTATTGCGGCTTAAACAAAACGTTGCTTACACGACCACGATTCAAAATCAACTGTCTTTTAAAATTGAAAGAGACGAGACGAGCCGAGCCGAGACAAAGTCTTCTTCGGTTTGTAATAAGAAATCAACACAAATATCAAGAAAGTGTGGTGAATTTTATTTGTAATGTAGTGATAACCGTTGAGTTGTGTTTTTAAACGAAAGACTTAGACAACGAACTTTTTAGGACGTACACCTGTCTTAAGCTACTTTTTGAACTAAGTATTAAAGCGAGTAAAATAAATAAAGTATTGGCTAACTATAAAATAGATAAAGCATTTAAATTGTTTTGAAAATATTGTTATCAATTTTTAAGTTTTATTTAATTTTTATATTTTTTACGCAAATCAATGTTCATATCTAACAGTCATCAAAAAAAAAAATCAATTTATATTCCAATAAAATTAAGCAATAAAAAAAAAAAAATGAAAACTTGAGAAAAGCAATCGAAAACGAAAATGGTTATTTTTACTTTTTCCTTCGGATACAAAGAAATTGTAAACCAATTGATATTCGTCTACATCAAAAGCAGATTGCATTGTGGTTTACCACGAGTATTATATTGCATTCGAATAAAAAACGGCGAGGTAAGACTCTTACACTGACATACTTGTACGTGTAGATGTGTGCATTGTTGCATTTTTCAACTCATCTAATGTTTAGATTAGCAAAGAACAATTTCACTTCAAGCGAAACATACGATGTAATACTTTTCATAGATTGTAAGGTATCATTTGAGTAACCAAATCAAAACTATATGAGGTCTACCACAGGTAAAAACTTTTAAAAGTATTACAAATACCCTCCGAACAAAAAGCATTCTTACAGAAAGGTTTTCTAAACGACTAAATAGACTTTAGTAGTTAATTCACCGATAAAAATTTAAATTTTATAAAAAAATTTAAAAAAACATATTTGTCTTTTATAATACATAACCCCAATCTGAAAGTAAAAAAAAATTAAATTAACCGCTGATCAAAATCAAAAATAACAATTCATCAACTGTTTATAAAAGGCCAATAAAATAATATACTGAAAGCAGAAGTTTCTACAGATGCCAGAAAATCATACCATGACCAGTGAAATTATTATTACACTTTTTTTCTTGCCACTTTATTAAAGCTTAGGCAAAAATCAATTCACTATTCATTGCTCTTGCGTTGCCATAATTGAAGATGTGGCAACGAAACCTGTTAATTGTATCGCATTGATGTCTATGCTTCATCTTCATATTTCAAAAGCGCTTTTATTGAACGCATTACTGACGGCTTAATAGAAAAAATTTCGTTCTAGCCACTGCGTATTAATGTCAAATTTTTCAATACTAAAGTGCACTGTTGTTTTAGCTATATTTTTGTTTTTATTGAGCTCTTTATGTAAATGCGTTTAAAATATTTTTAACGAAACATTACAATTTTTAAATTTATACGATAACATATTTTAAAATGAATATAGTGAACAAATGATAATATTATTTAGCAAAAAATTGATAAAACAATGCAAAAATTTTCAACAAATATAATTTTTACAAAAAAAACTTAAATTAAAATAAAATTTTTTAAATTAAAAATTTTTTTTTTTTTCTTAATATTTTGGCAATTCAGAGTAGCGTGGCGGTGTTGACCAGAGCACACTGGAATTTCGCTGCAAATAACGTGCATCGATGTTCGGGAATATTTCTTTTAGATCTGGAGTAGACGGTTCCAATGAGAAGAAACTATCAATAACACTAGTCGGAAGGTATTGCTGCAGTAAAATTGCTGGTCCGCGTACATGACCTAAAAAGGGAAACACTTCAGTTTATAAGTTCTTTTTGAACAGCTTTAAATACTTACTGCGACTCCAATTCGGAGCTGCCGGACGTTTGTAGGAGACCCTACCCTCGTCATCGGTCGAGTCATCTTCGTGCAGCATTTCAAAAGTGTATTTAGATTGTGCCTTTGGCGGCGGTGGCATCATTACTTTAGATTTGGCTTGTTGTTGCTTCAAAATTAATAATTCACGTTCCTGATCGAGTGCTGCTTTAGCTTTAGCCTTTTTGGCTGCCTCTGCTTCTTCTTGTTGTTTTAATTTTCGATTTATTTCTTCCATTTCGCGTTTCTTCTGTTCTTGTTCTTGTACTTTTCTTAGACGTTTTTCTTCGCGTTCTTTGGCTAATTTGGCCATTCGCTCGGCACGTTCGCGTTCCTTTGCTTCACGCTGTTGTGCAGCAAGCAAATGCTTTTGCTCTCTTTGTTTTTTGCGCTCTTCAGCCAGCTGATGAAGTCCCTTTCGGAAGTCATCGCCACTATTTTCACGAGAAATGGTTTTAGCTGAAGCAGAATTTGTAGATTTCAGATTTGTACCAGTGGCAGTTTTAGTGAGAGCCGTAGCCTTAGATGCACTCATTGGTGCCTTCTTTGAATGTGCTGAAGCTGAAGGTGTAATATTACTGCTCTGTGTCGGCGTAAGAAAACGTCCTAATGTTGGAGGAGGCAATTTTCCAATGACAGGTGTTGTACTCTGTGAAAACAAGAAACCGTTTAAACTTGCCACTAAACAATTTTGAAAAATATTTACCGAGTTGACATTTTCCTTGGCCATCTTCGAGCGTGTATTTTTACGAGTACCTTCAGAAGCAGCCTGAGCAGCGTTTTCAAAAGCCTCGACACGCATTTTTACAGGGCTTTGCACAAGAGGACTATATTAAATTAAAAAAATATATAAACATACACATATATATTTTGTGAAATTATAAATGCATAGAGACAAACACTTACTTGAATAATTCATGAGTACGTGTAGGCATTTTATAGGCCTTGCCTGAATTTGATAGCTGCGGTACGGGCAGGCCCTTAGTAGCAGCAGACTTTGTAGGTGCTTGGAGAGCTGGAGTCTCTCGTTCAAATGAATTGTCTTCCGTCATAAAGCTCTCCATTCTTTCATTTGATATTGCGGTTTCCGTGGATTTTTTAGACTCCATTGTACGGTGCTCGTTATCAGTGTCTTCGCGTGCTGATGCTACGTTAAATGTTGCATTGCTGGCATTAACATTTTTAGAGATCGTAATGGTCGCATTTGGATTAGGCACTGCATCAATCTTAAATGTTGCATTTGCACTAGGCATTGCATCAATCTTAAAGGTTGCATCTTGTGGTGGATGTGTTAAATTCTCAACAGCATCTTCATATATGGAACGATGTGTTTTTTGAGTCATATCAGAGTTACGATTACCAGTGCTGCCTTGACGCGTCCGCATGGCGACTGGCGAACTTTTTATCGATATCGCTAAAACGTTCAACTTTAATTGGTTTGTGTGACATATCCTTCTTTTTGCGTCCCTTTTTCGTGGAAACATCAGCTGTGGTTGTATTAACCGATACAGTTGAAGATAAAACAGTATTTTCAATTGTTTCGATAGGTGGTGCAATTGCATCTACCATTGGAGTTTTGAAAGTTTCAACTTCACTTTCAGTGAGATTAGATTCGCCAATGCTGAGCTTTTCACGCTTGATCTTAACGCGCAATTTTTTCGAATCCTCTGCGGAGACAGTTTCTGTCACTTCACTAACAGGCTGTACTGTGGCATGAGTTTTACTAGAAGCTTCGACATTTATTAAGTCTTCCGCATCATTTGCATTTTGAGAAAGACGTTGTTCATGTTCGAGTTTAACTTTTATTTCTTCATTTTTACTCGGCCGTCTTAGTTTACCTACTAACGATGGCTCCTTGAAAGTCTTAACAGCATTCTTTGCAGCACGTGAAGGACGAGTCGACGAGGCTTCCGGTGCTGGGGGCGGTGGCATTAGCGTAGCTGTGTTGTTAAGCAGTGTGGTTTTATCAGAAATTTGGGATACATCTGCACTTGTAAAAAGTTGCATGCTACTTGCATGGGAACTTTGTTGAAGCGACTCATTTTTCTCAGTTACGAAATCTTCTGTAAAGAGTAGAAAGTTTGCGTAAAATTTATACATCTATAAAGATATTCTCTTATTAACGAGATATTTATAGCCTTTATGACTACTCGTAGAAATATTAACACATAAGTTATAATATATACATTGAGTTACAAAAAAAAATGTATGGACCCAAAATATTTTATTAAATTTTATTACTCACCTTCGGCATCAGCATCCTCCTCTAATGCAGTCAGGCGCTTAATGCGCTTCTTTGTTTGTTGAGGCGAAGCGACGACGCCGCACTGCTCTGGTACTTTTAAATTAGCAAGCGTAGAATCTTTACTGGGTGTCGTAGCTCCAGAAAACAATGTTTTAACCTCATCGTGATATTGCTAAAAAAGCAAATTAAAAACACATATATACTAAACGGTACCTTAAAATAAATTGGCGCGCTTACTTCACACATTCTTTCCAGTTTTTCACGCAACTCATCTCGAATTTTTAAAAATTGACAAAAGTCTTCCATCGTATTTCTTTGTTTAGCACAAATTAGCTCAAAGAATTATTTTTTTTGTTAAATTTATGTATAAATTTATATACGAAAAAAATAAACGCCCTCCAATAAACGCTTCCAACGTTTTTTTTTTCAAGCGACGCGCAATACTCTGCATTTATGTACATGTGATTGACTACAAAAACAATATTCGTTGTGATTGCCAGTGTTGAAAGTGTTGGCAGTGCTACCTAAATATGCAGCGACTACGAATAATATTTTCATTTGGATATATTTTGTTTTGAACATATTTATAAAATTTTTATACAAAGTTTTACATATTTATTAATATATTGCAACAAATGAAACGAATGTCGTAAAGTTTTAAATTGGCAATATCTGTATCAAGTGTTTGTACACCTTGAAAAATGTTTGACATACGTACGAATTGTATATATTGTATGACAATTTTCTATTTCTGTATGCATTTACATGTTTAATATGTATATATAAGTTAAAAGTATTGATAGGCATGTATATTTCTTATAGGTGTTGTTGGACACTTTATCCTATATAACTAGAAGTTCGACTGAATTAGTAATAAACAAACAACTACATTAAAAAATATTTGATTGTGAATAACTTCGGTTTCGCTCAAACATGCTTGACAGTGTTTAAATACATATTGCGCCCGCCATTTTTCTTATTCAGCGTTTTGCAACACTTTTCCAGAATTTGTGATTTTTGCCATTTATTATCAAAAATTCCGCAATTAAAGCAACACGCGCGCATTTTGGAGAAGGAAAATGCAAAATTAACATACGTGCTAGCCGTAGCAGACTAAAGGCATCATTTAAAAGACACCAGCAACTATGGGGCTTGACTTCGATGCGCTGGAATATTGCAAAACTGTGAAGTTAAAGCAACCGAATCCGCCATACGCTTGTCCAGTGCGTGCGTGCGACAGGCGATACAAAACAGTGGTCGGTCTACAATACCATCTTGTAAAGTACGATCATGACAATCCGCAGCCGCTCACACCTGTGTTTACGCCCAATAGGAAAAAGGCGCGATCGCGAGGCGTTCACCATTCGACGCCAAAAGATGGAGCCGAGGGTGCGAATAGTGCTGTTGAAGATGGTAGGCTCGGTGGTGCCGGATGTAGCACACGTCAGCAACAGTACTCGAACCCTGAGGCTCTGGTCACCTACAATGAAGTTGAGGAAACAGTGCAATTTAATATTGACGCAAAGAGTGTTCGGATAGGTATCAATGATCCATTGCCGATTGTTGACGACGAAGAGTTTGCATTGTTATTAGAGCGCGGCTGTATACTAAACGCTGATGCGCCTCCGCTAGAGGAGAATGCACCATGGGCGCGTGTACAAGTGCCCGAGGCGAAAGTGAGAATAATTGAAGACTACAATGTGCCTGACGCACCGCCGCGTCCTCTTGCCTACTATCGCTTTATAGAAAAGTCAGCGGAGGAACTAGACGGTGAAGTGGAATATGATGCAGATGAGGAAGATTCTGCTTGGTTGGAGTATATGAATGAACAACGTGAAAAAGCTGGTCACACTCCGGTGAGCATTGATACGGTGGAGATGATAATGGACCGACTGGAGAAGGAGTCGTTCTTTCAGGCGGCTGCCAATGGAACGCCGACTGGTGTGGAAGTTGACGACGATGCTGTGTGCTGCATTTGCCTTGATGGCGAGTGTCAAAACACAAACGTGATACTCTTCTGCGACATGTGCAACTTAGCTGTTCATCAGGATTGCTATGGTGTGCCATACATTCCGGAAGGTCAGTGGCTTTGTCGTCGGTGTTTACAGTCACCGAGTAAACCAGTTAACTGTGTGCTCTGTCCCAATTCTGGCGGTGCATTTAAGCAAACAGATAAAGGCCAGTGGGCGCACGTGGTATGTGCATTATGGATACCCGAGGTGCGGTTTGCCAATACCGTTTTCCTTGAGCCCATCGGTAAGTATCGCAACCCTTAAAATTCTTGGGACAAATTTGTAATTTTTTTTTTGTTGGTTATAGATTCTATTGAAACCATACCACCTGCACGTTGGCGTCTTACTTGTTACGTTTGTAAGGAAAAGAGTCTTGGTGCTTGCATACAATGCCATCGTAACAGCTGCTATGCTGCATTTCATGTCACATGCGCACAGCAGGCTGGACTTTACATGACAATGGATGCTGTTAAAGATGGCCACAACGATTCTTCAATGCATGTTCAAAAATTCGCTTATTGTCACGCACATACGCCGCCAGACGCTAAACTTAAAACAAGTCAAGTAGATTTTGAGGATACACGTCATAAAATGCGAGAGGCACGCAAAGCTCTGGCGAAGAAACGTTCAACGGCACCAGTGGTGCTAATACCAACGATACCGCAGGATCGCGTTCAAGAAATTTGCAGCATGGTGCACATGCAGAAGAAAAAGGAATTTATTGACCGCATTATTGCCTATTGGACGCTAAAGCGACATCATCGCAACGGCGTGCCGTTGCTTCGCCGTTTGCAGAGTCAGGGAGCGCATAATAATGTTATACAGCGTAAAGGTATCGAAGGTTCACCTGATACAAACGAATTATATAGACAGTTAAAATACTGGCAGTGCCTGCGACAGGATTTGGAGCGCGCAAGACTTCTCTGCGAACTTGTTCGGAAGCGAGAGAAACTTAAAGCAGCTTATGTAAAGATATACGAGCAAGTTGTGACGCTACAATTGAACCCACTTGAATCGGCCTTTAGTAAACTGCTCGATGCGTTAGAAGCGCGTGATACATCAGAGATATTTAGAGAACCAGTAGACACTAACGAAGTTGCTGATTATCTAGACATTGTTAAATATCCTATGGATTTAGGCACAATGCGAACTAAGTTGAGTCAAGGCAAATACACATCTCTGGAGTCTTTAGAGACAGATTTTGATCTAATGATACAGAATTGTCTTGCGTATAATAACAAAGATACAGTATTCTACAGAGCAGGTATACGCATGCGTGATCAGGCAGCTCCACTATTTGTAGAGTTGCGTCGAGATTTGAGACGAGAGGGTTTGTCAGATAAAGTGGAAAGAGAACATGTCGATCACGTAGAGCAGGAGATAGAGGTTGAACTGAAACAATTGCTGGCTGAGCAGGCTAGCGAAGCCATTGTACAAAAACTATTGATTCTCGCAGATAAATCACAGGTGTTAAAGAACCCATCGTACCGCACAAAAAAGATCAAACAGATACGTTTAGAAATTTCGCGAATGAGAAAATTTTTACAAAAAGCTCGCATAGCAGCAGTAAGTAAACCATGATTATTGTGTATTTCACTTTATTTTTTAACCATAAAAAAACTTTTCAGAGATACTCGAATGCAAACGATGCGCTGGCGCATAGCGATGGAGATGGCGAGGATCTTACGCCGTCGAAAAAGTTAAAAAAGGCATTGTCCACGTCGAAACCTAGACGGAAATCGCATCCTGTCAATACAATGGAAGTTGACGAGGAATATGGCGACGAATTGGATGATGATGAGGACGAAGATGACTCAATGGGTGAAGGAGAAAAGGATAATGCACATTCAGTACAAACACCGCCATGTAGTCCGGTAAAGAGCTTAAATAATAGCACTTCACCTGTGGGGATTAATAGAAGGTATTATAAAGGAAATATACAAATATTATTTAGTGTATTTAAAAATAAAATTTATTCCAATATAGAACAACGGTACTGCTCACGCGTAAAGCACAAGCTGCTTTAAAAGGCCTTCCGAACCTACGCCTCTTACAACGCCTGTAAAGGAGGAAAATCATCAATCGAATACGTTGGTTACAACATCAGCCACGACAACAACATCGACAACCTCAACTACAGCCTCATCAACACTAAACTCTGGCGCAAGTCTGTTGTCAGCAACGACGGGTATATCGACGAATTTTGCGCTATCTCACAATAACAATAATGCAACAAATGCAGCTGGCGCTGCCGCTGCGGCGACGCTCGCATCATCGGCTCTCACGATCAACAGTAAATTAAGTCTTACGCCACATGCTGCTAGTCTAGTAAATTCAGGAACAGGGTCAGTTACCAAGTCACCCAAACGCAATGCTCGTTTTAAACGTATATCAGATATGCGCAACAATAGTGTGTCTATGTCACCAAAGAAATCTCCGAATCCTACAGCTGGCAATATACTATCAAATGCTGAACCACTTATTTTTGAGCGTATACCGGATAGTTTTCGTGTTTACCGTGCAAACAACGAAAGGGAAATAAGTGATAGTGATGATGTGTCAGACTCATCGGACTCAAGCAGTCCTTGTAGTAGTTGTAGTGATTTTAGTGTCAGCGGAAGCTGTTCTGATTTTGATAGCATGGATAATGATGATCAGAGCAATGGCAATCCTAATGATTCTGAAGATGGGGACACTGATGATTCAAATTGCAGTGATGATGATAAAGGTTAATAGATTTGCAATTAAAAAATATTTATTATTATAAAACATTAATTTTTATTTTAATTTATATGTTTTAGAAGAATCAGGGCAGAATAAAATTGGTGAAGACGATTCTCAGGGTAGTGCAAGTGTCACTAATATAGCACAAATAAGTACAGAAGTAAATCATAAACGTGGCAATGGTGAAGCAATGAACTGCAGTGGTGCTGAAAATGAGAGTGCAGATGATGAAGAGGATGATATGATAGAGAAAAAGAGGGTTACGCGTAGTACGCCTATCCCTCAATTAGACAAAAAACGGGCTAAAAATACAGCACGCGCCAAGATTAACCGGCGAAATAATGTGACACCTTCGACCACCTCAACGCCAACACCACCACCTTTAACTACTAGAGGTAACAATAAACTTAGTACGAAATTACGTCCAGGAACACCAAATGCAGTTACCCTAAACAATTCGCGAACAAAGAAATTACATTTGAATGCTAACGCTTCGACAAATAACAATAAAACGACAGCGATAAATTCGCACAACGAAGACATGCATCGTAGTTCCAATGATGGAGACGATGACAATACACTAAGAGAAAAATTAAATTCGTTGCCCAAACCACCGCTTGAACCCTTACAGCTTGTATGGGCCAAATGTCGTGGCTATCCCTGGTATCCCGCACTCATTCTGGATCCAAAGACACCAAAAGGCTTTGTTTACAATGGGGTACCATTACCAGCACCACCAGCTGACGTGTTAGCATTGCGAAAAAACTGTGTGGATGATGAAGTATTTCTTGTACTATTTTTCGATGCTAAGCGCACCTGGCAATGGTTGCCTGCAAATAAACTCGAAATACTCGGTATCGACAAACAGTTGGATCAGCAAAAAGCTTGTCGAATCGCGTAAACCAACTGAACGAAAGGCTGTTAAGCGAGCCTATCAGGACGCTCTACTTTATCAAAGTCAGGTTTCGGATTTGGAGGGGCAGGGTCCAGATCCGATTATGTGAAAGTGTATGGCGCCTCGAATGCGCACATTCTCAGAGACATTCGAAATTATGCTAACAATTTGTATTCTATTATTGTGTAGTGTTTTTGGCTTTTGTTGACTTGTTTCAAATCAAACTATAACGTTCAATTAAGGAATTTATATGTAAATTTTCTTTTCTTCAAAAATAGTTTCTACGAAAAAAAAATAATCGTAGTTTTGTTCAGTTTGTGATTATGAATATGCTGTGGTTTTGGAACCTTGCATTATTTATGCGCCCAAGCAACTGCATTGTCAAGCAAATCACACTCCTCTACTTTTGCTATTTTGGTAATATTGTTTTTTTTTTTAATTTGCTTTGTGCGCTCGAGTTATTATTTAAAACGCCCTCCATTAGTATTCTAATTTAATTAAGTTAATGCGATTTGCGAAATTTTTAAAGTACACTTCAAGTGATTGTGCCGCGCTTAATAGAAACAAATTTTTGGTTGTATTACATAGCAACGTATACATTTTTTTTTTGTTGGTTCTTAACATTTTCAAAAAGGAAAATTATAACTTTCATCAGAGTTGTTTGTGTCACATAGAAACAAAAAGAAAAAAAAATAATTATGTAAATTAATTTAAAACAAATCTTATAAGTTTTTTTGAACCCTTTTTTCTTATTTTATTTTTCAATTTTACTAAACTGCTAAACTCTATTGTATTTTTCTATATCTGTACACTACATTTCTAAGTAGGCAAAAAGTTAATCAAATAAATCTTTAAGTTAAATAGTTTTAAGTTTGATTTAAGCAAAAAATAATTATAATAAAAAAATATTAAAATAGAAAAACGAAATAAAAAAAAAAAATAAATAATAAATAAATAAAAACTCAAACAAAGGCATAACAAGTGAATTTAATACTTAAAATGCGCCTTTATTATTATTATTATTATTATAATTATTATTACTATTAAATTTTTATTTTGTAATCAAGCTCATAATTATGTATTAGGTATTGTAATTTAATGGAATATTTGTATAAACTACGAATCGCTAGATATATAAGCAACTAAGTTGGCTGCCGAAAGGAAATCCAAAATATAAAATAATTGTTAAAACTGTATAAACTTTAACTTTGCATACGATATAATACGAAAAAAAAAAAAAACAAATCTAAAAATAACTTAAAAACAAAATCAGAATAAATGTTTTAAAACATAAGTCACTTTTGCCGGAACTTTTATTATTATTATTTATATAAATCTATTCTGCTAATGAAACTCTAAGCAATTAAATGTTGTGTTTTCGTCGCTTGACCAGCTCCAATTTTATATGTTGGTACGTATTTACATTGTATTACTATCTTAAGGGATAACTCTAAAATGTATATTTAAGTATCTTGAAGTCTTCTCTTTGAGTGGTCCGCTGTAATCTATAACGAGATATGAACCGATTTTAGTCTACAATACAATTATATTTGCTTTTGTGTCTTCGATTGCTTCTGTTTCTTCTTTTGTTTCGATAGGTCACATTGGAAGTTCCCAATTTATCAATTAAAATCGCTGCCTTGATGCAAGAGCGAATAAAAAAAAAAAAAAAGTATTTGAATGAAAACAAGTTTAATTGCGTCGAGCGGCGTAAAATGTTGGTAATGACGCAAATGCGTACATATATGTAGAAGAGTATCTGAGCAGCATCTGTATTAAACTTGGATATCTGTGTGTTTGTGTATCTGTGTCTGGGTGTCTTTTTCATGAAGAACAATTAAGAATAACCCACAATATGACAGCGTTTTTTTTAATATATTTCAAAAAAAAAAAGAAGAAAAAGTACTTAAAATAAATTGGCCTTGTTAGGCTAAGCAAAAATGATTTGGCTTAAAGTATCGGAAATAAATGCGAAGTGTTTATGTTAAATTGATTTGTTTTGCAAATTTTTTAAGTTGGCAAAATTAATAAAATGTAAAAATTTTAGAGAAAATTCTTAAAAAAAAACACACTCAAGCGGGTATTCTGGTTTCCGAGGCTGTTTTTGGAACATTTTTAAAAAAAAGTCTTATTTGAAAAGGGAAAGAGTTTTTTTTTTATTAAATTACAAATTAATTTAAGTTAATAAAAAACATTTTTTTTGTTTTTTGAGGGCTGTTTAATAAGTTCTCGGCCTTCAAAGTAAGTGGTCAAAAATAAAAAGATATGGTGCTGGCGCCCACGATTCCGGGTCTCCGGGTTGACGAAAATGAAAAGTAAAAAAGGGGGTTATAATCAGTATAGATGTAAATCTCTTCATTTTTTTTTTGTTTATTTTCTGTTTGTAAAAAATAGCAAAAAAAAAAAAATTTTAAATTATGATTGAGGTTTCGACGAGAATGGTGACAATTCTGCGTCGATTGCAACTAGTTTCATCAAATATAAGTATGCAGTCTTAGAAATTTGACAATTTTGCGTTGATTGAACTTGGTTTCATTAAAATCGGTTCGGTAGAACCGGAGAAAAGGACTTGAAATGGTAAAAAATGTGATTTAAAAAAAAATTAGAAAAAATTTTTGTCGAACCAGAATACCGCCTCAAATATATTCAAAATTTTTTTGTGTTATAGCGAATAGTATTTAAGCTTCGTTGTAGTTCACAATTTTTCCCTGACTTTGTTACACGTGATGAAAACAACGTTTATGGGGCACATTAAACGTTTTCGGATGGTTTTTTTTGTTACGATGAGGGTCAAGTGCGTTTATTGGTCATATTGGTTGTAGATGATGGTCAAGAGAGCTGCATAGAAGTAGAGTAAAGATATTTAGTTTAATTAAAATAAAGATTCACAATTGTTCGTCTAGTTTTGTATTAAAATTACTTATGCATTTATAATGAGTTTCTTTTTAAACAGAAATGCGTCTCCTTATTTTTCGACGACATTTTAAGCTTATTTGCAAGTGTTAAAAATATAAATGGCAACAATATAAATAAATTCTGTAAATGAGGATTTAATGAAGCTGTTTGAGATTTCGTTAATTACACTAATTAAAAATATAAAAATTCATCTTCGGCGTGTACGTGTACATCCGCACAGTGGCACAGTTGAACAAACACTTTGATTTAAGTAAAAAAAAAAAAGAAACTTTTTTTAATAGTAAAATTTATTATGAAAATAAATTGAAATGTATCTAGATACATAAACGTTTTGTCTATTTCCGATAAGCGAAAGACGTGCCTTTATAAACGTATTCAGTTCAACTTAATTGTATGACGAATGCGCTAATTTTGCAACAACAAAACAAAATTATTTAATTTAAATGTTTGTATGCATAGCAAAACTGAAAATTTGGCGCAAGACATAAAAAAAAAACAACAAAATTTTGTGTCTTTGACAATGAATTTGAATGAATTCAAATATTCGAAAAGAAATAAATTTCTGGCTGTGTTGGTCAGTTCAGTCAACTTTTCAAGATGAAGAAGTGTCAATGAAAATGAAAAAAAAAAAAAAAAAAACGCTTAGCAACTTCGCGCACATTTTGAAGATTTTTTTTTCAAAATTATTTATTGTGAAATACCAGCTATGAAAGCTTTTCTTGGAACAATATTTTTATTTTGGTTTTCGTAAAATTTAAAAAACGAGTTTAAGAAAAAATATATTTTGATTAAATATTTTTATAAACCTTGTTTTTTGTTTGAAAATTCACATAAAAATGCAGGCAAATATAACGGCTCAATATGAATTTAAATATAATTTACGAAAGATTATTAAATACTTAAAATCAAAGGCTCGCTATAAACCGGTTCGAAATTAACTCCTTGCAACGTTTGTGGTTTCCATTTTAGGAATCGAATTTGTAAACGAATCGAAACGCGTCACTCGAAGATACAATTCACTGCGGCGCGCCAGAATGTCGGCGACTGTACTTGTAAATTAAAAACCAAAAATAAATGGAATGCAGTTATAAAGCAAAAATACATAAGTATAAATGTGGGTACTTTTTTTTTTATAAATGAGTACATATACATACATACAAATATGTCTATAAGTATGTGTGTATGTATACAATACATGAATTCTTTTGACAAATCTTTAAGGAATTTAAATGATCAACGAAGCGCCTTATAAATTGTATTTATGTATTATCCAATAAAGTTCGTATGTATTTGAGAAAGACTTTAAAGATGTCTTTGAATTAACGCAGTCCTTCTAGTCATCACTTTCAATACCGATGCAAACGTTATAAACTTTCAGATAAACTAACCTTGAAAAGTTTTAAAAATATAAACTTAAATAAATAAGGATTATGTATCGATCGATAACGAATAACAGACGGACTAAAAAAGCCACATGGGCAGCTTAAAAACTAAAGTGCAATTCTGTATAGGATGCTAAAGTCTGCAGAATTGTAGCAAACAGTTACAAACATAAATGAAAAATCGTAAGCGTATATTTTATATAAGGGCCAAGGCATATGTAAATGCATAAATGCCTGGTGTCAATATTCAAGCTGTGCAGAAGAGTCAGATTACGTTTAATAACGGGTTACATTAAATGATGCCAAGCCAGGGCAGAACAGACCAGGCCAATTGAGTGCAGCTGACAGAAGGAATAAATTAACTGAAAATAGAGTAAAGCCGAAGTTGTATTGCACTTATTTATGAATATATATAAAAGTATACGAGTAGATCTTGTCCAGGCAATAAGCTGTTTTTATACCCGCCACACATAGTGTGAAGGGTATTATCAGTTTGTCGAAAAGTTTGTAACGCATAAAAGAAGGCATCGGAGACCCCATATAATATATATATGTATATATTCTTGATCAGCTCGATGAGACGAATCGATCTAGCTATGTCCGTCCATCTGTCTGTTGCGAGGTGATTCATTCGCTCAGTTTTAAAGATATTGAGCTAAAACTCAAAACTTAAGCTTTTCTCAGTCCTAGGTAGTTTGTATGTTAAATTCAGATTGCCACGCCCACTCTGAGGTATAGCTCACATACAAATTTACCGCCTATTTTCGCATTTTTATAAAATGACATTAACCTATGACACTCCGATATGGTACGGATCGAGCCATTATAACGCAAAGCCCTATACAAACTTACCTCTTATTACCTCAACCATTCCATCTCGAAGTTCTATCTAAGCCACGGACGATCACACATAAACTCTTTAATAATTCGTGTGACAGGTATTTAAGCTTCGGTTCCACCGAAGATAACGTTTTTCCTTGTCTCTTTTAGTTAATAACTTTTGGAGTCTTTTATTTTTTTTCTTTTTTTAAAATGAATATTACAAACCGTATTACAAAATGATATACCACATACATACCGCGCCAAGTTGGAAGTGTGTAAAAAGTTAAGTAAAGACCGGACAACTGATAAACTGACCTATGGCAAGCAGTTATTTATTGACACATCCTGCTGAGCCAGTCGCTTGTATATTCAAGGACATCTGGGTCAACCGGTTTATTCTTAACAATTAAAAAAAAAAAAAATAAAAACATTCTGTCGCCCTTTTCGAAGTACAGTTTTTGGTTTTAGTCTAACCGAAATTTCGCTATAAATAGGCAGCTTTATCAAAGTGGACATCAGTGCTCCGTGTACACACCGCAAGCGAAGACTATTTCTGGACGGCGTTGACTATTTTTTTTTGTTTTTTTGTAGTTGTAGCGAAGTTTTGACACTGTCAAAAGTCCTACGAACACAAAATCTTTGAAATTAGCTTACAAAGACAGACAAAGTCATGCGATTGTATATTCTCAGTTTGCTGGCATTAAGTGCGCATGCGCATACAATTGCCTACCAAGCGAATCTTCAAGCTTATGCACCGGCACGTGGTGAATTTGCCGTCGAGAGTGGGCGTGCGCAGGGCTACGTACGTTATTTAGATGCAAATGGAGCCGAGCGTCTTATACCGTATTACTTTCCAGAACCGCTTTATGGACTGCGCCGCTTGAGCTATGCTGCAAATGATGCGGTGCATCCATTGCTTCGCAGTAGCAGCAGCATTACCAGCAGCAGCAACAGCAAAAGCCAGAAACCCATGGAAACAGCTGAGGAACAAAGTGCACTCTTTCGCGCTTGGTGTGAACAGCGTTATAATGCACTTAAATTGGAGATAGAACGTTTGCGTTCGGAAGGCAAAACACCCTCAGCAAATATTATTGCACAATTCGAGCCGCTCGAAAAGATTGTTAAGGCTGCTGCATACGACAGTGTTCCAGGACTCAGTGCCGATATTCAACGAGCTCGCGATGAACAATTGCGTATCTGGAACGAGGCACGTTTGAAAGTCTTGCAGTCAGAGGAGCAACAGTTGCGTTTAAATGGTGCGCCAAATTTGGATGCTAATCAAGATTCACAACCAAACACGCGAAACGAATTATTGCGTTTTGGTGATTTCGAAGCAGCAGCTACAAAGTTACAGCAGCCATTACAAGATACGCCGGAAGTACAGCGCGCCAGAGAAGAGCATCTCAAGCTGTTTAGTCAGGCGCAAAACAAACCAGAGCTTGCACCAACAGCACAGACACAGCTGAAGTATACACCGATACAGTTTCCACAGCCAGTAGAAGATACTGCCGAAGTCATACGTGCACGTGAGGAGCATCTGAAATTGTTAAATGAGGCAAAACTGAAGACGGCAGCTATAGAGCAGCAACCAGTCAAACAGCTTGAAAATCCACAGCCTGCTCCTTTACTTAAGCATACGCCTGGCCAGGAGCCAGTGCAAGATACTCCCGAGGTTATGCGCGCACGAGAGGAACATCTACGACTATTTGAACAGCATAAATTAAAAACGGCACAAGTTCAGCAAAACTCCAATTCGAATAATGATGATGGATCTTATAGACCAGAAGAGTATGCTTCCAATCAAGAAAATCAACAACAACAGCAGCCAACGCTAAAAGCTGTTCCTGGCATTCAACAACCAATTGCTTCACTGCATTTCCAGCCGCTTATTGCGCTGAAATCCCCAAGCTACCAACCGCAGCTGCAGCAGATACAGGATACACCCGAAGTGATGCGTGCACGCGAGGAGCATTTAAGACTTGTAAACGAAGTAAAGACACGACTGGAGGACAGAATCGCTGATGATACCGATCGGCTAAATCTTTTGGAACGCGAAAATGAAGCGGAGCGTATGCGTGATCTCGAATTACGACGCGAACAAGAGAAACTCGACCAATTGGAGCGACTGCGTGAAATTGAACGACAAAAGGAGGAAAAACGCTTGCTACAAGCCGAACTAATTGCACTGGAACTTGAGGAAAAGCGTTTGAAAGAGTTGGAAGCAGCTGAGCAGCTAAAATATAAGACTGAGTTGGAAATGCAAACATTGCCACAGCCAAAAATTGCCAGCAAATTTATTATACAACCACAGCAACAGCAACCACAGCAGCTGCAGCAACAAGTGCAGCAACAACAACTTCAACAAAATGGTTTCTTCTTGCGCATACAGGCAAATCAGCCACAACTTTCGGCAGTAGCAAGCTCGATACCTGGTGCCAGCGCTTATCTCATTAGCGGACAACCAGCATCCGTTGCTGCAGCACCGCTTTTTATTCCTACAAAAAATGAGAATCCCTTTTTCTTGCGCTACGCACAGCAAGCGCAACAACCCATCAAATCGGAAACTAAAGCGCAAACAGCAAATCAGAAATTAGACCAACAACAACAACAACCACAAATGAAATCCGAAATCAAATATGATGCGTCCTTGCCACAGAATTTGCCTCAGTCTAGTCTCAGTGATTTAGATAAAGCGACGCGTGAACATTTTCGTGCGCATGAAATTGCACTTGAACAGTTGCGTTTGGCCAATCTGAAGAATCCTTGGAATCCTGATTGTAATTAAATATTTATGGACAAATTATCCGACGTTTGACCAACATTGTAACTTTTTATTTATTGGACAAGCACTCGCACACAACGAAATACAAACAGAACAAAAAATTCTAGATGGGCATAAGTTCAGCATTTTTTAAAATAATTTTTAAGATAAGCGTTTATCATTTTGTATTAAATATAAATATAATTTTTTTTTTTTTTTTTTGATTTTTTTCATGTCAAGTTGTATGTAAAAATTTCATTTAATTTTATTATTTTGCACAATTCAATAAAAATTATAGTGATATACATACATAAACATAATACATACACACATACATACATACATATATGTATCTATATGAATACTCGTACACCTCTTCAATTACTCAAATAAAAATATTCATTATATTTATTTTTTTTTATAGAATAAAGCATAAAGTTGAAAAACAACGAAAAAACAAAAAAAAACTGTTTAATCAATTTTACTTTCTTTTAACTTTAAATTTAAAAGTTACATTTTTTAAACATTTAAAATAGTTCATAACAATTAAATTGACAAGCAGAAGCAGGTGTCACATGTGAAAGTTAACTTCACAAATTTTTCAGCTAACGGTTCTGCAACGCTCAGTGCCGTTAAAAAAAAAAAAAACATTTAACATATGTAAATTTTATGGAATTTGATTGATTTTAAAACGAAAATCGGTTGACGCAACGTTGACAGCTGCCACAAACGGCTACGCTTTGGTGTCAAATCAATTATAAAACAAGAAAGAACGCTGTAGTCAAGTATGATCGACTGCAAGATACCCTTTGCACAATCTTTATGTACCTTAAGCTAAGTCTTAGCTTAGTACCATATACTTTATTGTTTTGGATTTACATACAAAACATCAAAAAAGTAGACTAAAATGTTTATGGGAGCTATAACTAATCGATCGATCTTCTATCAATGCTGATCAAAAATATTTATAGTTTATAGGGTCTACCATGCCTTCTTCTTCCTGTTACATTCATTTGCAAAAATTTTGTATACTCTTTTAACCCTTGGGTACAGGGTTTAAAAATCATAGGAATTGCAAAAGTAGAGCAGGAGAACAATCAAACAAACGTAGAACTGACTTAATTTTTATACCTGCCACACATGGTGTGAAGGGTATTATCAGTTTGTCGGAAAGTTTGTAACACAAATTTAACAAAAGGAGGCATCGGAGACCCCATAAAGTATATATATTCTCGATCAGCTCGATGAGGCGAGTCGATCTAGCCATGTCCGTCTGTCTCGTCTGTTTAATTCGGAGACTCTAGAGCTATTTACTCAAATTAAAATTTTTTTCTCGCAACGATCAGGTCAAGATGGAATATGAAAGTGTCACGCCCATTTTTAGGTATATCTCCATCATACATTTTCAACTTAAACTTACTCAAACCATTTTCCGAATATTTGTATAAAAATAGGCATTATTTATAAATTTATTCAATCCAAAATGGGTGAAAACACTTCTTATGTCATTCAATGATAAAAAAGGGGCCACGCCCATTTTAAGGTATACAAACTTGCCGCCCATTTTTGAATTTTTTTATGAAAAATGTATTATACATAAATTTATTCACACTAAATTGAGTAAAAATATATCTAATATCATCCTATTTGCACACCACCTATATTTTAATGATCGGCCCACTATAACATATAGCCCCCATATTAACTTTCTGCCATTTTTCGATTTTTTTTAAAGAAAATGTTTGTCTTAAGCTTAAAAATTTGACCATATTGTTGTGTCTAAGCTTTGATTATATCGAACTATTGACTCCCACCCACAACTTCTCCAAATATTACCTAAGCCACTGATAATAAAAAAATATTTCAAGCTTCGTGTGACGGGTATAAAGGCTTCGGTTCCGCCGAAGGTAACGTTTTTCTTTGATTTTTTTTTTTTTTTTTCGATTGCATAAAACAATGGTCTTAAAAATGAATACAAATATGTCTGGGGACAGGTGAATAAAGCCGTAAGTAACGGAAGACATCCGACTTTATTTATTATTTACAATTGAAACAAATCTTGTTGTTCTCTTGTTTCATTTTGCAATTTCTAACTGACCTATCATAAAAAATACAAAAAATGCACCGGGTTTTATTTATTCACAAAAACTTTTTACTCACTCGCTTGGTGTATTATTGAAACATTCCATTTGTTTTGGGAAATAGTGTGGGTATTAGTATTAAGCGTATGAGTAATCAACGGAATAACGCGATTTTGTCGTATGACTTTTTGTGAAGCAAATCGATTCGTTGATTATTTTAATAGATTTATTGTTTGACAAAAAAGATGTTCAAAATTTTTTTATATTGTATAATTTTTGACATATATTTTTGAATTTGATTAAAAGAGGAACATGGCTACATCGATATACAGAAATTATTATCAAACTATAATTTTATGCTTTTCAAAAACAATTAATAAAATACTTTCTATTATTTTCTAAATTCTTCTTATTTTAATTAAAGTTTTCTTCATTTAGAACGCAATAAATGAATCACAAAGAGTTACTTTGGTCTAGACTTTTGTGGGAGCGTAATACATGCATATTTATTTATTTGTACGTACACGTATGTATGCCATAGTTAGTGCATGCCGTATACAAAGAATTTGTACTTTGAAGCGTATTACTAATCAACAAATCTTTATCATCAATTTTTTGGTATGTTTATGATGACAATACGAATTTTATATAATACATACGAGTAAGTAATACACTGGCTGATGCAAGTTCTGTTTGGTCTAATTGACTGTAGCAGAAGTGGATAATTGATATTAGAAATGGTGTTAAACCCCACTCCCAGATGTGTCCCTGTCTATAATGAAAAGCGGATTTTAGCGTTAAAAAAAAAAAATAAATTGCGTATTATTTTGCACGATACGATATTATGGTTTTATGGATTTTGATTTATGTTAATAAATTTTCCCACATTATTATAGATAAATGGTTTATGCATATATTTATGTAGGAATAAATTATGCATAATTTGCAATATTATTAAATGTTCAATAAAAAAATATACATTTTCTTATAATTTATATATAATATAATATACCGACTTACTCTCGTGCATATTTAGTGTCGCACAAGTAACTGAAGCAAAATGTACAAAACCGATTTATTCGTTCAAAAAATGCCTATCTTTGGTATTAAACATTCGCATTTGGAATTTGTTGGGCATCTTTGGTAAAAATAAACTTTCACGAATTGTCGCACTTCTCTTGTTTCCGGTTCTAATAAATCTTGCGGAGCTTTGCTATGTTTTGGTTAATTGGAGTAATTTTACTGAGCTTATTTTGAGTTTATTTATGTTAGTCATACTATTCAATACGATATTGCGTTTGATTTCGGTGCAAAAAAATGAACAAAAATTTATCGGCTTACTTAATACTGTGGCGATTTGGATTGAAGATTTGCAGGTATTAGCTGCTTAATGTTTTCAATATATTTTATCATACTTTTGATTGATTACAGCACAAAAGGGACATAGACGCTCAACTTATATTTCAAAAAATATCCAAACGCGCTGATTTTTTAAGCAAATTTGCACTTATTACAGCAGCTTTTGGTGCGCTTTTAACAGTTGTAATGCCAATTTTAATGCAACGTCGTGGTAATTAATTTTAAATTTTAATATTTAATAATATATAAAATATAGATTTAATGATAATTTTCGCTTCAGTACATCCGCATCCGATACATTTGCCTTACATCGATGTGCTACAAAGTCCTATATATGAGATATTCTATATAATTGAGTTTATTTTCATTATGCCTTTTATTACATTATTTTATACCATCTATTTAAATTTTTTCATCGGTTGGCTTTGGTTCGGTATTGGTGCTTTGCAGCATTTGTGCCAGAAATTAAGATCAATTGGAAATTTTGATACACAACGGAAAAAGGAGCTCGAGCTACGAAATTGTATTATCTACCATCAGCAAATTATTAAGTAAGTATACTATATACGAGTATATTATAATGTATAGATTATTTACAAGTTACATTTATTTTGTTTTACAGTTTTGTGTCGAATCTTAATGATTTGGTTTCATTCGTCTGTCTCATGGAATTCGTCATGTTTAGTATTATGTTCTGTGTGCTTTTGTTGTTTTTCACTATAGTAAGATAATTTCCGAACCGCCTAATTGCAATGAATTTTTATACCCGCCACACATAGTGTGAAGGGTATTATCAGTTTGTCGGAAAGTTTGTAACGCATTAAAAGGGGGCATCAAAACTTCTTGATCAGCTCGATGAGGCGAGTCGATCTAGCCATGTCCGTCTGTCTGTCCGTCTGTTTATTTCAACACGATTTACTCGAAAACTACTGGAGATACTTAGCTGAAATTTGAAACTTAAGCTTTTCTCGGCAACGAGTAGGTCAAGTTTCAAATATGAAAGTGCCACGCCCATTTTTAGTTATAGCCCCCATACAAACTAACCGTTTTTTTTTATTTTTTGTTTGAAAATAGTTATTATTTATGCATATATTCCCTTCAAATTGGGTAAAAACACTTCTAATGTCATCCAATGTCAAATTAACTGTGCCACGCCCATTTTTAAGTATATCCCCCATACAAATTATCGCCCATTTTAGAATTTTTGTATGAAAATGGTTATTATTTAGGAATATATTCACTCTAAATTGCCTAAAAATACATCAAATATAATACAATATCAAAAGCAAGATGCCACGCCCATTTTTAGCTAAAGTCCCCATACAAACATACCGCCCATTTTCGAATTTTGGTATGAAAATGGTTATATTTTTACTCCAAATTGGGTAAAAACACTTTGAATATCATCCAAAATCAAATCAAAGGTGCCACGCCCATTTTTTAGCATAGTCCCACACAATGGAGTTGATTGACCATTGACTCCGTCGTATCCCATCTCGAAGATCTATTTAAGCCACATTTACAATTTAAAAATACGTGTGACGGGTATATAAGCTTCGGTTTTACCGAAGTTAACGTTTTTCCTTGTTTATGATCTTTTCAGTGTGATAATTTTATGCAGAAAGTCACTGCAGCAATTTATATATTTTGCATTATCTATGCACTTTTTCTACCATATTGGTTTACTAATGAAATTTCCGTGCAGGTATGAATTTAAATCCAAATTAAATAATACTTCGATTTTATTTAAACAATATAATTATTTAGAGTTTGCTCGTTGCTGATGCTGCTTATAGTGTTGATTGGACTGTTACAAGTCGTACATTTCGTAGTACCCTAATCATTATGATAGCACGTAGTCAAACGGCCTTAGAGGTTAGATAGATTATTTATTTATTTAAACATTAATTTTGAACTGTAATTTATATTGTAGCTATCTGCTGGTGGTATATATCCTATGAACTTAAAAACATTTCAAACATTGCTAAATGCATCCTATTCTTATTTTACTATGCTACTTGGTGTCAATTCCAAATAAGCTCAAAAATAATTTAATACGAATTACTTAATATATGATTTATTGTCAAAGTTAATTTTTTTTTTTAATATTTCTTAAAGCAAAAGTCAATAAATAAATAAATACAAAAGTATAGCAATCTTTTTTTTTTAAGTTTGTTTAATTTTTTGATTGCAAAGTAATAAATTACTTAAGCATTCGCTTGAATTTTCATGCTCATTGGTAGTTCCCCGTTGAAATAACACACCTACAAGTGTACTTTATAAAAACAACTTCAGATAAACAATTATTTCCAATGAAATTTCGTTGTTTATATTTTGATAAATAAAACAACAACAACAATAAAAATAAAAATTTTTAAGCAACTTTGAAAATATTTCTGCTGAAAAGACTAAAAATAACTTAATACAATTTATTTTTAGAAATCGATTGCATTTAAGACTTTTTATGGTAAATGCGACACAGTTTTTAGATTTATATAGTTGAAAATTTAATTAATTTAAAGAAAAACAAATTTATCTTGAGTACATTTTAAGCTCATTTCTTAAAATTCATTTAAAGAAAGCGTATAGCCGGTTTTGCATGTAAAAAGTGCCCCACAACGATATTGAATATCTTTAAATGAGCTTCGACAGCCCTTATTCTGAGAACTTTTTCTGCGTACTTTGTTTTCCGATTTCGGCGATATTAACGAATATATAGCGATAAACATTTTTTTAGTTTTTCTTTTTTTTTCTGCTCGCTGAGTTGAAAAAAAGTTTTGATGAAAAATCTTTTATTTTCTTAAAATTAATATTTATCTACAAAAAATATTTAAAAATTTTTTTCGCTCAAAAATTCTATGAAATTTTTTTTTTAAATTTTAATTGGTGCTTTTAAAAAACTTAAACTAAAAAAATGTTTGTCGCTATATATTTGTTAATATCGCCGATATTGGAAAACTAAGTACGCAGGAAAATTTCTCAGATCAAGGTCTATCGAACCTCATTTAAAGATATTCAATATACCTGGGGGCAATTTTTACATGCAAACCAGGCTACTTTCTTTACGTATGTTTTTTTTTTTTTTTGTAGAAAGTTTTTAATGAGGACCGTTCGAATATTTCTTAATCTTTTAACAGAATCTAAAGACGTTATCATATAGTATACATACGTATTGTATTGATTTAAACCTACTTCAATTTTTTTTTTTCTTTATTTAATTTTTATTTTGTGCATTTCCACGTTGATGATAAGAAGCATGGCGATATCAAAGCGTGATGTTACGCGAAGTGAAGGTGAAAGTAGTTGTCAAGCGAAATAATTGCGTAACAAATTATCAATTTGCTTGTAGCTATGCGTTGTGTTAAGGCATGTTCTTAATTTTTGCATAAAATGTGGGTCGTCTCACATGATAAACATTGATAATATTTTAATGAAAAAAAATTGTCTTCGTATCTATAAAAAATTTAATAACGCAGTTTATTAGTGCTTCCTATTAACAGAAAAAAAAAAAAAAAAACTAAGCAACTCAAATTGCAGATACAATAAATTTATCTAAAAATAACAATCTAATTAAACTTCTATAAATGTCGATTTAATCGATAGTTTTATTTTTTTTCTATTTTTTGCTTTATTATTATTGCATAAGCAAATCATTAGCAACTAACGAACGTGCTGCGTTAGTCACATGTTTCATATATCACGTTTTGATCAAATCATTTCTCTATCAAATATTAACATTTTAATTACTTTATTTGATTCCTCACTTCGTTGCCATGTGCGTTAGTTAGTTAGTTAAACTGTCAAAAATATTAATTAAATTATTTTACAATTATTTTAATAATCCACACCCCCCCCTTTTTTTAAGGGGAAAACGTTTGTGTTTACATACTCGTATATTTGTCAATACGTAAGAACAAAAATAAAACTAAACAAATATGTTTCTATGAAATTCAAAAATAAAAACAGACAAATATAATACACACACGTGATTTGTGACGGCATTAAACGTAATTGTGGCGCAACATATAAATTAAATATTTTTAATTTTACTTTTCTAGAAACCCCCACAAACAAGCACATTATTTAAAATAAATTGAAACAAGATAGAATGCAGAAGTCGAGTATGCTCGACTGCATGAAACACTGTACCCAATCTTTATGAACCTTAAGATCGGTTCTATTTTACTATCATTCCTCATTGAATTGAATTTTTAGACAAAAACCTAAAAAAATCGGGTATAAATTTGTATGGGTGCTATATCTGAAACTTTGTTGGGTCTACCCATATTGGTCTATTTCATTGGGACTATACTAGGCACATTTTATACTTAATTTGAACTTCCTAGAATAAAAAAACAATGACGTTTTTATGCAAAAATCCAAATTCTTCGGTTACATTTGTATGGGAACTATACCTATAATTTTGTTGGTCCTACCCATATTGAGATATTTTATTGGGACTATTATGGATATAATTCATACTAAATTTGAACTTCCTAGAATAAAAAACAGTGACGTTTTTATATAAAAACCCAAAAGTTTGGGGTAAATTTGTATGGTGGGTACCTCTTAAAATGTTTCTAGAGAACAACCGTTTGCAAGTGAACACTTGACGGCTCAGAAGAGTCTAAGTTTCAAATATAGTGGCCCTATCTCTTATAGTCTTCGAGATAATCTCTCTTACAGCAGGACAGACAGACACAGTTAGTTCGATTCCCCTTTCAAAGCTGATCAAGAATATATATACTTTATATGGTCTATCTTGCCTCCTTCTGTCTGTTACATACATTCGCACAAACTTAATATACCCATTTAACCTTTGGGTACAGGGTGTAATAATATTTTCTCAAAGAATTTCTACTCTCTCGTACGTATGTACTTTAAAGACAATCTCTAAACCACGTCATATATCATTTTTGGGAAAGGGGTAAGTTTATACGTAAAATAAACGTTGAAAGTAAAATTTTATAAATGGATTTATGGACTGCGTATTTGCACTTAAAATAAGCCAAAATGACTTAATTGGCGAAAGTACTTCCCCAAAAATCTAAGAATTTCGGCTATAAACAAATAAAATCGCTCGACTTATTTCTTACATTTATTGTGAAATTATGTCTTATCTACGCTAAACTCTCAAAAAAAAAATCATATAAGTATATAAGCTCAGAAAGACGCCTCTCGTTTTTTTTTGGTTACATTAGAAATAATTATTTTATATATAAAAAAAAAAAAAAAAATTTAATTGCAGCTTCATCGTAAAAAAAAAAAAAAAACGGGCAACAACTCAATTAAATTGTTTTTATTTTATTAATATTTTTGTTTTCATTTTAATTTTTATGAATGCATTTAATTAAGCCAAAAAAAACAAGAATTTAATGAACTGCAAAATGAACTTAAAAACTTATTTAAATTTATTGATTTTGAATTCTTTGTTTTGTGCGGTTTTGTTTTCCCCTTGGAGATAATTTTGAAGATATCACACTGATTTTTGACTTACGTGAGAATAATATTTTTTATTTACTCGAATTTGACGTATTTAGGTTTATTTTTCTCACGAGTTGTTCCTGAACATTTACATATGTATGTGCATGTAGGGGGTCAATCTTCTTTTTTTCTTAAATTTTTTTTTTTTTTTGTTTGTTTGGGGTAGCTAACCTTTTAAGTTGCCAACTAACGGTACAGCTGCGTAAACGTAATGCATAATGATTTGCGTCAACAGGTTTTACGGCTTTGATTTGAATACTTTTCAGTAAATTAATGATAAATTAATGTACGATTATTTAAAGTTTAATGTATTTTAGTGTCACATTAAAATTATAAATGCTGCATTGTAATGAAATCGGAATTAAAAAAAAAATATGTATATATAAACATTTTATTAAATAGGCAATAAAATATATATAATAGAATACTAGGAAATACTCTTTATCATTTTTATAACTTTTGTGCTTATCAAAGTGGCGGCGCCACTATTTGACTCTGATATTCTACATATAATAAATTCGTACATAACATATTCCGGTTGGCACACGTTTCGTGAACTACCTTATCACCTAAGTAGCTCATTGTCTAAAGACAATGTGTACTACAAACCTTAATTATTTATTTATTTTTTTTTTTTTTTCGTAAGTATTGTTTTAAATGACTGGCAAAATTTACTCAGAAGTCGTACAAGATCGTACGTCCGTATATGGCCAGACGTGTTCAAGCAAGCTCTCAACTGTATACAATTCTTGTGAAATTCATTGCGAAGCTATTGAACGAAGAGAATATTCAATTATGTGTATAATGAGCGAAGCTATTTCTGTTGAGAGTTGGGAAATACTCGTTTTTTTTTTAATCGAGTATCTGAGTAATCGTACAAATATTGAAAACCAAAGAGAGAGATTGGTAAAGCGCCATCAAAGTTTGCAAAAACAATGCGTGACTGTTCATGTTTTTTTTTATTCTTTTTTTTTTTTTTTGTTTTTTTTATAAGGCAAAAACCCTAAAACGTATTAAAAATAAACTTTTAAAAATATAATAAAAAAAAAGGTAAATATAACTTAATTTTGTAATAGATTCATAGCTAGTATCGAAAATCAAATCGAGTATATATGTATGTATGTGTCGCTGTTTATGTTAATTAATCTATTCCGCTGTCTGTCTGTCGTATAAAAATGTAGATTTCAGAGACTATTTATTTATTTATTTATTGTATATATTTATATTAATTATATATGTGCTAAAAATGCGACAGTGGAAAAATTAATTTAAACGTTAATAAAATTTTGATATAATTTATTTAATATTTTTGCTAAATATTGATTATTCGCTTATTGCGGAAATTTTTGGAAAATTTTATTTTTTGGTCAAATGTAAAGTTTACTCTTAAGAATTATGTATGATTGTATTTTTTTTTTATATGACAAACAATGGAAAAAAATTAAATGAATAATAAAAACGCATCTCAACGTTGTAGCTTATCGCGTGTTCATGAGTCTCGTGCGACAATGGAAAAATAATAAATACAAATAAAATCATTCAAAGGGAATTCCATGAAAAAAAAAAAAAAAAAAAAAAAAAAAGTACTTTTGTATTTTTTTATTTTTTATTTTTATTATTTCTTTAGTATTTAAAAACACATTAAGCAGAAAAATAAACCCAAAAATGATAAGAAATTTGCAAGACGCACGACGCGTCATGGCGTAGTTAGCTTTTCGAGCGAAGGGGTTGGGCAACAATATTTTTATTTTTCTATTAATTATTTATATTTTATTATTATTTATTGTTGTTTATATTAAAAAAGGTGCCAATAGTGTATTATTTAATTTTAATTTGTATATATTTTCGCATAAATGAAACTTGTTTCTGTAAACGTCAATCAACAATTTCAAATTCAGCATTGCGTATTTATTGTAGTAGGCAATCTTTTAATAATATTTTAATAAAAAATATTATAAATATTTTTATTATTTTATAAACAAAAAATTGGGATTAATACATTACGCCACTGTGAGTACGCAAAACAATTCTAAAAAATATTTTATCAAATATTTATTTAGAATTTTGATTTCCGAAGAAGCAAGATTTGACTAGCAGCTCTGTTTCTTGGGAACAAACACAATTAGAGAAATGTATGCAAATACAATAAAATGTTAGAGATGGCTGAGGGAAGACTACACGTATCCCCACACAATTAGCATATAATTGCCGTTTTGTTATCACTAAAATAAAATTTCGGTGGAAAACCTCTTGAACGTTCAAGGCTATGTGGTATCAGAGCCTAACAGTACAGTTGAGGAAGGAATTTTAGTTTGAAGGGACATAAGAGAGCTAGATCGCTCAGCGATTCTAACTGTCAATGTCCAAAGTGTCTTAGTTTAATCGATCTAAGTGCAGGACACACACAGAGTAAGTGTTCCAACGATTTCCGTGGTGTCCTCTTCCTTACAACTTCTGCATGTACTGTTATAAGAGATACCTAGTCTAGCTGCGTGTTCCTCGATGGAACACAGGTTTTTGCGGGGGTTTGCCAGTAGTGTTCTGGTACGTTTTGGGTCAATCGAAAACCAAATAAGCCTAGCTTTCCTGCAGCTGTTCATATTTTGTCAGTTATAGTTGCCTAAAGAGCAAAAGTGATTCCCCTAATGTTGGCGACCCTAGCACTCATTGGAATCTGAACCACGACTGGTTGAAATTCACTCGATGAACCCCATGTAGCCAGCGCGACAGCTTGCTCGTCTCCGGCGATATCACTATGCCCTGGGAACCATCCTCACTTCCCAGCAGCACTGCCATTCAGTCTTGCCGTGAAGGAAATGAAATGTTTAAGAATACGATTTTTGTTCCATTCCGAGTGCTTGGTAAGCGAAGTGTTTTTTTTTTTTTTTGTGTTTTTTTTTTTGCATTCATAAAACCCAATATTTTTCAAGTTATTGCAAGCGACACGCGGCATACACGCATCCGTTCAAAGTTTACATGCTGCGCTACGTCACATCTCATCACAACTCAAGCTGAAGTCAAAGTCAGACATGAGCTTTGAACTAACTGGTCGTCGCATGCCAATCACATGTATCGCCGCAAGTAGCTGGTTTTGTGTTTGAATTCTCGATTTAATTTTATTTGTCCATTGCCTTGAGTGTGTAGCTATTTCGACTCACAATACTCAAAACTAGTTTAGTTGATAAAAAAAAAAAAATAAATAAATATTTAAATAATGTTTGAATATGCACAGCCAAACACACATACATACATGTACATACATGTCATATGTCAACGTCAACGCTGTGAAATCTGTGAAAAGCAAGCGAAAAGCCGAAAAAAACCCATATGACTTCAAATTGTATTGTATTTTATGAAATTCTTATTAACTTATTTTAAGTTCCGTTTATTTGACGAAAGCAAGAATGAACTTGTGATCAGTTTACGAAATACATACATATTAATTTGGGGCAATCGCTGTCGTCTCTTGTTATGAATCATTTACCTTCGATTTTGACGATATCACCGACATTCATTCATGTTCGTACGAGCACAACAACCTGTTGCTGTGCCGGTGTGATTTTAAAGTCGTCTGCCTTGTCGAGGTAATTTTGTAGATGAATTTTGTACCATGGGTATATTTATTTGTTTTGTAAATACATTTACATATACACATACACATACACATATGTACATTTGCAAGTCACGCAGCGTTTTGGAATTTTATTGTGCCAAGTAAAAATAAACTTTTAATTTTTTAATAATTTTGCATGAGTTTTAAATATAGCTGAAAATGATGAATAGTAAATAGGTACAAATACAAAAAAAAAAATTAAATGAAATGTAAATATATAGATTCAGACTTTCATGAAGTAATCAGAAGGCAGTCGTTTATGAAAATATGCAGAAACTTTGGACCTTGCCTGATGCGACACAGATTCGCTAAATAAAAAAAAAAAAAAAAAAAAAAAAAAAAATAAATTGAAGCTGCAATAATAGGGATTTACCGATTATGTGGCTACAACTTATCATTAATTTTTTTTTTTTATTTATAAAATGGGAATGCACCATAATATGTACATATGTACTCGTATTAAAAAAAATGAAACATATTTTAGAATAGTAATTCCCCTTTCCTGTTTTGGCATGTAACCGTTTTATTATCGTAAGATGTATTGGAAGTTATCCAAAAATTTTAACAGAATAGTAAACTGTTATTACCCTACTCGCTGTACTACTATCTGTACGATTCATTAACATATTATAAACAATTTAAACAAAAAAAAAAAATAAAAAAAAAAAAAAAATACAAAAAACTGGAAAATAATTGTTTGTTCAATGTAAAAAGCTACTTATATATTCTATACGAGTATATAGCAACGCAGTGGTGCTCGCAGCAGAAGCGCTAAGTAATTCCAAAGAATCCATTATGATTTCGAGCGAAATATTTGAGCTTTATACCGATTTGAATGGTGCTACTGTTGCTGGGAATTCCCAAATTCAATTCAGTTTGAAAACGAATTACACATAAACAGCTGTGTAGAAACCAGACAGACCAGATTAACGAAATCGCTATCGAGTTATTCTTATTGTTGTTTTTGTATATAATTTAATTGCGTCAAACGCCTCTGGTTAAAAAAAAAAAAAAATTTTATGCTGAAAATGTATACATTTGCAGTTCTAGAATTAATTGCCCTGATAAGAAAAAGATACAAGAAATTTTTTTTTTTTCAAATGCTTTTATTTTAAATTATTTATGTTTTAATTTTTAGTAAACATTTTTTTTTTTATATTTTTTTTTTACAATATTAGTTTTCTTTTGAAACGAAAAGCTAACATAACAAAACTTTAATTTACAATAGTTACTATTATTTCTAATTTCTATTTTTTTTTTTCATGATTTCTAAAAATAAAATCAATTTATGAATTTTAACGTTGTTTAATAAATTACATAATTTTATTAAATACGAAAAATGAAAGATTGTTCTAATCAATAATAATTTCTAGCTAAGCAAATGAGCACAGCAACAGTGACAGCTGGTCACGCGGCGCATGTATCTTTGAATCTTTGTATCTGTGCATGCGTGCGGATACTTCCTATTCGCTCACGCGCTGCATCCGTTGTTGTTGTTGTGCGCCAGTTTATATTTGCTGTTATTGTTGTTGTTGTTGCAGTTGCGTTGCTGCCAATTTTTGAAGGTTGCCGTAGTTGTTTTACCGCCTTTCAGCTATATTTATCAGCTTAACTTAATATGTTATAAATATGTTGTATGTATTTAGCATTACGTTTTAGTATCTGCTGCCTCTTCTTTGCTGCTATTACTGCTTGTCCGTCTGTTTATCTCAAGATATATTCTCCTAACTGCTTTTCGCCTTATCAGAATTAATTTATATACAAAGTAGCTTAGCCACGACTGCGTAAAGTTGATGTTAACTGCCGCCATATTTGATACATATGCAAGTAGTGTCATATGTAACATAACTATGTATGTAGTAGTGTGTATATCTGTATATTTAAATACGCCTCATATGTACAACTGCGTTGTGCTTCTCCGTCGGTGTTTCTCGACCCATATTGTTGGATGAAGAAATCACTCTCCAAACGTTTGAGCAAACAACATTGTTGTTTTTTTTTCTTTTTGGTTAATTCAAATGTATCCACTTAACTTGGGGATTTCATTTTGTTTTTTGTTCAATTTCATTGCAGTTACACACACACAAATCTACACGGCTGGCAATTTGACAATTGGACGCTGTGGAGCATCCCAATGTGCTTCGCAGTAGTCAACCAGTTGATTCTCTGAATTATTCAAAAGTTCCTCATCTTCATCTCCAGTCCATGTTTTCTGGACCAAACAGCACGATTCGAGTGTGTTTTTGCCTAAAATACGGCTTAACTTGGTGGCACAGTCGACCTTAATGACATAGATATCATTCTCGTAACAGAATGCCTCTAGTAGCACCTCGTGCATATGTGTTGCTGAGTCGCCATCTTGTGGTTCTGCCATCAGACAGAAGAGTGAACCATCCGGTGATTTTGATAAAACGTTTATTGCTGCAGCCAGACCAACAATGACACGTGACTCGGATTGTGCCCTAAATAGCGCCGATTTCACTGTACGCCCGATATTTGTATAATCCATGGCAAATTCTGTGCCAGTCATGCTTAGGCTGTTTATGTCGTTGCTCATATTGTGAAATTCCATAGTCTCTTCGACGACCATCTTGCTGCTGCGTTTATCTGTAGTGTTGTTGTTGTTGTTGTTTAATTGTTTAATTTTAAAGCTTTTGCTTGCCGTCTTAATTTTGCTTTGAGCAATTTTCACTGTTTTTTTTTGTTTGTTGTTGTTGTTGCTTTTAATCGCAAAGTCTTTATTGCACTTGTTTGTAATTTGTTTTGATTCTATTTATTTAGAATTTTTAAATGTCTTTTGTGTTTTTAGTTTTGCTTTTGTTTGTCTTTGATTAACTTTTGCTTATGAAATTCTTTTCGAGTTTATTCGCACTGTGCTTGTATCCGTTAAGCGTTCCGCGTTCTTATTTCAATTTTGATTTGCAATTTCACAATGAATGAATGCCAAACATTGCCGAACGTTTGCTTTTATAGCTACGCTCTCTCGTAACGCTTTCGTTTCCATTTAATTTCATCAGAAATTGTTGCTCTCGGCTTGCGCTCGCATAAAAAAAAACGAAAAGTTTAAAAAAAAACCCCAATAGCATTGTTGTTGTTTGCGCCTCTCATTTATTTGGCGCGCTCACACGTAAAATCCAAGTTTGCCATATGTATTTCCAAGTAATTTTTTTATATCATTTTTATTTACTCTCTTTAGTTTTGCTTTTGATTTTTATAGTTTTTTTTGTGTTGTTGTTGTTGTATTTTTTGTTTGTAGTTTTTCTGCTTTGGGTTTTTGTTGCTCTTTTAGTTTTGGGGATTTTTAATAGAATTGTGGGAGCAACACGATCGTACATGCAAACCAAAATAATGTTTTTTTTTTTAATTTTGAATTTGTTTTTAATAATTTTTTTTTGTTTATAATTAATTTGATTTGCGGAATCTGTTATAATTGCAATATTAGCAATATTTCTTGTATGTTCTATGAGGTTTAATAACTTTTATTGACCTCACGCTCTTCAATGTATAAATGGTTCTCTTCCTATCTCACTGCTTAGAGAATTGTTAAATTGGCGTATCAGCTAATTTTATACCCTGCACATATTCACATCTAAAGTAATGGATTGCACCCAGATATAGTAAATTCTGATAAATAGATTGTTAAATAGGTAAAAAATTTGTTAATTTTCCGTGAACTGAAATGTTTCATTCACTTTTCGCTCAAAACTTAGCCACACATTCATTCACTTTCTTCTTAATTGTAGTCGTATATTCACTAATTTATGTTCGTCTTTTTTTTTCTGAAAATTTTATAAATATATTTCAGCATTTTATTATACATAATATTTTTATTTATTTTCTTAAAAATCATTTTCCGCGTATTCATCAATGTTTGACCAATTTTGATGAAACTGAAGCTTTTTTTTTGTCAAAAAATTGGCATTATGCCAATCTGACAACAGGTTGTGCAAATAAATGTGTTTTACTAATCATATTTTTCATTCGAAAAATAAGATACTTTTGTAAATATTATAGAGCAAAACAATGAAAGATAATTTTTAAATTCTTGATAATTGAAAAAAATTCAGGAATTATAGCAAAAGCAGAGACATGGTGCCGCTCAGTTTTAAGTAAAAATAAAATGACGGAACTTTCGATAATATTCCAAATAATCTGCTTATTATAAAAAGCATTGCTAAATACCGACAGCGAATCTAATCAGCTATGTTAATGATAAAATCTTAAGAATATTTTTTTTAACAAAATTATATAAAGATTTTGGCTACTATATAAGCTGACAACAAACTAAGCCAAGCTGAAACTTAACAGAAATTCACTACAAACTTCGAAATGAAGTTGTTATTATTATCGGTGTTATTTATGCTATTTGGCATCTGTACTGCTATTTGGTCAACGGATGGAAGTGTGTGATATAAATTTAATAAAATTATTGGTAAACTATTATATTATATTGCTAACATTTAATAGAATGCAGTGTAAAAGGTCATAGTTTCAAGACGAATGAAACATATTCGCCGAAGGGAGAGTGCGTAATGTATACGTGTCTTGGTCATAGTGGCTATACATATATCACTCATTAGTAAGTTTATATTGAAATTAATGTAAAATTATGTTAAATTTATATTTACAAATTCATATGTCACATTTTGAAGCTGTGCACCGCCTCCGGCTAAATAAAAGGATGTAAACTCACACGAATCAAATTATCTAAACCATATCCGAAGTGTTGCCCTAAGCTAGTTTGCTTGGGATAAATAATATTAATATATGTACTATATGTATATATCGATCTATTATAGAGTATGGTCAAGTTTAGTGTTACTTGCTCAAAAAATTCCCTTAAAAAAAATGTGAAATTTCAAAGGAATATTCAAAAAAGATTTTCAAATACAATATATATCCAAATAAAGACCCTTAATTTACAAAACTAGTAGTTTTGACTTTCCGTGTGATAGCCATTTTTTTATATTTGTGGGACACAAGATATATGGAACGGTGTTTGTCATAACTTAATGTGAGGTACTACTAAAAAGTTGTAAAAATCTTTTACGCTGGGCCTGATATCTTGTATATAAATTCAATCATCCGCTGAGCTTCTTCTATTTTCTAATTAATGATAAAAAAATGGTCTTGTTCCGAATGACGTCAGTATTGAAACTGGGCCAGTCCTTTTAAACACAAAAAACAAATTTCTTGCTGATTTATACAATATGAATATTTTTTTAAAATTAATTTATATTTCTTAGTGAATGTTCTAAAATTTTAACTTAAAATTCACCAAAAAAAAAATTATGTTTTTTCGACGAAATTTTATGAATGGACGAGTTCGATGTTTTTATTATTGGCGAGCTCGTGGCCGTCTATTTTAATGGAAACTGAATTTATGTGAGGCAAGAGATGGGTAGTGTGCCGGATATAAATATACTGAGAAATGTAGCTAGAGAAAACAAAACAACGTATCTTAACAGTTGAGCAAACAATTCTTTGTTAATTTGCTAAACAAACGACAGACGCCATAATCGTATGATAAAGTATATCGAAGTATATCTATTCATAAAGTTCATTGATGCAACGAAAAATGTACACGAATTGAGAACATGCGTGTGGCTTATATCAACATTTTTAAAGACTCTTCAATTTCATATAAACTCGTACATACGTACATACTATATAAAATGTGCAAAATGTAGATACAATTTTTTTTAAAATAAATAATGGCTTAGGAAGTTATTAATCGAACATTTGAATGCACACATAAGCAATTTGTTTGTAGTATTTTTACATTTTAACATTCACTTCGATAATTATGCATACAATTTATTTGAATAATTTGCTGATCTTTTGGAACACACTGGGTCAAAGTAATTTCGCCAGTTCAATCAGGTCTGAAGGGTAGGTCCAGGAGGTGACTTCTTTTGAGTCGGCTTGTGTGTTGACTTTTTTCGAGTAAGTTTATCGCTAACTGATTATCATGATGCTCCAGTCTGGAGATGTATCGGGTTTTGAATTTACGAATATCATTTCGCACAGACGGTATGTCTAGATCTATGTGGATGACGGAGTTTCTGACGTAGGTTGGCGCACCTATGATACTGCGGAGCAGCTTGCTCTGGAAACGCTGTAGGATTTCAATGTTGGATTCAGCTGCCGTCCCCCAGAGTTGCATACCATAGGTCCATATGGGCTTAAGCAGCGCTTTGTAAAGCAGTATTTTGTTGCGAGTGCTCAGCTCAGATCTCCTGCCAAGTAGCCATTAATGACAAAATTGTTCCAGCGATGAAGGCTGAGCATCAGCATAGGAGGTAACAAGGAGCTGCTCATGTTAAAGTACAGGTAGATCCGCAGTGAAGAGGGTATATAGGATCGGCCCCAGCATGCTGCCCTGTGGAACTCCAGCCCTTACACGTTCTATCCTCGAGTTGGAGCTTTCACATCGGACATAGAAGCATCTGTCCAGAAGTTATGATTTGAGTATTAGGTAATATGGAGCCGGAAGCAGGAGTTTGATTTTGTAAAGTAGTCCAGCATGCATGTTTCACATCCAAAAATACAGCGGAGGAGTACTTCTTATCCTCAATGGAGCAGACGATCTTTTGAACAACGCGGTGGCATTGCTCAGGTGTACCGTGATGTCGCCAGAATTCCAATTGTGGTCTGGAATCAGATTGCCTTCTTGAGTAACGTCAATATTCAAGGGTCTTGCCCTCATGGACCTTGCATCAATCTCCTCAACATGACTATCCACTGACTGCCAACCAACGCACTGGTCAACGGCCAGGAAGAGCCCTGACGTTTTGGACATTGCAATTTCCAGAGGAATGAACAACACCAGAATTTTCACTGAAGCCGATTTTGACCTTCACTCTGATCACAACGCGGTCAAGGTCTGGGTGGATATCCCTGTTGAGATGATTAAACGCTCTACCAGGCTGCTCAGTAATTTCTCCAACATTGACTCCCTTAAAACCTTGTTTGATGAGATTACTGAGCCAAATGCCTACCTCAACAGTGGAAGGTTATAGACCAAACTATCGAAAAGCTCTAGTGTGACAAAATTTTTGTACAGTTGTGACCAAATATTTTTGAGTCACAGAATTTTCGCTTCAATTATTTGTTGATCTTACAACGTGATTGCATGGACTGCTTTGCATATTGTTTTTTTTTTTTTTTTTTGCTTATCAAAACTGCTTTTTAATTTGTTTATCAAAAACAAAAACAAATTTAAACTACGCCATAAAGTTCAATTACCCTCATTCATTCTGCAGAGAATTTGGCGCGCATTGATTGATTGAGTGCAAAGAAAAGGTAGGGGAGAAGTGTTGCATGTCGAGGGCAGCGGGTGAATTTGGTGTTATTTGTTTATGTACAATTTAAAAAAATATATTAAACAATAAAAAAGAAACTATTCTAAAGTTTAATGCACCATATAATCTACAAGATAAGCATAAATTGCTTAAAATACAAACGCTGGGTCTATGAACCTTAATGCGCTTTACTGGGAACAATGACTTGGACAGCGTTTTTTTTTTTTTTTTTGATATCCAAATATTTATGTACAACACTCATGGGCAGTGTTCTCATTAAAAATGTCGGATTTTGGTTTTACAAAATTATGCAAATTTTGCCATACATACTACATTTCCTGTGCGTAACTGTACACTTCAAACTTCTCAAAATCAGAAACATACGTAAATTATGTTCCCACACCAATTTATTTTTCAATAAAAATAAAAAAAATAAATAAATGCATAAGTGCAATGTTTATTGAACCCACAATTGCGCTGAATTTTAAGGTGTTTATTAATATCTTAAATAAACTCATTTGAACCTTAAAATATGCTATCTCGCCAATAAATATTTAGTTTTTTTTTTTTTGTATTAAACAAACCTAACATAGAGATTATAAAAGTTCTGAGGTGTGGGAAACGATTCGTGAGAATTCATTGAAAAAATACTGACCTATCCGTAGCGTACGAGAACTGGCTACAAGCAGTAGTACGAGTATACGTTTTAAATTGCAGTTCGCGTATACTTGGCAGTATTAAAATTGTCTTACATAAACAGTTAATGATAAAAGCTACTAATTCGACGAAAAAGTTTCTTGAACCATTGTTTGGTTAATGAACTCCCTTAACATGGATTGTATTGTTTACACTAAAATGCTCAATTCGTAAACATGCAAGAAGCACATGAAAAAAAAAAAAAATAAATTTGCAACCAATTTTTTTTTATGATTAGTTTCTGTGTTCTTTTTTTTTGCCTCGCTTCGGGAAACTACAAATAAAATGTTGGTCTGCGTAAAACCCAGAATCAGTGCCGCTGACTCATTGCACGCACTTTAAGGCCAAAATTAAAATGCAACTAAAACGAGTTTTTTTTTTTTTTTTTTTGTAGATTACACTTCAATGCGTTTGGCGGAGAAGACAAGTTATCATTAGATTGCCGTCTCGATTTTGCATGCATTTTTATACCCGCCACACGTAGTGTGAAGGGTATATTCAGTTTGTATGAAAGTTTGTAACGCATTAAAGGAGACATCGTAGACCCCATAAAACGAGACGAATCGATTTAGCCATGTCCGTCTGTCTGTCTGTCCGTCTGTATATATCTATGCATCTTTTTTGTTGAATATATAAAGATATTAAGCTGAAATTTAATATAAGTTCGAGAATGAGAGTGCCACGCCCATTTTTAGGTGTAGCTCCCAAACAAACTTACCGGTTTTTTTTTTCATATTTTTGTATAAAAATTGTAATTATTTATGAATGTATTCACTGAAATTTGGTAAAAACATTTCTTATGTCATCCAATGTCAAAAAACAGGTGCCACGCCCATTTTTAGATATAGAAACATTCGTACTAAAGTTTTTTTTAAATTTTTAGAGCTTTATTCCAGTTTTCCTGTTGTATACCATGAAAAAAATATTAATATATTTCAAATATTAGTCATTGCAGTTCAAATAGTTTATTTAAACAATTTTATTGACTTTCAAAAAAAAAAAATACAAAAACAAAATGTATACCGCCAAACATAAAGACCGATTTTAATAACTATGAATATCGTTATCGCATTTTGAGCTTTTGACTAAACAGCTGTTTTGCTGCTTTGTAAGCTTTTAGTGTAAAAAGATTGGCACGTTTTATTTAAACTTTCATAAAGAATACAAATATTGTCAACTAAATTAACACGCAGTCTCCATTTTTAGTAAATTTAAATTTAGTGTTCATAGAACTATTCCGCCACCTTCATAGAACTTTCCTTAACAGATGACAACATCAATAAAAAACATATTTTAAATTTGGCGGCTTGGTATTTATTTATTATTTTATTATTTTTTGTTGTTGGCCACACTGTTGAACAATGTCAAAAAAGTCAAAACAAAATACATAACAACAAATAAAAACAAAGCCACATTGTGGCACGCCGGCAGTTAAAAAAAACCGCTTTTGCTCTCGGCCAAGCTTTAGTTGCGAGTTAGAGCGTGGGGCTGTAAGTTAGCGAAGTCGGAATATCGATTAAACAAAAAGTATAAAACAGTTTGTGATTCAGTTGAAAGAAAATCCCCACGCAAATACGAATTAACAAACAATGGACTACTTCAATTGGGTGTATGGGAAACTATTTGGATCTGATGTTAGTAGCATTGATGATTATGCGGATGGAGGCTACTGCACGTGAGTTATGTACCGCGCGCTCGTTTTGCTTCGCAGTTTATTTTAAATTTTACCTAAATATAGAATGACAATGCGGGGAAAAACTGACTGAACGGATTTACTATATATATATCTATATTATATGAAACATCTAATTAAACACTCATTTATTGTCTCCCACGCAGCCGACGCAAAGTGGTCGCATTTGGAAATGTGCTAATAGATCGTAGTGTGCAGCTTAAAGATGATAATATTTTCGAACGGCATAAACTGCCGATTGGCTCAAAAGGCGAACTAAGTGCAGAGAAACTGTCACAGATAACAGCCGAAGCAATGGAAGGGTAACTAATTTACTTTAGAAAAAAAAAAAAAAAAAAAATAGAAAGTCATTAAGATAATTTAATTGCTTTTTTTAACTTTTGTGTTTCAGCACACATAGCGTTTCTAGTCCAGGTGGTGCTGCACTCAATACTGTACGAATCCTGAAGCATTTGGGTACAGATTCGCTATTTTTTGGAGCGATTGGCTCTGACGCCGAAGCGAATGAATTGCGTACGCTGCTTAAGGAACGTGGTATCGAAGCAAGGTTATACATGCTTTGTTATATCTTTCGGTTAAATATTTTCCAACTAATTAAACATTTCAGATTGGAAACAATTGATGGAGCTCGAACTGGCCAATGTATTGCACTTGTCTACGACGATAAACCTACACTCTATGCGAATATCGGTGCGTCAGCGTTTTTCTCTGTTGCACATTTAAAACAGTCAACATTAACCGACGGTGACGTAGCTTGTTTTCTTCGACCCATAGAGCGTAAACAGATTCTCTACATAGAGGGTTTCTTTGTGCCAGCTCGTGAAGCTGTCTGTGACTATATAGCAACGCATTATGTTCGTGAACGGCGACGACTGGCATTGAATCTCAGCGCGCAGTACATTGTAGAGCAGAATAGCGCACAAATGATAAAACTCGCACATAGCGCATACTTTATATTTGGAAATCGTAATGAATTTGAAGCTTTGCGTAAGATATTAAACTGTGACACCATTGAGGATGCTGCAATGCAGTTGCTGCAAGGTGGTAAAACCACAAAGATTATTTGCATAACAAAGGGCGCAGAGGGTGCACAAATCATTTCGAACTATGTGGAAGAGTTGGCACCCGATGGAGAAGGCGAAGTAAGCTTTCAGTGTTACAATGCTCCACGCGTTGAGAATGTTGTCGATCCAACGGGAGCTGGCGATGCTTTCGTTGCTGGCTTTTTACATGCATGGCTACAGAAGCGTTCGCTGAGCGAATGTGTACGTGTTGCAACCGATGTAGCTGCTAAAGTAGTAACTCAATTTGGCTGTAATATGCCGCAGTGAGTTTTCAATATACCAATTACTAAAATATGTATTCGCAATTGTTGCTGTGACGCAGAAATACCTCAGAGATAGACGCTATTCAGTTTAAACGAACAAGCGTAAATCTAAAAAGTGTACTTACATACATAAATATTTATCTCAAAACGAATGAATAATCAATTTTTGATTTATTTTCAAAAGCAATTTAGTTATAGAAATTTAGTTTAGTTTATAAAATTGTTTTCTACAAAATGTACAATAAATTTTTATTTGCTGACAAATCAAAATACGATTTTTTTGTAACTTTTAGAATGCACGCAATAAATAAGTACGTATCTGAAAGTTGTGGCATGCAATGCGCGCCTTTGCTTGTGTAAATCTTTACTAAATATGTCTAGCTTGTAATTTGCTTACCTCAATAATTCAAAGTAAAACATTATTGCTAAATCTTTGCTCATTTGCACATGCTGTGACTTTTGCTTGTCTACGAGATTAGCACATAATTAGAATGTGGCACATAATTAAACGTCAGGCTCCGAGGCAGCAAAGGATGTTGCATGCGAGTGTTCTTTGGTTTGCCTAACTGCTTTACAAATAATTAATTCAAACACAAATAAGCTTTGGACATTGGTTATGTTTAGATAAATACGTATGTAATGCGCATGTGCTGCTCTGCGATGGGGCGTATGCGTTATGCAAGAATTGACGAGCCGAGTCAAACGTAGGCATTGTCAGTTGCAGCTGATATTATTTGCCTTTGCGATTTTTGTCCTTTTTATACCCTGTACAAAAAGGATAAAAGGGTATACATATTAAGTTTGTGCGAATGTATGTAACAGACAGAAGGAGGCTAGATAGACCCCATAAAGTATATATATTCTCGATCAGCATTGGAAGGCGAGTCGAAGTAGCTATGTCTGTCTACGTCTGTGCTGCTGTAAATTTAAGCTCTCCAAAGCCGTCAAGTGTGCACTTGCAAACGGGTTTCCCCTAGTCCCATTTTAAGGGGTACCTGCCATACATATCTACCCCAAAATTATGGGTTTTTGCATAAAAAACGTCATTGCTTCTTGTTCTACGAAGTTATAACTTGGTATAAATTATGTCTTTGATGGTCCCAATGAAATATTTCAACCAAATTTTAGGTATAGACCCCATACAAATGTACCCCAACATTTTGTGTTTTTATGAAAAAAACGTTAGTATTTCTTATTCTAGGAAGTCTAAATTTAGTATAAATTATGCCTAGGATAGTCCCAATGAAAAAGACCAATATGGGTAGGTCCAACAAAATTTTACGTATAGACCCCATACAAAGATATACCCAATTTTTAAAGTCTTTTTATGAAAAACCAATACAATGAGGTATTGTAGTAAAATAGAACCGATCTTAAGATTGGGTACAGGGTATCTTGCAGTCGAGCATACTCGATTTCAGCGTTCTTTCTTGTTTATTTGATGTTGTCGGAGTTCGAGTATTTTACATTTCGTTGCCAATTTTTTATGTGAATGTTTGCACAAAATATTTCTCATATATTGGGCATTGGCATACATTATAGAAAAATGAATGAAAGTAGCTCGCAAAAGTCTGCAAAATGGTACCCGTCGCTGTAGTCCGCTGCTGTTGTCCATTTGAGTTTTCAGTTGGCTTTATCGTTTCATGGCTGTTATTTGTTATTTGTGGCTTATTGTATGCTTGCATTGCGCCATAACGCGCAACCAAGTGGCCGAAGCTTTGCATTCATTTTGGTAGTGGAGTATGGGTTTGTTTGGCCAGGTTTTGGTTTTATTTTAATTCCTTTGGAATATTTGCTGAGCTGGCATTGTTCGACGAATTATGTTATGTGTACGTTGTGGTTGTTGATTTTATTATTTTATTGTTGTCGTTGTCGTTGCTTTTGTGAGACTTTTATTTCAAGTCTCTCGGCAGCAAAAAGATGCGACAACAGCAGCCGCCGCGGCGTACAAAATATTTGTTTAATCTTTCTTTTTTTTGTTTTGTTTATATATACATATATATTTTTTTGTTGTTGACATTTTTGTTTGCTCAGTTGTCTAAGGATAAGCCGGTTTTATTATTTAATAAAATATATTGCTCACATTGTTGTTCTTGTTGTTTTGATTTTTGATTGGGTTTTTATATTTGCCATAAGCGTTGTGTTAATTTTCCTATTTTTTTTTTTTTGTTTTGTTTTCGTACATAAATTGTGCAGAATTGATGTGATTAAATGCGCTTAAGTGGCTGCATTGTTTAAATTTAAACACTTCGTATAGTGTACATATTTGAATAAAGGGATTTACGTCAATTTTAAAATCTTGTTCAGCAAATAACATTGACGAATTAATTTATATACATCATTAACTAAACGGTCCTTTTTTATCTCAATAATAAATTTTAATTTGGAAATAATTTAAACATTTATGCCTCATAGTTTAATAATGTTCAAACTCACGCCGTGGTATTCATTTAAGAGGTTATTTTTATGGTTTTGGAGAAAATTTTTACAATCGATGCAGAACTGTAAAAATTTAAAACTGCTTACTTATGTATTCGATTTCTATAAATTTTTTTTTTTTTCGAAATGACGTTTTTACCATTTTGAGTTACTTTTCTCAGGTTCTACTGAACCGATTTTAATGAAACCAAGTGCAATCAATGCCAAATTGTCGAATTTCTAAAATTGCATACTTATATTTTTTATTTTTTTTGTATGCAGAAAAATAACTTCAAACTTTATCTCGAAACTAAGTTTTTCGAACTGGCGGCCACGGTGCCGTCCATAGTTCTGAGCCAATTTTGATGAATCTAGTTGCACCATTCTCGTCCGAACCTCAATCATATTTTTAAATATTTTTTGCTCTTTGCTTTACACAGAAAACCAAAAAAAAAAAAATATATATGGCAAAAAAAAAAAAATGTTGTGTTTAAATGGCCGCCATTTTATCAAAAAAAAAAAAAAAAACGCAAATTTTTTTTCGAGGTTCGGACAAGAATAACATTTTTACTGATTATAACCTCATTTTTACTTTTTATTTCCGAAGACCCGGAATCGTGGCCGCCAGCACCATACCTTTGTTTTACTGCGTACTTTGAAGGCCGAGAACTTATTGAGCAGCCCTCGTAACCCAAAAAAAAAAATATTTTTTACTAGCAGGTACCCGCGGCTTTGCCCGTGTTTTTTCTTTCTTCTATTTGGTGGCTAAATATAAATTGTTCAAAAAAATTTGGGTTCAAATTTTGGAAATCCCCCTAAACACGACTGACCATCATTCAAATGCGCCCAGTTTCAAGTCTCTAGGTCTATTCAATCCAAATGTATGACTTTTTTCAAGGCTCCCATTAGGTCCCGGGTCAAAATTTTCTAAAAACCCGGTCTAAGTGCTCATCTGTAATAATAAAAAAGAATATTGGTCAAAAAATCTATATTGGGTCCACATAAGGGTCCCAGGTCGAAATTTCGAAAATCCCTTGAACACTTTGAACGCCAAAAATGTATTTTAACCATCTTTCAAATGAGCACTGTTTCAAGTCTCTACGACTATTCACTCTAAAGATATGGCTTTTCCGGTTTCTAGGCCCCCCATTAGGCCCTTGGTCAAAATTTTGAAAATGAAACATAGCCTATGTCACTCGGGAAAAGTGTAGCTTGCCAACGGTGAAAGAATTTTTTAAATCGGTCCAGTAATTTCGGAGCCTATTCATTTCAGACAAACATACAAACAAAAAATCAAATCTTTCCTCTTTATAATATTAGTATGGATTTGGATTAACTATAATTAATTTATAATTGAATAAAAAAAACTCTAATCAAATATGTCTTTCTCTTTTCAAAAGAGATTTTTTTAAAAATGGTCCAAAACAGCTTCGCGAACCAGAATACCCCCTTAAAGCTTTTTCTTTGATAACATGGTCAGTTGGGATTGCATGATGAAATGTCGTCGGTTACAAGAATATTAAAATAAAATAGAAAAATTTTGATAAAAAACAATTGAAGACACATCCATGACAAACACGTAAGACATCCATGACATTTGGATAAAAATGTCTGGGTCTGTCATCGAAGAAAGTGCTGCTTCGTGTAAAAATCGAAAAAAAGGGTTAGATTGGTTGTATTGATGGATGTATGTATACTTTTAAATATCTACATAAACCTAAATGTATATCATCATTTGCAATGGAAAGTCGTATAATTATACGACTTTCGATTGCAAATGATTTGCCTTGGTACTATCATAGATTTTACAAAATTTAATTGAAGGGAATTTTGCATTTAAAGAATACTCGTACGTGCAATTATGACAAATTATAGACATAGAATTCAAATGCGACACCTACAAAATTCAAATATTCACAGCCGTCAGCTGCATTTGAGTACACAACGAGTATACGTGTATTTTGCATATAATAATTCCATAAATATTTTCTTGTCCAGGGTCAGATAACGAAATAAAAGACACTTTTCACGCACTTTTCTCAACATTCAATCCGCGCGAGTCTAAACTAACAAAAGTTTATTTGAATTGTCAAGAAGTCTTAAAAGTCTCTGAAGATGTTGACTATAGATGATATTCCGTTGCTTTGGTTGAATGTACGCTTTTTACGAATATTCGGTTTATTGGAACCAAGAACAAAGACACTTTGGCTCCTTAACGCATTGATCATTAACTGCTTTCTATTCAACGCAATACAAGTTCCATATTTGTACAGCACCCTAAACGATATGACCAAATTCTCACTGAATCTCTTCTATGTGGCGGTGTCTTTCCATGGAGGCATACGCACTGCACTGCTCGTGCGCTATCGTTGTAAATTTCAAGATGTGCTCCAGAAACTAGTGAAATTGTACACGGAAATTGTGGAAACGGGTGACGTGGAGGAATGTGCCATACTGGAACAGGCAAATCGTTATATGCGTAAATTTACGATTATTAATCAGATGTTCTCTGTTGGTAATGTTCTTAATGGCTGCTTATTACCACTAACTGGATCCGTTCGAGGTGCTTTGCAACGTTTTTTTTAATAAAACAAATATTTTTAAATTTTTTTCTTTTCTTCATAGCACATCCAATGGGTGTAGCAATACCAACGGTTGATGTGACTGCCTCGCCTATATTTGAAATCATCTATATACAAATGGTGCCCCAGGAAGTTTTTATTGGTATAATGTATTTGCCATATATAAGCATTATTGGAGCTTTTGCAGTCTTTATAAGTGCCTTACTGCGTATAGTACGCCATAGGCTTGCTAAAATCGGAGAAGCAGCCGAAGCAAAAGAGGTGGTCGATTGTATTAGGTTTTATGTACGCATAGCAAAGTAAGATTTTATAAAAAATACTTGCCTAACTTGACTTTAAATTAACACTTTATTTAATTAATTTTAGTTTTGCTAAGCATGTCAACGATTTATTAACTTACGTTTTATTCTCGGAATTTGTCGTCTTTAGTATTATGATTGGTGCGCTGGTCTTTTGCTTAAATCTTGTGAGTATTTCAAAATTTAGCAAAGAATTTCTATATTTATGCATTCTAATTTTTTTTTAAACTTTTAATAGGTCAATACACTTTCAAATATAGCATTAGTTGCTATGTACATTTTAACCGCGCTTTACATACCCTTCACTTTCTATTGGCATGCAAATGAAATGATGTTTGAGGTATCATTTAAGAAATGGGCTCTCGAAATTAATTTAATATTTACTCTCTTACAGAATGATAAGGTGTCCGCAGCGGTTTATGATCTCCCATGGTATACATTCAATATAAGTTTGCGTAAAATAGTGCTACTTTTTCTTATGCAAACACAGAAATCTTTAATGGTAATTATATATTTTGAAAGCAAAACAAGGAACAATATTAACTTCGGTGGAACCGAAGCTGAAATACCCGTTACACACAACCTTTAATAGTTTATATGTTCACTAGACGCTTAGATTAAACTTCACATTGAAATTGGTCAAATTTGTACGGAGGCTTTATGTTATATTGGCCCGATCCTTACCATATCGATAGTATTTATTTAGGTGAACATTGGAACTGATTTCACCAAATTTAATTGAATTCATTCAGATATAATAAATGTTTTCATTCAAAACTTGAAAGTGGGCGGTAAGTTTGTGTGAAGGCTATACCTTAAAATGGGCGTGGCACTTTAGATTTGACATTGGATAACATGAGAAGTGTTCTTACCCAATTTGGAATGAATACATTCATAAATATTAATTATTTTCAATATATAAAAATGGGCGTGGCACCTTGGTTCTGACATACAAACTGCCTAGGAGCACAAAAAGCTTAAGTTTAAAATTTCATGTCAATAACTTTCAAAATTTCGGACAAACTGAATATACCCGTTTACAGTATATGTAACGGGTAAAAAATAATATGTATATATATTAGTTTATATAGTTAGAATAAGGTATTTAAATTTAAATATTTATATTTATTTATATCCTTTTGCAGTTTCGATTGGCTAATTTGTATCCTGTGACTTTAGAAACCTTTCGTTCACTACTGAGTGCATCGTATTCGTATTTCACCTTGCTAAGCGGTACAACTAAGTAAAAAAAAGGAAAAACGTTAACCCAAAAAAAAATCCCCGCAAAATTTTTTTTTTTTTTTTTTTTTTTATTTTTATTTATTAAAAAATAAAAAAAAAAAAAAAAAAAAAAAAAAAAATTTTTTTAAAAAAAATTAATATGTTTGGGTTTTTTTTTTAGAATAAAATAGAAAGTGGGGTTTTTGTTTTTTTTTTAATAAAATAATATTTTTTTTTTTTTTTTTTTAAAAAAAAAAAAAAAAAAAAAAAAATTAATTTTAATAAAAAAAAAAAAAAAAAGGGGGGGTGGTTTTTTTTTGGGGGTTAAAAAAAAAAGGGGGGGGTTTTTTTTTTTTTTTATTTTTTTTTTTTTTTAATGTTTTTTTTTAAATTTTTGTGAATATATTTATAAATAATTTTTATTTTAAAAAAAAAAATCGGAAATTGTGTTAATTTTTTAAGGGGGTAAAAATAAAAGGGGGGGGGGGGCCCTTTTTTTTATTTTTAAAAAAAAATAAGAGGTTTTTTTAATTATTTTGGGTGAAAAAAATAAAAAATTTTTATTATTTAAAAAAAAAAATTTTATTTTTTTTTTTTTTTTGTGGGGGGGTAAAAAAAAAAAAGGGGGGGGGGAATTTTGTTTTAAAAAAAAAAGGTGGCTGTCCCAAAAAAGGTTAAATTTTAAATTTTGGGGTAAAAATAAAAAATTTAAAAAAAAAAAAAAGGAAAAAAAAAAAAAACAAACAAACAAACGGACAGACAGAGGGGCATGGTTAAATTTTTTTTTTTCTTCGAGATGAGAAAAAATTATTTTTTTGGGGCTCCCCCGCCCCCCTCAATCCGTTACAAACTTTCCCACAAACTTTTAAAAAACTTTTCACTATATGGGGGGGGGAAAAAAAAAACAAAAAAATATGAATCAGTTAAATATTATAAATCAAAAATGTAAATGTCCTAAATGAATTGCTTAATAAAGAAAAATATGAAACATTATTTAGGCGTTTGAGTCATTACCAAATTTCATTTGGATTGCACAGATTTCACAGTTCAATTTCGTTAAGAAAATAAGAATTTTTCGTTGTTACAATATTTTTGTTGCATGCTGCTCAGAATGCAATTTAATTGTGATTTTTTTATTTGATTGCTGCTCCATTTCCTTAAAAGTTGTTTAAATTTGATCCTTTTGTATGTATTTTGTCTCGTTTGTCTCGTTTGGTTTGTTGCATTTAACATTTGCAGATTAGTTTGAAGCTTTTCAATTTGTCCACAAAATTCATTTCGTTAATAGTGTCACATTGAATTGCATTGACGCCGACAAATGAGGCGATAACCAAAAGAAGATAAGGCCAAATTGCTATTTTAATCCGCTTTAATTTGAATATGTTGACTATAAAAGCCAACTACATACAAACTACTTTGGGCATTTTACAAAGTGAATTTGTTTGTAAAATGAAAAATCTTTATTTATTCTTGCAAATCAATTTCATACCCTTCAAAGTAATGCCCTTCCCAATAAAATATACTCATTTGCCAACTGTTTTTCCAATCATCGAAACATGCCAAATAGTCCCTTTCCAGTATAGCCATCAGCGCCATCTTCGACTCCGCTTTTATCTCCTCAATCGACTCGAAACGCGTTCCCCGGAGTGGTCTCTTGAGTTTTGGGAATAGCCCGAAGTCCCACGGGGCCAAATCAGTTAAATAAGGTGGTTGCGGAACGATATTGGTTGCATTTTTGGCGAAAAAATGCACGAAGAATCAGTGCAGAATATTCCAGAAAATTCACCATTTTTGATACCAATCGAGTCGTGACACGTTTGGAGCCCAAAAACTTCTTTTAAAATGGTATTAATTGATCCTTTCGGTACGCCAATTTGATCAGCAATGGATCTTATAGTTAATCTACGGTGTGCAAGCACTAATTCCAATACCACTATACCAATCATATGTTGTTGATTTTGGTAAAGCTCGGTCCCCGTAAGCCTTCTTCAACATTTTTATTCCATTTACTACATTCGGAACACAAAATTTGATGATACGTCTCTGCTCAATTAAATCAGACATTGTAAAAATCGAAAAATGCACTCTGGGTCGTTTGGTAAAAACAAGCGTAAATATATTACTTTTATTACAGATGTTATTAACAGTCCTGCCAACTCAAGAAAAAAGAACTACAAAGTTAAGCCACGAAGTTTAAATTAATTCTCCTTACTTTTTGTCCATAGTACTATGCCAATTTTATTTCCATGTTTAAATTGTATGAAATAATTTTGTGTTAAATAATTTTTATTGGCAATGCAGATTTATGCTTAGAAGCTTTTTCAAAAATTATTAAATGATGTGAAAGGCATACAGACAGACAGATTATTTGGTTGACAGAGAATAAATTTATTAATGCAGAGAATACAATAATTAAATAAATTACATAAAATCTTTAATTATTGAAATTTACCAATTTAACTTTGTATAAAGAAAAGTGTCATTTAATTTAAATGAAACCAAGCAGACATTCTAAGCTTTTGTTATGTAAATGTTATAACGTAACAACAACAACAATGACTTCATTTAAAATTCATTACCCTTCGGCGCCTGCTGGCACTGATACTGCTACCGATTGTTTTCCATGACAAAAATAAACACATAGCGAGCCACATCGAAAATCAAATAAAACAATAAAAACCAGCAGCAACACAAAAGACTTGCAGCTTACAAGAGCACTTTAGTATGAAAATGAGCATACTCGAAATATGTGCGCTTACAGGACAACAACAACAACAAACAACAAAAAAAAATAACAACACCAACAAATACAGCAGTTCAAAAACAAAAGCGTGTTGAAGCGTTTTCCTGCGCATAAATAATATTGCTCGTGCACTGCAGGAGTTCTCAGAGCCTTGCCTCAAATAAGTTGATTCGTTCCATGCCGAGAGACAATGAATGAGCCTGATGGTACATAGAAAAGTCTACAGACATTCAAGTTGGAATAGAAGCAGATAGCGAAAGTGAACGCTATTCCATGCTGTGGCATATACTTCATTTTATCATGAGGTGTCAAGTGGGTAGGACTTGTTTAACTCGAATCGACTCGACTCGACTCGACCACTTCTACTTTCATTGCTCCTTTATTTGCCGTGGGTCTAGTAAACAGTTTTACAGGTATTATACAAACCACGACTCTGCAGTAAGTCGCCTCTAGGTGCGTTTACGCGTTTAGGCGGAATATTTTTTTTTTTTTTTTGTGCATGAAAAATGTTCATTTCCGTTAGGCATTTAGTTTTTCACGTTAAATTTTTTTAAATATATTTGTTCCTGTGGTTTTTTTGAACTGCAAAGAAAGCCATTTTGCAATTGAAATAAAAATAACGTTGCATACTTTTAGGCATGACGTTGATTTAAATTAAAATTATTTTTTCTTATTTTCTTTAAGGAACAAAAACTTAAAATAAAAAGCACGACTTTCAGAAACTTCATAAATTATATGTGCACCGGAAAGTTATTCGATTCTCTTGTCCGTCGGCTACTGTCCACTCTTACTGCAATTCACGGAGACAAAAACAAAATATGCAAATTAGTCGAAGTAAATGCAAATATGGCGTGCCAGAACTGAAGAAACAAAATGAAAACACCAACAAAATTGTCGCCGTGCACAATGCCAAGGCTTCTGAGGTGAATTGAATGTTTCTAGGAATTAAGAAGTCTTTAAAGTGCTTTAGTTGACTTTTTTTGCTATAAATAATTTTCATTAAAGCAATATTGCTACTGCTACTGCTACACTTGTTTTTCATTTTGGCTTGTTATGTGCTTGTGTGGGTGTGTGTGTGTGTGTTGTGGCGTCAAAGGTGGCGCTATTTTATAATTGAATTCATATGCATCAATGCCAACAACAACAAAAACAACAACAACAATGAGCTAAACGACAAAGGGAAACCGGAAATGAAAATAGCGCAACTTGCGCGTATTTTCATTATGTGTGCATATGTCCTTTGGCTTACATATATTCCATATGTGTGTGTGTGCGATAATGAGTGTTTGTATATTTGCGTTTTTGCCAGCCGCTCTGTATTTGCATTGTACGTCCTTTACTGCTGTCGTTACTGTTCTATGCCAACCAAACAACTTCAGCTACCGTGTTGTGGTGTTTCATTTAAATAGATTTTCAATTGTGGTTTCAGCATTTTGCATAAATTGACATAATGAGTTTATTTTAAGTCGAAAGTGACTGACTCATTTACATTGGAGTTCTCGTCTTTTTCACCCTAATTTTCACTTGTCAACAAACTGTCAATTTGACAGTTTTACGCTTAAATTTAATTGCGTATTTTGATTCGAAATGTAAATCTTTAAAAATAAATATTTTTTTTGGAGATTGCAAAGCAACGAAATTTTATAAATATTCTTCAAAATCTCAAAATAAATTAAATATGTTTTATGTTTTTGCATTTGTATTACAAATTCAAATCAATACGAATCTCAAACCACAAATTTGCCATAAATGATTTGTTTTTATGGTCAAATGGCAGTCTGCATGCAGTTGTACAACCAAAATGAGAGTTTGAGATGAATCATTTCTCAATACACTGGCTTTCTATTAGTCCACAACGCCAAATCTATGTATCTACGTTGCATATCGCTCCAACCCAATGCTTCATATCGTCTGCCTTTTGTCTGTCCTAAGTAACTATGTAGTTTGCAGTATGTTTGCATTTTCACTTTTGATTTATTATCGTAGTTGCATTGTGTAAATTGCTTTTGCCAAGGTGTAAAGCCAATTTTAATAGCAACAACAGCAGCACACTCTATAAGTGCAAAATACATACATATGTACATACATATAGTATCTATGTATGTGTATGTATACCGAGCCTTCTACACAGCAATGCATACGAGTATATTCACAGGAACATTGGTAATGTTAGTTAAATGAATGGTAATTGTGTTGCATAAACAAGTCATTGAAAACAAAGATTCAAGTCAACTTAATGATAATGATTTTATTTAGTTTGGGCTTAAAAAGTATTCATTTGAGTTCTATTAATGATTTTAACCCGACATTTTTGTAGCAGAAGATAATTGCCAGTTTTTATGCCACAAAAAAAAAAAAAAAAGAAGCAATTACTTCCGCCTGTATGCAATTTCCGAGCGAAAATAAAAATGGTTTGGGAACATAAGCAGCTTTTCTGTGAAATATCAAAGCCAACAAACACTCGAAAAAAAAAGAAAACCTTAACAAAATTACGTCATTATATTGCAACAAAAAAAAAAAAAAAAAAAAAAAAAAACAGCAGCCTAAATGAAAAATAAAAAGCAGCAAACAGAAGTAGCATTTTGCACAATGTAAGTAAGTAGATAATTACACCGGAGAGCAAACCTAGGTCCACACAGGCAACTGTCGTTGAAATCAGAAACGTTGCTGGCTGACATTAGTTCAACGCCAGCAACGATGTCGCTCGTTGCCGCAATGTTGAAAATTAGAAAATAAAAACTCAACAGCGGAAAATTAAGTGCAATGTTATAGAAACAGCAGAAAAAAAGGCAAAACAAACATTTAAAGGAGTCCTGCAAGAAGGAAATAATTTATGCGTTTCTTCTATTGAGAATAGATAGAACGGCGTCTAATTTTAAAATAAAGTTGCTGAGAAAATTAGTTAGCTTTAGCGGCAATGAAATTTACGAATGTGGACAGAACTTGTTAAAAAACGACGAACCAAATTAAACTTAAGGTCGATAAAAGAATACCAGAATTGAGCTATTATATGTGCACTTTAAGGGGGTATTCTGGTTCGAAAAATTTTTTTCGATTTTTTTTTGGCATATTTTTTATAGCTTGGATATTTGAGAATATCGTTCTAAAAGGATCTTTTGAAATTCGAAATACTTTAGAAGCTATAACCATTACTGTCGACCAATGTCTTCGCGAAAATGAACCGATTTTGATGAAACTATCGATGTAGAGTTGTCAAAATTTTTTAAACTGTTTACTTATATATTCGATTTCTAGAAAAATTTTATTAAAAAAATCGGTTTCTTTTTATTTATTTTTTTTTTTTTGTAGTTTTCAAAATCACTTTTTTTTGACCATTATGAGTCACTTTTCTCCGGTTCTACTGAACCGATTTTAATGAAACCAGGTGCAATCAGCGCAAAATTATCGAATTTCTAAAATTGCTTACTTATATTTTTCATTTTTTTTTTTGTATGCAGAAAAATAATTTTAAACTTTACAAGCTTTTATCTCGAAACTACGTTTTTTCGAACTGGCAGCCACGATGCCGTCCGTATTTCTAAACCGATTTTGATGAAACTAGTTACAAACGACGCAGAATTGTCACCATTCTCGTCCGAACCTCAATCATAATTTTTAAAATTTTTTTTGCTATTTGCTTTACACAGAAAACCAAAAAAAAAAAAGGACAAAATTAAACATTTTGTGTTTAGATGGCCGCCATTTTGTCAAAAAAGTCTCAAACATTTTTTTGAGGTTCGGACGAGAATTACATCTATTCTGATTATAACCCCATTTTTACTTTTCGTTTCCGACAACCCGGAGTCACGGAATCGTGGCTGCCAGCCCCATAACTTTTTTTGGACCACTTACTTTGAAGGCCGAGAACTTATTGAACAGCCCTCGTAATACCAAAAAAAATTGTTTTTTATTAGCTTTAATTAATTTGTAATTGAACAAAAAAAAGTACAATCAAATATGTCTTTCCTTTTCAAAAAATATTTTTTTTTTAAATGGCCTCGCGAACCAGAGTACCCCCTTAAACTATTTAAGCCAATATACAATCAACTTAATAATCATTTTCATGCGATAGTCTATTTAAATATCATATAAATGCATATCTAATAGGTGTAGATTGCATTTTCACTGTGTACATTTGAGCACCTTTTACAGTTTCACTTATATTTTTTTTGGGTTGATTGTTATTTTCTTTACATGTACTCAGCTCATACTTTCATAAAAAATGGTAAAAATGCCGAATACAAAATGTATTTTGATTGAATTTGCGAACAAATACGTCTTTGAAAAATGTTTATCAAAATGCTTATCGTTGAGAAAATGCAAAATTCTTGTTTTCGAAATTCCAACAAGTAAAACTCAGACAGACATGCGAGGGAGGGAGCAATCACCTTCATTCAGTCAGTCCCGTACTATGCTGATTTGATAGACATGCCGCACATTTTTGAATGTCTGCTTTCTAAGTGAACTTACACATACAAACAAACATTTATACAGCAAAAGATACGTTACGATATGATACGATACCTTTGCATGAAGGGGTACTGTACAGCGTTTGCAAGTGAAAATTTCAAAGCGCGTTAGTAAATGTAAAACGTATGTCTGTCTGCCTTGCCTCCTCTCGTCTTGCCTCGCAGGTAAATTTAACTTTTCAAACATTTTTCCGCCCTTCCGCTAACTTAAGTTAAATATTTTAGCGCCTGGCAATGTTTGGCACTGATTTCATGGTTTATAACTTTCGATATACAAATGGCAAATAAACAGAGAAGCATACGCTGCGTATACGTAACTTGTTTGTTTATATTAAGGGAAGTTTTTCACTTCACTACACTTTGCAGCATTTGGTAATAGATCAAATATTTATGATATACGAGGAATACTCTCAACGATACGAGTGAGTAAAAATGACTTAAAGCCAAATGCGTCTTAACTCGCTAAGCGAATGCCAGCTGCTTGACGGCGATAATAAAGTTTAAAAGATAAACGATTTCGCAATCAAATTATGCACAGAAATATCACTTGAACAGCTGCTGTAGGCGTTAAAATCTGACAAGATTTATTTTTTTTTTACATACATATATGCTTTTTTTTTTATAAAAAGGAAAAGTTTTGAAAAAAGGATTATAATATGTTTAAAGCTTTTTGTCTCTTAGCTAGACATACTCGTATAGTACTATCTGTGTTTAAGCTACTCTATGGATTAACATTAATTAAAAGAAAACAAAATTGCGCAGTTTGATTGCATTACAGATGGAAGTACTATATTGAAAAAGTTGAAGTCTAACATGAGTCAGATAACGGTATTAAAAAATTGTATATTTGCTTAGCTCAGGAACATTGTATACAACGAGAATGTCTACTGTTTGTGTTGGCAATGACAAAATAAGGAGACAAAGTCCTTTTTTTTTTTAGTAAGTCTACAACTCATGAACGAGCGTACTGTTTGCATTGGTCACTTTTTCTTTTTATACCCGCCGCACATAGTGTGAAGTGTATTATAAGTTTGTCGGAAAGTTTGTAACGCATTAAAAGAGGCATCGGAGACCCCATAAAGCATATAAATTCTTGATCGCTCAGTTTAAAAGATATTGAGCTGAAACACGAAACTTAAGCTTTTCTCAGTGCTAGGTAGTTTGAATGTTAAATTCAGATTGCCACGCCCACTCTGAGGTATAGCCCCCATACAAACTTTCCGCCCATTCTCAAATTTTTGTATGAAAATAGATATTAATTATGCATGTATTCACTCCAAATTGATTAAAAAACTCTTCTTATGTCATCTAAAGTCGAAACAAAGGTGCCACGCCCATTTTTAGATATAGCCTCCATACAAATTTTTTGTATGAAAATATGCATTATTTATGAATGTAAAATTCTATCTAATACCATCCCATGTACACACCTCCGATATGGTACGGATTGAGCTATATAAAGTACAGCCCTATACAAACTTACCTCTCTTTACCCCAGCCATTCCATCTCGAAATTCTATCTAAGCCACGGACGATTACACATAAACTCTTTAATAATTCGTGTGACAGGTATTCGAGCTTCGGTTTCACCGAAGATAATGTTTTTCCTTGTTCGATTTCATTCTATACATTTTTTGTCAAATATCGTTTTTGCTAAGAGTTGTGTCTGTCAAAGTGGAATTAAAAACCAATAAAATAAAAACAAAAAAGATTGAATTTAAATTTAAAAGTTGAAAAAAAAAATCTTTTTTCTTTTTAAAGCAATAAACGCAAAAAAACTTTAACAATAAAAGCAAGCGCTTAAGCACTTCTAAAGTTAGAGCGCCTGTAATGCTGCTATGCATTTTGTTAATTAAATGCGCAACGAAGAAAATATTGTTGCAAAGTTTTTCATTTACGAAATAAAATGTTCCAAAATGTAAATGTAAAATTCTTTGGTTGTCTTATGGAGAACTACTTGCTTGCGATTTTTCGACAATATTTTCCGAGGAATTCACAATGCAATTGCGCAACAGATAATTAAGTTTTCAAATGCCGAACGAAGGACATTAACAAAACTTGCACTTAAACTTACGCATTAAAATTTGGCATTTTACGACGCAAACATTTACAAAATATCTTCTATGTAAGTAAGAAAGTAAGTATAAGTATCTTCCGGTAAATGCTACATTAAACGTTGAGTTATGTAGTCTGAAGTCATTAAATTAATTTACTACCTTATGCGCTATTTCAACACAAACGCTAGTTAAGCGAAAGGATATCATGAGGAGTGTTGCTATGAATAATTTAAACAAATCGGATCTATGTATAGCCTCAGCCAGAACTTGGGTTTTGACTATGTTTTGTCTTGTATTGTCTTGCCTTGCCTTGTGAGGGGCAGGTATGCTGTGTACGGTTTTGGTATTGTGTGCGGATTAGACAGAATTTGCATATTTTAATTATTTAGATTGTATACAGCACTGCCTTTATGTCTTGACTGAGCTTGCCTCAATTCATTTCATGTTGTACCTTTTATCTTTCAATTCAGAATTTAACTAAAAAACGGAAGCGGAAATGTCGGCGACGCCATTTACAACTTCATTTATTCAAGCGACAGTATGATGAGATATATCAACGCATTCTTAATTAGAAGCAGCTGTTTTACCAATAAAATATTCTCATTAACAAAGCCTTTATTCTATTTATTTAAACAAAAAAATTATTGTTTTCTAGAGGAGTATGTGCGAATCAAATAAGTTTAAAATAAATAATTTTTCTTTATCACTATTCGCAGCCAATTTATATTTTAATCTTAGTTCTCCATTGTATACAACATACAGCACTGAGTTCTTTCTTATTGGCTTTAATAAAGTTATTGTACATTTTTTGTTTGTTACTTGCAGTTTTACTATGAACTCCAATGAGACTAACCAGACAGCGAACCGCAGCATTCCATTCCTATACGAGTATAAGCCACATAAATTCATAATGAAATATGTGCGCTACAGAGAACTTCACATACTATAACGACAAAAAGATAGATAGATAGCATAAGAAGCAATACAGACAGACATAAATACAAACAATTTCAACTACAGCCGTTAAGTAAAGATACAAAAAAAAAAAAAAAAAAAAAAAGAAAGAACGATAAAGTCGAGTATGCTCAATTGCAAGAAACCCTGTACCCAATCTATATGTACCTTAAGTTAGGTTCTATTTGACTACCAATCCTCATTGAATTGGATTTTCATAGAAAAACTTAAAAAATCGGGTATATCTTTGAATGGGGATATACCTAAAATTTTGTTGGGCCTTCCCATATTGGTCTATTTCATTGGGACTATCATAAACATAATTTATACTAAATTGAACTTCCTAGAATAAAAAACAAAGACGTTTTAATGCAAAACCCCAAAATTTTGGAGTAGATTTGTATGGGTGGGTACTCCTTAAAATGGGTCTAGAGAAAAACCGTTTGTAAGTGCACACTTGACGGCCTAGGAGGGTCTAAGTTTCAAATTTGGTGAAAGCCCTACCTCTTATAGTCTCCGAAATAATCTTTTTCATACGGCAGACAGCAACAGCGGACAGACGGACGGACAGACAGACAGACAAGCTAGTTCGATTCTCCATCCAATGCTGATCAAGAATATATATACTTTATAGGGTCTATCTTGTCTCCTTCTGTCTTTAACATACATTCGCACAAACACTTTGTGTACAGGGTTTAAAGTTAGCTGAAATCAAAATACCCTTCATATGCATGCGAAGTAGGCTCAGAATACGATTTTCAAAAAGTATATTAAAAACAATTTGTCCTCTGTTAAGAATTTTTTTTTTTAAATTTTCTGTCTAACGTAAAATATTTACTATAAAATACAAACACCCTAACAATGTGACGCATGAAGGGTATATAGAAAACAAAAAAAAAAAAAAAAAACAACAAAGCTAAAAACTTGTAGCATACCAAACTGAGTAGTGGACTTTACTGTCAAGCCAATAAGCGCACCCAAAATGTCCAGAAATGGCTTTACTTTTACGATTATTTGTGGTGATTATTGCTGTGGTCAACTAGTGTAGTCAGTCTGTTGGTTCTGGTATCTGTATCGGATACATACATATGAGCGTCAGAGCACTTACCAGAACTACAACAGACTTGCACTTGCCAAATACATTCTAGTTAAATATGTAGTTCTTTGACTTTGTCTGTCTGTCTGTCTGTCTGCGCCTAGATGTATGCTTTAATTAGATTTCAACATTAGAAGTATTCGTTCCATGTACAACTTAAAACTAATGATGCGCTCTGTATGCGCTGCACGGCTTCCTTGAATATGTATCTATAAACGAGCAGAGCGTGTGCCTTGTGTCAGTGTTGAAGGTGTTTATTGGCCTTATTTTATGATAGCCATGCATGACTCTGTTATGAGCACTAATAAAAACGAAAAAAAAAAAAAAAAAAAAATAGAAAATATGTTGGCTACTTTTCTAGTTGCCTTTTTCATTTGCAGCTCCATCAATAAAGCTTAATTTAATTTCATTCGCTCGAGCTGTCGTTAGAGCAGCCACACATTTCGCTCACATGATAATGTTCTTGATTATTATTGTTGCTGCTTATGATGTATGAGTTTTTATATCTGCCTTTGTAGACGCGTGCAGAGGGGGGTACGTATTTAATAGATTTTTTCCCCATGATTTCGTCTAATGTGAGCTAAAAATTAATTAATTTTTTTTTCTCTGTTTCGTGCAAGCCAGATACATGTGGTAGGTGTGCCACATGCAACGATTGTGTTTTGTTTGTGTATTTGTATCCTTCTTGCTATTTTGTGCGAGTTTGTTTTTATTTCATTTTGTTTTGTTGTTGTTGTTGCTGTTGTTCTGTGGTTCTGTTGTTTGGCAATTTATTTTTATATTAATTAATGGGCCAGTAATAATTTCTCTGATCGATACATGAGCCTCACAGAATATTCTGTTACAAATGACTACGTGCATAAATTATGATGCGAGTTAATAACGCTCGAAAGTATGCAAGTGTTTTTGACTTTATTTAATTTATACGCAGCAGACAACATTTATCAAATTGCAATTTTCATTTCATTTTTGTTTTTTTTTTTTGTATTATTTAGACTAATCGTGTTAGTTATTATATTGCATATACGCCTATATGTGCCAAAATTGAGTATAAAATTTAAAATTATTTATCTATAATTTTACTCTTATTTCTTTTAACATAATTTTCTGGCTGAAAATAAAGGATTGAGTAAGGGAATGACAATGGTAAGGGCAATGCACATATGTATGTATGTTACGGTACATAAAAACATGAGAGGTAGAGAATGTAATGCAAAAATGTATTGTAGAAATGTGCATGTGTAAATGTATTTGTATTTGCAATAATAAAAAAAAAAAAACAGTCACATTTATAAATTTTGCGGTATGAGAATGATAAAAATAAGCATCGGAAATGCGAATATAAATTTTGCTTTATCGGAGTATGGCTGCGTGCGTGTATGACAACAACAACAACAAGAACAACTGCAAAAGGAGTATTAACAACAAAACTGGTTTTTGTACAAGGATAATGCCAAATGCTGCTGCTAAATACATACAATTCGCCTGTCCGTCCCTTATGTGTGTCTGACTGTCTGTCTGTCTGACTGCATCTGTTTGTTGTTGCTAACGGAAGTTGGGCAGACCCAATCATCAAAGTTCAGCGCACACATTACTTTCATGCGGAAGAGGAAACGGATATGACATGCAATAAAACACAAAAGAGCAAAATGGCTGTTATGACTACAGCTGCAGCTGTAGCGTCAAACATTTAAACAAATATACCCTTCGCTTTCATTCTTCAGTCATATTGGTCATTTGGCTGCTTGCAGACACAGCTTATTACTATACTAAACCTTTGTACATTTTATACTTTCAGCTATTTTTTGCATTTCCAAATTCCTTTCATTAGTTGTCATTGTCCCTGTTCTCCCCACATTTGAACATTCTTCTTTGTCTATTTGCCATAAACCTTGGCCTTATCAATGCCAGACAGCAGTTACAGACAAGCTTTTCACATTATCACACGCATCGTCGTTCTCCATCGTTCTACATCAACCAACATTCAGCCTCATTAGCATCAACATACAATTCAAAAGCTTATCGGTTATGCTGCATCTTCTCTTCGAATATGCAAATCAGGCGGCATGTGTCGAGAAGAAGAAGAAGAAGCTTTTGTTAACCATTTTGAGCGGTCAGTTTGCTTAATATGATTTAATGTTGTACATTTAGCTGCGCTATAATTACGCGCCCATTAGAACGATAATGCGAGTATGTGCGACCCGCCAATTGTCTACTGTGGTGTGCTGCAATATACTGCGCCGCTGGTTATGACAATTTGCTAACGAAAATTATAGCTTCGACATATTGAAGATATTATTTTTTCCATTTCCTATCTTATGGGTTTTTGCTAATTGCAGCCTTAAGCTATTGTTTCGTTCACCTGATTGCGTCTACTTCATTGAGTAAATATCTTCTAAAACGGGTTTAATTGTTGTTGCTGTCCATGATTTAAAAAAAAAAAAATCGGCGTAATTTATGAGCCCTACTTGTGCTTGAATTATTATAAACAGAAATAAAATATTCTCTTACAAATGAACTATAATTTAATATAAATTAATAAAAAAAAACAAACTTAAATTATTTTCTTGAAAAAAATAAAAAAAAATGGAAAGGTGAGTTTGTATGGGGTCTATATGTTATAGTGACCCGATCCTTGTCGTATCGGTTGCATATTCATAGCATATCAGTACAAGTGATTTTTCACAAATTTAAGTGAATATATCCATAAATAAAATTTATTTTCATTTAAAATCTAAAAAATGGTAAGTTTGTATGGGGGCTGTAACTAAAAATGGGCGTGGGACTTTTCTTCTGATATTGGATGCCATTAGAAGTGTTTTTACACAATTTGTAGTAAATCATTCATAAATAATAACTATTTTCATACAAAAAAATCCGGAAAGAAGTGGTAAGTTTGAATGGGGGCTATATCTAAAAATGGGCGTGGCACCATTACTTCTGATATCGGATTGATGGATATTGCATTTAAATAAGAAAGTGTTTTTTATTTGGGTGAACTAGAACCGCATTTGTAGTAAAAACATTCATAATTAATAACTATTTTCATACAAAAAATGTGAAAAAGTGGTAATTTTTTATGGCGGCTATATCTAAAAATGGGCGTGGCACCTTAGTTCTGGCATACAAACTGCCTAGGAGCATAAAAGCTTAAGTTAAAAATTTCAGGTCAATATCTTTAAAACTTTCCGAGTAAAATGCATCATAACAGACACACAGACGGACAGACGAAAGAAGGACATGGCTAAATCGATTTTTCTCGTCGAGCTGATCAATAATATATATAGTTTATGGTGGTCTTCGATGCCTCCTGATAATACCCTTCAGACTATGTGTGACGGGTATAATAATCCAGAAAATAGTAAACACTTTTTGAAAATCTTTGTATAAAAAAATTTTATTATTGTTTAAATATCTCTCTAATAATATCTCTTAATAATTTCTTAACTTTCATATAAGTTATTCTTAAAAGTTTTCCATAAATAAATACATACAACTTTACAATATATATTTAAATCTATTTTGTAAATTAAACTTTAAAAGTAGAAATATGTTTTGTTTTTGTATATAAAATATATTCATCATCTCAGTTTAATTGTATTGTATCTGGAACATTAAGGAGTCCAGCAAAATATAGTTTCTTATAGATATATATTAAAATATTATAATGTTTATGTTTCTTAAACTATTTCAAGTAAACTTAGAGTTGAACTTTATTGCTTTTCAATAACATTTTGTAACTGCGATGCAGAAGATATGAAATGCTATAACACAAAAGTGTATCTCTGCGGAGATGCTTATCGTATGTACTTGCTATGCTATGTATCAAAATATACATATATACTCGTAGTATGTATATGTTTGTATGTACTTAATGTATATTTTAGGTCTAGAGAAAAGAAGAAGAAGAAAATAAGAACTTTGCTTTGGAACGATGGCAGTAGCACGTGTAACCGCCCATTTTGCGTTCAGTGCCGCCGGGCTGACATTAATAACAGCGAAGTCAGCGAATGCATTCGCTTTTGAGTCATTCAAGCAGCTTAATTAAAATTCATTGCAACTGTTTCACGAAATTATACAGTTCTTGTCTTTATCAGCGAAGTCCGAAGGTTTGCGTTTGCGATCATAGGCCAGAGCATCGTTGGGTACATAACTGACCCGTACACCGCCATAGTGACGTCGATGCGGCAGCTGGTACATCATCATGTAGTCCTCCGAACTGGATGAACTAGAGGAGCAAGTGGAACAGACACTGGATGCATCATCGGATTCGGCGTCAGCGTCTCGGTGGGTACGTGGAAGCTTTTGTGTCTCATCATTCGTTAGAGTGCTCTGTAGTATTGAAGGTGGTCCTTGGTATGAGGAGGAAAGCGGCTGAGCTGTTGCATATGTATCAGCGCGTGTTGTTGAGTGTGAACGGTGCCCGCTACCGCTTCGGTGATGACCGGAAGACTTGCGTCGACGCCGTCGCCGTGATGAATGATTATTACTTTTTCCCTTTTCGCTGGAAGCAGTGCCACTGGTGCCTGCTCCACTGCCTGAATAGCTGCGTGAACGTGGCAACGTGTCTGCCGGAATACCTTCGAAGCGAACACCTTTCTTTTTAATTTCACCGCCGTTTGCGCCACTCATTGGCGACGACGATGAAGCTCCGCTTAGTATGGAGACAGGATGTGCAGGTGCTTGAGTGGCAGATTGTGTCGAAAGCGGCGTTATAAGTGAGCGATCTCCGGCAGATGCTGTTGGTGAGCCCATTAATTCAGGTGGCAGTGAGGTGGATGCGACTGAGAGATTTGGTGTGGGCAGCTCGGCTATTTCAGATGGTGGTGGCGGAGAGTGTATTATGTCGGCGTATTCGTTAGCTTGTGACGCGAAATGTTGTGTGGATCCGCGTAGCTGAGATGAGACAGCATTGGGAGGTGGTAAATGTTGTTCGGCTAGCTCCGGCATACTGGATGTCAATGAGTTTTCATGCTTGGATACGTTCTGCAATTGTCGTTGCAAATTATAGCTATGCGTGGCTTTTAGTGGCGGCTTTGCCGGCCAGGCAGCGTCTAGATTAAGCGACATATCATTAAAGTTGTACATTCCATCCCGCTGCAGTTCCATAGGCTTTGGTATCATGAGTGGTTGATGCTGTTGATGCTGTTGATGCTGTTGATGTTGTTGCTGATAGTCTCCAGGAGATATCATTGGCGACATATTTTGCGAAGAACTTGACGGCATACCGCCTGAAAAATCTGTATAGTCACCGTTGCCGTGCTCCAGATCTTTAACTACGCCACCATCGGACTCTGAAGTGTTGTAGCTGGGTTTGTTGCTATGCTGTTCCAGCAATGTTAAATCTCCGCCGATACCCACTAAACTACCACCAGCTCCAACTTGTACGTCAATGCCAATTCCAGCAGCGATTTGCTGACTTTGCAGATGGTACATAGCCTGATTGAAGTTCTGCTGGTGCTGCTGTTGTTGCTGAGGCGACATGGGTGGTGAACTTGACGCATGACTGCTGGGTATACGCGTTTGTGGGCGCACACGTTGCGTTGGCGGTGTTGGTGTAGTGTACATACCGGTGCCGGAGCTATCGGAAGGGGTGGGTGGTTCTCCTCCTTTGCTACATGCTATCGAGCAATAGATAGCACCGCGTCGTGGAAGAAAAGCGCGTCCTAGTAGCGAGCAACGGCAGGTGTTGCACGAGAAACACTCATCTGTCGCGTGCCAGTGCTGACCGTCATGACTCATTTGTCCCTGATCCACACCGATAGCCTCGCCACAATAGTCGCAGTATTCAGCAAACATTGCATCGAAGCAATGCAGACAGAAGGGCTTACCATCGCGCATTATGTAGCGTTGACCGCCGAGTTGTTTTTCGCATTCCTGACAAGCGAAATGATTCATATGCCAGGCACGTCCTTCGGCCTCGGTGCATTCATCAGCAAGGATTATCTGCGGATAAAGATAGTTGGTTGCTTAGTACAATAGATACAATGAAATGTTGTGTGCCAAAGTTTGAAACTTTTCCTATTTGGGGAAAGTTGCTTAAAAATCACTGTGGCAGCCACAAAAGTTTTATACAAGTTTTTCTCATCTTGCACTCCTTGCGGTGCGCTGCGAGAAAAGTGCTAATAAAAATGCAGCAGCGCAACCACAGCAAAAAAACTTTTCCAAAAATAAGCAGCGAAATTCTTGAAATAAGCAAAATTACCTCATCACATGCCGAACAGCGTGGCTTGAGTGTCTCAGCATGATGACGCCCACAGTACAAGCGACCGTCACGATGAAAATAGATGAGATCAACGAGTAGCTCACGGCAAATGCAGCACGTAAAACAACCCGGATGCCATGATGCATTTGGTCCTAGGCGTGATGCAAAGACGGCAATGTCACCGGTCGAAACTAATTCGTCGCACTAAAAGATACAAAAATTGTTAAACGATTTGTGGAGAAGTTAAAGCTTTTGTTAAATTTTATATTCAGCAGTCTTACTGCAATACTACTGTGGACATTTTAGAAAGTGAATTTGTGTGTAAAATGCAAAATCTTTATTTATTCTTGTAAATCAATTTCACCCCCTTCAAAGTAATCCCCTCCCGATAAAATGTACTTTTGCCAACGTTCTTTCCAATCCTCGAAACATGCCCCATAGTCCCTTTCCGGTATAGCCATCAGCGCCTTCTTCCTGAATCAATTCAAAACGCGTTCCCCGGAGTAGTCTTTTGAGTTTTGGGAACAGCCAGAAATCACACGGAGCCAAATAGGCGACTACGGTGGTTGCGGAACGATATTGGTTGCATTTTTGAAGAGAAGGTCACAAAAAAAATTCAACATTTTTGATACCAATCGAGTCGTGACACGTTTGAAGCCTAAAATTTCTTTCAAAATGGTATTAGTTGATCCTTTTGATACGAATATTTCATCAGCAATGTCTCTTATAGTTAATCGGCGGCGTGCCAGCACTAATTCTTTTACTTTTTGGATGTGAGCATTCTCCGTTGAGGTCGAGGTCGATCAGGGCGCTCTTCGTCTTCAAAACGTTCTCAACATTCTTTGAACAATTTATACAAATCATATGTTGTTGATTTTTGTTAGAGCTCGGTCCCCGTAAGCCTTCTTCAACATTTTTATTCCATTTATTCCATTCAGAAAACAAAATTTGATGTCACTTCTCTGCTTAATTAAATCAGACATTGTAAAAATCGAAAAATGCACTCTGGGTCGTTTGGTTAACACAAGCGTAAGTACCTATATTTAATTATACGACTTTCGATTGCAAATGATTTGCCTTGGTATTATCATAGATTTTACAAAATTTAATTGAAGCGAATTTCGCATTTAAAGAATACTCGTACGTGCAATTATGACAAATTGTAGACATAGAATTGTAATGTGACACCTACAAAATTCAAATATTCACAGCTGTCAGCTGCATTTGAGTACACAACGAGTATACGTGTATTTTGCATATAATAATTCTATAAATATTTTCTTGGCCTAGGTCAGTTAACGAAATAAAAGACACTTTTCACGCACTTTTCTCAACATTCAATCCGTGCGAGTCTAAACTAACAAAAGTTTATTTCAAT